>BSDF01000024.1:4691640-5291640 GCA_027925045.1 Hypotaenidia okinawae
ACCGGAGCTCTGCGCAGGGCCGTGCACCGGGGCGTCCTGCTGTAGCCGTGTACCCGTGCACCGGGGCTTCGCACCGACGCCGTGCACCGGGACCGTGCACCAAACCCTTCTGCTGGAGCCTTGCACCGCGGCCGTGCATCGAGTGCGGGGCCGCATTGCGGGGCAGACGGGGGTTCCCGCATCCCCCCGCTTCGCCGGGACCGGGGCAACAAAAATCCCGGGAATTAAACGTTAACGGCAGCCTCGCCACCGGGACCGGCATCACCCCGGCACAGCCGGTCCCAGGTCCTTCCCAGCAGCAGATGTCGGCGGCTCCCCCGCAGTCCCCGGGCCCCCGCGTCCCCCTCCCTTCCGCCGGGGCATCTCCGGGTCGCGGCCCCGGTGCCGCCGGTTGCGGATGACGGCCGAAGGGCCGCTCATGGTTCCCGGCCGGCGCCACGGAACTCCCGGCCGGGGTCGCCCTTTTCACGGGGTTTTTTCCCCCAGAGAAACGAGGCCCTTCCCGGTGGATGCTGAGCCCGGAGCCGTCGGAAGAAGCTTCGCTCCTCGGCGAGAGCCGGGGCCCGGCCCGGCCGGGGGGTGCTGGGGAGTCGCAGCGGATCGGTGGCCCGGGGAGGTCCCGTTGTCCTGCCCGTACTGCTTCCCCGCCGTCCCCTTTCCCGGCCGGGTTCTGCACGCGCTGGAGCCGTTCCCCGTTTCCAGCCCCGTTGGCGCCGGTTCCGGTCCCGGCCAGGCTGGGGGCGCGACCCGGCCCGACCCCAAACCTGCCCAGATTCCACCCGGAACCTGCGGGCTGCGGGGCGCAGCTGCCCCCGGCCTCTCCGGGGATGAACCCCGGGGTTCCGTCCCCCCAGCCCCGGGGCTGTCCCGGCTCACGTCGCCTCCCGTGGGTAACCGGCCGCCGGCGAACCCCGTGTCCGTGGGCAGCGGCACCGCGCGGCCCCGATCCCGGTCCCCGTCCCTGCACGGAGTCCGGGGCCTTCGGGTGGTAACGAGTCCCGGTGCTGCGAACGGTAAATAGATCGACGGCCGTTCAGCACCGCGGCGGCGGACAGCTCCGCACCGGGCACCGGCACCTCGCTGGGGCTCCGACGGGCACCGAGCACCGGCACCGGGACCGGCCGCCGCGCCGGGGATCCCGGGGCTACATCGGGCACTGACACCAGGAACCGGCACGGGAACCGGGCACCGCGCCGGGAGCCAACCGCGTACCGGGATCGCTACGGACGAGCCCGGCCTTGACCACCGCCACAGGCCACCCTCACCGAGGCCACCGGCACCGGGGCCCGGCGCCAGCTCCGGGCACCGTGTTCCCGGGGGACCGGAGCGGTGGCACAGCCGCGCTTCGCCCGTGGCGGCGGGATCGGGACCGAGCCGTGCCGCCGCTCCGGATCCCGGTGCCTTTATTGGCGAGGGTGGGGGGACAACGCCTCCCCGGTCCCGGGGGGGACACCCGTGGGGCAGAGCCGCGTTATATCAGCGCCGCCCCACCGCGGGCCTCTCACTCGGGCGGCGGGAGCGGCGGAGGCACCGACACCGCCGAGAAGTACCGGGGCCGGTCCCGACAGCGGCGGAGGGCGCGGGGAGAGGGTCGGACCGGTACCCCCCCCCCCACCCCGGTGCCCCGGGGCGGAAGGAAAGCGGCGAAGGCGGCGGAGTCAACATTGAATATTTATTAATCGCCGTCGAAGGACGCTCGGTAATTACAGGTTCGCCGCGAATCGCACCGGCGGCGGCTCGTCACGGCCGACGAGTCCTGGCGGGGCCGCCCCGGCGGGGCCCGGGCTGCGAACGTCCAGCGGGGCCGAGGGGGAGGCCCCGAGGGGGGGGGAAAAGGAAGAGGGAGAGGGGGCGGGGGGGCGCCGATGCATGCAGTATCGCCGGGCCCCCCGGCCCCGCGCCCCACGCGCTCCGCCGCCGCCAAGAAGTGTCCGCGGCGGCGGGGACCGGGGGAACCGGGGGAGCGGGGAGCGGCTCCCGGCGCGGGGGCGGGGGAGGGATGTCTCTTGCATATCGTTGGCCATAAATATTTATTAATCGAAATGAAACGGAACAGAAACACGAAAGCACTTCTGGTGTCGGACAGGCGGGTCCCCTTTGCTACAACGTTTGTGGGTTTGTTTTTTCTTTTTTCTTTTTTTTTTTTTTGTTTGTTTTTTTCTTTTTTCTTTTTTTTTTTTTTTTTGCAAAAATATTTTTTTTTTTTTTTTTTTTTTTTGTCTCGTTTTGAAAACATTTCTCAGAAATCCTCCTCTTCCTCCCTGGTCTCTAAAAATGCTGGTTTCTCGAAGGTGGTGCGGGCAGGTTCCAGGAAAGGGAAAAAAAAAAAAAAAAAGAGAAAAAAAAGAAAAAAAAAAGAAGAAAAAAAAGAAGAGAAATAAAGAGAAAAAAATAATAATAAAAAAAGAAGCGCTTAATTTCGGCTTCACGGCGTCTCCCGACCGAAGGAATGCGGCAAACCGGGGCGAAGACACTCGGGTCGGACCCAGGCGCCGCGGGGGATGAGGGGGCGCAGCCCCGCCACCTCCCCGGAGCCCCGCTTGCATAGCTGCGGGCTGCCCGGCCCCGGTTCCGCCAGCTCGGGAAAACCGGGGCGGCTCCGCGGGGTTTATTCTTAGTAATAATTTTTTTTTTTCCCCTTTTTGTGGGTTTTTTTTTTCCTCTTTTTTTTTTTTAATTTTTTTTTTTTTTGTTTTTTTTATTTTTTTTCCGTTTCAAGTTTTTAAAACAGGTAAAAAACGTCCTGACACACGCGCTGCCAGAGGAGCTCCCGGGGCCGGGAGCGGGGCCGGGGCCCCCCCAAAGCAAAGTGCATCTCTGAGCGTCCGCCGGGCCGGGCCTGCTTGCATAGATAGAAAATGTGGGTTCCTCCCTTCGCCTCTTTATTGCTTCGGAAAGTTTCGCTCCGCGCCTCAACGCGGGTTCCTCTCGCTCCCACGGGCCGGGGCAGCGGGTGTCCAATGCCGGGGGGGGGGTGTGTGTGTGGTGGGGGGTGTGTGTGTGGAGGGGGTGTGTGTCTGGGGTGGGTGAGTGGGTTGGGAGGTCACGGCGGCGGAGGGGAGAAAAGGCCCAAAAAATGAGGGTGGAGGGGATGGAAAAGGGGGGTGGAGGAAAAAAATTATTAGTATTATAAATTAAATGAAAACGAATTAAAAAGGAAACGAGGCGACTCGACACAGCGGGATGGGACGGGCTCCGGGGGGGCTCCGCCGGGCGCTGCCGTGGCTGGTCGGGGGGTTGGGGCCGCCTTCCCCCCCGGGGAATAATAATAATAATAATAATAATAATAATAATAATAATAATAATAATAATAATAATAATAATAATAATAATAATAATAATAATAATAATAATATTTTAAGGAAAAGGGGAAATCCTCCCCAAAAAGCACTTTGTCCCCACGGGGCGCGGGGACCCGCCGCCGGGGCCGGGTCCCCATATTGCACCAAAGCCCACGGCGGAGCCCCGGGGGCCGGTCCGCGGGGCCGCCGCGGTTGTGTCCGTCCCCCTCCCATCCTTCCCCCGCCTCGGGGACGGGGCGGCCGGGTTGGGGAGGGGGCTCTCGGGGTGGGAAGGGGCGAGGGGTGGGGTGGGGGGTGTTGCGTGGGTGCGGGTCAGTTGTGGAAGAAGGCGTTGAGCTCCTCGTACATGGGGCCCCGTTCGTGCGGGAGGTGCATGTCGTAGGGGAAGATGTTCTCGGAGTGGACCCCCCCGCGCATCCCCGCCGAACCGAAGACCAGGTTGTGGCCGGCGGGCCGGGAACCGGGCAGCGCCGAGTAGTGCATAGAGTAGTGGTAGTTTTTCTCGTGGTCGGGAGAAGAAGAGTCCTGCTTGAGGGAGAAGTTGCCGTTGATGCAGAGCGGGGGGCTGAGCCCACCGTCGTACTCCGAGCTGTTGTAGTCGGGGGACGCGTTGCCGTAGAGGCTCTCGTAGGCGGAGGCGCAGTAGCTGTGTGTCCTCAGCCCGTGGGAACCGGGACCGGCGGCGGGCGGGCACTGCGCCGCGGCCAGCCGCGAGCAGGGGTAGGGGTAAGGGTGCACGGCGAAGGAGGCGTTGGGGCCGTGGAAACGGCCGCCTTCCTGACCCTGCTCCGTGAGGAAATTGCGGGAATTGAGCTGGAGGCAGCCGGCCACCAGGTTGGTGGTGGGTTGCGACAGCCCCTTGCACAGAGTCTGCACGTAGGAAACCAGGTCGGGCCGTTTGCCCGAGCGCAGGATCTCGGAGAGAGCCCAGATGTAGTTCTTGGCCAAACGAAGGGTCTCGATTTTGGAGAGCTTTTGGGTTTTGGAGTAGCAGGGCACCACCTTCCGCAGGTTGTCCAGGGCAGCGTTCAGGTCGTGCATCCGGTTGCGCTCCCGGGCGTTCGCCTTCTGCCGCCGCAGCTTGGAGCGCTCCAGCCGCGCCTTGGTCATCTTGCGCTTCTTGGGGCCGCGCTTCTTGGGCCGCTCGCCCTCCGCCTCCTCCAAGCCTTCCTCCTCCTCCTCCTCCTCCTCCTCGTCCCCTCCTAGCTCCCCTTCCTCTTTGCTCTCCCCCAGCGAACCCTCGGGTGGTTCCTCGGGGAGGGAGCAGCCCTTCCCCGCCCGCTCCTCCTTCTCGCTGCGGGCATCCTCCTCGCACTCCTCGGCCCAACCGGCGAATTTCGGGACTTCGGGGACCAGGCTGGGCTCGCTGAAAAGTCGCGTCAACATGGTGGCTGCAGCGGGGGGCAAAGAGCCAGGCGTTACCGGCGGCCCCGCCGCCCCCCGCCCTCCACCCCCCTCCCCTCCCGCCCTCCACCCTCTCCCCCCCTCCCCTCCCCGCCGCCCGCCCCGGCCGCTCTCCCTGGGAGCGGCTCCGCGGCTCCGGGGGCGGCGAAAACGAATTGGGAGCGGAGCCGCCCGCTGCCGCCGCCCGCCCCTGCCGCCCGACCCCGGTGGCACCGGGGCTTCCTCGGGGCGCGGCGATGCGCCCCTACCGCGACGTAAGACCCCCCACCCCGACCCCGGTTCTCCGCAGCCGTCGCCCGCGTCCCGCTCTCCGGCCCCGGCGGCCCCCGCCCCCAATCCTCGCCCTCCCGGCCCGGCCCGGCCGGTGCCCACCCCCCGCCCGGTGCCCCGCGGGCCGGGCCCGGTGCCTCCGGCCCCTCTTCGACGCCTCCAACTTTTCCCCGCCGCGGGCGCGGCGCGGCCCCGTCCGTGGCTCCGGTACCGCCGTCCCGGGGCCGGAGCGTCGAGGCGCGGCCGCCGCCCACCCCTCCCCCGTACCCCCTCCGGCCCGGTCGGCCCCGCCCGAGCCCCCCACACCCCCCACACCCCCCCGCCTCCCGCCCCGGGGCTTCCCGCGGCCGCCGGAGCGCGGCCCGTAAAATGCGGCGGCATCAAACGGCGGCGCGGCGGGGGGCGGCGGGAGGCGGCGGGGGGCGGCGGGGGGCGGAGGGGGCGGCCGCGGACGGGCCCCCCACCCCCGGGGGGAACGAGGGGGTAGTTAGCGGCGGCGCTGCCGGGGTCGCCCCCGGGGCCGGGCGGCGCGGTTGGGTCGGGGCGGGGGCGCCGCCCGAGGCGGGGGTCGGGGGCGCCGGGGGAGAGCGGGGAGGCGGCTCCGCCGGGTCGAGGCCCCCGGGGGCGGCGGCGCGGCGGCTCCGCGGCGATTTCGTTGATGCCGCTCGGGCGCCGCTGCCCGCTCCGTCCCGCCGGGACCGCGCCGCCCCGGGCGCGCCCAGCCGCGGGGAGGAGGGTGTTGGGGGTGGGGGGTGGGGGGGCCGGGGGTTGAAAAAGCCCTAACAACCCCCCCCTCCGGGGGCGCTCGGGGGCGGGAGCGGGGGTGGTGGTGGGGAAAAACCCCATCGGCGGGGCCGGAGGGGAGCGGGAGAACCGAGGGCCGGGGGAGAACGAAAGATGGGGGAAAAAAGGGCGAGACGTGGCGGAGAAACAAAATCAACATGGAAGTTGCCTTTTCTCCATTCAAGTTTCCTCCGCTGCCCTCCCAACCCTCCACTTCTTACATAACTCACCTTCGGGCGGACCGGAGGAATTCTTTATTTCATTGTTCCCAGCATCTTCTGGGACCGGGACGCGGCTCCTTGAGGTGCTCCAGCCTCCTGCAGTCCTCTATCCAAAAGGAGGCGAGAGTGGCATCTCTACCCAGCAAAGGGGGTACCAGCTCTGCTGCCAGTGCCATATGGTTGGCACGTCATGCGCGAGAGCTATCACATGAGAGCTAATGATTGACATGCGCTTGCATTCAGGGAGATTTGTCTCTCTGGGGAAGGAGGACTCGCCATCTGTCACTCTGTACTCAAAAAAAAAAAAAAAAAAAAAAAAGGGGGGGGGAGAAAAAAAGGGAAAAAAAAAAAAAATCTCTTCCAAATCTCCAGCTCTGCCTACACGCTGCAAAATGGGACCC
This sequence comes from Hypotaenidia okinawae, assembly GCA_027925045.1. NCBI lineage: Eukaryota > Metazoa > Chordata > Aves > Gruiformes > Rallidae > Hypotaenidia > Hypotaenidia okinawae. The sequence goes on from BSDF01000024.1 coordinate 4,698,022, forward strand.
GGGCGAGACGCAGGCGATGGCGCGGCCGGGCTGAACAATGGAGCCAGAGGCAGGGGAAACCGGCCATCCCGCCTGGGCCCAGCGTGCTGGGGGCAGCCGGAGAGCGTTGGGGTGAGGGGGGAGATGCTGCGGGGACCCTCGCTGGGAGCTGGCATCTGCGACTGGCTGCAAAATGCTGCGGTGGTTCGCCCAGGTCCATCCCCACCCTCAGCCACCAGCCAAAGGGGGACTGTGGATGCGGCACTGAGGGCCTGGCGTGGGTTTGGGGGCTGCAGACGGGTAGGGCCCACGGGAGGTGGTGGTGGTGGTGCCCGGTTCTGGCTTGGGCAGGGGGCTGCCGGTGTGGGCACAGGGAGGGCCTGTGGCTGAGGGGTTGTGGGTCCCTGTGCGGGTGGCACGTGGCCCTCCCAGCTGCCCGCTGCCCCACAGCCCCCACCGGCACAGCACACAGCCGTGCCAGCCCGTCTCCGCAGCCCCGCGGCACAGCCCGTTGTGCACAGACGCAGCCAGCCTGCGGCACGCTCCCGTGTGCACACACGCGGGCGGACGGACACACGCACGCTTGCACACACACACCCGTCCTCCCAAACGCACATGGGGGCCAAGCCCCCCACGGATATGGGACCCACTGTGGCAGAGGCCCGGCCTTGCTATGGCACAGCCAGCAAGGCCTTTGTCTACCGGGCACTTGCGGCCCAGCCCGGCAGCACCCCAGCACCCCTCAGCCGCCCGGCACCCCTCAGCCCCCCACTCCGTCCCCACTGCAGCGCCTGTACAGACAGAAACCGGTGCTGCCATTTCCCTTGTGCCAGGAAATCGGTGTCTGGCCACAGATGGGCCGGGCAGCCTGTGATGGGAACGCTGTGTCCCTGGAAGCCAGATCCCTTCACCTGCTCTGTGCCAGGGATGTCCCCGTGTCCTGGCACAAGTCCGGGGTGGGGTTGGGGACCAGCTTGGCTTGAGGGATGCGGGCAATGGGGGAGGCAGTGGGTGTGGGGTGCCACACACCGGCACGTGCTCGCTGTGCACCGCAGGCAAGGCCGGCACAGCCGTGGCACAGTCACGGCAGGGACACGGTGGCTGGGGTGGCCGGGGCTGTGCCCACACACAGACAAAGGACTGGCCGTGCCCGGCCGACGGGTCTGTGCCAGCGGCAGCGTCGCCCACTCCCCCGGTGCAGGTGCCGGGACTGGCACGTGACAGAGGGGCCTCCACCGGCGGCAAGTGTCCCCCCGCACACTCCCGCTGTCGAACCCTCCGACTGTCACTCATGGTTGTGGTCGAGCAGATGGCACCTGGGCTGGAGCCGGCCCGCGGGGAGGCAGGGCCCATCGTGCCGGTGCCGGTGCCGTGCTGGGGCACCGATTCCTGGGCACAAGCTCCCAGCACACCGCAGCCCTTCCCGGCAGCACCATTCGGCTCCCTCCGTTGTTGCCGTTTTCCTTTTGCAGGTGGGTGCCGGGCAGCATCTCTGCGCCCCAGGAGCACGCCCTTGCCCGGTGCCCGCGGCACGCCAGCTCTGCCTGTCCCTGCCAGCTCTGGGTAAGTCCAACACCACGCTGTCCTCTGCTCCCAAGCTGGGGGGACCACCCAGACCTTAGCAGGCTGCATGGCTGTGCACCCCCGGCATCGGGGCAGCGAAGGTGGCGGTGCCGTGGTTCCTGGCACCAGGTTTGCCATGTGGTGCCACCGAGGCTGAGGAGATGCCACAATGTGAGCGGCCAGGCTGGACCTCATGGGGATGGGGACAGGGGGAAGCCTTGAGCCCCCGGCCCGGTGCATCCGTTACAGCCTAATTAGCAGCCGGTGAGCAGCAAGGGTGGGAGCCGGCGTGAGCCTCATCAGCATGCACAGCGCTTGGAGGGAGAAGAAAGTGGAGACATGAAACGGGGAGAGGAGATGAAAGGGGAGCAGAGAGATGAAAACCCAAACCACTGCCTTGTGCCGGGGCCGGGGCAGTGCCAGGGGCCCTTGCCTGGCCTGTGCCAGGATGCAGCCCGTGGTGCAGGCAGGAGGAGGGGATCCCGGTGCTGTCCCCACGCTGTTCCCTCAGCCGTGGTTGGCGAGGGCACAGGGCAGAGCAGGAAAGCCTCATCCCAGTCATGGGGTGCCTTTTTTGGAGGATGGGGGGTCATCTAGGGTGAGTGAGGCTCCCGGCATCCTGGTGACCCCGGGGCTCTGATCCTCATCCTGCTGCTGGTCCTTGTGTGCAGGGTCCCGGCACTGCCACCGCCGGTCCCTGGCCATCCCAGCTGGGTTCGCTGAGGTCTCACTGTCCAGCGGGCACAGCAGCATGTCCCACTGCTCCATGAAGCTCCTTCCTCCTCCAAAATTCATCCCCTGCATCCCTTCCCCTCCCTCAGGCAGGAAAGCGATGGACAAGGACAGGGACCCTGCCCAGAGTAGGGGTAGCTCCATCCTGGGGCTGGGATCCATCCCCGGGGACATGTGACATCCAGAGGGACACGGTGAGGGCATGGAAACGGGTTGATACCGGCAGAGCTGGGGATGGGAGGTGGGCGCTGGGTGGTGCCAGGACCCGGCTGGGAGCCAGCTGGGCCCGGGGTGGCTCTGGGGGCCCTGGATGGGGTGAGTTTGCCGGGGCTCAGCCGGCTGCCGCATCCCCAGCGTGGGGCTGACGCACGGCACCGCAACCGGCTGCCTAGGCGACACCGTGCCGGCCCTCCTTGGTGTGGGTTGGGGGGCACTTGACCTGATCCCCCCCCGGCTCCCCTTCATCCCTGCTCCCCCTTGGGCTGGGCTGAGCCATCGGGCCCCAAGCCTTGGAGCCAGCTCCGGCGTCTCCCCGCGAGCGGCGGCGGGGGGAGGCGGGGGCCGCGCTGCCAGATGGAGCCGGCTCCGCGCTGCAATATTTCTGGGAGGTGAAGGCTGGGAGAGATGGATGTGCTAACGCGCGGCGGAGCCACCGCCGGGAATGTCAGCGAGGGGAGGAGAGCGGCGGGAGCGGGAGCCCAGCTCATCCCTGTCCCTGTCCCCGCTGCCTTCGGGGACGAAGTGGCCCAGGGCTGGGTCCCCGGAACAGCTCTGCCTCGTTGGACCCATCCCTGGGCACACTGCGGTCACCGGGTGAGCAGGGCCCTGGCTGTGGATGAGGTGGCGGGGGTGTCTGGGATGGGGCTGTGGGTGGCTTGCCCGGCCCTGTGTCCCTCAAGGTCCCTGCAGTGGGGACTGCAGGGTCATGGGTGGGTTGGAGAGCCTGGGAGGAGGAGGCTGATGGTGGAGGGAAACTGAGGCACGGCGGGAGGGAGGAAAGGGGTGGTCCTGGCTCAGCTGTGATTGGGGCTGGGGGGAGCTTAGAAGAACCCTCTTTTCTTTTGCTAGAGAAGGATGGGGAGATGCTGTGCGGGGCTGTGGTGCTGATGCCAAGTGAAGCCCCCGCCGTGGCCAGATCCCTGGACCCCCAGCCCGTGTCCTTCTCACCCCAGCCCCCTGCACTGCTGCTGGCAGCCTGGACCCTTGGCACGGGGGGTTTTGAGAGGCAGAGTTGATAAGGAGAACAGTGCCCTGGGAATTGTCTGGTGGGAAACTGCTGGAGCTGCAGCTGTGGATGGGGCTGGGGGTCCTGGGGTGGGGGGATGTGTGGCCCCAGGGGTCTGTCCCCCTTCTGCACCCCCTTTGTCACCTGGCGGTGGCTGGGCTGGCCCCTGACAGACACGATGCTCTTTGGGGCTGTGGGGGGCTGGGAGGGAGCTGGCTGCCGGTGAGGTCAGAAGGCTGCCCCTGTGACATCACGATGACCTATGACACCATAACTACCAACCTTGGTGAGGTCAGGAGGAGCTATGACATCATAGCCACTGGACTGTCGCAAGACCCCAGGAGTGGACAGGAAGCCTCCTGAGGCCACAGCATCTTCCCCATGGCAGCCCCGGCCAGATTAGGGGGTGGAGGTATGGGGGGGCCAGTGCCCAGCCCGGCGGTGCCACCGGCATGAGCGTGGCGCGGCTGAACAAGCGCTGCTGGCACCAGCCCCCGGCCCCCCGCGGCAGATGGCGTCCGCTTGGGCCCGTTTCAGGGAGCCGGTGGGGCGCGGTGACAGGGGGACGTGGTGTGTGGGGGCAGCAGGGGCTGCCTGCAGTCACACCTCCCTCTGTCACCCCGCCCTCGCCCCACTTGCCTGCAACCCCCTCTGCGCTGATGTCCCCAAGCCTGGGTGGAGGCAGCTGGTGGCCCTCCCGGCCATGCACCGAGTGGTGTCAGGCCTCAGCGGGAGGGTGAGCACAGGGGTTGTGGGCAGTGATGGGCTGGGGTGGCACCGGGGGCAGACGGATTCAGAGCTGTGGGGATGGGGGTGCCAGACCCCCATCTTGGGGGATGTCCCTCAGGCTGCTGGCCCTTGGGGGGTGTTCCAGCCAGCTGCTGCCATTGTGGGGCTCAGCTGTCCCCAGGGCAATGGGGGGACCCCCAGCATCGGGCACCCTGGGGATCTCACCCCATCCCAGGGTGCTCTGGGTCCCCCCACCCCTGGGACATCAGGGACCCCCTCCAGCATCCTGAGTGTCTTTGGGGACCCCCAGCCTGGGGAGCAGCAGGGCCCCCATCCCAACACTCCCAACCATCCCGGGGGAGGTGGGGGGGGCCCATCAGGGAGTGGATTTGGGGGTGTGGGGGGGTATCTCCATAGCGACAAGGCGCCTATGACGACAGTCACCATGGCGAGGCTGCGTGGCCCGGCCCGTTGCTATGGCGATGCGCCTGGCACTGCAAGTCGCCATGGAGATGGCCGAGGGATGGAGCGGTCCCTATGGCGGGGGCCCAGGGCCAGGCCAGGGCTAAGGGATGGAGGGTCCCCAGGACTGAGCGTGTGTGTGTCCCCTGGCTTCCTCCACGCGTGGGGCCTGGCGGTGTCCCGGTGCGTGGGGCCGGTGTCACCGCGTGCCGCCGCGTGCCCGTCGCCGCCGCCGCCGCCGCCACCCGGGTTCATTTGCACGAGGCTTTTCCACTCCAGTTCACACTACCATCTGACAAGCCCAACTTCTCATTTTCAGAGTAATCACTCCACTGCACTAATTGCACATGCAAATATGCAAATTCGTATTAATTAATTACTATACTAATTAGTTCTGTGGTATTTGCGAGTAATAAATCATTCGGAGGGAGCGGGAAGCTGGAGACCTGGCCCATTTACACTTCGCATAAAATTTTAATAGGCGCTCCGGCTGATCCGGGACAGCCGCGTGCGCTTAAAGGCGCAGAGCCGGCGGGGCACGGCCCGGCCACGCTGCTGCCCGGCTCGGGGGGCGCCCGGCCTCCCCGGCCCTGGGGCGCGGGAGGAAGCGAGGGTACCCGGAATAAGGAGGAGGAAAATGAAGGGAAAAGGCGATGAGGAGGAGGGATGGGGTGGGGGTGATGCGATGGCTCCGTGCCCAGAGGATGCGGTAGCCCCAGCTGTCTCCTCCTGGGGAAACTGAGGCAGGGAGTGAGGTGCTCCGGGGGAGCGGGTGCATGGTGCTCCTCACCACAGAGGCAGGGAGTGGGGTGATCCTGGTGAGCGGGTGCATGGTGCTCCCCGCCCCAGAGGCAGGGAGTGGAGTGATCCAGGGGAGCGGGTGCATGGTGCTCCCTGCCACAGAGGCAGGGAGTGGGGTGATCCGGGGGAGCGGGTGCATGGTGCTCCCTGCCCCAGAGGCAGGGAGTGGGGTGCTCTGGGGGAGCAGGTGCCTGGTGCTCCCCACAGCAGAGGCAGGGAGTGGGGTGATCCGGGGGAGCGGGTGCATGGTGCTCCCTGCCACAGAGGCAAGGAGTGGGGTGATCTGGGGGAGCGGGTGCATGGTGCTCCCTGCCCCAGAGGCAGGGAGTGGGGTGCTCTGGGGGAGCAGGTGCCTGGTGCTCCCCACAGCAGAGGCAGGGAGTGGGGTGATCCGGGGGAGCGGGTGCATGGTGCTCCCTGCCACAGAGGCAAGGAGTGGGGTGATCTGGGGGAGCGGGTGCATGGTGCTCCCTGCCCCAGAGGCAGGGAGTGGGGTGCTCTGGGGGAGCAGGTGCCTGGTGCTCCCCACAGCAGAGGCAGGGAGTGGGGTGCTCTGGGGGAGCGGGTGCATGGTGCTCCCCACAGCAGAGACAGGGAGTGGGGTGATCTGGGGGAGCAGGTGCATGGTGCTCCCCACTGCATCACCCTGCATCCAGGGAGAAGCTTGGCCGTTCCTGGCATGGGGAGACCCCCAAGGATGTGGGTACCTGGGGAGGGGGACACATCACCCTGCTCCACAGCTGCTCTGGCTCCTGCCAGCCATAGACACCACCATGGCTTCAACCACCACACCAACTCCACCACCACGCCGGCACCGCCAGTACGCCGGCACCGCGCAGCCGCTCCCCACCGCCACCTTTGGGGATTTTGCAAGCCTTTAATTGTCGTAAGCACAGATTAATTAAGCAGCGATAAACACAAACCCATGCATTATTGATGAATAAGGGCGAGTTCAGGTTGGTGCAAACGTTGTAATTAAATATAAACCTCAAGCTGCCCATTGTTAACGGACAAATTACATTACTATTGCGACACGTGTCGGGGAAGGGGCTCGTGCCCGGGCACTGCGACCCCACTGCATCCCCCCAACCCCACACAGGGGGATAGGGTTCAAGGGGGGGCTGGGAGGAGTGGGGTTGGAAAGGGTAGGGGGACAAAAGTAGGGACCCTGTAGCCCCTCGGCGTGGTCATCACTGGTTTTGCCCAGAGCCGGGGTCAGGTTCTTCTCTGTCTGTATCCGAGCTGGATCCGTGTAATCCAGGGGTGCTCCATGTGGGTTTGGGACACGCCAAGGGACATGTCACTGTCCCGTAGCTTTGTGGGGACAGCAGCTCCCCAAGGAGTGATGTGGAACCCCTGCTCAGCACCTGGTCACGTTGGGGTGGGGACACGCACGGGCAGCCTGCATGTGCCCTGTGTGCAGGCACACATGTGTGACATGCATACACGTGTGACATGCACACACACGCTCCAGCACATGTGTGCACAGCCCTGGCACATGCACATGCACATTACACCCCCAGCCCCTTCCCACCACACCAGTACCCACCAGTAAGTCCCACTCTGAAGCAGGACAGCTCCCACCCCCACATCCCCATGTGTGTCCCCCCTGCACGAGCAGCCCCCCTGACCTGGGCATCACCCCTACCCAGGCCACACTCACCCATATGTCCCTCCCTTATGGATTCACACCTGATGGTCCCTTTGCCAGCCCCCCTTCCCCCGTGCCAGGTGCTGTGGCCGTGCCACCCTCCACATGGGCACCGGGCTCTCCCCAGCAAACCCCAGCTCTCCTGGCAGCCACATCCCCCAGGGACCCTGGTGACATCCCCACTGGGACAAGTGACTCTGACTCCGGGAGACCCCGGGGTGGGGGGAGAGGAAGCACACGTGGCTGGCTGCACGTGCCCAGCTCCCCTCACGCCCCTCGCCCGGCTGGAGGGTGGGGGTTGGCAGCTGGTAGCTATTTATTAACCAGTCATGGTTAAATTGGTTTATAAATTAACAGATGTTTTAACTTTATTCTTTCTTCTGGGAATGGAGGCAGCAAACTGGTCTGTGGTGGTGGCTGGGCACAGCCGGGCCCCCTCCCCAAGAAGGTTTCATCGATGGGGACAGGGTGGGGCGGGACAGAGGTGGCAGCCCCCTCCCTGCAGCCCACCCTGAGGGCACCAGGATGGGTTTACGGGTCCCCTGAGGTCACACGTCCTTGGGGAAGGGGAGAGCTGGGGCCAAGGGCTGTGGAGAGCGTGTGCTATAGGTGGGTAAACTGAGGCACGGCCAGCACTGATGTCCCCCAGCAAGAGGAGACTCCCAGGCTGCTTCTCCTCTTCTGGTCTCACTACTGCATCTTCTCCCCCTCAGGACCTCCAGGCTTGTTCCCCCCAGATCACCCCCCAAGGTTTTAACTGTTCAGAGGGAGGGGGTGTGGAGGGGGTGCAGGCAGACCCCAGCACCTGGCCCCATGTGCACATACCCCTCATCTGTGCTGATGCATCCCCCCACCCGGGTGAGTGCCCACCCTTGGGGGTGTTGTCCCAGGACCCCCCCATGTCCCCAGCCCCTAGCCCCACCCTGCTTGGGAACACCCCAGGGTGTGGGTGCGAGGCTTGGCGTGGGCCAGTGGCGGGCAGCTGCCAACCAGGACGGCTCCAGCCACGGCTCCAGCCACGGCTCCGCTCCCGCTGCCCGGTGCCAAAGCCCTTGAGCCGGTGCCCGGGCCTGCGCTCACCACGCTGCCGTGCCAGCACCAGGGTGGCCGTGCCAGCCTGGCCATGCCAGCGCTGGGCACTACCATGGCAGCCGCGCCGGGGATGACATCTGCCGGCAGCGTGCCGCAGCGCCGACGGGCACAGCAGGGCTGGCGAGGGCATCGGGACCAGGCCTTGCCCAAGGGAGATGGGGGGACACAGCCCCCTGCCCACCCTGATGCGGTGTGGGGGCCGGACCCCTCCTCATGCTACCAGGGACACCGGCCCCACCCCATCTTGCTGGGGGTGTGAGATCAAAGCCACCCTGTCCCACTGGGAATTGGGGGACACGTCCCCTCCTGCATCTCTCCAGGGATACGGGGTTGCTGCCTCCCAACCCCATCATGCTGGGGTGGAAATGCGCCCCCTCCCCCCCCCCCATCGTGCTGAGATCATGGGGTTGCAGCCCTCCATCATGGTGAGGACCACACACCCCCTCCCCAATCCTGCCAGGGTAGGAGCCCCCTGTTGTGGTGGGGGGATTGGTGTTGCAGCCTCTCAGTCCTGCCAGTGCTGCTCAGTGCCTCAGTTTCCCCATTGCACCGAGGGGGTGCCAGCCCCACCCAGCGCTGCTCTGGGCAGCGACAGCTGGCAGCAGGGCAGTGGGGTGCCACCGTTGGGGTGGTCAGGTCCCCAGGCCCCCCCATGAAGCCCCACTTGGGGAGTGGGCCGCCCCCAAGTCCCCCTTCCCCTCTGCAGCGCCCCAGGCTTGTTCCTAGTGGGGGGACACACACGGCTGCCAGCAGGGAAGGGGTTAAGGCCTCCGCAACCCCCTCCCCCACCCGCCGCCCCTTTCTGCTCCCACGTCTGCTCCCACGCGTGTTCCCACTCCGGCACCTCCTCTGCACCCGGGGGAGCACCGGCCCCCACCCGGACGCCCCCGCTGCAGCTCGGGGGGAGGCGCTGATTCGGGGAGGGGGGTGTGCGGGACGGGGGTCTTGTGCCCGGTGGGCTGCACCCCCGGTGGGTCCTGGGGTGCGGGGGGGTCTTGGGAGGGACCCCCAGAATGTACCCCCTCCTGCAGGGCCGAGGGGAGACCCAGGCATCCGGAGGGAGAAACTCGGGGTGAGGGGCACTGGGGGGGGCTCCCCCCGCCACCCCACTCCCTAGCCCCGCCCACTCCCGGCCCCGCCCCCTCCATCGGCCAGGCCCCACCCCCGACACTCACCTTTTGGACCGGGAAACGGGCGGCCCGGTGTCCCCTTGTCCCCACGACGCTCCGGTCCCGCCGCGCCCCGTCCCCACGACTCCCTGTCCCCATGGCACCCTGTGCCCACGAAGCTCCGTCCCCACTATCCTCCTGTTCCCAAAATGCTCCGACCCCGCGGTGCCCCGTCCTTAGCATCCCCCATCCCCAGCATCCCCCATCCTCAGCATCCCCCATCCCCACGGTGCCCATCCCCAGCATCCCCCATGCCCCATCCCCAGCATCCCCCATCCCCAGCATCCCCCATCCCCATGGTACCCAGTCCTCAGCATCCCCAGCATCCCCACGGTAGCCAGTCCCCAGCATCCCCCATCCCCATGGTGTCCCGTCCCCACGGCACCCTGCCCCAGTGTTTCCCCGTCCCCACGGTCCCACGCAGCCCCCGTCCCGCCGTGCTGCCCCCGTCCCTTTGACACTGGACCCCCCTCTCCCGCCCTGGCCCCGCCGCCGCCCCGCCGAGCTCCCGCTCCTCGCCGGTGCCCGCTGGTGCCGGGAGGGGGGCGGCGAACGCCGTTTCCCCGAACCTGCAGCTATTTTTACTCTCTCTGCAGGAGGATTTCGCTGCTGCGGGGAGCTGCAGCCCCCGCCGCAAGGCACGGGGACGGGCACGGTACAAACACCCGTGGCTCTGCCCCTGCACGCTGGTGAGAAGCCCGGGAGCCCACGGTACCGGGATGGGGCTGACCCGGTGAGAAACGGGGGGCCCTGTGTGGTGTGTCCCGGAGCAATGTGGGGCGCAGAAGGGTCCCGGGCACCGCTGTCCCCTCCCCAGCACGGTGCCAGGCCCGGTGCGGTACCCCGGTACGCCAGTGTGCGGGTACAGGTTGCGTGGGTGCGGGCGTGGGTGGCTGCGTACCGATCCCGGGGGCTGCGGGTGCTGCCGCAGCGCAGGGAAAGGGAGGGGGCCCGGCCACCCCCTCGCACGGCGCCTTCGCGGGTGGGAGGAACGGGAACGGCAGCGGGAAGGAACCGGGAACCTGTTGCCATAACGACTCGGGTCCCGTGCGCAGACACCGGGGTGATGCTCCGAGCACGCAGACCCCCGGTACTGGGCCAGCCTGGGGAGGGGGGACCGAGGGACCCCTCACCCTGTCCCCTTCCCACGGGCACACGGGCTGTGCTGCTGACTGTCCCCATGTGCGGTGGGTGCTGCTGTGTGGAGCTGTGCTGTGCCACAGGGCCGGGATTTGCCATGCTGAGCTGGGCTTTGCCACACTGAGCCAGGCTTTCCTGAGCAGGGGCAAGCTTTGCCGTGATGAGCTGAGCTTTGCCATGCTGAGCCAGGCTTTCCTGAGCAGGGCTGAGCTTTGCCATGCTGAGCCAGGCTTTGCCATAGTAAGCTGGGCTTTTGCACATGGAGCTGGGCTTTCCTGAGCAGGGCCGAGCTTTGCCATGCTGAGCCAGGCTTAGCCATGTTGAGCCAGGTTTTGCCATAGTAAGCTGGGCTTTTGCACATGGAGCTGGGCTTTCCTGAGCAGGGCCGAGCTTTGCCATGCTGAGCCAGGCTTAGCCATGCTGAGCCAGGCTTTGCCATAGTAAGCTGAGCTTTTGCACATGGAGCTGGGCTTTGCTAAGCAGGGCCGAGCTTTGCCCCCTGAGCCGAGCTTAGCCCCGGGGAGGTGAGCTTTGCCCTACTGAGCCGGGCTTTGCTCTGCAGGGCCGGGCTTTGCTGTGCCGGGCATTGTCGTGTCGAGCCGAGCTTTGCCGTGCCGAGCCGGGCTTTGCCGGGCCGGGCTTTGCAGCGCAGGGCCGGGCAGGCGGGAGTTTATCCGCGGCACGGTGCCACTCGGGTAAATATTTTGCTGGAGCGGCGGCTCCTGGCCCGCGGCCACCCGCAGCCGTTGGAGCACCGGGAGATCCGGGGGCCGGAGCCAGCTCCCCGCTCCCCCCTCCGCGTTCCTTCCTCAGCCCCAGCGCCGCCCCCCCATCCCTATGGGGGGTGGGGAGGAGGGGGTGTGTGTGGTGTGGGCTGCACCGATCTGCCTGCCCGTGACCCCACTGTGTCCCCCCGCGTGGGGACCCTCCGGGCTGTGTGTGGCATTCCCCCTGTGCCCCCCCTGTGCCCCCCCGTCCCTCCTCGGAGAGGTGCCCTTGGTGCTCGGGTCCTTCCTGGCACAGGCAGCGCCGAGCACCGGTGCTGAGCAGCGCCCGGGCGGCGAGGTGGGGGGGGTGTGGGGGTGTGGGGGGGCCGAACCCCTGCTTCCCCTGCGGGAAACTTTGCGTTGGGTGGAATTTTCCACCCGGAAAACCGGGGCAGACCCGGGCACAGCCCCGGGGGAGGGCACAGCCCAGGGCCCCCGGCACAGCTCCGGGTCACGGGTGGCCGCGCGGCAGCCCCCCCCACACGAGCGATGGGGCGTTTCGGGTGTCCCGTGTCCCCTCGGATGTCCCCCGGTGCTCTGCGGGATCCAGCCGCCGGAGGAGCAGAGTCCCTGTCCCGTGGGGTGGGAGAAGGGTGTCCGGGGGACACAGGGCAGCGGAGGGGCGGGGGAAGGGATGGTGAGGGCGGGCTTTTCCTGCTGCCCCTGCTAGAGCGAGAGTGCCCCTGTCCCCTGCCCAACCCGCGGCTCTGTGGGGAAACTGAGGCACGTGTGATGCGGGCTCAAGTGGAGACACCCGTCCCGATCCCTGTCCCGTCCCACCTGGTCACAGCTGCCGGGAGCCACCCCCCCCCACTCCCCGGCAGGGAAGGGGTTAAGGGCCCCCCACGGTTTGGCTGAACCCCCCTCGGGGGCTCCCCAAGGGCTCATTACCGCGACCTCAGCCCCCCTGCCCGAGGGGGGATGAATAATTCAGCGCCTGGTAGGAGACGTGTCCTCCCTCCCTCTCCTTCCTTCCTCCTCCTCCTCCTCCTCACCGGCTCTGCCTTTCCCACCTCCCGCCGCTCTCAGTCCTCGCCGTACCGAGCCCCGGGTGCTACGGAACTCTCCGCTCGGCACCGGCAGCAGAGACACCCCCACCCCCTCCCCGGTAGCGCCGGTGCCGCGCGGTCGAGGCCATGGACCCCAAGGACCGCAAGAAGATCCAGTTCTCGGTGCCGGCACCCCCCAGCCAGCTGGACCCCCGCGCCGTTGAGATGGTGAGGGTGGGAATGGGGCTACGGGGTCATAGCGGGGGGTCCCTCGCTGCCCCGAGGTCACAGGTGGCATCCCCCGTGGGTGACAAGGGACCCCCGGTGTGACCGAGGAGGGGTGGGGAGAGATGGGACCCAAGGGGGTGGTGTGAGCTGGTTCCCACCCGAGGGTTGGGGGCAGGTGGGATGGGATGGGGATGGAGTGGGACAGGAGGGATGGTGTGGGACTGGGAGAGGTGGATAAGGGGGATCGGAGGGGACAGAGGGGACGGGACATGGGACGGGAGGGACAGAGGGGACAGGAGGGATGGGATGGGATGGGACAGATGGGGTGGGAGGGAACAGAATAGGGAATGGAGGGGATGGAGGGAACAGGAAGAAGGGGATGGGCACGGGAGAGCAGGACAGTGGGGATAGGATGGGATGGGGCATCGGACAGGTGGGACAGAGGGGACAGGACAGGGTGGGGGGCACAGGATGGGACGCAGGAGGGATGAGACAGGACGAGAACACTCCAAGATGCCTGTGTGAGCTGCGATCCTGGGGAGGGGGAGTTGTGCTGGGGGGACAGGGCAGCAACAGTGACAGGGATGGGACAGGAGGGGACAGGGACTGGACAGGAGGGGAGGGAAGGGGTGGAGGGGACAGGACATGCTGGGGGGACTGTGCAACCCCCCAGCTGGTTGTGCCCGGCCTGAGGGGATGTCCCCAGGCAGAGTCCCTGCTGAGGGTCCGGGCAGGAGCTGGGGCTCTCATGGGGCTGGAAGGGACAGGGGATGTCATGGGGACCCTGGGACGGGCCCATGGCCACTCTGTGGGACACTGCACTTTTCAGCAGTGCTGGCTCAGCAGGGACCCCCACCCTGGGGCCCCACACCCTGGCCAGAGCAGGGTGCCCCCCTGCCCTGGTCCCCGTGGCTGGGCACTTGTGCAGGGGGGTACGTGGCCCCGCACGCTCCCTGCCCACATGTGTCTGCACCCTTGCACACAGCCAGGCACGGCCCTGGGGTGCAGGGCAGGGGACCCTGGGCATCCCCAGCCAGTGACACCCCTCTGTGCCCCAGATCCGCCGGCGAAGGCCCACACCAGCCATGCTCTTCCAGCTCTCCGAGCACTCGTCCCCAGGTGAGTGGGGCAGGGACCAGCACCCGCTGGGGATGGGACATGGCGCAGGAATGGATGTGGGGGCATGGGGTGTCTGGTCCAGAGATGGTAGGTGGTGTCAGGGCTGGGACACGGTGTCACCGATAAGATGGGGTGGCAGGGATGGGATGCAGTGTCATGTATGGTATGGGATGTCCAGGGCTTGGTGGCAGGGATGGGACACAGTGGTGGGAAGGGATGCGGTGTCACCTGTGGTACAGGATGTCAGGAACAGGACGTGGTGGCAGAGGGAACAGGGTGGGATGGGGTGGCAGGGATGGAACACAGTGGCAGGCAGGGTATCCCCCCAGAGCGGGGGTCCAGGGGTGAGCAGGGACCTGCCTGGCTCTGCTGGGTGCCGGCAGCCCTCGTCCCACTCACCCCTCGTCCCACTCACCCCTCTCTCCCCGGCGCTGCTGACCCAGAGGACGAGTCTCTGCCCTACCAGGTGAGTGGGCACCGGGACCCCCGGGGCAGCCCCGCTCCCCTGTCCCACAGCTCCCCAGGCACGGTGGGGGTTATCAGGGCCCAGACCAGGCGCCTGCCACCCCATCCTGGCCTGGCCCCAGTGCTTATCGATGCCCTGCTCAGCACGGGCACATGGCGCCAGTGCCACAGGGATGGGGACATGGAGCCAAGCCAGGCCATGGGGTTTGGCTGCCGTGCAAATCACCTTGTGACCATCACCAGGGTCCCCAACACCAGCTCCCCATGGCGGGTGGGGGATGGGTGTATCAGCCTTGGATCCCTATTTGGGGACCCCTATTGCAGCATCCTCATCCCAGGGTCCCCACCGCGAGACCCCCCGTCACAGCACCTATCTCCCCAGGGGGTGCTTGGCTCCTCTGGGGCTACGGTGGCCCCCAGTGCGGGGGGACATTGGGACCCCATCCCTGACACTGTTCCTTCCCACAGCGCACCTCCGGCGAGGGCTGTCTGCTTAAACCAAAGAGGACCAACCCGTGTGCCTACACACCGCCCTCACTCAAAGGTACAGTTGGTGCTGTCTGAATGGGGAAACTGAGGCACGGGGGCTGTGTGAGGTGGCTGGGAGCACCTGGGTATGATGGACCCCCACACATCTCCTGGTGCCTCATGGCTCTGCGGAGAAACCCCAGTGTCCCCAGTGTTCCCAGTGCCTGGAATGGGGTCTTGATGCTAGTGCCTCCCCAGCGGTGCAGCGCATTGTGCAGTCCCACTTGGAGAGTGGCCTGGCCGGGGGTGACAGCTCCGATGGGGAGGCTGATGACGGGGACCACGAGCTGGGACGGGCCTGTGACCCTGACAGTGCTCTTGAGCCTGGTGAGGAGGAAGAGGGACAGGGGATGGGGCTGCCAGAGCCTGGGGGACATGGGGACAAGATTGTCAGAGCTGGAGGGACATCAGGAACCGGGATGCTGGAGCTCAGGGGATGCAGGGATGGGGCTACCGGTGCCTGGGGGATGTGGGGACAAGATTGCTGGAGCCTGGGGAATGTGGGGGATGGGATGGGAATGCTGGAGCCTGGGGAACATGGGGACAGGGCTACCAGCACCTGGGGAACGTGGGTTTGGAGCCTGGGGGATGTGGGAGATGGGGATGCTGAAGCCAAGGGGACGTGGGGATGGGGCTGTCAGAGCCTGGGGGACGTGGGGACAGGATTGCTGGAGCCTGGGGTACGTGGGGGATGGGGATGCTGGAGCCCGGAGGATGTGGGGACCAGGCTGCCAGAGCCATGGGAGCATGGGGATATGGCTGCTGGAACCCAGGGGTGCGGAGCCAGGTACCACCGTCCCTTGCAGCCCTCGGGGATGGGGTGGGTGCCCGGGGAGGGACGCGCACACAGGAGCCGGCTGCTACCGGCACACGCTGTTCGCTCATCCCGGGCGGAGTGGGACGGGGGGCAGGAGGGGCCACCGTGTCCCCCCGCCGGGCAGTGTCCCCGTCCCCCGCTGACGGCAGCCAGCCCCCCGCCGCTCAGCTGACGCGGGTGCCCCGGTGCCCCGGTGCCGTGCGTGCCTTCCTCTGCCCCCGGCTCATCGCCGCCCACCCGCGAAGCCCCGGGGAGCCAGGCCCGAGCCGAGCGGAGCTACTTCCCCGCCGGCCCCAAGGCGCACAAGCGGAAAGGTAACGGGGCCGGGGGGGAAGGACACAGGGATGGAGGGTGGGTATCCACCCGCCCGGGGTACCGGGGTGGGGGAGACACAGGGATGGAGGGTGGGTATCCACCCGCCCGGGTACCGGGGTGGGGGAGACACAGGGATGGAGGGTGGGTATCCACCCGCCCGGGGTGCCGGGGGCCCGTCCCGCTTCCTCGCTGCCCGGGAGGAGAGGTGCAGGTGGCCCTGGGACCGGGGACGCCCCGGGGCCACCGGCCGCGCTGCCCGCAGGCGGGCAGAAGGTGTCCTTCGCCGGCGGCATCGAGGAGCGTGGCGAGGCCCTGAAGTCGCTGACGGTGTCGGAGATCCCGGAGGACCCCGAAGGACCGGAGGGTGACGAGGAGGAGGCGGGACGGGAGCAGGAGGACGGTGGCACCGGGGGTACGCGGGGTGACCTTACCCCCACGCCCCCCGCACCCCTCTCTCCGGTGCCGGCCCCCCCGCCCCTGACTCGCCCCTCTCCGTCCCTAGAGCGGCCGCACGTCGGTTTCGCAGAGGTGCCGGCGCGTCCCATCGGTACCGAGCGCCACTCGCCCACCTTCCCGCTGGGCACCAGTTAGCCGGCACCGGGCACCGGGCACCGGGCCTCCCGGCACCCCCTCCCGGCAGCCCCCGGCCGCAGCCGCTTCGCCAGCGTGTGGTGTGTGCCCCCCGCCCCCCCCCCCCCCCCCAATCCCCCTGCCCTGCCTGCGCTTCGTCTACCCGCACGGCCCGGCCGCCCCCCGCCACGCTCGGCACCGGGAGAGCCCGCGGAGGGACCGGCCGGGCCGCCCCCTCCCCCGGCTGCCGGGGCATGTGCCGGGGACGGGACCCCCGGGACTCCCCTTACCCCCCTCCCCCTCCACCCCTCTCGGCTCCTCGCCCGCGCCCCCCGCCCCGCGCCCCACGGAGCAGAGCCCCCGCCAGCAATAAACGGCTGTACAGAGAGGCTGGAGCCTGCCTGGGGCGGCACGGGGCGGGGGTGGGGGCTGCGGGCTGCGGGGCAGGACGGCGGCACCTCCCCGCCCTGGGGAATGGTCTCTCCCTCCGCCCCCGTTCCACCCCCTCGGCGGGCGATGGTCGGCGCCGGCGCAGCTCGCGTTTCTCTTCCGGGGTCGGAGGTGGCGGCGGGGCGGAAGCGGCTCGTTCAGGGGTCGCTTCCGGCGGGGACCGGGACGGGGCCCGGCGCTGAGCCGCAGGTACCGCTACAGGGGGGTCCGGCCTAGCCCTGCTTCCCTTCCTTCCCCTCCCGGGACGGCTGGATCCAGGGGAGCGCGGGCGGCGGGCCCGGCGGGCACTCGGGGCCGCGGGGGTGGCTGTCCGGAGACGCCCGGTTCGACCCGCGGGGGGCGGTGGGGGGAAGTCCCGGGGCTCCGCCGGGGCGGGCGCGGTGGGGGTGTCCGTAAGGCTCCGCGGTGCGGGGTCACCCGGGGAAGCCGCGGCTGGGCCCGGGGGCGGGAGGGGCTCCCCAGCGGATCCGGGCCCTGGACCGCTCCGGGAGCTCTTCGTGTGGCCACGGCCTCGCTCCGAGCCTCGCCCGGTGCCGGGCCGACCCCCGTGGATCGCGGCGTCCTCCTGAAGCCGCCTCTGCGCGCACCCCCGCGGGCACCGGGGTTCTCCGGCCCGCGGCTCTGCGCAGGCGGGTGGCGGGGTACCGGGGCGAACCGGGCAGGGCCCTGGAAACCGCGCGGCCCCTTGTGGGAGGGGGATCCCGGTGCCGCTCGAAGACGGGACCACGATGGGAGGGGTCGGGGGGTCCTGGCCAGTCCTGGGACCTGACCCTGTGGCTGTCCCAGTGCTCCTGAGCCTGTGGTTCTGGCAGCCCTGGGTGGCCCTCGGGGGTTTGGAGGTTCACACTAGCGGTGTGCTTACGCCGTTATCATGGGTACATCCCGGTGTTTTTGGGTCTGGGGTCTCCGCAGAGGCCCCCAGCTTTATTCCCCTCCCATGAGATCCCATCGTGCTTCAGCATGGAGTGGAGGAGTGAGGAGCAGCAGAGCAAGGTTGGATGATGGGTGACGGGTGACAGTGGTCATCGCTGCCCCCCGCCTGCCCCTGGACTCCCATCTCTGGCTGCTGCAGCTTCTCTCTGGCTGCAAACCGGGGCTCTCCCGGGCGTTTCACACCCCACTCTGCGGCACAAAACCCGGTGGTGGTGGTGGTGGGGCTGGGTGAGACACAACTGAGGCCTGGGTCGCAGCACAGGGACAGCAGATGCTGCCAGCAGGGCCCCACAGCATCTCCCGGGGACAGGAGCCCTCCCAAATGTGTGGGCAGGCAGTGCTACTCCCTCTCCCTACTCAAACAGGGGGTCTGGGGTTGGCTCAGCCCTTGGTTGAGCAGCAGCTCAAACGACCTGATGCATGGGGCTGGGGGGAAATGTGGGGTGCTGCGAGGCTCCGAGGGGGCTGCAGGCAGCTCCCTGACACACTGCACAGGAGCAGGACAGCAGCACAGAGAAGCTGCCTGCTCTCTGGGACGTGGTGAGTGTGCAGCTGAGCCGCTCCTGCCTTGGGCACATCGGGACCTGGCTTCCTCCAGCTCCCCAGGGCCCGTCCCCTGGTTTGGGGCACTGGGGTGAAAGGACAGTGAGCGAAAGCAGGTGGTGGCTCAAGGGAAAGGTGCGTTTTGTGCAGTGCTCTGAGTTTCCCTGTTTCCACCTTCGGTGCTGGGGAGAGGACGGGCTCCCTGGGGGTCTCTGCTTGCACCTCACACCTCCTCAGGGCTGAGCTCGGGCAGTGGTGGCTCCTGGCTGCTCATGGACAGACAGAAGCCGCAGCCCCGATCCCCCTCACCGCTCCGCTTTACCACAGCCCCCCATCTTCTCTCACTGTCCCTTGTGCCACCAGCACTGCCGGGAGCAGCCCATACTGTGCCTGACAGTGGCACCTCTCCAAGCAGGAGCTCAGCGCTGGAAGGTGCTTTCAGGGAAGAGGTGTGGGGCCAGCACTCTGCAGAGCTCTGCACCATACCCCCGCTGCAGGATTGCAACCCAAACACCCCCTCACAGCAGCTGAATCACCTCCCAGTTGGGTTTGGAGTGATGTTGAGCATCTAATTTGCTTTAATATTAAACTTTTACTTCTGTTGTAGAGGCACCTCTCCCTGCTAGGATGCTCGGACGTGTGTCCGGTGCAGCGCCCGCGGTCGGTGTCCCCCGCAGACCCCGTCCCTTTCTCGCTCTCCAGGGTGCTCTGTCTCCTGGTGCAGCACTTGGTGAGCAGGCTCCTTGCTCTCAGCAGAGGTGACATGAGAATTAGCTGGTGAAGCCGTCATGTGAGCTGAGAAGACACGTTAATAGGAAGTCGGGGGCGCGGGGAGGAAAGGAGAAGCGATATCACAAGATGGAAAGGCTTCTTACTGTAAGACATGTCATTAACATGCAAACATGTGCTAATGAGGAGCTTGTGATTTGAATCTGAAAGCTGAGAGTGGAAGGGGGTGACATGCTGGGGGAGAGGTGACACTGGAGCTTTGCAGGGGTAGCTCTGGCGTGGGGATGGGATGTGTGTTGGCATAGGTCCTGGGCTGGTTTGGTGTGTCCCATGTCCCTGCAGCCCCTCTCACCTCCCACGTCACCCTCAGAACAGGAGTTGGGGCTGGCAAAAAGAAACTGAATCATAGAATGGCATGGATTGGAAGGGACCCCAAGGATCATAGAGCTCCAACCCCCTGCCACAGGCAGGGACACCAACCTCCAGGCCTGGAGCTACACAAGGTTGCCCAGGGCCCCAGCCAACCTGGCCTTGAACACCTCCAGGGATGGGGCATCCACCCCCTCTCTGGGCAGCCTGTTCCAGCCCCTCACCACTCTCTCTGCAAAAAACTTCCCCCTAATATCTAACCTGAACCTTCCTTCCTTTAGTTTTAATCCATCCCCCTTGTCCTGCCATTGTCTACCCTCTTAAAAAGTTGAATCCCCTCCTGTTTGTATGCTCAAATCTCTCCTCTGAGTTTTAAGAGACCCTTTTCCTCCCTTTTAACCAGAAAAGCCTCGGGTGTGGGCGCCCCTTTGGGCCGTATCACTGTCACCCAGGGTGTCCCTCTGGGCAGCGTGTGCCATTCACGCTTCCCCAGCCCGTCGTGTCGGGGCTGCGCCACTCCAGAGCCCCCGAAAGCGGCAGCCGGTGCGGCGCGGGCTGCGGGGGATGTCTGAATGCATAATACAACACCGGGGTGCTCAATAATTCATCTGTCACCCAGAAAGAGCCACATTTATACACGCTCAGATCCTGCCCCTGCTCTTTCTGCTCTGAGCGTTCTCTTGCCTCAGGGAGCAGCCCCAGTTGTGGCTTCAAATATTTCTGCAGAGCCTTGCTCTGTCCCATGGCGTGCTGGTGGTACAGCCCCCGGTGCTGGTTCTTCCCTAGAAGTTTGGTTATTGCTGCCTGGTTTGGGGTGAAGCGGTGTTAAGCCTCCCTGGCAAGGCTGGGTTTAAACATAGGTGGGTTTAGGCTGGCTGAGCTTTGCAAGTCATAGGGTCATCGGGGTTGGAAGGGACCTCGAGAGATCATCAGGTCCAACCCCCTGCCAAAGCAGGGTCCCTAGGACAGGGCACACAGGTTGGCATCCAGACAGGGCTGGAATCTCTCCAGAGAAGGAGACTCCATACCCCCTGGGCAGCCTGTCCCAGGGCTCCCTCACCCTCACTGGGGAAAAGTTCTTCCCCATGTTGTTGCAGAACTTCCTGTGCTCCAACTTGCAGCCATTGCCCCTTGTCCTGTCCCCACAGACCACTGAAAAGGGGCTGCCCATGTCCCCCTGCATCCCACCCTTCAGATATTGATAAACATTAATCAGGTCCCCCCTTAGTCTTCTCTTCTCCAGGCTGAACAGCCCCAGCTCCCTCAACCTCTCCTCATAGGGGAGATGCTCCAGGCCCTTCAGCATCTTTGTAGCTTCTTCTGTCCCAGCGCTCTGCTGTGCTACTGGCTCCACAGAGCATCCCCAGCGCCTCTTTGGTGTTGGGGGAGGAGGGGAGGAGGGGAGTGGGGCCAGCGAGTCTCATGGGGTGATTTTAAAGCGCTGTGAAAGTTGCGGGGGGCTTGCGGGGGGCTGCCTAAGTGCAAAGTGGTGTTGGAGGGAAGGAGGCGGCGAGGCGCTGCCGGGGAGGAGGAGGCAGCCCGCGCGTGAGCTGATGTATTATTCAGCGCCCGCAGATGTCTTTAACTTTTCTCAGTTTGAGATGGGCCCCTCGCTCGCTCCGAGCAGCGAAGGGCCGCGGTGGCTGCGCCTGATCTGAAGTGACAAGTGTTCCAGCTCCTTCCCCAGTGCCTCTGAGAGCCTCACTGGGACCTGACAGGAGCCTGGCTTTGTTCCCTTTCCAGCCCCGGCACTCCCCGGGTGCTGGGATGCAGAACCTGCTGCCACAGGGACCCAAAATTGCCCCAAATCAGGCTGTGCCCAGCCCTTAGGGTTGCTCCGGTGTCCAGTGGGGCTCAGCAGCAGCCTTGCCCCCAAGGTTTGTCCCTTCCCACAGGGAAGTCTTGGGGCTGTTTCCCTGGGATGTCCTGTGGCTGCAGCCTCCTGGTTGCCCCAAGTGGGACCTGCCATAGACAAACAAACCTCACTGGGATCCCGGGGGATGCAGCACTGCTGGCGCAGTAGCTAACGCAGGGAGGGACCTGGGGTGTGTTGGGAGGCACGGTGTCCTTGAGCAGGAGTGTTTTGCAGAGGAGAGGTGGGGTTGTTGCCTCTGCTGTGGGTGGCTCCGAGGTGGCGGAGCTGGGGACTGACAGATCCCTGGCCCGACCTGTTTTGGCATCCGCTTTCCCTGTTTGTCTCCAGCGTGTGCTTAGTCGCAGGAGCCGTTAGCACAGCGGCCTCCTTGTGCCTTGCTGACGGAGAGGAAAAACCGGAGAACAATGGTTGGCACCGGGCTGTGTGAAAACAGCCCTCAGACCTCAACACCTCGCTCACGCCGGGGTCGTGTGCCCGGCACTGCCAGCCACCGTGGCCGGGACAGAGAGCACCTTTCTCCCCTGTTGCCTTCCTGCAGCTTTGCTTGCCCAGAGTTGGGTGTGAAGCCCCGTGTCCCCCCTCCCGAAGCAAGCAGGCTCCTCTCCTGGCTGTGCAGGGTGGGATCCGTGGCTGATGCTGTGCCAGGGTGCTGAGGCTTCATGTTTTGCCCTGTGCCCCTGGGAGCTTGGCGCCCATCCCTCTAGCTTGGGGTGGCTCCAGGACACTGAGACCGCTTTCCTTTGGATCGTGGGCCTCAGTGGAAACACCCTGAGGGCCCTTTTCCTGCTGCCGTGGCATCTCTGTGGGCTTTGCCATCTGCTGCTCTGGCCGCTGGCTGCAGCCGCCAGCTTGGCTCGCTGTGCTGTGAGCCTGTTCTGGGTGGCTGCCTCTGCGTCCCAGTGACACTTGCTGGTGGCTCCACAGACCCCCTGCACCTTGTGCAGCCAATTCCTGCTTCCCTGCAGTGAGGAAAAGGGAGGGAGAGTCCTGTGCCAGTGAATGTGGGGTGCCAGGGTGAGCCCTGGGTGTCTTCACTTCGGGGATGGGTGGCTCTTTGGGTAGCCCAAAATCCCAGTATTGGCCTTTTCGCTCAGGAACCGTATCAAACAGACAGGGGGTTAGTTGGTACCAGGAATATTTGCCTTTAGAGGGGGAGAGAAAAAGGGGGGTCCGGAGACCCAAGGCCTGAGGCTCCCCTTTGTGTCTCCCCACAGGTGATGCACTGACTTGGCAGATGTTGCCCCAGTTCACATAGGACCCAAGTCACTTGGGCCGAGGATGAGCAAGCCGACGGACCTGGAACGAAGCCTCCCAGCCATAGCATCCATCAGCACCTCGTTCTCCCAGAGCCAGGGCTTCTCCCCATACTGCTACTTCTCCCCGGAGAAGAGAAAAGCCATCTCAGATGTGAGGAGGACCTTCTGCCTCTTCGTCACCTTCGACCTGCTCTTCATCTCCTTGTTGTGGATAATCGAGTTGAATGTAAGTTGGGGGAAGCAAACCAGTGGAGTCTTTACCCTATAAAGTCCTGGCTTGTTTTCTTTTTTCAGCTGTTCCCTCTGGGTTAATTGCTCTGTTTTCAGAAGTCTTGGGCCAAATCTTTTGTTTGTTCTTCCCAGCGCTCTGCTGATCTGTGCTGGCTGAGAAACCTCTGTGTAAAGTCCAGCTCGTTTCCTGAAACTGGGCTCTTGTTGTGGCTGTCCGGGGTTGTTAACATGTGTGTGGCTGTGTGTGGGGCTGTGTGTGTGGGGCTGTGTGTAACCAGCTCCAGGGCTGTGGAATCACCTGGTTGAGTGCTTGGCCAGGTTTCTCTCCTGCTCCCTCTGCCTTAAGTGACTCCGCTCGCTGTGTTTGCCAGGCAGCTGCCTGCTCTGCTGCCCTGCCCTGTTCTCAGAGCGTCAGAGGAGTGAGGTAGGATGTGCAGACCCTCCTCTTGCCCGCCCAGCTGTTGGGCAGAGACAAAAAGGGCTTTGAGCTTTGGTCCCAGCCTACTGCTGCTAAGCTCGGCTTCTGAAAGCCGGAGGAGCCGTTCCACGGTGAAGGGGACTCAGAGGGCTGTGCAGTGGCTGTCACTGTGTGAGCTGCTGCCTCTGCTCGCCCTGTCCTCTGCTGCAGTGCCCAGGGACACCCAGTTTCTTTACCTCGTTCCCATCAGGTCAGAGTTACTCCCTGGGCTGTGTTTTACGATCCCTGCTGGTCTCAGCCGTGGTTTCAGGTACTACATGTCCTTCTGTGGAACAACCTGAGCAGAGATGAGCCGATAGACCCTAGTGCTCCTGCGTGCAGCCCCGCTGGCTCTGGCCTTTACTTATCAGCACTGGATCCTGCGCTCACTTAGTGGCTCTTATCTCTACCCTGTTTATTTCCTGCACTTAACAGATTGTCTTGGCCAGCAGCTCCCTGCTAGATGCAGCCTGAAGAGACCCCTGCCTCCCCCCTTCTCCCCCCCACACCTAGGAAAAAGCCTCTCCCGGATGGCATTCCAGCGATGCTGATGGTGTCCTGCCATCCTGGCTTGGACCTCAGCCCCCTTGCTCTTGCCCCTCTGCTCTGTGGGCTCTGGAGAGGTGCTGCCTACAAATGAAAGAACCCAGCCCCAGGCAGATAATCTGCCAGCACGGTCACCAGGGTGATGCTGAGCGTAGGTCTTGCAGGTAGCCATTAATGAGTGACTAACTGCTGATATTTGGGCCCTGAGCCGAGATGCTGCATATTTAAAGCTATTAGGGCAGCTTATTTGCCTAGTTATGAAGAAGCAACAATTTTATATCATGACTAATGCTTTTTTTATCAAACGGTTTCCTTCGCTGCAAGATAAGCTGAGCAAATTGGCCCTTGTTAAATGTCTGTTGCAAACTCCTAATTCTGCGAGCTCGCTGCACTTGGAGATGGAGAGATGCCTCACATGGTTCTTCTTCCTTGGCCACGGTGGTGCCTGTATTTAAACTGAAAACACATCCCGCCCCCCCCCCCCCGAAATCGTAACCTAAAGCCTTCTCCCCCCACCCTCTCATTCCTGCCACATAGGGAGTCAGGGTGTGGGGAAGAAGGTTTCAGAGGCAGCTCGGTGAAGCTGGCTGGCCCAGCTCCCACAGCTACAGATCAGATGAAGCAATAGTGCAGCTTTGTTTTGCTGCCCTGACCCCCCTTCCCCAAATATGAAGCGCCAGCCCTGACCTAGAGGGACCGCTTCCCGACGGCTGCCTCTTCTGTCCTTGGACTGTCTGACCAGAGGGTGCCAGGGCACCAGGCTGCCAAGAACTGGCCTGAGATCCACCAACTTGTTTCTCACAGATCATCAAACAGCTGTCAGCCTGTACCAGCTCCCAGGCCAGCTGGGCTGCGTTCAAACCAATAGCCTAAAGGTGAAGCATTTGTTCCAGTTACCTGAGCCATCCGCTTCCTCAGAACCAGCCATTCCAGGCTCCTGAGAGCAGGATTTATGGTGGCAAAACTACCAGGGGCTGTCAAGCCCCAGATTGTCTCAGGATATGGTGAG
Organism: Hypotaenidia okinawae; assembly: GCA_027925045.1. Lineage (NCBI taxonomy): Eukaryota > Metazoa > Chordata > Aves > Gruiformes > Rallidae > Hypotaenidia > Hypotaenidia okinawae. The sequence goes on from BSDF01000024.1 coordinate 4,722,762, forward strand.
CAACAGCTCTTCCCTGAGCTTTTCCCATGCTCCCACACATCATCCCAGAAAGTGGTTTGCCTCTCACGTTTCCTTGCTGTGTGTCCCTCGCCCCCTCTCCTCCCTCTTCCCCTTTGCCAGCACGTTGGAACCCACTGGTTGATTTGCTGGGTTTCTGGGAGGGCAGCTCGGTGCTGCTGGGAGGCCTGGGAATCCAGCTGGCCCAGAAGGAAGGAGAGGGGACCCCTTGGTGCCTGCAGAGGAAGGCCCATGGTGGCTGAAATTCCCCTAGGCTGCTAGGGACCCCCGAGAGCCCTTGCAGGGGGATGGTTTGATTGTCCAGCTCCGCTCAGTGTGTTATGGAAGGTGCTAGAGAAGCTGTTTCCTGTGGCTTTTTGCTTCATCTCCTCCCATACAGCAGAGGTCTGTCACCTGAAGCCGTGCCTGGAAGTGGTGGGCAAGTGTGGGAGGTGTTGTCTGACCAAGGGCTTCAGGCTGTGAGACTGGTGAACGCGTGGCACTGGCCTCAGCATAGAAACACCGCGTGTCCCTGCCTGCTGCTCCGGCTCTGGCTGCCTGACTCGCACTCCTGGGTGTGAAACCCAGGGTGAAAGGGGCTGTTGTACCCTCCCAGATAAGCCCACCTCATGTGTGCAGCAGGCCTGATGTATAACCTGACCTGGTAGCTCCTCCGGTCACCGCCTGGCCAGGTCCTTTCCATCATTAGTTTCTTACCAGTGCACCCAGTAGCTCTCTGGTTTCCTGTCTCCCCTCAGACCAAGGATGGCATTCAGAAGAACCTGGAGAATGAAATCATCAAGTACAATTTCAAGACCTCTTTCTTTGACATATTTGTGAGTATCCCAGACCGCTGCAGGTGAGGAAACAGCTTGGGAGCTCAGAGTGGCAGAGGCTGAGCCGGGCAGGGTCCCTGCCTTGAAGCTGGGGGGTGCCTGGGGTCTCCCCACAGCCTGGCTGGGTGACACTTGGGCATGTTGCAGCCCATCCCAGTTGCAGCCTTGACCCTGTCTGTCTAGGTGGGGAGTTTGCCTGTGTCTGCATCCTCCCAGCACCCGGCAGAGGGACGAGGGCAGTGACTGGTGTCCATGGCTCTTTTGTTTTTCAAGGTCTTGGCTTTCTTTCGGTTTTTTGTCTTGCTGCTGGCCTATGCAATCGTAAAGCTGCGCCACTGGTGGGTCATAGCGGTAAGGAGGCAAATTTTGGCTTTCCTGCTTTCACTTTTCTCCCTCTGCCTGGAGTTTGCAGCACTCTGAGATACGTAAATGTGTTTTTCAGGTTACTACACTGGTATCCAGTGCCTTCCTGATCGTGAAGGTCATCCTCTCTGAGGTCAGTGTCCTGGGGGTTGCTCTGTGATTGCTGCTGCTGCTCTCTTCCCATCCATGTGAACTCCCCATGGTCTCTGCTTTCTTCCCCTCAGCTGCTGACCAAAGGGGCTTTTGGCTATTTACTCCCCATCGTCTCGTTCGTCATTGCTTGGCTAGAGACTTGGTTCCTGGATTTTAAAGTCCTAACTCAGGAAGCAGAAGAGGAACGCTGTGAGTATTTCTCTCCTCTCTGGTAGGAGTTGGCAGGCAGGAGCACTGGGCCAGGGGTTCTGCTGTTTTGGCAGCACCTTGACAGATCTGACATTTATGGCAAAGTGATCTCCAGGCTGGCTGCGACGGTTACTGCCTGACTCAATTCTTTATGGTATATAAGGCCCTTTGGGGGAAGAAAATACCAGATTATAAAAAGCATCTTTTAATTGAGTGGAGCAAAATGTGCCAGATTCCCCAATGTCTGGATCCTGAAGCCAGACGTGTTGGAAACAGAGCTCACCTCTGCGCTGGAGAAGATGTTTTGAAACAGTGGGACAGGTGCCAGACGGGCTGTTGGACTGTCTGTCTTTGGATGTCTGTCCTGGAGACCTTTTGGAGGGGATGGCTTCACTCACAGATGCCTTACGGGGGCGCGGTGTGAGTTACAGCCTGTGAAATCTTACAGCCTCCGGCCGCTGAGGTCAGACTAAGCAGAGAGCAAGCCTGACCTAATGCTTTACAAATCACCCTGCTGAGCCGGGCACTTGTAACTCCCAGGGGTCCTTCTAGGGAGTTTGGGCAGCCACCCCAGTCCCAGCTGAGCACCCAACTCCAGCAAGAGGGCTTAACAGAGGAAAGAGGAGCGGGAAAGGGGCCGTAACTGGAGGAGTGTTTGTCAGGAGAGGCTCCATCCGAAATGTGCTGACTGACTGGAAACCACCAGAGGATGTTTGGGTCTTGCAAGGAGGCTTTAAGATGAAAAATGATCAAGTGTTTAATGCCTCTATTGGATTAGGCTCAGGTTCTAAATTGCTTCCAGGGGAAGCTCTTATTTAATTAGATGCTTAATCGCCTTTGGATTTGACAGGCAAAAGAGCCCATTGATCTCCATGCAGATAAAATGTCTCAAACAAAAGATGAGGCAATAGGAGCTGAAAAGCTTGTGGGCTGGTTGGTGTGGGTGCTAGAAGACCGGCTGTGTCTGGAGGAAAGTGGCTGGGAGGGTGGTTGAGTTGGGGTGGAGGAAGTAGGGACCCCAGGACCCCGCAGTGTTGGAAGTGCTGGGCGCTGTGTGTGTGAAACCTTGTGCTTTGGTTCGCAGGGTACCTGGCAGCCCAGGCTGCGGCTGCTCGTGGCCCCCTGCTCTACCCCAGAGCCTTTTCTGAGGGACAGTTCTACTCCCCACCCGAGTCCTTCGCAGGTGAGATGTGTTGTCCTCCCCTTCTGCCGGCACGCAACCCCCTGGGTCTCCTCATCTCCATAATCACCTCCTCCCTGAGCTCTGTCTCGTTATCCCAGCCCTTGGCAGTGGCCGGTGGCAAAGCCTCCCAGAACTGACACTGCACAACAGGCTCCCCTCTCCTCACACTGTGCCTGGGCAGGAGTCCTGCTCAGCCCTGGGCGCCTGGCTGCAGCTCTGGGGGAAACTGGAGCCTTTTGTGGTCGTGGGATTAAACGCTTTTAGCTGCAGCTAAAGGACTTGACAAATGCTGCCCTTGGGATGAGGGCACGGGGCGAGTTGCCACAGGCAGGTGAGGATGGGGGCTGGCAGCACGCCACTGCCCTCTGACACCGCCCTGTGCTGGCTCCAGAGCGAGGGGACGTCAACCGGAGCAGTTGTCTTGGTGTGGTTGACACATGGAGCGGTGCCTTGCCAGCCAGCTGTGGTGCTGAGGCGTTCGGGGTTGTCTTGCCATCGGCTGGGGTGCAGGGATGGGACGGTGCCTGTCTGAGTGGGGTGTTCATGGATCGCCTGTTAACAGTGTGCTTCCCGCCCAGGGTCGGACAACGAGTCAGATGAGGAAGGTGCAGAGAGGAAGGCCTTGACAGCTCAGGTAAACAGAGGCCACCTCTCCCTGTCCCTCACCTTCGGGCTGATCAGGGCTGTGGGCGTCTCTCGCAATCCTGCTGCCCCTTCAGGGTGCTGTCCCTCATCACACAGCCTGGCCTGGGGACATTTAGCCAAGGAGCTCTGCTCTGTCCTTCACCCCCTGAAGCCTGGCTAGGCACAGGCTGCTTGGTGCTCCTTTCCAAGGGGTCCTGCTACCTCTTGGCCCTGGTTCTGGCACCTCAGCAGCAGGAAGATCAGACGTCTCATAGCCCTTTGCCTGCTGGAAACCCTTCCACCAAGGCAGGAGACTGGCTGGTAGACGCAGCTGGCGTGTGGATACAAGCCAGGGCGGAGAGCGTGACTTCAAGCTCCAAAACGAGGCCTCTGTGACCCAAATTAAGAGATTTCTGCGGTGTGGGGGTGGGAGATGGCCCCTTTCCCTCTGCCAGCCCTGGGAGGGGAGCAGCAGGCTTCCTGCAGACAGTGAAACGCTTCCTTCTTCCTTCTCTCCTAGGAGAAAGAGTACGTCCGGCAAGGCAAAGATGCCATGGAGGTTGTGGACCAAATCCTCGCCCAGGAGGAGAACTGGAAGTTTGAGAAGAACAATGCAAGTGTCATGTGTCCCCCCCTGTTCCCCCTGCCCGAGAGCACGGATGGCTTAGTGAAAGTGGGAGGACAAATGAGGCTCCTGAAACCTCCTTGCGACACGAAAAATTAACAAGCGTTACAATTACCTGATTGAATTAGGAATCTATTCCAGTTCAGTTCAATGTAAAATCCCCTCTTATTTAATTAGATGTTTAATTGCCTTCCTGTTTGACAGGAGAGAGCCCCTCGCTCCTCCCTGTTGCAGGGGTGGACAGCTCGCCTTTGATAGGTGTTGGGACATGGGGCTGTGGGGGAGCAGGGGAGCAGCAGAGACACAGTGTGGGGGGCAGCAGAGCTGTGCCAGCCCTGTGGCTGCAGGTCCTGCCCTTGCTCCATGGCAAGGCACCTTTGAAGGTGCTGCAGAGGCCAAGCTGGGCTCTGGCTTTTCTGGCCAGCTTTGGCCCACATGGGAGCAGGAGAGTGTGTGGCACAGACTTCTCCCACCCCCAAAGCTGCTTTGCTCCCTCCTGTTTTCCCTGTGAGAGGGACCTTTGTGGGTGCTGCAGGGTAAATGGCACACAGCAGAGCCTTTCCTGTTGCCTCGCCGTGCTGGTTCGTTCCCTGGGCTACGGGGCAGAGTTGTTGGGGTACCCAGAGCTGCTTTCTCTCTCCAGAGGGTGGAGAGAAAGGGGGGCAGCATCTCTGCCCCCCTAAACCCAACCTTGCCTTCTGCTTGTGGCCTTGCAATGCAATTGGGGCGAGCGTCCTGCAAACTGCAGTCTCATCTGGTATTTAAAATTCCCCTGTCAAGTGATCCATTGTCCGATGCCAAACTAGCTGGGCAGATTGTTTTCTTTATCCAAAGGGGGATGGATTTAAATAGACTAATCAGAGTTTAACACGGGGCTAATGATGAAAGGTTATCATCTGTCCATCCCTAACCCCTCTGGGGAGGCTCTTCTCAGATGTAGGTAACAACAGCAGTGCTGGCAAACCAACCCCTTTCTCTTCCCCCTGCGCTGGTTGCTCGCTGCAAAGAGAATTTGACCTTGACGTGGAGTTTCCAGGCTGGCACAGGGAGGATTCTTTTTCTGTCTCCTCACTGCTGCCTCTCTGGATATTGTTTTGTTTATGGAAATCTGTACACGTGCATCCCAAATGTGCTCGGTGCAGTTCCCTGGATGGGGTCACTGCCTGGGGCAGGGGTGATGGGGCAGGGGGGATGTTTGGGGGCTGGAGAGGGTCCTTCAAAATGTTGCACAAGGCAGGACTCACCCCAGACAGGAGCGATTTACTTTGCCAACGTAAATATAACTCTCTCCTTCCTTACACAGGACTTCGGTGATGTTGTTTACACTTTGGAAATACCTTTCCATGGCAAGACCTTTATTTTAAAGGTAAGGACCTCCCCCCACCGCTTCCTCAGCCTGTGTGCCACTGCTCTGCTCGGAGCCAGCTCAGCTTTCACGCTCCCCTGGCCCTGGCAGGACAGGTCAGCCTGCAAAGCACACTCTCCCTGCTTGAGACAGATGAACCGCTCCGCACGCTCTAGGGAATCTCTCCAGGAAAACCCCTTGGCTGGCAGACAAACTCCCCAGCAAATATGCTGGGCCTCGCTCTCCGCTGCTAGAAGCGGGAGCAGGTGACTGCAAGACTTGATTCCAACCCCAGCATCTAGGACTAATCTGACCAAGGAGGCTAATTGCAACTAATTGCCAGCAAGACCAGGGCTGAGCGTGCGTCTGCTGCTGCCTGGCATAGAGCAGAGCTGCTCGAAGTGCCTTGCTCTGTGGCCTCTCGCCGGAGCGGCTTGGCTGGGACCCACGCTTTAATGAAGCATCGGTGCTGCGGTGCCTTCTCTTTGTTCCAGTGCATATGTTGCCTCGCTGGCAGGAGCTGCTGGTGGAGCAGCTCGGTGTTTGTGAGGAGAAGCTGGATGGTCCCTGTGTTGCTGTGTTAACTGTTTGCTTCCAAAGGTCCCCTATCCCGTGGGGACATGGAGAGAGAGAGAGAGACGTTGTCCGTGCCGGAGCTCGGAAGAGCTTCTTGGTGACTTCCCAAAAAGCAGGGTGAGGGTGGGAGAGGAGCCAGCTTGGGTCAGTCCCAACCTCTGTCTGTCTCACCGTGTTACAGACAGACAGACAGATGCTTGCCCTCTCTTGACACCAGTGTGCACCTCAGCAGGTGACTGCTGAACCCTGAGGTCTGGCCTGAGCTCTCGGACTCCGTGTGCCCTCCAGGCCCTTGGGAACGAGAGCGCAGTGACACAGGGGTGACAGCTTTGGCTTTGTGTGTGCTAGAGCCGGGCTGGGCCCCCCATCTTGTGTTATCCCAGTTGTTCTTTGCGCCCCTTAAAATTCACCTTAACGGGGAGCGGGACTGGCTAACTGGTCTGGCTGTGTCCACAGGCCTTCCTGCAGTGCTCTGCCGAAACAGTTTACCAGGAGGTTATTCTCCAGCCTGAGAAGATGATCCTGTGGAACAGAACGGTGGCAGCTTGCCAGGTAAGCGTGCTGGACAAAGATGGCTTAATCACAGGAGCTCCTTGGAGCGGAGAGTTGGAGCTTCCCAGTCCAACACCGGCTGGCGGCGGTGCCCAGCCCGTACTGGAGCTGAGCTGGATCCGAGTCGCTGAGGCGTTAAATCTCCACCGCTCAGCCGTACGATCCGAGTGCTCCGCGGTCGCCAGCTGCACGCCTGTGCCTATCCAAAAGCCCATGAGGTGGGCAGGGAGATGGGCCAGTGGCTGAGCCAAACCTGCTCTTTGCTTGGGAGGTTTTGGGTGTTTCCCACCGTTGGCGTGGCTGGGATCCGGGGGGCAATGCTCTGTGCCCCCTCCCGCCCTCCCAGAGGGGCAGAGGGCCCGGTGCTGGGGCAGGACACAAACCTGTGCACACGCTGCCGCAGAGTTTGTCCCCTTCAGCTTCTGAACAGCTGCTTGAGATGCTCCTTTTGCTCCGAGTGCTGCTGCTGTCGTGGGGCAGCGTCCGTATCACCAGCCTGAGGACTTCTCCCTGCTTTGCTTTTCTCTTCCCAACCCCCTCCAGATCTTGCAGCGGGTTGAAGACAACACGATCGTCTCATACGACGTGGCAGCTGGGGCTGCGGGCGGTGTCGTTTCCCCAAGGTCGGTTCATTCCGCTGTCTGCTTTGGGCTGAGCCCCTAAAACCCCCCTAAAATACAGAGAGAAGTGTCTGCCTGGAGGCAGAGGGCTCTGCCCTGGCTCTGCCCCTCTTCTCTGGCCGGGAGCTACCAGTATGGACGAGGCAGGGCTGACTGGCCATGCTGGTGACACTCCCAAAGCCAAGGAGCCCCTGAAGTCTCCTCCAGATGTTTCTCTCAGGAGTCTGGGAGCCAGAGGCTGCCTCAGCCAGCCGGGTCTCCCTGATAACAGGCTGTGCCGTGCTTCGTCTGTGTGTTGACACACCTCTGCCACAGCCTTTCCCCAGCGCTCCTGAGAGCAGGATCTGGCCCTTCAGAAGCCCTGTTGTTGTGTTTCAAAGCGATCACCGGCCTTTCTCTGCCTCAGGGACTTCGTGAACGTGCGCCGGATCGAGCGCAGGAGAGACAGGTACATTTCCTCAGGGATGTCGACCACGCACAGCCTGAAGCCGCCGCTCTCCAAGTATGTCAGGTAAGAGGCAGGTTGGGAGGTTGGGTTTTTCCTTTGCTTAAGCTCAGGGCAAAGAGCCACTTTAAACGAAAGCCCTGCTGTCTTCCTGGCAGCGCTGGCGGGAAGCGGAGCTATTTGTGGAGCTGAACCTTGCTTCCCTTGTTCTTCTTCCTTTGTTGAAGAAACTCTGGGTGTTGCTCGGGCGTTTCCCAGCTCTGTGCTCAGGGGAGTGGAGGTGCCAACCAGTAACAGCGCAAACCCTGACCCAGTCTGCATCCTGTTTATGTCACAGTTAATTCCCAAACAGGGCTGGCTGCCATTTCAGAGGGGCAGTAAACAGCTGACTGGCTCCCTCCAAGCCTCTCAGATGCCTTTTGCTTCTCGTAAGCAGGTTGCTTACTGACTTTAAAGGCTGAGGACCTTGAGAGATGGTCCCGTGGGTGAAACAAGCTGCGTCAGGATGGGCTGGCTCCCAAAGTGTCGGCAGGTCTCCAGCCTCTCCCCTTCCGAAGGGACAGCTTCTCCCAGCTGGGGATGGATCCCAGCAGGGTTGGTCTCATCAAACAAGGACTCCTTGTTACTGTCTGCTCCTGTGCCTGGGGCCCAGCTGTGCCACTCCGCACACTGACTTTGTTTTTCCTAATAATCTGGTTAAAGTAATTGACATTTTAACTCGGAGCCGTTAGAGCTGCCTCAGTCTATTTAAAAGAGCTGGGGACTTCAGGCCCTGGGAAAAAAACACCTTTGTACAAATGTTTGCAGCAAAAAATGAGTGTGTTCCTGATCAGGGAAGGGGAATCTGTATTTGGGCTCTTGCTGCTGAGACATGGTGTGAAGAAGGATCTGGGGGCTGAAGCTTCCCGTGCCCAGCCTGTCCTGACTTCTCAAGGCTTCCCTGGCCGTTGGTTTTTCTGGGGATCCCTTGTTTGCACAGGATGGTGCCTCAGAAACCTCCCCACAGCGAAGATCCGGCACCTGGCAGGGCTGGCATGGTCTGGAGGCAGAGGCTGCTTCTCAGCCCGCAGCTCCACCGCAGCCCTGGCACTGCTGCTGCCAAGGCACCTGTGGGAAACCTTCCTTGCTGGGCTCGCTCGTGTGCCCGCAGCCGCAGCCAGGCGCCTTCCCGGGTGACCCTGTGCATCTGCTCTGACCCCGCTGGGCTCCAGTCCTCACTGCCAGGCACAGGGGGTGGCTGCTGCCAGGCACAAGATCCGTGCCGTGCGCCCCAGCCAACAGCTTTCCAGCCGGGCCTGGCTCTGACAGCGCCTTCTCTCTCCGTTCCCCGCAGGGGTGAGAACGGTCCCGGAGGATTCATCGTGCTCAAGTGTCCCAGCAACCCCAGGGTCTGCACCTTCATCTGGATTCTCATTGGACACGGACCTGAAGGTAACGCTGGTTCTTTGCTGTATCCCATCCCTGGTGGCACCTACACCCCCTGTGCGGCACGGGCTGCGTGCCCAGGGCCTGCTCTGTGCTCCTGTCCTGCTCGCTGCTTCCAAAGGACTCAGGCTTTGCTGGTGAAGTTAAACACTACCCAAAAATCACCTCTTTCCCCTGAAGCTGCCCCAGCGTGAGGCAGGGAAGCCCTTCCTTTTCCAGCAGAGATCTTGCTTAGGGGTTTCACATCTCTTGTGTGCAGGGCTGGGGGAGAGGAGAGATTTTAATCCCCTTTTGGGGACTGAAAATTGGGCTGGCTGACTGCTCGGGGCTCCTGGGAACCCACTGAAGGGTGATTCCCTCACCCCTGCGTGCCCGGCACCCCCACACCCGAGTACAAGCACAACCACCCCCAATACAAACATAACCACCCCTGGTACAAGCACAACCACCTCCAGAGCGCGCAGGGCTGTCCCTGCATGCAGGGAAAGGCGCTTGGACCTGGACCCAGAGCTGTTTGGGGAGCTGCATGTTGAACCCAGACAAAAGGCAGCGGGAAGGGAACCGGGGTCGGGCGGATGGGGGGGTGAAGTGGAGCTGGCCCGTTCTCTTCCTCCGCTGAAGGTTGACGTGGTAACAACGCTGCAGCAGCGAGCACAAAGGCTTCATTCATCGGGCGCTGTGCTGCAAAGCTGCGCAGCCCCCTCCCCTCCCACGTCCCTCCCTCCCTCCTCCCTTCCCTCTGAGCGCATCAGCTCCCTCCTGCCTCCCAAAACGCTTTGAAGAGGGGGTTGGCAGGAATGCTTCTCCTTCTCCTGGGCAGTGAGAGCCGGGGCAGGACTTGACCTCCTGCCTCTTCCCCACGGAGGTGGCGTTTCCCTTCGCGCCTCTCCTGTCCCTCTGTAACGAGCCAGTTGGGAGGGATAACGAACCCTCTTGGTTGTGCAAGATGGGGTTTGGAAAGGAAGAGACGTTCCTTGTGCTTCCCAGGCTGGAGAGCACTCGCCCACTGCCTGCCTCCGCTGCTGGAAGAGATGCCGGAGCGGCCGAGCTATTAATAACCCACTGGCAACTGCTGCCACCATCTTCCTGAAGGGCTCTGCTCGCGCCCGGACCCCTTGTCTGTTCTGCCTTGCTATTTCTTCTGGCCCCCAAGAAGTATTTATAGCACATGGCTCATCCCTTCCTGCTCCCAAGGGCTGAGGATTACACCCTGGTGCCTTTTGGGTCCGTGACGGAGCTTCGCCCCCCAGCTCGGTTTGGGGAGGTGCCCGAAATGCCTCCTGGACCAAGGGGCCCTCCAGCTCCTGCAGAGAAAACCTGCCCCAGGGAAATGGCTCTGCCTCCTGCCCTGCTGCAACACCCCAAGTTCCACCTGGGGGGGGTCCTCCTGTGCCTACTTGACCCCCCAGGACAGTTGGCTGGCCCCCCACACCTGAGCTGCTTGCCCTCGGGACCCCCCTCGTGCCCCCAAGCCCTCTGCCAAGCGCCATTCGGTTCCTCCCCTGGAGCAGCGTTCCTGGAAAGCAGCAGCTCCTCTCAGCACGGGATTGGGGTTGGCACCCCTGGGTTGGGCTGGGGACCAGCTGTGGCTCATGGCGTGGTGGTTGTTGCTCTCCCCACAGGGCCGCCTGCCCCGGTACCTGATTCACCAGAGCCTGGCTGCCACCATGTTCGAGTTCACCTTCCACCTCCGCCAGCGCATCGGCGAGCTCTCCGGCAAGCCCTGAGCAGCAGGGACCTGCCCTCACCCCACATTCCTCTGCAGACAGGAGAGGACCCTGTGGCCCCCCTGGGAGAGGATGCCCCGGACTAATGCACCGAGATGAGGCTGGGGGATGCTCAGCTCCCCCCAGCACCATTCCCCCTAATCAGGGCTGGGAAACCACTGACTGTCATGTGCCAAACCCCTACTCTGCCCTCCTCGGACTCTGATGTGCCCCCTCCCCTCACACAGGTTGGGAGCTCATCTGTGCCCCCGCCCCCCCAGCCTCCTGTAACATGCCCCAGGTGATGAGGAAGAGGAGCCAGAGGTGAAGGGCTCAGTTCACAGGTCTGTCCCCTCTCAATCCCTGTGCTGAGCTCTGCCCCTCTGCACATGGGGGGGCAAAGGGGCAACTCCTTGTCCCAAGGGCTATGCCCCCACACCAGGGAGGGGGATGCACATAGGACCCCTGCCCTGCTCCATTCCCTGGGGCTTTGGGCTGCCCAGGTCTCCCTTTGGGGCTTGGCAGAGCTCGTTCCTCCCCCTAGCTCTGGGCTGAGGCAGAGCATGATTTGCCTTAAGCAGAGACTTTTCTCCTTTTAGGGGGGTGTGGAAGGGATGGGGAGGGGAAATGGGGAGGAGGAGGAGGGGGAATGCGGGGGTGACTGCATCTTCTTTCTACCTGCGAGCGCCGGTGCCGTGTTCTGCGTTATAAATGGCAGCAGCGCGGAGCCGCCCGCACGCGGGGGCCGACGCCGTCAGCGCTGCGGGGAGCGGGGAGCACCCACGCTGCACCCCCCTACCCCCAGCTCTCCTTGGGTCGGGGTGTGGGGGGGGGTGTGTCTGTCCCCCTTCCTCCCCATGTCCCCGAGGGGTGACACCTCCGGCCGGGACCTGTCAGAATTAAAGCCTTGCACTGTTTGCAGCCCATCTGCACCCACCTTTCATTGGGGGGGGAGGGGGTGGGGGGCGCAGCTGGGGTGCGAGGGGATAGCTCGACCCCCACCCCAGCCACAAAGGATGGGGTCCTCAGGGTGCCTTCAGTCACTGGCCCTGGGTGTCACCATCCCCCAGCGCAATGCCGGTGGCACCGTCACCCTCATACGGCCCTGGGGTGTGGGACCCCCAGGCTGTGGGACCCCCGTGGCTGCAGGGTGGTGGCCTAGAAAGGGCTGGAGACCACCCCCCCATCCACCCGGGCAACGGCTACAGCCACGTGAGCCCCATGTTGGCACAGGGTGAACGCCTGTCCGTCTGTTGGCAGCCCCCATCTGTCAGCCCCACAAATAGCCGGGCTGGGGGGCTCTCGTGGCTGGCACCCCCCTGTCCTGGCATGGCCAGTCCCTGGGATGGGACCCCAATGGCCTTGTGAGGGCTGCAGCCACTGGAGGATGGGTGGCACAGGGGTGGCACGGGGGTGGCACAGCCCCAGCACTGGCAGAGCCGTTAATGCCTCCAGCACCCACTGTGGGTGCTAGCAGCGCAGGGAAGGGACAGATGTGTCCCCAGTGTCGCTGTGCCCCAAAGGGGGGTGGAGGAGGATCTGTCCTGCACCCCCAGGGGACATGACCCCAACACAAGGGGTGTCACCACAGCGTGGCCAGCGGGCACACGGGGCTGAGCATGGCCGGACCCACATGGGGTGACACACGTGTCCCCGGTGCCAGCCTCCTCCCCCCACCCTCAGCTCGCCCTGAGGGGGCCCTTGGCACCCTCCCGTCCCCGCGGTGCCAGCGACACGTCCCGAGGTCCCAAAAATAGCCTCTGCGGGGTCATATAAGCAGGGTGGGTGGTGAGGGGGGGGCAGCGCCAGCATGTTGGGGCCCAGCGTGGTGGTGCGCAGCGGGGGGCTGCTCTCGGGCGCCCGCCTGGGCTGCCACGTGCGGGAGGAGGACACGGGGCGACGTGAGACCTTCAGCGCCGAGTGGCTGGACCTGGAGCTCAGCACCAGGCCTGAGGAGGGGTGAGGGGCACCGCCGCTGGGTTGGGGGGGGGGGAAGGTGTCTTTGGGGTGTGTGGGGGGGTTATGGGGTGGGGTGGGGCTCTGGTTGCTTGAGGTTCCTCAGGCGCTGTGGGGTTTCCAAAGGGTCTGGGGGTTATGAGGTGAGGGGTGCTCCAAGGGTCCCGATGGGGACAGAGGGGATGTGGAGGGCTTTAGGGGGCAGGGTCCCAAGGGGTTTCAAGGGGGGTGTGATGGGATATCTGGGGTGGGTGGTGTTTGAGGAGGACTGGGAGGGTCTTGGGGGTTCCTGGGGGGTGTTTTCATGGGGCTGGGGGGAGGCCGAGCATCCACACGGGGCCAGGAGGGATGGGGGCTCTAGGTGTCCCCGTGGGGCAGAGTGGTCCCAGTGGGGCTGTGCAGGTCGTGGAGGGTCTCCAAGGCTCCCCATGGGGGTGGGGGGGCCGTGTGTGTGTGTGTGGGGGTCTCCAAAGCACCAGGGGGTACTCAGGGACCTCCATGGGGAGATGTGGGACATGGGGGGTCTCCAGAGGTTCCCCGTGGGGTGGGGTGGCCCCAGCAGCGCACAGCAGGACTCGGGGGTCCCCATGGGGTGTCGGGGTGTGTGTGTGTGTGTGTGTAACGCCCCTGCTGCCGCCCCCCACGAACCCCCTCCCCGTGCCCAGGTGGTGCCGGCGGGAGGTGGACCAGCAGCACCGGGAGACGCTGGAGCATCGCGGGGAGATGCGGGTGCTGGAGCAGCGCTCGCCGTGGGGGCTGCTGCGGGTGGGGTGCCTGGGGCAGCCCCTGACCCAGCACCTCCTGCCCTACGCCCGCACCCTGCCCCTGCCCCTCTTCGCGCCCCCGGACCTCCGCGGTGCCAAGCCGGGGCTCCGCCGCACCCTCTCCCGCTCCCTCTCCCACGAGGCCCAGAGGGGCTGAGGGGGCCGGGGGGAGGCTGGGGCGGGGCGGGGGGTTGGGGGTTGGGGGGGATTTCGGGATGGGAAGGGATGGTGTGTGCAGGAGGCTGATGCTGGGGGGCGGCGGGGGGGCCCAATCGCCTGGGCCCGCTCGGCCGCCCCGAAGAGGTGACGCAGGATGGTGGGGGCAGGTTTGGGGGGGTCCCACGCACCAGGGACCCCAGCCCACAGCGGGGGGCGCAGAAGCTGGCGGGAACGGGGCACCCACCGATCGGGGGGTCCCGGCAGCACCGGGTGCAGCTCGGCTTCCCTGGCAAAGAGAAGAGGGTGCGAGGACGAGGAGTGTTGACCCCAAACCGTCCGGTCCCCCCCACCCCCGGGGCCAAACGGGGCCCTGGAAGGGTGGGGGGCTGCGGCGGGCGCTCTGCGGGGTTGTACCAACGATGGACTTTGGACGGCAATAAAATGCCCAGCCCGGCCCGATGGCGTCATTGGGGGGGGGGGGGGATGGGGGGTACGATGCCCCCATGAGATGGTGTGGGGAGGGGTAAGATTTGGGGGGGCAGAGGGGTCCTGATGGGGAAAACTGAGGCACGGTGCCTTGCCAGCATCTGCAGGGACCCAGCCATCCAGCAGGGTCTTGGGGGGCTTGGCGGAGGGGGTAACCTTCTGCTTATATAACTGCCCCCCCGCCATCCCCCCTTGCCAGCCCAACAGTGCCAGGGGCTGGGACGGACCCAGAGCCAGTGCCCAGATTAGCTGTTCCTGCCCGGCCAGATCCTGCTGTCCCTGGGCCACCGCCAGTGCCCATCCCCTCCCTGTGCCTGTCCGACCCTCCCCAGCCCAGCTCCGGCACAGATGGGATTTGGGGGGGCTGCTCTTTAACCCCATTGCCTCTCCCCAACCCCACAAGCGGGTCCCATCCTGCCCCTTATCTCACGGTGCTGGGAGGGCTGGTGGTGCTGGCTCCTGCCAGGGGCTGGGCTGAGGTCCAGCACACTCAGCTCACTTGTGACAGGGGTATCAGGGAGACCCCCCATCCCCAACCCTTCCCAGTCCCATCCTGTCGGATGCTCCACTGGGACCCCCACATTTCGGAGAGCGAAACCTCTGGGATGCAGAGGCTGGAGCCAGGATTCCTGGATCCTGCACCCCCCCCAACACCCCCCAGCTCGAGGAGGGGGGGTCACGGGGACATAAGCACATTAATGCTCAGCGCAGGCCCGGCCCGGCCGCGCCCCCGGCCCTGGGGCGCTGGCACTAACCTGGTTATCCAGGATGGATGGACAGATGGATGGATGGATGGACGGCCACCATCGCTCACTGCCGCCCCCTCCCCAGCCCGGGTGGGGATATAAGGCTGGTTTGGGGGCGGGCGGGTGCCGCCGCCGCAGCCCCTCGCCATGAGCAGCCTGGCCGCCCTCCGGGAGGGGTACGAGCGCTTCGACCCCCGCGCCTACCTGCAGAACAACTACCTGCCCCCCCGCGCTGACTTCTCCTCCGAGGAGTTCGTGGTGCCCTGGAAGCTGCGGTGCCTGGCTGAGACCTTTGCCAGCGGTAAGGGGTGATGGGGAACCCCCCTCCCGGCTTTGCAGTAGGGAGGGGAAACTGAGGCACGGGGGGGGGGGGCAGGGGCACCACCTCAGCACCGTCCCCCCACCTCCCCGCCTGCTCTCCACCCTGCTCCCTGCTTCCTCCCAGTTGTCCCCGCTCCCCATGGGTGCCTGGCTTGGTGTGGGTCATCCCCCCTCCATGTCCTCCCCTTCCCCCTGCTCCCCCAGGTGAGATCCATGGGCGCACGTTGATCGACGTGGGCACCGGCCCCACCATCTACCAGCTGCTCAGCGCCTGCGACCACTTCGAGGAGATCGTGGCCACCGACTACCTGGCAGTGAACCGGGAGGAGCTGGGGCGCTGGGCGCGGGGGAGCCCGGCACCTTCGACTGGAGCCCCTTCATCCGGCACGTCTGCAAGATCGAGGGACGCGGGTGAGGCTGCGGGGGCGGCCAGGGGGGTGGGGAATGATGTGGGGCGGGTGAGATCCTGCAGCATCACGGCTGCACCACCCATGGGCCCCCCCCGCCCCTGCCCCGTGTCCCGGCTGGTGCCGGGCTGATCCCCATGGGAACATGTCCCCAGATCCCATCGGATCCCTGCCCTGTGTCCCTGTGGGTGCTGGGCTGATCCCTGCAGGATTCCAGCCCCGTGTCCCTGTGGGTGCTGGGCTGATTCTCACAGGGTCCTGTCCCCACATCCCATGATATCCCAGCCCCACATCCCTGCAGATGCTGGATTGATCCCTGAAGGATCCTGTGACATGTTGGGCTGGTCCCTGGGGATGTCCTGTCCCCACATCCCTGCAGGTGCCAGACTGATCCCCAGGGGTCCTGTCCCTACATCCTGATGGGTACTGGACTGGTCCCCAGGGGTCCTGTCCCATGTCCTGACGGGTGCCAGGCTGATCCCCATGCGATCCTGTCCCCACATCCCTGTGGGTGCCAGGTTAGTTCCCACGAGGTCCTATCCCCACATCTCTGGGGGTGGCAAGCTGGTCCCCACAGGGTCCTGTCCCCACATCCCTGTGGGTGCCAAGCTGGTCCCCACGGGGTCCTGTCCCCACATCTAGATGGGCACTAGGCTGGTCCCCACGGGGTCCTGTCCCATTTCCTGATGGGTGCCAGGCTGGTCTGCATGAGATCCTATCCCCACATCCCTGGGGGTGCTGGGCTGGTACCCCGGGCTCCGTCACGTCCCCTCTGAGTCCCGCCTGCCCGCAGGGAGCCCTGGCAGGAGAAGGAGCGCCGGCTGCGCGGGCGCCTCCGCCGCATCCTGCCCATCGACGTCCACCAGCCGGACCCGCTGGGCACCCCTCTGCGCCCGCCGGCCGACGCGCTGCTCTCGGCCTTCTGCCTGGAGGCCGTGAGCCCCGACCGCGAGGCCTTCGCCCGGGCCCTGGCGCACGTGGGGTCCCTGCTGCGCCCGGGGGGCCACGCTCTGCTGCTGGGGGCTCTGGGGGAGTCCTTCTACCTGGCGGGCGCCGCGCGCTTGCCCGTGGTGCCGCTGGCGGAGGGTGACGTCCGCGCGGCCTTGGCGGGCGCCGGCTTCGCCCTGCGCGACTTCCGCTCCTACGCCATGCCGCCCGCGCTGCGCACCGGCGTGGACGACGTCGACGGCGTCTTCTTCGCCCATGCCCAGAAGCCGATGGAGGCCTGAGGGGACCCCCTCCCCCCACCCCCACAAGGGGAACCACCCCCCTTCACTCCCAAAAAGAGATTTCATGCCCGACACCCCGCAGCGCCGGCCCCAATGCCCCCTCCCTCCCCAGTTGCTCCCAATAAAGCCTGAGCTGCACGGCCCAGTCCGGCCCTGCTGTGGGGAGGAGGGTTTGGGGGGACAGGGATGCCCCTGACACCCCTCAGCGCCAGCCCCAGTGCCCCTCCCAGCACCCCCCAGCTGCTCCCAATAAAGCCTGAGCTGCACGGCCCAGCCCGGCCCTGCTGTGGGGAGGAGGGTTTGGGGGGACAGGGGTGCCCCTGACACCCCTCAGTGCTGGCCCCAATGCCCCCCCTCCCCAGTTGCTCCCAATAAAGCCTGAGCTGCACAGCCCAGCCCAGCCCTGCTGTGAGGAGGAGGGTTTGGGGGGACAGGGAGTGGGGGGCTTCTGTGGGGGTGTTAGGACAGGCTGAGGGGTGCATTGGGGGGGTAAGGAGGGCACAGGGGGGTTATAAGGCAGGAAATGGGGTGCAGGGTGAGCTACAGCAGGGGGGATGATGGCACAGGGTGGGAGGGCTGGGGGGGCAGAGCTGGGTCGGGATGGGGGTGGAGGGGCACAGGGTGCCCATGGTGAGGGTACAAGGGGGTGACAACCAGGCGCAGCCCAGGTTGAACTCGACTTTATTCACATCCCACAACATACTCAGGCAACAGCAGAGGGGGGCCACAGCCCAGGGCGGGGGCTTCCGCAGCCTGGGGGTGTCCACCGGCCCCCTGGCATGGGGGGCACCCCCAGCCTCAAGGCACCGCTCCAGTCCCCCACCCTCCCTGCAAAAGCCAGCCTGCAGGTTGGTCCCAGCCCCCCAATATGTGCACACAGACCCCCCCATTCCCCCCCCCCGAGGCCCCATTGCCATCTCACAGCTGCTGCCTCCACAGCAGGGAGGGCTCAGTACCGACAGCCAGGGAGGGGGGTTGGGGGGTTCAACTGCCCTCAGCCCTTGCGTGAGCAGCAGCAGGGGGGGCCCAGCCCCACTGCACCCCAGGGGTGGGAGATGGGGGTGTGGGGGAGGTGGAGAGAAAAGCAAACCTTAGAAGGCAGCTGGGGGAAGGAGCCCAGGGCCAGGGGGGCCGGGGGGGCTGGGGGTTCACTTGGCACAGGGCAGAGCAGGACCCCGGGGGGGCGAAGGGCTGCGCTCCCCCCCAGCAGTTCTAGTCCACTTTGAAGAGGTCGGAGTTGGCCTTGAGGAGGTAGAGACTGTCATCCATCAGGAAACTGGGGAGAGAGGGGGGAAATGGGGGGGGTGCTGCAGGAGGAGGGGGGCACAGGGGAGGGGAGCCCCTCCGTGGCTGCCAGAGCCCCCAACCTCCCCCCATCCTTCCCAAGCACAGCCAGAGCCTGGGGCTCCTGAGAGCAGCAGGGTCCTTGCAGCACTGGGCACAGGGGTCCCCAGCACCCCCTTTTCAAGAGGGGGACACTGTAAATCCCACGGGCAAGAGGGGGCCCCCAGACCTCCCCAGGAAACAGAGAGGGGGCACTGAGCATCCCGTGAACCGAGTGGGGGTCTTTTGCTCCCCGATTCCAAGCAGGGGGCTCCCAGCACAGCAAGGGGGGACACCCAGCACCCTGTGGGTGACAGCGGTGGCCCCAGCACCCCCTTTTCCAGGGGGATGACCCCCCCCCCCCACCCATGTACTACATGACTAACAGAGGGGCCCTCACACACCCTGATTTCAAGAGCACTCAGCACCTTGCAGGAAAGTCACCTGGGACCCCCCCAAGCAGCACCCATATTTAAAGAGGAGGGGGAAGGATCCCAGCACCCAGCAGGTGCCAAGGAATAAGGGGGGTGCCAGGGGTTGTGGGGGTGTGTTTATAGGGGTGTGTCACACACTGACCTGTAGAAGAGGACGTTGAGGGGGATAGTGCCGATGTGCCAGAGCGCGTGGGCGTCCAGCACCCAGAAGAGGGGGAAGTCCAGGAGCTCCAGCAGCGCCAGCGCCTGCAGCAGCAGCACCACGGCCGCGCACTTCCAGACGTGTGGCAGCCGCGGGCGGTTCCGTAGGCACCAGCGCAGCCACCACGCCAGGTTGAGGAGCCCTGCCAATTCGGGGAGGGGGTCACCACACAGGGGAAAGGGTGCACCAACCCATCAGCATGGCCTGATCCCCATCCCACACCCCTCACCCCCAAAAAAACCCCCAGCCCCCAGCCCCAGCTCACCGATGGAGGCGTTCGCTGCCATGTTGTAGCCGTAGTCGAAGCGGACGAGGGTCAGGTAGGAGATGTGGCAGGCGAGGAAGAGGAGGAGGAAGGCCCTGAAGATGCTGATTAAGGCTGGCCGCTGCAGCCCCAACGTCCTGGGAGGTTGGGGGAGTGAGGAAGAGGAGGAGGAAGGAGAGGAAGGGGTTATTTGTGGCTCGGTGGGAGCAGCTGTCACCCCCGCGCCCCCGGCACGGCTCACCTGACACAGCACAGGTACACAGAGTGCAGGACCACGGCTGAGGCGCAGAAATAGTCCAGTTTCTGGGGGTTGGGGGGGCTGTGTGAGCCTCGCTGGCAGCTCTGGAGAGGCCAGGGCACCAACAGGACCCCAGCATAGGTTTGGGGGGACAGGGGGTGACGCTCACCTCCGTCACAGCCGTGTCCCTCGTGTGAAATACAGTGGACCAGAACCAGGCGTTTAAGGAGACCTGTAGGTGAGGGGAGGGAAACTCAAATTGGGGAAGGGGGGGGGGCGTGAAGATGCTGAGTGGCCCCCGCTGCTGGCTGAGGCCCCAGCTCCCCACCTGGCCACGTTTCCCCTGCCAGCCTCATCAGGGAGAGATGAGCACCCCGAAATCAGAGGCATGGGCAGGGAGGGGGCAGCAGCTGGGGCTGTGCAAGGTTCACCCATCACCCAGCTATGGCAAAGCCCTCGGGACCCCAGGGAAGCACTGCCAGCCCACAGGTGCTAATTGTGCCCCCCCAAAAACTGCATCCCCCACCCCATCCCAGGGCTCCCCTGCAACCAGGGGTGGGGTGACATGGGGGGATCTGAGAAGACTCTCAGGGGGAGCAGCGTGGGTGTGGGGCACAATAGGGTGCCACCCCACCCCAGGCTGGGAATGGCGGGGAGGGGGAGGGGGGGGTCATGGCTCACCCAGGCGAAGGCGACGCAGGTGGGGTACATGGGGGAGGCAGGTGGGACGGCGGCCTTGTAGCGCAGCAGCATGATGAAGCTGGCCAGGCCGTTGAGGAAGGAGGCGAAGGCGGAGGCCGGCTCCTGGAAGAACAGGAACCGGGAGAAGGGCCACTGCGAGGGGGAGCGGAGGGGAGTCAGCGTGAGAAGGGGGACAACCCCCCCACCCCCTCCCTCCCAGCTCCCCCTCGCTCACCTTGCCGTGGAACTGGGGCACCCTGTGTCCCCCCTGGACGTAGAGCCGCACCGTCAGCCACATGCACTCGTACTTGCAGTCGTCACGGCACGTCCAGCCTGCAGCCAGGAGATGGGGGTGGTGGGGCCCAGCGCAGTCCCTACCCACCCAGTGCCTCCCAGTATGGACCATCAGGTAGACCATGACAGGCACTGGGAGTGCCACAGGTGAGGAGGGACTGGGTGGGACCCATCCAGCACAGCTGGGGGACCCCCGCAGTGCTGGGACCTTCTGTGACCAGCTCCCAACACCATGGACCAGCAACCCCAAGTATGGCACAGCGTCCCCTCAAATGGGTCAGTCACCCCCAAAGTGGCCCAGGAGAGGTCAGTGCCTTCCCCAGCAAAGCCCAGCGGTCCCCAGTACGGCCCAGTGGTCCCCAGCATGGCCCAGCAGAGCCTGGTACTCCAGTACACAGCCCAACACCTCCCAGCATGACCCCAGCAGGGCCTGGTGCCCAGTACAGCCTGAGTGCCCATGAACCAGCCTCAGCGCAGCCCAGTGACCCCCCAGTCCAGAATGACCATAGCCCAGTGCCCCCCAGTACAGCCCAGCATCCCCCAACCCGGTCACAGCCAGACCCACTGCCTACCAGCCCATCGCAGTACAGCCCTGCATCCCCCAGCCAGGCCTCAGGATCGTTTTGTGCTCCCTCACAATCCATTCCAGTCCATCCCAGTCCATTCCCAGTGCCTCCCAGTCCACCCCAGTACAGCCCTGTATCTCCCAGTCAGGCCTCAGGACGGCTCCGCGCTCCCTCTCAGTCGATCCCAGTGCCCTCAGTGCCTCTCAGTGCCTCCCAGTCCCTCCCAGTCCATCCCAGTGCCTCCAAGCCCAACCCAGCGCCTCCCCACAACCCGCCGCGGGTGTGCGGCCTCGGCGCGAGGCGTGGCCACGGCGCGGGCGCGGCCGGGAGCGTGTCCATCCCGGCAGCCAATGGGGCCGAGGGGGCGGTACCTGTCAGGCCCATGTAGAGCGGCTGCCGGGCGCGGAAGTGCCGCAGCGCCGCCCCCGAGCAGTTCTGCCGCTCGCAGCGGCCCAGGCACTCGCGGTACAGCGGCTCCCGGTCCCCTTGAGAGCCCCGGGCCGGGCCCGGCGCTGTCGCTGCCCCCAGCAGCAACAGCAGCGCGGCCCGTGCCGCGCCGCCGGCCGCCATCGCCGCCCGGCCCGGCCCCGCCGCTTCCGGCCCACCCAGACACGGGGGCGACGCGATGTATCATGGGATATATCCCCCTTCCCGGCCCTCTGCGCAGAGGCTCATGGATATATCCCCCACAGCGCACTGCGCAGAGGCTCACGGGATATATCCCCCCACTCGTGTACAGCCTGTTCTGGGGGGCTGCCGGGCGCGGGGGGCGGTGGGGATCCCGGTTGCTGGTGGGACTCGGGGACAGGCCGGGGCCCCGGGGGGCAGCAGCGCAGTCTGGTCTGCTCCTCCCGGCGTGGGCCATGCAGGCCGCTCTGACCGTGTGGGACCCTGGATGGGGGCCGTGGGGTGAGGACCCCGAGACCGCAGCTCCTGTGAGGTGGGGCGCTGGCTGGGGCTGGGGGACGTGCTGCCCCCCGGGCTCCTTCCCAGGGAGCTGGCCTGGCTTGGGATGGCGGTGATGTGCTGTCTCCCTGCTCCCATCACCCCCGGGGCAGATAAGGGGTTCTGGTACTGGGGACCCCTCCAGGGTCCCAGCCGTGGGGCAGCCCCTCCCTGGGGGGCTGCGGGCAGCGATGCAGGATGGGGTGGCCGATGGGGACATGGTGGGGAGAACCAACCGCACGCAGGGATCATGTCCCAGCACCCCGTGCAAAGCTGCTCCCGGCTGAGATGCCCGGCTCTGCCTGGCTGGGGGGCTGGGTGTGTGGGGGTCCCTGTCTTAGGCTGTGATGCTCCAGGGGATCCCGTTTCCCAGTCATCCCCGAGCAGCCAGAGCTTCAGAGAGGCTGAGGCTGCTGGTGGCGTGTGCCCAGGGTGGGGGGTCAAACGCCAGCTCGGGGCCACCTCGCTGGGGACGCACTGCGTGCTGCTGGGCTGTCCCTGCACCCCAGGAGTGTCCCTGTACCCCTGACCCACCCCCGCGCCCTCCGGGACCCCCCTCATGTCCACACACCCGGCACTGGGGACTGTCCCTGTCCCCCTTCCCCTGCACCGGAGGCAGCCGCGGCAGGGCAGGGGAGGGGGACCGGGCTCGTGTCCCCCCAGTCCGGGTGACCTATCCGGCCCCCCCAGGCAGCAGCAGGATCCCGGGACAAAGGAGCACCGGGGGGAAGAGGGGGTTACACCGAGCGCGCTGCAGCCGGGGCAGCCGCCAGCTCGGGAGCGGGAGAGCCGGGGGGTGCCCCAGCGCCCCCGGGGAGATGGGGGCGGGGGGGAAGAGTGAGGGGTACCGAGGGGTCTGGGGCGGGGGGAGCGCGCGGGGGCGGCGGGAGCGCGCTCGACGGGGGGGTGTGGGGGGGATGCGGCGCGCCCTCGCCCGGGGCCGGGACCGGGAGCGCGGCGCGATCCCGCGAGGCGGAGCTCGGGAGCGGCGGGAGGCGGCGGCTCCGCACCGCAAACTTTCCCGGAGCGGCCGGCGGGGGCCATGGGCCGCGGCCCGCGCTGAGAACCATGATCCCGGCCCGGGGCTGCCTCTGCGCCGGGCTGCTGCTGCTCGCCGCCCTCTGCCCCGCCGCCGCCGCCGAAGGTGGGTCCGACCGGACCGGGACCGCGGGGAACCGGGGCGGGTGTGTGTGTGTGGGGGGGGGGGGTGTGGAAATCGGGAGGGGACCGGGAGGACACCGGGCCGCGGGAGCGTCCCTTCGGCGGCGGGACTTGGCGCAAAGTTTTGCACAGCCGGGGCGGGGGGCGGAACGGGCACCGGGGGGGCACCCGAGGGGGCACCTGGCCGCGGGGTCCGGTCGTTGTGCCCGGGGACTGCTCGGTTGAAAGTGGCGCGACCGACCTCTTGGTGCCCGCCCCCCTTCCCCCCCCCCCATTTCTCTTCTTTCCACCCCCGCCCCCCCCCCCCCCCGGCCCCCCGCTTGTCCCGTCCGCAGGAGCTGTGGGGTCGCACTGGGCCGGACTGGGAGGCGCTGGGCTGGACGGGTGTTGCGCTGCCCGCTGAGACCCGGCTTCCCCCCCACCCCCGCACCCCATCCGAGCGGGATCAGCCCCGGGTCCATCGTCCCAGGAAAAGTTTGAGGGACCCCGAGCGGGACCCCCCCCCAACCCCGATTGCAGCCAGGACTCTGGGGGACCGACGCCCCCCCCATCCCCCCCAAACTTCCCGAGGTTCCCTTGCAGGAGCCACGGGGAGGTTTCGGGGTGCAGAGCAGGGAGCCGCGGGGTGCTGGTGCAGGCGCGGTGCCCCACGGAGCGGGTGGGTGGGTGGGTGGGTGCGTCCCCATCGCTCCCATCCACATTCCCGACGTGCCGCACCCTGCCCTGCCCGGGAGAGTGGCCGGGGAGGGAGCGGAGCAGCCCGGGCAGGAGCCCTGCCTGGCCCTGGGCCCCGGTCGGGCACGGGGGGGACTAGGCTGGGTGGGAGGGGGCTGGAGGGGGCGGGTGGTGGCCCCAAGGTGGGTGGCAGTGCCCCCAAAAGATCCTGGCAGTGCTTGACCCCACTGCCTGCCCCGTGCAGCCCCGTGCAGGGGGGCAGGTCAGCACCGGGGGGTCGGGAAGCAAACACCCGTCGGGGCTCAACCGGTGCAGGGCCGTGGGGCAGGGCTGTGGGGACTTTGCTGGGTGCCCTTTGGTCCCAGCACCCCACGGCTCACCCCCACAGGGGTCTGTGCTGGGGAGCTCCCAGCTCTGGGCTGGGGACGCACCAGGGTGACCCCAACCTGGTGCCTGTGGCCAGATCTGTGCCCTGGCCCAGAGGGGATGGCTGGTAGCCCCAGCTCGGGATGTGGCCGATGAGCTCTGCCAGATGCTGCGGGCTGGTGGGGCCATCTGAGGTGGCACTACCTGCCAGAGCGAGCCAGGCAGGAGGGACCCGGAGGAGTGGGCAGGGTCGAAGCCCACGGCATGGAGCAGGGATCCTTCCAGGATCCGGCCCCGCCGCCGTCCCACCTGCCCTTCGCCCTGGGAAAGCCGTGCCCGCACCGCGGGGCAGGTGGAGAACCGACCTTGAGCTTTGGCCGTCTGCCACGATGGTGTGGTTTGCTTCTGGGGGGCACGGGGGGGGACACCCGCCACCGCACTGCTGAACCCCAGATTGGTGGGGGAGAGGCTTCCCAGTCCCTGGCTGTGCCCAGGGCTGGGGTCTCCCTGGCGCGGTGGCCCTGGCGGAAGCAGAGGAGGTGGCTGCCAACCTGGTCGCCCAGCCACGAGGCTGTGCCGGCAGCTGCCGGCACCGGAGGCTGTCACTCAGCCACGGTGCAGCCAGCAGCCCCTTCCAGCCCAGGACTGGGACTCCAAACCCACAGTCGCTTGACTCCTTTGCTCCCTGCTGCCCCCCGTCCCGTGCCCAGGGAGGGGATGATGGCGGCTCGGGGCCCGTGGCACTGGGCCCATGCTGGGACTGTGCCAGGATGGTGCCGTGGTCGATGCTGGAGCGGTGCCGGTGCCAGTTTTGGAGCCAGGTTGGGGTCTGGCACATTGGGGGGGGGGGGGTGTCATCCCGGTGTGATGGTGAGGTGCCGGGGGCTGCGGGCGCGGCGGGGCTGGGCCGTACCCACCAGCCCTGCGTCACTCTGCTCCCCAAACACGCCTGACCTGAAAAGGCGGTTCCTGCCGGAGCGGGCGGCCGGGGGCCCGATGCCACCCGCGGCCGTGACTCACCCGCCCGGCCCAGGGCCCAGGGCAGGCTCCCGCGCCCCCCACCCCACTCCACCCACCCTGATGCCCTGGGGATGATTCTTCCCCCCGGGGGCCAGCGGCCCCCCATGGGATGGGGCCAGCCGGGCTCCGGCAGCCGCCGCTGCTCAACAATCGGGTCTTGTCTCTGCGCGGCCCCCCCGCCGGCGTGGGCAGAGCATTCCTGCCTACAGCCCCCCGCTCCGGCCCCCGGAACGAGGGGACCCCAGGAGTTTGCAGAAGGATGGGGAGGGGGGTGGGGTGGGGTGTCTGCAGGTCCCAGCCTGGCACCCTGGCAGCACCCAAAACACCCACTGCGGGCACGGGGCGACGTCGGGCCCCTCTGTGCCTCGTGTGGGGCCCAGTGCCAGAGCGGGAGCAGCTTTGCCGTGTGCCGTGGCGGGAGCGGCGATCCAGGAAGCCTATCGGAAGCTGTTGGGAGCAGCCCTGGAGATAAACGGCCGCCGGCGGATCCGTGGCATTTCCTGCGGAGGCCGGTGCCACCGCCGGCTCGGTTTCCCCACGGGGGCGAGGACGGGCCGGACCAGGGGACCCGCTGAGCTCCCGCTCCGTCCCCGCAGTCTGCACGGGGACCGACATGAAGCTGCTGCGTCCCTCCAGCCCCGAGAGCCACTACGACACCCTGCGGCACCTCTACCAGGGCTGCCAGGTGGTGCAGGGCAACCTGGAGCTCACCTACCTGCCCCCCAACGCTACCACCACCTTCCTCAAGGTGCGCCGGCAGGGGCAAAACGAGGAGGCTGGGGGGTACCCAGAGGTCTGTCCGGCCCCTCACCCATGTCCCCCCTGGTCTCCAGGACATCAAGGAGGTGCAGGGCTACGTGCTGATTGCGGAGAACCAAGTGAGTCAGCTGGAGCTGCAGAGCCTGCGCATCATCCGGGGACACAGCTCTTCCAGGAGCGTTACGCCCTGGCTGTGGTGGGCAATGGCAGCCCTAACAGCACGCTGGGGCTGCGCCAGCTTGGCATGCGGCACCTCACAGGTCAGGGACCCTTCTCTGGGGCCATCAGTCCTGGCACGGGGTGCCCAGGGCACTGGGTCGCTGCCAGATCCTGCCCAGGGTTTGCTGACCCCACTTTATCCCTGCCCAGTAGCCCCAGCCTGGAGCTCTGGGGCCCTGCCTGGGGCTGAGGTGTCCCCGTGGGGCTGCAGGACCTGCCCCCCATCCCCATGCTGACCCCCCCGCCTTTCCCCCCAGAAATCCTGAAGGGGGGTGCACATCGAGAGGAACCCCCAGCTCTGCTTCCAGGAGACCATCCTCTGGTCCGACATCTTCCACCGGCACAACGAGCTCCGTGACCAGACCCATGTGGAGAGCACCCGCAACCGCACCTGTGAGCACCGGGGTGAAGGGGGGTTGGACCTAGGGAGTGGGTCTGGGGGTTGCTGGTGCTCACGGCTCCCCCCTGTGCAGGTCCCGACTGCCAGAAGCTGTGTCCCATGGGGCACTGCTGGGGCGAGGGGCCGCAGGACTGCCAGACCTGTGAGTACGGGGCCCACAGCCAGCTCTGTGCCCACCCAGGGACCCCTCCAGAATCCCTGGGACCCCATCTTGCTCTGCATGCCCCTGCCCCATTGACCCCCAAACCCTGGGCCTGGAGACCCCCTGAACCTTCCACTTGTGTCCCTCCCCAGCTCCCCATCGGCTCCACAGAGTCCTGGCTCTGTACACCCTCACTCATCCCACAAAATCCCCCCCAAATCCCACCAACCTTCCCGCCCCACTGACCCCTAAAATCCCTGCCCTGGGACATCTCTGCTTGCACCCCAGATCCCTGCCCTGGGACCCCACCTACCCCATAACTCCTCGTCCTGTAGTGGGGATCCCAGCACCCCCTGAATTGGGGTATTGGGGTCCCTGTCCCCATTGCATCCCCCTCTCCCCAGTGACCAACAGCATCTGCCACGGCTGCCCACGCTGCAAGGGCAGGAAGCCGACCGACTGCTGCCACGAGCAGTGCGCCGCCGGCTGCACCGGCCCCAAGCACTCTGACTGCCTGGTGCGCAGGGGGACTGGGGGCAGGGGGATCCTGGGGGGTGCTGGGGGCTCACACTGGCTCTCATGTGTGTCCCCCCCAAAAAGGCTTGCCTGAACTTCAACCGGAGCGGGATCTGCGAGCTGCACTGTCCCCCCTCGTCATCTACAACTCGGACACCTTCGAGTCGGTGCCCAACCGTGATGGGCGCTACACCTTTGGTGCCAGCTGTGTCAGCCAGTGTCCCTGTGGGTACTGCATGGGCAGGGGGTGCGGTGACGAGCCACTGTGGTCCTGACACCCCCTCATTACTCCCCCTGCCCCCCCAGATAACTACCTGGCCACAGAGGTGGGGTCCTGCACCCTGGTCTGTCCCCAGAACAGCCAGGAGGTCACCGTCAACAACGTGCAGAAGTGTGAGAAGTGCAGCAAGCCCTGCCCAGCGGGTGAGCAGCTTCCCCTGCACCTGGGGGGGCTCTGGGGGTGCTGCCTGGAGAGTCAGTAACTCCCCCTGCACTGGGTGGGGGGGCTTTGGGGGCTCTGGGGGTGCTGCCCGGAGGGTGAGCAGCTCCCTGGCACCTGGGGGTGGCTCTGGGAGTGCTGCCCCGAGGGTGAGTAGGTCCCCTGGCACATGGGGGGGTGCTCTGGGGGTGCTGCCCGTGCCCTAGGAGCTGGGTATGGATGGGGGGTCCCAGCAGAAGACCCCAGCCCTGCCATGCCCTGCAGTGTGCTACGGTCTGGGAGTGGATTTCCTCAAGGGGGTCCGTGCTGTGAACGCTTCCAACATCAAGCACTTCACCGGCTGCACCAAGATCTTTGGCAGCCTGGCCTTCCTGCCCGAGACCTTCAGTGGGTAAGTGCCTTGGACTCCCCCTCCTCACCCCCAAAGGCAGGTGCTGGAACCCCTCCCTGGGACCTCTGCAACTTCCCTCATCCCCACAGGGATGCCAGCACCAACACATCACCCTTGGACCCCAAACTGCTGCACACCTTTGAGAGCCTGGAGGAGCTGACAGGTGAGAGTGGGGGGGTCTGAAGGCTGGGGGGATTTGGGGGGGACATGGGGTGGTAACGCTCGGCTCCCCACAGGCTTCCTCTACATCGCTGCCTGGCCACCTGACTGGCAGGACCTGAGTGTCTTCCAAAACCTGCGGGTCATCCGGGGCCGCGTGCTGCACAAGTGAGCAGGGACAGGGCGCTGAGGGAGATGGAGAGAGGGGGGTTTTGGGGGGAGGAGGGGTTCCCCACACACGCTCACCCCGGGTGTCTCGGCAGTGGCGCCTACTCGCTGACGCTGCAGGACCTGTCGGTGCGGGCGCTGGGGCTCCGGGCCTTGCAGGAGATCAGCAGCGGGATGGTGCTCATCCACCACAACCCCCAGCTCTGCTTCCTTCAGAAGGTGCCGTGGGGCAGCATCTTCCGCAACCCCCGACAGCACCTCTTCGAGACCCACAACAAGCCCCCCGAGCAGTGTGGTGAGCAGCACCCGCGGGGGAGGGTGGGGTTAGGGGTATGGGAGAAGGCGGGGGGACCTCCAGTCCCTGAAGGGAGCATACAAACAGGAGGGGATTCAGCTTTTTCAAAGGGTAGACAATGGCAGGACAAGGGGGATGGATTAAAACTAAAGGAGGGAAGGGTTAGATGAGATATCAGGGGGAAGTTTTTTACAGAGAGAGTGGTGAGGGGCTGGAAAGGGCTGCCCAGAGAGGGGTGGGTGCCCCATCCCTGGGGGTGTTCAAGGCCAGGTTGGATGGAGCCCTTGGCAACCTTGTGTAGCTCCAGGCCTGGAGATTGGTGGCCCTGCCTGTGGCAGGGGGCTGGAGCTCTGTGACCCTTGGGGTCCCTCCTCAACCTATGCCATTCTATCATTCTATGATTCCATGACCACCCCCCATTGGGTGCTCACGGGGGACTTGTGTCCCTCCACAGAGAGCGAGGGGTTGGTCTGCTTCCACCTCTGTGCCCATGGGCACTGCTGGGGCCCCGGCCCGACCCAGTGTGTCGCCTGCGAGCGGTTCCTGCGTGGCCAGGAGTGCGTCGCCTCCTGCAACCTCCTGGATGGGTGAGCGGCAAGCCATGGGGGCAGTGGGCAGAGCTCAGCCCCTATCCCCCATCCCCACCCCCCAAATCCCTTCATTGCAGGGAATTTGTCTGGGACCCCTTCCCTGCACCCACCTCTCCATCCCTTTGCCCTGCAGCGCCGTCCGGGAGCACGCCAACGGGACGCGGTGCCTGCCGTGCCACCCCGAGTGCCAGCCCCAGAATGGCACCGAGACCTGCTTCGGATCGGTGAGCACCCGCGAGGTGGGGATGGGGGGCCCTGGGTGCCTGGATCCCCCCCAAACAGCCTTCCCCCCTCCCTAAATCACACAGGAGGCGGACCAGTGCGTGGCCTGTGCCCACTACAAGGACGCGCAGCAGTGTGTGCGGCGCTGCCCCAGCGGGGTGAAGGCTGATGCCTCCTTCGTGCCCATCTGGAAGTACCCAGATGAAGATGGGATCTGTCAGCTCTGCCCCACCAACTGCACCCACTCGTGAGTTCTGGGGCAGGGAGAAGGGGTGTCCTGGCTGGGAGTGGGGTCACAGGGGGTGCTGACATGGGGGGTGCTACACACCCTGTCCCCAGGTGCACAATCCGGGATGAGGATGGATGTCCGGTGGACCAGAAGCCAAGGTACAAGCATGGGTGCCCTTGTGCCACCATGACCCCCCTCTCCACCCCTCTGTGTGCTGGAGAGCTCCTCCAGCCGGGCCCCCCACCCTCTCCATCACCTCCTGTCTGCAGCCAGGTGACGTCCATCATCGCTGGCGTGGTGGGGGCTCTGCTGGTCGTCGTCCTCCTGCTCATCACCGTCATCTGCGTCAAGCGCCGGCGGCAGCAGGAGCGGAAGCACACCATGCGCCGCTTGCTGCAGGAGACCGAGGTGGGGGGGACCCACAGCTCTCTGGGGGGGAAAGGGGTGCAGGGATGGACCCCCTGTGCCCCAGGGGGATGTGTGCCAGGAGCCCTCCCTGACCCCTTCCCCCTCACCCATCTGTGCCTGCAGCTGGTGGAGCCCCTGACGCCCAGCGGAGCCCTCCCCAACCAAGCCCAGATGCGGATCCTCAAGGAGACGGAGCTCAAGAAAGTGAAAGTCTTGGGCTCCGGCGCTTTCGGCACCGTCTACAAGGTGAGAGCTTGGGGAGGTGTCAGTGGTGGTGGTGGGCTGGGACCACCCCTGCTCCGCACCCCCTCACTGGGGTGTGTGTTGTGTGTGTCCCCTCCCCATCCCAGGGCATCTGGATCCCGGATGGGGAGAGTGTGAAGATCCCGGTGGCCATCAAGGTCTTGCGTGAGAACACATCACCCAAAGCCAACAAGGAGATACTGGACGTGAGTGTGCCAGCGGTGCCAGCGGGCGAGCAGCACCGGCCCCCCACCCAGCCTGATGGACACCCCTCCTTGCAGGAAGCCTATGTGATGGCAGGGGTGGGCAGCCCCTACGTGTCCCGGCTGCTGGGCATCTGCCTGACCTCCACGGTGCAGCTGGTGACACAGCTGATGCCCTACGGCTGCCTCCTGGACTACGTGCGGGAGAACAAGGACCGTATCGGCTCCCAGGACCTGCTCAACTGGTGTGTGCAGATCGCCAAGGTAGGATAGGAGCCAGGGGGGGCACAGGGAGGGGGCGGACACGGGGAGGGGGGCACAGCCTGACGTGCCCCATCCCCAGGGAATGAGCTACCTGGAGGAGGTGCGGCTGGTGCACCGGGACCTGGCCGCTCGCAACGTCCTGGTGAAGAGCCCCAACCACGTCAAGATCACCGACTTTGGGCTGGCCCGGCTGCTCGACATTGACGAGACCGAGTACCACGCTGATGGGGGCAAGGTGCAGCTTGGGGATGTGGGGATGGGGTAAAGTGGCCCATGATGTCCCTCTGAGGGACAGCCAGACCCCCCTCCCCAGCCCTGCTCACCTCCCTGTCCCCCCTGTCCCAGGTGCCCATCAAGTGGATGGCCCTCGAGTCCATCCTCCGCCGGCGCTTCACACACCAGAGCGACGTCTGGAGCTACGGTATGTCGGCACGGCCCCAGCCAGGGGAAGGGAGGCGTGTGTGGGGGTAACACTGGGGCACCACTCACCCCTTCCTGCCCATCCTTGTCCCCTCAGGTGTCACCGTGTGGGAGCTGATGACCTTTGGGGCGAAGCCCTACGACGGGATCCCTGCCCGAGAGATCCCCGACCTGCTGGAGAAGGGCGAGAGGCTGCCGCAGCCGCCCATCTGCACCATTGATGTCTACATGATCATGGTGAAATGTACGGTGGGGGGGGGGGACACAGGGACACCCTGGGGACAGGGTGCCACGGTGGCACCTTGCTCCCCGACAGCCCTACAGCACCCAGTGTCACCCCAGGCTGGATGATCGACTCCGAGTGCCGGCCCAAGTTTCGGGAGCTGGTCACCGAATTCTCCCGCATGGCCAGAGACCCCCAGCGCTTCGTGGTCATCCAGGTATGTGGGTCCCTGGGGTTGGGGGGTCCCGCCAGCACCCCAGCGTGGGCCCTGAGTGCTGCCCTCATCCCCAGAACGACATGGCGGGGCTGCCCGGCTCCATTGACAGCACCTTCTACCGAGCCCTGCTCGAAGAGGAGGAGATGGAGGATCTGGTGGACGCCGAGGAGTATCTGGTGCCTCACCAGGGCTTCTTCAGCGCCGAGACCTCCACCACCTACCGCAGCCGTATCTCCTCCACACGGGTAGGTGGGCTTGGTGGGGGGAGCAGGCAGGAGCCCCACATTCCTGGCAGAGGTGTGGGGTGACTCTGTGGCGGGGCAGCTCAGGACAAGGCTCCAGCAGTGGTGGGGGGTGTGGGGTGTAAACCCCCCTTTAAAGCCCGGGGGTCCAGGACAGGGTCCTTAGCACAGGCTGTGCATGCCTGACTCTGCACCCTCTCCCACACCCAGAGCACAGCGGAGACACCGGCTGACGTGGAGGAGGGCGAGGGCTTGGCCACCTTCCCCTTCCCCACCCACGGCCTGGCTGAGGGGCTGGAGGGCACCATGCCAGAGGCACCCGAGGGGGACGGCAGCGCCAAGGTGGCCCTGCACGGCTCAGCAGCGCGGGAGCCCGGTACTCTGCCACGGTACAGCGAGGATCCCACTGGACCGGCAGCCGAGGAGAGCGAGGGCCTGGACCCCGAGGGGGCTTCACCACCCCGGCCCCCCGGCCCACCATGCCAGGTAGGGACCGTGCAGGGAAGGGGTGCTGCCTACCTGCCCTGGCACGACCGCAGTGGCCCCTGACACAGCCCTTGTCCCTGCAGAGTATGTGAACCAGGCTGGGGAGCGGCACCCCCACGTGCCCCCATCCCCACCGGACAAGCCCAAGGGACACCAGGGTAAGAATGGACTCATCAAGGAAGCCAAACACCCCTTCCCAGGGCCCTTTGGCCACGCTGTGGAGAACCCAGAGTACCTCGCGCCCCCCGGCCCACCTGCCCCCTTCAGCCAGGCCTTCGACAACCCCTACTACTGGAACCAGGACCCCCCCAAAGCCTGCGGCCCCGAGGGCGGCCCTGGCACGACACCAACGGCCGAGAACCCCGAGTACCTGGGCCTGGCTGGCGCCGACGACGCAGCCGTGTAGGGTCAGGCTGCGGAGAGACCCCCCGCCATACTTTGCCAAGGCAGCTTGGGGAGGGCCAGCATGCAGACCCGCAGGTGCGGGGCCAGCAGCTGCCCTCCTCTGCTTGGTGGCACCTCTGTGCCGGGTGACACCGGTCACGGAGCGCTGGGAGAGCCCAGGATGCTGTGGGACAGGGCGACAGCACATGTGGGGACAGAGAGAGGGGGTGTCACCCTTGGTGCTGCTCTGGGCACCGGGGAGGTGACCCGCAAGCCAGACGGTGCTCAAACCATGACCGGGAAGAGCTCAGCCCAGAGGAGGACAACACCATCACCCAAAGGCCACCAACCCGCCTCTCTGGGGCCATGCCAGGCTGGCCCAGCCCGTGGACGCCGCTGTCATCCTCCTCCCCGGTGCCACAGCCGCGCCAGGACACACGGACATGCACTGAGAGCAGGTGGACGCTGGGCTCGTGTCCCGGCTTCCGGAGCCTCTTGAAGCCGAGCGCGTCGCACCTACCTGTATATTTGATACCTGTACATTGAGTTGGGATTTTTCTACTCTCCTTGTCCGTGTGGTCACTGCTCCAGCACCTGGGGACCCAGGTGTCCCTTCCCGTCCCTTCCTGCCTGGCCTCAGCTGCCACAGAGGGCTGGACCTGCATCCCCAGGGGGTAGAACCCTGCTCACACCCAGCCCTGCTCTAACCCCGCTTCTGGGTGACCCCATCCCACCCCCCTCCCACATTTGAGGGACACGAGAAGGGGCCTTGTTCTCCCCCATCCTTTATTCAGCACCGGGTGGGCGGGTTTATACACGGTATAGAATAAATAGGGGAGGGGGTCCTGCGCCAGCTCAGCTGCCCCAGGGTGAGGGGCAGAGTCATTCCAGGCAGGAAGCAAGAGCCTGGGACCCGGGAGGGAGGGGACACTGCTGGGCCGTGGGGACAGGGCTGAGCTGGTGTTCCCATGCCCAGCCAGGGCAGCGGGTCCCTTGTGCCAGTTTAAACAGTGACAGGAGAGACTTTAATTATTAACGAATCTTGTGCACAGCGAGGGGGTTGCTCTGCATTAATCTGCTGGGAGCTCTGGAGCAGCTGAGGCCCACCCCCAAGGCCCAGCCTGGCTCCCCTGAGGGCTGGGGAGGGGGGGGCATTTGTATGGGTACCCCCCATCCCACCCTCAAGCTCCCCCATTCTCCAGGGGCTGCGGGAAGCAGGCACAGGGGGAGGGGGAAGGGAAAGGTGAAGGCAGGTGGGGAGCTGCCCCCCACAGAGGTTCAGGCACGGTGGGGATGGGCCAGAACGTCCCCCCCCATTGACACCAGTACCAGGCTCTGCCCATCCCAGCTCTTGCCCCAGTTTCCTCAAGCTCTCACATTCCCCCAGCATCACCAGCCACCCCCAGGCACGTAGGCAGCTACTGAGGGTGGTGAGGAGCGAACTGGGGAGATGCCGAGGGGGTCCAGGAGCTGGAGGGGGGTGCTGGGGGATCCCAGCTGGGCACAGGGCTACAGGATGACACAGGGGGGCGGCTGTTGGTGATTTTCTCCAGTGGTTCCCCATTCCTGGCTCTGCGGATCGCTTCAATCAGCTGAGGAGATAGAGGGGAGGCAAGGGGGGGTCACACTCTGGGACGGACCCACCATGAGGGCTGGGGGGAAGGAACGCTGGGTTGGGGGGGATGCAGTGTGCAGGGGCCGGGCAGCACTTGTGGGGCCCATGCCAAGGAAACCTTCTCCCCTCTCCCCACACAAGCAGTGGCAGAGAGGGGAACAAATCCTGAGGGGATCATGAGGCATCACCAGAGCTCAGGCCCGGGCACCGCTACCGGGAACCTCCCCACAGGTGCTGGGTTTTGGGATGCTGCAGGGCTGGGTACTTACATCCTTCTCATAGGGAAAGCCCCCGTTCTCCAGCTTGGAGAAGACCAGCTGCCCGTTGATCTCGATCTCAAAGGCACCTTAAAAAGTATGTGGGACCGAGCTGTAAGCTGCTATCCTGCTTGCTGCAGCGCTGCCAACCCCCTGCCTCTCCTGCTGCCACCCCCCACCCTTTTCCTGCCACACTCACACCCTGGCACAAGAACTGGGCTTGCAGAGCACCCCAGAGAGCTTGGTGGAGGGCTCATGGTGGACCCCCAGGCTCCAGAGGCTCTGTACACCCTGAGACCTCGCTGAGGGGCAGCCCCTGGGATATGCAATGCTCAAGTATAATCGCCCCCAGCCTCACTGCGAGGTTTACACCAGCTCAGCTCCTCCTGCCCTCCCCAAAGACCCCCAGCACTGCAGCAACGGCAAGCCAGGGTCACCCCAACCAACGTGCACCCCAGCAGCGACCCCACACGGCTCTCACGGGCCTGTACCTGTGCCCCCCAGCCTGGACTCAATCTCGATGTCGGGGTACTCCTCCTTCACGGCGCTCGCCAGCTCCTGGTACGTGGGCTCGAAGCCACAGGGCTCGCTGGGTGCGGGGAGAAGCGGGTGAGAGCTGGGACCTCGCTGCAGGGAGCCCCCAGCAGCACCCCACTCCTCAGCCAGCCCCACCAAAACTGAGCCCCCCCACCCTGCCCAGCACCCGCTGCCCCTCCTGCTGCCTGTACCCCCACCCCCAGTGCCCCCCCTCCGCCGCCCCGCCCCCCCCCCCGTGCCTCAGAACACCCCCAGTCCCCCATAACTCCCCAGCTCCCCCCGCTCCCAAGCTGCTACCCCCGCGCCCCTCTCCCAGCCCCATCCCCCCGGCCCATCCCGCCCCGCGCAGCCCCCCCGCGCCTCAGAGCCCCCGCTCCCCCCAGGTCCCTCCCGCCCCACCGGGCCCCGAGCGGCCCTGGAGCCCCCCCCCGCCTCCCCGGTTCTTCTCCCCCCCGGGAAAGGGCCCGGAGCCCGGCCCGCACCAGTACTCCACCACGATGCGGACCCGCCGCTCGGGCCCGGTCTCGGTCCCTGCCCCGTCGCTCATCGCCGCCGGCCCTGCCGCTGCCCGCCGCGCTTCCGGGTGAGGCCACGTGACGCGGCGCTTCCGGCCCCGCTGCACAGCGAGACTCGTCTGCTCCGGGCGGGCCGCGCCGCGCCCCCTGCTGGCGGGAGGATCGACTAGCGGCGCGGACCTGCCCGCCCGCTGGAGCCCGCGGGGTGCGTACCGGGGGCACCCACCGGCCCCCTGGGACACTCAGCGACCCCCTAAGGGGCACGGACCGGCCCTCTTGGCACATGGACCGGCCCCGAGGACACCCATGGACCCCTTGGGACCCGCACAGACCCCCCTGAGACACCCCCCGACACCACAATCACCCACCGACTCACGTGGGAGCTCCGTGGTCCCATGGGATCCCCGCAGCGCATGGGACACCCGCTGACACCCCCCCCGAGCCCCCGTGGGAGTTCCGGAGGTCGCAGGCACTCCACGGGACACCCACAGACCCCACAGGGCACCCACAGACCCCACAGGACACCAACAGCACCTGGGAGAACATGGATCCCCCAAAGCCCCATGAGCCCCCATGGAGACCCCTCCCCCAGCACCTGTGGGGACTCCCAAGGGATCCCACCCTTTGTCCTTACAGGACCCCCACAGATCCTCTAAGGGTCCCCCACATGTCCCACTGGGACCCCAGCACCGCATAGGCCCCTCCAGGGGTCCCTCCAAACCCCAGGGGATGTTGCTGCCTGCGTGGCATCCCCGTGAGACCCCCACCCCCACCCCACCTGCCCCAGTTCCTGGGCTGACCCCATGGGACACCCCACCCCACAGGGCCCTTCCAGCTCCCCATGAGTGCGGTCCCAGGGGACCCCCAAACCCCACAGCTGGGGACCCTGGAGGGGGCCGGCCCTACATCCCCACTCCCCCAGACAGCTGTGTGGTCCTGGGTCCCCCCAGGCCTCTGTGTGTGCCCCACCCCTAGTGCTCCCGGGGTCACCCCAGTGCATTGTGGGAAACTCCTCATCATCTCTGCCGAAGGGTGGGATGTGGTTTTGGGGGGCTCGGACCCCCGCAGCAGGTCCAGGGCCATGCTGGATGTCTCTGGGGGGGCAGACCCTGGAGGGTGGGGGGTAGCACCCCTAGGTGTCGTGGGGGGCCGGGTGCCGGGTGGCCAGCCCGGGGCGGCATGATGTCAGGCGGGGGCGGGAGCTGGCGCAGGTAGATAAAGCCGGGGAGAACAGGAATCCCCGGTCCGGCGGGAGGGTGGCGGGACGCGGCGGGCGCCTGCAGGTAGGAACGGGGCTGGGGTGGGAGCCCTCCGTGTCGCGGGGCCACCGGCCAGCCCAGGACCTTGGCCCTTCGCTCCCTGCTGTGCCCCCAGCCCTTCTCTCCCACCTTCCTCCTGGCTTGTCTTCCTCCTTCTCCTCCTCTGCCGCCCCGGCACGGCCTTGCCGCTGCCGCCCTGCAGCCCCCACGCCCCCCGGCCCCTAGGGAGCCCTGTCCCACCTCCTCGGCACCCAGCGGGACCCCTGCCCACAGCCGGAAGCCCTGGGACCCCATCCCCAATCCTGGTGGGCCCAGGACCCTGTCTCCCATCCTGGGGGCCCTGGTACCTTGCTCCATAGCCTCAAAGCTCTGGTTGGCCCACTTGTCCCAGACCCCAGGGACACCCCATATGTGCCCCCTGCCCATCACCACCCCATCAGAGTCCTGACATGGTCACTGGGATGGGATGGGCGTTGGGGTGACCTGAGGCCACGGTGACGGGCTGTTGGGTTGGGGGCAGGGCTGTGCCACTGTCCTGGGGCCCCATGGGGGTCCCCATTTGCCACATCCCCTGTCAGCCCCTCCAGTGTCCCCTGCATGGTTTGGGGTGGCCCTGCATGATATCTCACAGCAGCCACCATCACCCCAGTGTCCCCAGAATCTCCTGGCCTGGTGCCTTTGGCCACTCTGGCAGGGCTGGGGCAGAGGCGCGGGGCTGGTGCAGAGGGTCTGGACCGGTGGGACAGGCAGGCACAGGGATGTGGCAGGGCTGGGACAGGGGTGGCAGCGCTACGATGCCATCAGCGCAGCCGAGCCATGGGCTTGACCCCGGGATGGGACCAGGGCCGGGCAGCGGTCGAGCAATTAACCTGTTGCAATTAACCCGTCGCCGCGCATCATCCCGGGCACGGCGGGGCCCGGCCTGCGCATGCCCGTGGCCACCAAGTGCCGCCGGCACGGCTGAGGGTGTCGCGCGTATGTTACATGTGCCACGTGCCCAAGAGCCCCACACAGCCGTGGCCGGGCTGTGCCTGCCCCTGTCCGTCCCATGCCGAGCTGTGCCAAGCTGTGCTGAGCCATGCTGAGCTTTTTCTGAGCCGTGCCAAGCCGTGCCAAGCCATGCCGAGTTGTGCCAAGTCGTACCAAGCCATGCTGAGCCGTGCCATGCCGTGCTGAGCCATGCTGAACCGTGCCGAGCCGTGCTGAGCCATGGTGTGATTGTCACACAGCCCTGCACATCCCACAGCCCTGACTGAACTATTTTGGGGCCAGAAACAGAGCACTGGCCGCTGTCCCCACGTTCCCCGAGCTGTGCCGCACCGGCGCTGGCGCTGGGCACCGGCAGCTGTGCATGGGCGAGGGGTGATGCGGCGGTGCGGGGGCCGTGCCGGCGGGCGGGCTTGGGGCAGTTCCCATGGCAGGCGCCGGCTCCCTCGCCCCCGTCCTGCCGCCCTGGCCCAGATGCCAGCGCGGTGAGGTGGAGCTGGGAGCGGCCGCCAGAACTGGTTTGGCCGGACCCAAGGAGGTGTCTGGGCTGGGCCGCCGCCACACTCGGCTTCCTGCTCCCGCCGGCGCCGCGCTCACCCGCCGTGGCTCGGCCTGGCATGGTTCAACCCAGCACAACAAGGCCTGGCATGGTTCGGCCTGGCAAAGCCCGGCCTGGCAAAGCTCAGCCTGGCACGACTCAGCCAGGCACGGCTCAGCCTGGCCTGGCTCGACCTGGCAAAGCTCGGCTTGGCAAAGCTTGGCCTGGCAAACCTCAGCCTGGCAAAGCTCAGCCCAGCCCAGCTCCACTGGTCCCAGTACAGCTCAGTCAGTGTCTCCTGGTGTCACTGGGGTTTGGGTGATGATGTGGGGACACTGGAGTGGCTCCTGCCTGGGACACGGCAGGTCGGGGGGATTCTCGGGTGTCGAGGAAGGGGCTGCGCTCACCCCCAGACCCACCCTCCTGCCCCCCAGCTCCCACAGTGGGATGGGGACACCTCGATGTGGGGCTTGGCTGGACCCCCTTGGGGTGTGGGGGGGCTGGGGGCAGGCGGGGCAGCACTGAGTCACACCACCCTGCGCTGACTCACTGTTTGGGCGTCGGCAAAACACGGGGCAGGTGCCAAGGGTGGGCAGCCCCCGGCAGCACTGTGGCACCAGTGCCCATGCCGACACGGTGGTGGCAGCAGCTGGTGGCGAGTGGCCAACGTGAGGCTCAGCACAGCATCCCGGGGGCTGCCCACATGCGGCCAGGCACCCCTGGGGGACACGCTCTCTCTCTCCCCCCACCCCAGATAATGCCATGGAGGGGGGCTCAGCAGAGCAGCCTCTGGGAGCCCCCGGACCAGGCGGTGTGGAGCAGGAGGGGGACCCTGGTGAGTGGGACGGGGGCGAGGGGCCGCCCGAGGTGAAGCGCTCCCAGCCTCTCTTCATCCACGGTGGCAGGTGGGTGGGGGGCCCAGGTGCTGAGGCTCCCCTGTGGAGTTTGGGGAGGTCCAGGGGATTTTGGGGTGGGCAGTGTGTCCGAGGGAATTCAGCCCCTCTCTGCCCACAGCCGGCAGCTGCCAGAAGAGGAGCCACGCGCCTCGTCACTGCCCAGCATCCCCAACCCCTTCCCCGAGCTCTGCAGCCCCTCCAACTCGCCCATCCTCAGCAGCCCGACCCTGGGGCAAGGCCCCCCCGGGAAGGCACTTCCCACGTGAGTCGGGGTGGGGATGGGGGACACGGGGTACACGGGGTTCTGTCCCACTGGGGGATGGGGAGCCCTGACCCCCACCCTGGTGCCGGCAGGTGGTGAAGGTGTTTGGTGAGGACGGCGCGTGCCGCTCGCTGGAGGCGTCGGCGGGGACCACGGCACGACAGCTCTGCGAGACGCTGGTGCGGAGGACGCGGGCGCTGCAGGACCACAGCTGGGCCCTGGTTGAGCTGCACCAGCACCTGGCGCTGGGTGAGCTGCCAGGGCGGCGCAGCTGGAGCAGCTCCCCTATGAGGAGAGGCTGAGGGAGCTGGGCTGGGTCAGCCTGGAGAAGAGAAGGCTGTGGGGGGACCTCATTGCAGCCTGCCAGTCCCTGAAGGGAGCAGAGGAACAGGAGGGGAATCAGCTTGTTCAAGGGCAGAGCCTGGCAGGACAAGGGGGCTGGAGTGAAGCTGGAGGGGGGAAGGGGGAGAGGAGAGATTGGGGGGAAGTTTTTACAGAGAGAGTGGTGAGGGGCTGAAAGGGGCTGCCCAGAGAGGGGGTGGGTGCCCCATCCCTGGGGGTGTCCAAGGCCAGTTTGGCTGGGGCCCTGGGCAACCTTGTGTAGCTCCAGGCCTGGAGGTTGGTGTCCCTGCCTGTGGCAGGGGGTTGGAGCTCTGGGACCCTTGGGGTCCCTTCCAACCCACACCATTCTATGATTCTGTGCTGTGATTCTATGACTGGGGTTCATCCCCCACCACCCCGCTGAGTGCCGTGTCCCCGCAGAGCGGTGCCTGGAGGACCACGAGTCGGTGGTGGAGGTGCAGAGCTCCTGGCCCCCCGGCGCCGACAGCCGCTTCGTCTTCCGCAAGAACTTCGCCAAGTACGAGCTCTTCAAGAGCAACGCGGTACGTAGTGGCCAGGGCAAAGCCTGTGGGGACATGTGTGAGGACACGTGTGCCCTACGGGGACCCTGAGAGGGTGTCGCCTGTCCCCCCAGCAGTCCCTCTTCCCTGCGGTGATGGTGTCCAGCTGCCTGGAGGCAAATAAGAGCATGGCACACTCGGAGCTCATCCAGGTACAGTGACACCGGGCCCAGCTGTGCTGTGGGGACCCTATCATGCTGTGGGGGACCCCTTGTGCTGTGTGGTCCCACCACGTGTGGGGACCTTGCTGTGGGTGGGGAGCCCTCAGCCCTCGTCTATCCACTCCAGAACTTCCTCAACTCTGGGAGCTGCCCTGAGGTGCAGGGCTTCCTGCAGCTGCGGGAGCCGGGGCGCAAGGTCTGGAAGCGTTTCTACTTCTCCCTGCGCCGCTCAGGGCTCTACTACTCCACCAAGGGCACCTCCAAGGTGAGGGTGTGGGCAGGGGCACGGCTGGGCAGGGGGTGGCGGGGCCGGCCCTGACACCCCCCCACCCCAGGACCCCCGGCACCTCCAGTACTTCGCCGACCTCACCGAGTCCAACATCTACTACGTGACGCAGGGCAAGAAGCACTATGGGACACCCACTGAGTTCGGCTTCTGCATCAAGGTGGGGACATCCCTGCTGGGCTGGGGGTCCTGAGCCTTCCGCATGCCTTCCCCTGCCAAGGGGTCTCTGCCCACCCCCCACTAGCCCCAAGCTGGCTGGGGCTGCCCCATGACAGCTCTGGCCTCTTCCCACAGCCCCACAAGGTTCGGAGCGGCACCAAGGGCCTGAAGCTGCTCTGCAGTGAGGACGAGCAGAGCCGGAGCTGCTGGATGGCAGCTTTCCGCCTCTTCAAGGTGACCCCTGGCCCCGTTACCGGTGCCACGCTGAGGGGGATGCTGGGGGGTACCAGAAGGATGCTGGGGGAAGCCACATCCCTGTGCTAGAAAAGATGCAGGATGGGCGTACCCGTCCCCATCAGGGTAGATGTCAAGGTCCCCATCCCCATGAGGGTAGATGTCAAGGTCCCCATCCCCATGCTGGGTGGATGCCAAGGTTCCCATTCCCACACCAGCGGGTGCTGTGGGATGGAGGCTCCATGGCACCCCCCAGCTCACAGGACTGTACCCTCCCCAGTACGGCATGCAGCTCTACCGCAACTACCAGCAAGCACAGGCACGGCTGAATCAGCCCCCCTGGATCGGCCCCACGCCCCTGGTGAGTGCTACCTCCCCCCACCCCCACCAGCAGCCCCCATCCCACAGGGACCCCTCCATGTCACCCCCCTGCTCCCCCGCAGCGAAGCGTCTCAGACAACGCGCTGGTGGCCATGGACTTCTCAGGGTGCACGGGCCGGGTGATCGAGAACCCCAACGAGGTGCTGACAGTGGCCCTGGAGGAAGCGCAGGCCTGGAGAGTGAGTTGGGGTGCAGGGGTATGGGGGGGTGGTCTCCCCGAGCCCACCCTAACGCCTGCTCCTTGCTTTGCATGGCCAGAAGAAGACGATGCACCGGTACAGCCTGCCAGCAGCCTGCCAGAGCTCCCCGCTCAGCGCCGGTGAGCAGCGCCCAGCGGCAGGGTCCCATCCGGCACAGCTGGGTTGTGCCAAGGGGGGTCCATGCCCTGGGTGGGGGTTCCACCCAAGCCCGATGCCCGTCTCCCCGCAGCCATCCACCGCACTCAGCCCTGGTTCCATGGGCGCATCTCCCGCGAGGACACCCAGCAGCTCATCGGCCGTCAGGGCTTGGTAGACGGGTACGGGGACCCCGGGGGAGGTCAAGGTCCCTGGGGCTCATGGGGGGCACAAGGGACCCCTGATGGGTACATGACCCCGGTGGTTATAGGACCCTGCAGTTCATGGAGAGACACAGGACTCCTGGGAGGTGGGGGGGAACTGGCTGAGGGGGAGTATGATCCCGGGAGGGTTGGGACAACCCAGGGTTTTCTGGGGATCTGCAGCCCCGTGGGGTACAGGAGCCTGAGGTTTGTGGGTGGGAGAACAGGACCTGGGTTGCCCAGGGCTCTTGGGGGTACAGGACACCAGGGCTTGGGGGGTACCTGGGACCCTGGGGAGGATGCAGGGACAGCAGAGGGGGACCGTGGTGATACCCCCTCCCTGGGCTCACAGCGTCTTCCTGGTGCGGGAGAGCCAGCGCAACCCCAAGGGCTTCGTCCTGTCCCTGTGCCACCTGCAGCGAGTCAAACACTATCTCATCCTGCCGGTGAGTGCCGGGATGGGGTGCCAGGGGTGCCGGGGGTGCCAGAGCCTGACCCACAGCTCCCCACAGAGTGAGGAGGAGGGACGGCTCTATTTCACTATGGACGACGGGCAGACCCGCTTCGCGGACCTCATCCAGCTCGTGGAATTTCACCAGATCAACCGTGGCATCCTGCCCTGCAAGCTGCGGCACTACTGCACCTGCGTGGCCCTCTGAGCCCGGCACCACGGGGCATGGCCAGCACGGCACAGCCCGGCACAGCCCTGCTCAGCATGGCCCAGCACCGCTGGCACAGCCTGGTGCCACCATGTAGCCTGGCACAGCCCAGCACTGCCAGTACCGCACGGTTTGGCACAGCCCAGCAGCACCAGCTCAGCTCGGCACAGCCTGGCACGGGGCGGCAGGATTGGGCTCAGCTTGGCACATTGGGCACAGGGTCAAAGATGGCTCCTCTGCTGCCAGCTGCCTGCCCTGGGTGCCGGCTCTGCTCATGGGGTCCGGGGGTGCCAGTGCCACCGGGCCCCCCAACACTCAAGCACTTTTTCCCCCCTCCTGCAGCCCTGTCCCCGAGTGTCCCCGAGTGTCCTCGGGGACTGGCACTCCTTGGGCCAGGTGGGCTCAGGGGTCCCCAGCCCCAGGAGCGGGGTCCCGGGGGGGGGTGTGTGATGGGGGGGGCTACCCACCACCGTGTCCCCCACGTCCCCGCAAGGCCAGTTGAACTGTGACGTGTTTTATACCAGTGAGGAAATAAAGGTTATTTTTTCAGAGCTCCGACCTCGCTCTCTCTAAAGGAAAAGCCGGGGTGCTGGGGGGAGGGCTCTGTCCCCACACCCCCCCAAGCCGCAGGCGTGTGGCTGGCAGCATCCCCATGTCCTGCTGTGTCCCCACGGTGCCCCAGGTCCGGCACAAAGGCCCCTCTGTGCACCCCGGGCACCACGTGCGGCTCAGCCACGCGGCCGCTGG
This sequence comes from Hypotaenidia okinawae, assembly GCA_027925045.1. NCBI lineage: Eukaryota > Metazoa > Chordata > Aves > Gruiformes > Rallidae > Hypotaenidia > Hypotaenidia okinawae. The sequence continues at coordinate 4,766,191 of BSDF01000024.1, forward strand.
CAAATCCCCGGGGGGGATTAGCGGGGGTGGATTAAGGGCCTGGATTTGGGGGGGCCGGGGCTGAGCCAGCTGCTCTTAAAGGCGGGGGGCCAGGGAGTGGGGCCGCGGCTGTGCCATGGCTCCCAAGACAGTCCTGATCACCGGCTGCTCCTCCGGCATCGGGTTGGCGCTGGCTGTCCGGCTGGCACGGGACAAGCAGCGCCGCTTCCGAGGTGAGCAGGGTGGGGGGGAACTCCCCCTATTCCGGGAGGAGGGACCCCATGTGGGGCTGAGCCACCTCTGCCCCCAGTCATTGCCACCATGAGGAATGTGGGCAGGAGTGGGGCACTGGCAGCGGCGGCGGGGCCGGCGCTGGGCCGGACGCTGGAGATCAAGCAGCTGGATGTCTGTGACGAGGGCTCCATCCGCGCCTGCCTGGACAGCATCCCCGGGCGCCACGTGGATGTTCTGGGTGAGCTCTGGGACCCCCTCCCATCACGTCCCTGTGGTACCAGGTGCTGGGGACCCTCCGTGCTGGGGACACCCCGTGAGCTGGGGACATCCCATGAGCTGGGGACACCCTGAGACAGGACCCTTGGTACCCTGTGTGCTGGGGAATGTCTATGCCAAGCACATCCCATGCTGGGACCCTCCGTGTCCATGACATCCCATGCACCAGGAACCCCCAGACCCTGTGCCCTGGGGACCCTCCATGCCAGGCACACCCCACACCTAGGACAGTCCATGCAGTGGGGACCCTCTGTGCACCTAGTGCTGGGGACCCTCTGTGCCAGGGAGCGGGGACCCTCTGTGCCAGGGAGCAGAGACCCTCTGTCACCAGGGACCCTCCCCACCCAGGGCAACCCATGCTGGGGACTCTCCATGCACCAAAGACTGTGTGTTTTGGGGACCCTCTGAGCATGGGGCACAGCCCCCCTCCTTCCTGCAAAGGGGACACCCCGCTGACGCCCCATGCCCGCAGTCAGCAACGCCGGCGTGGGCATGGCGGGTCCGCTGGAGTGCCAGAGCCTGGCAGCCATGCAGAGCCTCATGGACACCAACTTCTTCGGCCTTGTCCGCCTGGTCAAGGAGGTGCTGCCTGACATGAAGCGGCGCCGCGGGGGCCACATCGTGGTCATCAGCAGCATCATGGGCCTGCAGGGTAAGGAAGGGGGTGCCCTGGTGGGACCAGCACCCCTCCCACCCCCCAGTCCTGATGGGGACCCCCTGCCCATCCAGGCATCGTCTTCAATGACATCTACGCGGCCTCCAAGTTCGCAGTGGAGGGTTTCTGCGAGAGCCTGGTGGTGCAGGCCCTGCGCTTCAACGTGGCGTGAGTGCTGGGGGGCTGCTGGTCAGCACAGTGCCCCCTACCCCGGGGTGAGGGTTTTGGGGAGTGGCGGGGTCCCCAGCACCCCATCCCTGGGCAGGATCAGCCTGGTGGAGCCAGGGCCGGTGATGACAGAGTTCGAGGCGAAGCTGTATGAGGAAGCCGAACGTGCTGACTACTCACGGACCGACCCCGAGACGGCCGACATCTTCACCAACCTCTACCTGAGGAACTCCAAGGACGTGTTCGCCAGCCTGGGCCAGACCCCCGAGGACATCGCTGAGGTGATGGGCAGGTGGGCGGGTGGCCCTGCTGGGTGGGGGGCCCTTCCCGGCAGCCCCTGTCTGGGCCGGGCTGTCTAGAGAAGCCTCAATTAGCCCTAATGAGGAGCAGTGATCCCTGGCTGGCAGTGGCACAGAGCTCCTTTCCCCTGAGCTCCATCCTAATGGGGCTGAGCCTGGCTGGGAATGGGAGTAGGGTGGGATGGGACTGGGGATGGGATATGGGATGGGAAAGGGAGTGGGAATTGGGATGGGGATGGGAATTGAGATGGTAATGGGGATGGGAATCGGGAATTGGGATGGGGAAGAGATAGGAATGGGAAGGAGATGAAATGAAAACAGGAATGAGGATGGGATAGAAATGAGGATGGGATAGAAATGAGGTTGGAGATGGGATGGGAAGCAGACAGAAAGGAAAGGGGATGGGATGTAAACGGGAAAGGGAATGGGGATGGGATGGGGGTGAGGAAGGGATGGGGACAGCAACGGGACAGTGAAGTCCCCACGTGCAGCACACGCTGTGGGTGATCGAGGCAGCCCGGCCACCCTTCCGGCACCAGACCAACGCGGCGTACACGCCGATGGCCGCGCTGAAGCACGCCGACCCCAGCGGCGCCCTCATGACCGAGGCCTTCTACAAGCTGGTGTTCAAGTACGACGCGGTGCTGCGGCTCGGCCTGCGCGCCATCCGCCTGCTCCGCTGGAAGGCCCAGAAGGTGAAGGAGGGGGTCCGGCTGCTGGGCTTCAAATAACCCCCGTGGCACCTTGGAGCTCGGGGTGCTGTGGCGCTGCCACCCCAGGCACCCTGCTCGCCTCGGGGGGCAGCTCAGAGGCGAGGGGGGTGCGATGGGGGGGGTGGTGAGCAGTGCCGGGACCCGCGTGGGTTTCGCTTCCTGCTCCCGGCCCAAAATAGCACCTGCTGCCGCTGTATTAAAATCGGGAGTGTATTTTTAACCAGCCCTGGGTGAAAAAGCAGAGCGGCTTCCTCTGAGAGCGCAGCGGCCGTGACGGGGCTGGGAAGGGCTGGCAGCTGCCCCCTGCCTGCCCCCTCACCCTGGGGGCACCCATGTGTCCCCCCCCCAGCCTCTGCACCCGTAGGCACGTGACACCCTGGGGTCCTGGCCCCGTCTCTGGCCGCCAGCGATGGCTGAATCACATCCTCCTTCCCCCCAGCCACTGCTGGGGGTTGGCAATGTCCCCTGGCAGCGGGGGGTTTCCTGCATGAGGGACAGTGCTGTCACCCCTCTGGGACTGAGCCCCATGGCACTGGGGCAGCCAGGCATCGTGCCAGCGCCGGCTGGGCTGCAGTGCTGGCCACAGAGGGTGCAGGGACAGGAGCAGGATGCGAAGGGTGCTCAGCGTGTTCAGAGGGTGTGAAGGGGCTGCTGAGAGGGGGTGTGGGGTGGGTGCAGGGCTGCTGGGGGCGGCTGTGCACAGTGCCAGGGACACCCCAGCACCCCACGCCATCCTGGGGGCTCCCCTCCAGCCGGGGGTGGGGGGTGCTCTGACAGCAGTGGGGTGCAGCCTGTGTTGCCCCGTAGGGCTGGGCGCAGGGTGCTCGCGTGTGGGCGCCTGGCGTGACTGCACCCAGGAGGTGAGAGCAGGGGGAAACCGCAGGAGGCCCGACATGATTCAACGCCGCAGGGCCGCTTCTCAGAAACCTTCCTGGCTCCCACCGTGCTTCCCAGCGCCAGGGACACCCTGCAGCCCTGCTAGCACCCACAATGGAGGGCACAGAGATGCAGAGTCCCCCAGTGCAACCCCCTTCCCCCCAAAAAAACCCCCTACCAGCACCCCCCAGCCCCGCATGCGAGGGGCTGCATGGTGGCTGCAGCTCCGTGCACCGTGCACCAGCCCGTGCCACGCACGTGGCCTCCCCAAGCCTGGCTGGCTCCAGGCACCTTGGGGACAGGATGGGGTGGGGGGTGGCGGTAGGGAGGGTGGGGGGAAGAGGAAATATTTTTGCATGATCCCCCCTTCTTGCACGAGTTAATGGCGAAGCAGCGGCGGGGCCCGTGGTGCCGGGGCTATGGCAACAGCGCAGCACCTGTGGGACTTGCAGGGGTGACATCAAAGTGGCGGCAGCGACGCAGCCTGCCCCCCCCGCTGCGGTTTCTGCAGATTTGACTAACTTTCTCCGTTCTGGGGGGCAGGGATGGGGGAACTGCGTCCGGCCCTAGGGAGAACAAACAGGGGGGGCCTGGCTGTGGCTCAGCCCCCACCAGCACAGTGCCGGGAAACAAGACTGAGGGAGGACAGGACCCCTTCAGACACCCTCCAGCCCCACGGTGCACCCAGTCCCCAGGGAAACAGCAATGGGGGTGAAGCCAGGCGGGGATCAGGATCATCCCCACCACTCACTGCAGAGCAAGGGGTGTCAGGGTGGGCAGCAGCACTGCAATGGCCCCAGCCCTACTCACAGCCCATCTCAGCAACACCTGCAGTGGAAAGGAGGTCCTGGGCTGGGAGTGGGGCGACACCTGGGCCATGCTTACAAGCTGAGGAGCATCATCTCTAGCCTGGGAGCACCACTGCAGAGCTGAGGAACATCATCCCCATCCCCAGGTGCTGGGGGGTGGAGGTTCTGCCCAAGTGGCCGCAGCCGCCTGGCTGGAAGCTGGTTCCTCTAAAAACAATCGTCTGCTGGGACTTTCCCCAGCGACCGAGTGTGACAATTGTCAGCCGCTCCCCACACTCGCGCTCCCCCGAGGACTCCGCTGGCTGCCCAGGTGCGCCGGCTCGCTGCCATGCAAATATGGCGCCAGATATAACCCCGCCGGAGGGAATGGCTGGGTGGCGCGGGAGCACGCGGCTCCCCGGGGGCTTTACTTCCCTCCCGGCAAAGTGAGGGGGGTGTCAGGCGTGACGTGAACCTGCTGACCCTATCATGGTGCCCTGGTGATGGCCCAATCCCTGCTCTGCTGGCCAGGAGCCCCGGCGCTGCGCAGCTCCCCTTGGCAGTGCCGGCGTTGGGCATGTGGCTCCGCGTGGGGGGCACTGGCGACGTCCCCATCCCGCCCTGGCTCAGCCCTCCCCTGCCACGCTCACACCTTCCACCCCCTGACTTTTGGGGGCAGGAGCCCAGCAGAGCCGCTCAGCCCACGCGGAGGGATAGCAAAATGCCGGCGGGTCCTCGGTGGGACAGCGCAGAGCAGTGTGAGTCAGTGAAAGGCTGGAGAACTAGGACAAGGAGGAGGTGGTGTCAGTGACTCAGTGCTCCCTCACCCACTCTCCCCTCCCAGCACCATGGGTCTTGGGGGGCCAGACCGCTCCCTGAGGGGTGCAGGAGCTGTCCAGGATGCGCAGAAGACGGGGTTCAGGGTTTGATGGGATGTTTTCATGTGTTACGGAGCGTGTTTCAACACGCTGGGGGAAACAAGTTCCTCTCTGCTCGATCAGAATTACAGTGTATCAGCAGATAAGGATCTTGCTATCGTAACACCAACTGAAGGGTTCGTGGGCCTAGTGCTCTCAGGGGGTTTGGTTCCTGGCAGAAGGCAGCTAAGGGGTGGTGTAGCTCGTGCTTGGGGAAGAGTCAGGCCAGGATCCGCTGTGGGGTTCGCCGCCTCCCAGCCCTGAGTGCTGGCAGTGTTTCACCCCATCCTTCAGAGGCAATTGGCAGTGCCACAGCGAGGGGAAGATGAGCCTTGGCGTTTGTGTTTCACTCAGGCTGGGAAGGAAGGGGAGGGAAGAGGGGGAAAAAATAAAATAAAAAAAAATCCTCTGCCTTTCTGCTTTTTTTGCTGCTTTTTGTTTCAAGTGTGTCCAGCTTCTTGTGGTTGAAGGTGTCAGGAGAGTATGAAATAAGCGTGAACAACGTCAGCATGCTAACACAGGTGCTAAAAAAGGGCTGCGGGAGGGTTGGCGTGAGCCACCACCCTCCCTGCCTGCTGGGATGTTTCCATCTGACTGATGTGCTCCGGCACGGAGGGTGCAGCCCCTGTCACCGCACGGAAACCCTGAGCCCACCCTGCACTCGCCGCAGCATCCGTGCTTCAAGCTCCTCCTGGAGCGGGTGCAGGCCGTGGGGCTGAGCATTGCCTCCAACCCACGCTTCTGCCGGGGGAGCGGACCCAGCCCTGGGCAGATGACGGCACAGAGAGGCGATTGTGGTGAAGAGTGTGGCCACACGGGAAGGAAGTTGAGGGGCACACGTCCCTTCCACCGTCCCCTTCCCAAACACTCCTCTCCCCTCCCACCCCCGCCACGCTGCCTGCGAGGGGGACGCCCTGTGTGAGGGCAGCGTCACTCTCACACGCCCAGCATCACGCCTGGGATCCCAGGCTCAGCACCCAGCCAAGGCCACCGCACATGTCAGGGCTCCTGGCTGCTCCACCAGAGCTGGGTTTCACTCTGACTGTGTGCGCGGTGTCACCAGGGCGCTGAGAAGAGCCCAGCGCTTCGTGACACATCACGGCGCAGGGAGCAGACCTGAGGCCTGGGGGGTCCCACGGGAATCACTGCTGCTTTATGGGGGGTGAACTTTGGCAGCTCCCCTCCCTCAAATGCTCGTCCTTGGCCACTGAGCAGACAGGGAAAGCTGCCAGCAGCCCAAGGGCAGAGCTCACCCCTCCTTGGACCTTATCGCTCATCTCTGAACCAGAACTGAGACCGGTAACATTTTTCAGCAGTGAGAGGAGCAGACGACGTTATCTGTACATCTCAGAGTGAACCAGAACTCCATGGAGTAACCAGTTGGTGTTCTGGTAACCACAGCCATGGGTACCTCATGGAAGTACCACGATGCCGGGCTGGTCACAGGTTCCATCACATCTTGGTGATTTAAGATCCCAGAGGCGATGGACAAGAGCAGCTCCAGCCATGGCTTCTTCCCCACGCTCGCTCCTGCTCATCAGCTAGCATTTACCACACCCTTCCCAGCACCCAGCATTGGAGTGACCGCTGCTTTCAGGGCCACAAGGAACCAGGGTGGGTAGGGGAGAGCAGCAGGGCCCAGCACTGCACCCAGGATCCCTTCAACTGTGACACACGTGGCAGTTTACTGATATTTACAACAAACCAACAGACTTTTCAGCACTAGAGGCCTGCTTCTGACTGCTCAAAGCCAGGCCCTGCACCTCTGCCGTGCCAGTCGCTGTTGAGGTATGGAGTTCATCAGTAAATGCAGAGATCACACGAGGCAGACAGACAAACAGCCAGCTGGAGCATGTTCAAAGAGAGCAGTCCTAGCAGAAATGTGTTTCATACCAACACAACCAAACTGGGTGCAGAATAGACCAGGCTCACAACAAACACCAGCAGCTTTTTCCCCCAGACAAGGAGATTTCCAAAGCTCCTCTGAGCTCAGAGACTTTCCCCAGACTGAGCGCAGGGCTTCAGCATGCAGGCAGGGCCCAGTAGGGCCTTGCCCAGGAGGGAGGGTGCTGGGGGCAGTGCCATGGGAGGGGGTTCCCCCAGGGGGATGTGGGGGGGTGATTCTGGCAATGCACTGGGGCAGCATGTCTGGCTGTCCAGCCCTGATCCGAGGGCACAGCTAGGATCTGGTCCCAGCTCAGGGAGATGCAGGCACACGCTCACCGAGCATTGCACAGCAGAGAAACCGTACTCATTTAAAACATATATATATAAAATAAAATCATTAATAACTGAGTGGGTTAAAAATTCCACAAGATGTGATTGTTCAAGAGCAGAGCTGCAATGAGGTTACCACTCCTCAACTCCAGACAGGGCAGGGACAACTTCTTTTGGTTCAGCTTATCTCCAAATCACGACTCTGCCCAGGCTACCCAGCGCCTGAGCCAGACACTGCAAAAACCTCCCTCTTTCCACTCAAAAACCTGGCGTTGCTCCCGCCAAGCTGCTCGGAGGCACGGTGGATGGTTGCTCACCTTATCTGGGAAGCAAGGGTAGGTGGGTGAAGCCCTGCCTGGCGGTAGCTGGAGGGTGGGAGAGGAAGCTGAAGCGTGTTTTCAAGGATTCGGTAGTGGCATGAGAAAGAACCCGGCGGTGCTGCGTGACACACATTCGGCAATCTGAGGAGCTTCCTGTGCAAACGACAAGTTACATTTTACCAGGCGTAATCTTACTCATTTCTGCTGCACCCTGAGGCGTGTTTTTGCCAGGCACAGTGAGTGCCTCCACTTGGTCTTTCCCCCCAGGGAAGCGCAGCAGGAGAGAGGGAGTTAGCCAAGCTGAGGTGGGAATCGGCTGAAGCCTTCCCAAGGCCAGACAGTCCTCACACCCCACGGGGTTAAGCCCTGGGTGGAACTGCAGCCTGGCTCACGGGTGGATCGGGGTGACGGCATCCACCAGGAAAGAACCGACATCCACCTGCTCGCCCTGTGTGCCTCGTGAAGGGAACCCAGCTACTGGAAAAGACTCCAAACTTATTTTATCACCACGCATGTAGCATCACACGGGGTGGCCAAACAGTTCTCCTTACCCCAGCCATAAGCAGGATCCAGGATCCAGCGCTGCTACAGCACTTCAGACACTCAAGTGCTCCGCAGACTAATTTATTCTTCTTCACACACACCCCCACTGGGGAAAATGAGAGTAATTTTCTCTTTTGTACCTTAAAATTCAGGGAGGGAGAAAGTATTTGAACCAAAAGGGTGAGCCTGGGTCAGAGGGATGAATGGAATTCAGTATTTCTTGACCCCTGGCACTCTGCCCCACGCTTCTCCCAGGGAAACAAAGGGATCCCCATGGTTATCAGCACGGCAACATTGAAAAAGTACAGGAGCAGTGTTGTTATCAAGCCTTGTAATGGATGCAAAAGGTCCCTTCAAACACACCTAAGTCTACATGATACAAAAATACTTTGCAAAGAATAAACATTCACTCAGCAAAACTGTTATCAAATCCATATCTTCAGCACAGTGACTAATAATACAGCTGCAGAGCAATGATTAGATTAAAAGAACTATTTTAAAAACCAGCTTCAAAGTAATGGTAAATACTCATTTTGCAAACCAGCACATTTCACTGCAAGGGATCTCCCCACGTCAACCCCGACTGTGCGACTGAGCTCTCAGCTCCCACACGTTCATCAATGCAGATTCTCACGGCGTCGGCTGCCAGGACAGGGTGACTCCCACTGCCAGGACAGGGTGAGTCCCACTCCGAGCCCAACGCCGGCCGGTGCGTGCCAGGGCTGACCGTGGAGCGGGTGGCATGGCCGCGAGTTCTGCTGCAGGAGCGAGGCAGAAGCACAACGCACGGGGCAGTTTCATCCTCTTGGCACCCCTCAGAAAGGAGGACTTTCCATCAATGAAAATCCGGATTTCCCCCAGACTGCTTGGATGAGCCAACCAATGAGCTCACCGGGTATCCCAAAAATACACACTGTTAAAAAAACCCCAGCCCCAAAATAGGTCTCGTCGCTTATTTTGCTATTACTAAGATGCATGTGGGAGTGACTTTAAAGAAAGTGAACAGAGGGGTAAGAAAAATGAAAGTGTGGTGGGGCCACACACTCTGTAAGACTTAGGGGAAAACATCTGAAGAGGAATGAAGAGTCTGTCCCAGACAGGCAGTTCCCGTGTCTCGGTCGTTAGGCAATGAAGACTATCGGCTGCCCAAGCAGGGAAACTGGCAGCAGGGCATAAACCCCCCTTTTTGTGCTGAGTTAAAGTGTACATTCTAAGAACAAATATGTGTTAAAAAATAAAAAACATCTTAAGTGGCTCTCACAAAAATAAAGTGAATCGAAATCTTGGTCTCTGCTCCTGGTATTTTATACCATACCACTCACCACAGCAGCTATGCACAGATGCTACAGAACACTGAGTTATTTGTAAAATAAAAAGGTTTTTAAAAAGGGTGTCATCTCCCTGTGACACTCATTTAAAAACTGGCATAGAAAAATACTTGAGAAATTTCTTTATGCTAAATAAACCCAAGCAAACAAGCCTCCCTCCAATCCTTCGACCTCGGAACACCCAGTCCTTTTATTTGAGTACTACCCTGTGCTCTCCTCGTGCTATGTGTGAGGAAAACTCGTATCGGTCGTGGCTCCTGTACCCGCAGACGTTGCACTCGAAGGGGTCGCGGAACCCGTGGCAGCCCATGTGGATGGTGAACATCACGTAATCCAAAAAGAGGACACGGCAGTGGTCGCAGCGGTAGACGCCGATGGCTTCCCCTTCCTTGTTGAAGACTTTAAAGGCGTCGCGGGGGCATATGGCCGGCGGCTTGATGATGTCGTATGGCCTTGGGAAATCCTTCAAGGGCTGGAGGCCGTTGCGGGCCTGAGCGGGGATCATCTGGCTTTGGTGGAAGGTGGGATTCTGCCGCTCCTCGTGGTTGCTGTCAGTGTCTGTGGAGTCTTGGCCGCTGTTGTTTGGGGAAAGGCCTCTGTCAGAAGACAGGCTTTTGTCCCTGAGGTGGGCATGGCTCTTCTCCGCATCCTGCGAGGTGCCGTTTGGCACGTCAGCGCGGGTCAGCGGAATGGGGTACAGGCTGCTTATGACGGGCACCATCTCCGAGGTGGGAGCTGGTGGCGTCTGCACGAGAGGGCGCAAGGCTTCAGCCCCAAGGTAGGTGATGGCATTGTTTATGGCCTGGTCCATCATGCGTCCTTGCATTATCTCACTTTCCTTTTCGTACAGGAAACCTGAATTATAATTAACATCAAAACTATGTCGTTTCTCACCTGCAAGAGAGCAGAGATATTAGATTACCTGGGCTGGTAGAGAAGCCTTTGTGCTCCTCTTCTAAACGACCTGGAAAGTAGAGAGGCATGAAACGTTCTCTGCGGAAAGAGGCTGTTGGCACACACAGGGTGGTGGTGGGTTTTGGATGTTTTAAAGCTCAGGCTTGTGAGCAAAAGAAATAATAATCTAATGCAGGAGGTAGTGAGGATATTTACTGGACAAACCATCATCACATTTTGAAAGTGATTCTGGGATTTAAGGGGAAGGATATTAGCAAAGCTTCCATAGATTAACTTCTCACATCTTTTTTTTCTAGAAAAAGGTAAACAATCATTAATGAAAATACTTGTGAAAGAACTAATGGGTAATGAACCACGGTACTCCTTTTTCAGTACCAAGGCTGCAACCTTTTGTTCTTGCCTTGTGCCCCCAGAAGCCCCTTCTCTCCAACAGAAGTGCTGGCTGAGATCTGATGCACTTTTCCCTGCTCCTGTCCATCAGATGGAATCTTCTTCACTACGTCCTTGATTGATGAAGCCAATTTTCCTCACTGTTCTCTGCCAACTACAGCTTCCTCTGCACCGTGTCTGGTCTCCCTGAACTCCACAGAGTTTTTCAGACACTGGCAGCTATGTGTTTATATACAGAAGGGTATATAAACACATATTTAGGGTCAACTGACAGGGGGATTTAGGGTCAACTGACAGGGGGAGAGTGCAAGAGGAGGGAAATGAATTCCTCTCTTTGTGGGACTCTGAAAGCTCTCAACTAGACAGAGCTGCGAGGATGCACCTGAAATTCTGCTCATGCCTCTTCCAGCAAGGACCAAGGCCAAGGTGGGTGGGCAGCACCCTGCAGCTAGTTTTACTCCGTGCCAGTTGCAAGGAGGAAATAAAACTGACCCCACAAAAAGGACCAAAGCCACTTTTTTTTTGGGTGAATGTCTAGAAATAAGTAACTGAATTCTGTGGTTACATAAAGCATAGCTTTTAAAAAAAAAAAGAAAAAAAGAAAAACCAAATGTTTCATGTGCAAGTGACTTGCAAACATCAGATCCACTAATCTTTAGTTACGGTAACTTGAATAGTGCAGATGTTTATCAGTCACCTGTCAACACCATGACTCAATGTATATGAAACTCATTAGGTTTCACTGCAGAGGCAGAAACCCAGGAGCTCACGTTTCTCTTATAAAACACTCAAAAAAGGTTAGTGAACCACAAGAGTGTAACTGCTTCCAACCCTCAACAAAACTTGCTATCCAACTTTACACAGAAGGAAACAAAACACTATAGCACATTTGTATGACTCATAAAACCAGCTCCAAGCAAGTGAAAGATGTGAACACAGCTGAAATGAAAAAAAAAAAAAAGAAAAAAAAAAAAGAAAGCCAAAGCAAAAATAGACAGGGCTCCCCAAATTTTGGGTTAGGATTCACTGTCATATGATAAGACATAAAAACACAATGCCTGGTCACTGAGGCTCTTAGCTATTCTGTTATTCCACTATCCTGGTGGCTTTTTAAAGTCCCCCAACAGCCCAATCTGTCTCACTTCAAGTACCAGCTATACCAAAAGAAATGCAAATATCCAAGCACTCTTCTGATGCACACCAACGTGCTGTACACTTCAAAAAGGCCATGACACATGAGATGCAGACACCTCACACCAGAGGGCAAGAAGTCTGTCTGAAAGCCAGACTGCAACATTTCCAAGAGACTCTGAGCAGAAAGGGCACCAGGCAGAGGATGGCTTCGCTCCCTCTCTGCCTCCCTGGCCTCAGGAGACACCCCAAGGCAAGCACAGCTCTGATTTTGATGCCTCTGTGTATTTTGATGCCTATATTTAGGCAGGCTGAACCTGCCTGAAAGTGCCATAGAAAGTGCTCATTATAGAGCCGGACTGTCAGGCTGCAGCACCAGATCGCAGGTGGATGGAGGGGACACTCTGGGCTGGTGATTCTGTTTCCCCTCAGTCAAATACAGGAAACCTTCCCATGGAAAGGGACAACAAGCTGGATCCCTCACTCCACACCGACAGCCATCAGTCAGGAGATGGCTGGTATCAGTGATGTAGAAAACGGGACAGAGTCAGACAGACCGTGCTGAAAGCAGCTGATGTTTGATCTTTGCAGGATGATATAACACATCAAATATTCGGAGTTTGGCTGCTCTCTGCTCCCTGCAAACTTCTTGGAAAACACCTCATTAAGGATTAAACATGCAGGCTCTCCAGTTCCAGTAGCCACTGGCCAGCAAAACTTCTTTCCTCTCTTTTGTTTTGTCTCAGTGCAATGCAAAAGCTTTCCCCTTCGAAATTCACACATGAGCCATAGCGTGTGACACATCCTCATGTGCTGCTCAGCGATGCTTCGCTTACTTTAAATCATACATAGAATTTCGCAGCCTGATGAGGTGAGGACACTGGAAACAGGGAGTGAACTAGCTTCCTGCCGCTGTGCTAACCAAAGCAGGCCAGTTCTGGTTAGACTTTCCACACTGGGGGATAATGGTGTTTGTTACCCTTTCAGAACAGCACTAGTACTTTTACCACCATGAGAAATACATTTTTACTCCCAGTCTCAGGGAGAACTTGTTTATTGAAAGGAAGAAACAGAAGTCTGGGGGTCAAGATACTCGGACGGTGTAGAGCTGGCAGAGGTGCACCCACTGCACCAGTTACTTTGGCTTGTGGCAAGTGAAGATTCAGCCCTGTGAGCGTCCTGTGCAGCAGTGAAGTGCCACCAGCACAGGTGTCCATTCAGCTGGGCTATTTCTGTTTGGTTGTTTGGTGTATAAAAATACACAAAAACATTTAAAATCTCCATTCACTAATCAAACCAGGAAGCACAAAGAGCCAGGCTTTGGAGGTTGGGTCCATAGACACACAAAATGGAAATCCAGGGCAGAAAAGGCACCCTCATTCCCTTGTAATTAAAGGAAAAGCTGAGGACAAAATCTTTGGGGAGAAGCCTTTGAAGGGGGTGGGCAGGGGTGCTCACAGGGAGGTTAAGTCAAGTGTACAGACTGCTGATCTGAGTCCTTCCTTGAGGCTTTTCCTGTGCGTATGAGGTGGCTTCTGAAGATGAAATTGTGAAAAAATAAAGTGAGCAAGACTCCTGGTGCTTGTGTGAATCTCTGTAGAGCCCCAAATCATAATAAAGGTGGGGTTTTCTTCTGATCAATAGACTTCATTCAGAGAAACGAGCCAAACAAAGCTGCCTTGTTAGTACCCATCCCCATCCCTTCTTCCTGACAAAATGAAAAATCAGCGCCCATTGCGAGCAGGCGTTTCCCAAGAAGTCAGAGAGCTGTCCCAGCACATCTGCACTCCTACACACACAGTTCAGAAAGGCACACAAGTCACACCAGGGTCAGGCAGGCTGCTCTTGCACTTCCCAGGGATAAAAGGGAGCAAGTGAGTAACTTTTTCACACATCACCTAGCGAGAACATGACAATCACATTGGTTCTAGAAAAACAGTAATTTCCAGAAATTGGTTATTTTGTTCCTTTAGGTGACTGCCCCAGGTCCTCCAACTTCTCCACAAAACCCCTTTCATGAGGCAGTGTCCGTTGTGCCACTTGCGGACCATGTTACCGAGTGCAATCACAAATCAAAGGAGGATCCGTTCCACAGGGCAACAAGCTGCTGGTAAAACAAACCAGAACACCACCAGTACTTAACTCTAATCACCTGCTGCGTGGTTGTGTCCTCCTGCTGCTGTGTTTAATAAAACAACTGGTGGCAATCGTAAAACAGGAGTGGGTGATAGTTGATCTCAGCGCTAAGAGAAAGGAAGCTGAAGATTTTCAAAACCATTTGTGCTAGTATGACTGTTTGAATCACTGTGTGACATGTCAGGTCTAAATCACACAGTCAACAGTTTCAGTATTAAGCACCCAAAGCCACTGGGATGGAGCGTGCTGGTTACTTCACTCCTGCACAAGAAGGCGACATTTTTAAAGCCATGCTGCTGTGGAGATAAGACTTAGCAGTTCTGGTAGATGAAATCCCAGTGCTGCCCACTGAATCCAGCAAGAGCTGCACTGCCTTCAGAAGCTAATCTGCTTTTATGCATACAGGGATTTAGCAGCGCAACTTCACTTGGGTTTGGGTGCTCAGGACAGGTCCTGGGACCATCCTTCTTCCAGGAGGCTCTGTTGCTGGTCCCTGCCTGCACACTCAGCCCCGAGCTTCTCCCTCCTACTCCTGTGTGGACACACAGGTCCCTCTTCTGAAGGTAAAGCTTGTGTTAAGAGAAACAAGCACTCAGTACCTTATATAACCATGCAGAGCATAATGAACAAGGCATTATGAGTACTGGTACCCTGTAAGTGCTGACAAAGCCAGGTCTTTGCTGAGGACACAAGAGGTTCTGAAAAGACAAGTTAATGCAATAAACCAGCCAAGAGGATCAGGTGTTCCACCACACCACCAAACCTGCCGAACTAGTATTCAAGATCCCCAGCATGCAAAACACTGACCCTAGAAAATTAACTGCAAAGAAAACGCTATGAAAACACTCTGTTGCTTAAATTGCCACAAGAAAGGATTTGATATTTTTTAACCATATTCAAATTCGGCAGGATGACTAACAGCAATCCAGTAACTTTCTCTTTGGGCCTTTACTCCACATATGCACCCTGCAAGTATCCCCAGCTCCTGCCAACCAGAAGGAGCACTCAGCAGTAAGCCTTCCTGCTCTGTTCCTGTGGAGAACCTTGCAGAAAACATTTCAAACTCACAGGTACAGAAAACAACACATGGAAGCTCATAAAACACATTTATATATTGCCTAGACAAACAGACACGAAGCACCGGAGCAGTTTCCATCCATCTAACAGGATGCATTCCTCTTCATCAAAACCTGACAACAAATCACTAAAAAGACATCAGAACAATCAAAGTTGCTTTATTTATATTAGTTTGTGTTAGATTACGTTATAAACTTGAGAAGGATATTTAAAATAAGCAGAGGCATTGCACTATACATTACCAACTGTTGCACATGAAAAGGTTTTTTGTTCTTACCAATAAATTTCTGAGGCATTGAGCTTTTTCGCTTGGCCACGTTGCTTGCTAGCCTGTCCAGCACAAGGGCTCTTTCGCTCCCCATCTCTGCCTTGATGTGCCTTGCCTCCACGCTCGCTAGTTAGGAAAATGTGAAGAGAAAAAGAAGAGGAAAAAAAAAAACCAACACAATACGTAGGTGAAAAGGAAAAAAAAAAAAGAAAAAGAAAAAAATATATAAAGGAAGAGATGAATGGTTTAATCTCCGGAGTTTGCCACACTAACTGGGAGGAAACAGTTTGGAGATCTGATGTAAACTTGTTTTGCTTTTTCTGTCGTTCTTGCTCTTTGCATCTTGGGCACCAGTTGCGGTCAGTGGAACCAAGCAGAGTAACAGCCACTGCTCTTGCAGTCCTGAGCTCGTGCAAGGGGAGCAGAAACCATACAAACCCAATATCTTCATTACTAAGAGGAAGTGTAAAATAAACTGGCTGGAAGGGTTGGTTACAAAATGTAGATGGAGGTATAACCTCTGGGAGCCTTTCTTTTTATTCTGAGTAAGACTGTGACACCTGCAGACTGACACAGTGCTTCCAGACTTCAATATAAGACATTCAGCGTGCTTGCTACCCTCTTCAGATATCAGTCAGAGGGAGATGCCATCTTATCATTAAGAAACTTGCATACAATATATCAATTTCCCATTGAAATATATTCTAATCTTTCAATATTCCCTTCTAAGTCCTTTTTTTTCAGGTGTCACTATCCCTCTTTGTTTTTCCTTAAATGCTTCTAATTAACTAATTAAGAATGTTTTCTCTCTGGCCCACTTGCAAGCACTGGTATTAGACATTTTAAAGCTCGCTGCAATCTCCAGAATTTCCAGGTTTAGGAGAAGTACATGTGCCCTGTGATCACTCCCTTGAGACTGGGCCACTGCCAGTTTTAGGGATCTTACCATTTTCCAGCATCCTCCTCCAGCCGTGCTAAGCAGTGCCCATGGCTTCACGGAAATTGCTGCTTGCTCTCACCCCAAGGAGGCTGCACAGGCTTTGAGCTGGATCAGCCAGGCTGCAGGACTGCCACCTCATCTCACGACCATCAAACTAATACTGAACGTAACTGCTGCAGCTTCCCCCCAAGTCTGCTCTCGCCTGAAGAACCAGTATCAGTACTGGTGTGTTAGACACAGCACTGGGTTTCAGCACTAGGGATCTCTGTGGTGAAACCAGGCACATTTTAAGTCTGTGGCACATGGAAAATGAAGACGAGGGGGGTGATTTCCCTGCCCAGCATAGCACAGGCGGTCAGGTCTCACCGTGGGAGAACCCTGGGTGCTGTGGTGTTGTCCTATCCCACCAATGTACCTGAATATATCAAGGGTGATCTACATAAGAGAGAAGTAATGCCAGAGGAAATGATACAAGCATGTCGGTATCACTCCAGTGCTGTCAAACACAGTGTTAGTAAGTACTGGGCTTCAACTGCAGCCTGCTAAGTACAGTGAGTGGCAAAAGTGCAGTATCATCCTTCCTAGCTCCGTGCACAGAGTCTCCCTACGAATCTCAGAGTCAGTCACTCCTTACTTGTTTATTATTGCTGTTATTGATATCATAGGAGTTTCAGTCGGCACAAACCGTGACTCACCAAACCTCAGCCAGAACGATTTGCTACTGTTTGTTCAGCGTTTTGAAAATGTAAAGCGCTTCAGAAGTGCTCAGCGCCACAAACACCAGCTACGAATATGACTCAGGATGGATGGGATAACAGGGCTCAGCTCAGCACTACCTCAGACTTGCTTCAGCAGGCTGTACCCCCTGATATACATGATAACCAGACCTGGGGAGGGTATGTGTACACAACACCTTGCAGGTAATAACACACTGCTCTTCCCGTCTGGTTTGTATTCCACTTTACTCTAGCCTGTTTAGAGGCTTACATAAATACACCCATCAACTACTGAAGTTCACCTGCTTCCAGCATGACATACCAAGACACTACGTAACAGTTTACATAAAGTGAGACAAAGCATCAGATTAAGTTGAAACTATAAGGGAAAGTTGGTAGGCAGAACATAATCACCCGCCTGGATTCCAGCCAAAAACTCGAGTTAATTCTTGAGAATAATGATCTGGGACTTTTTAATTTCAGAACTTCTCTGTAACTCACATGCTCCAGACACTGGAACAGGCTTTCTGCACTCTTTATATTATCTTTAGATAACTGCAGTTCAAGGTTGGAACTATCCCCAAGCCTCAAAGCTTGTAATCACTGCACAAGTCATTAATAACAGTAATTTAAATTTTTTAAACTCTGACAACCCACAACTACCCTGAACAAGGTAATAATACAAACAGTGCCCTATACTGAAAAATTTACATTGTAAAGAGGAAAGAAAAAAAGAAAAACAATTCATCCATGTCATAAAAGCAGCTTCCTGGTCCCTACCATGTCTTCATTTTTCTTATTTTGTTCTTCTAGTTCCTCTTTCTCTCCCTCTTTATCTTCATGAGCTGCACTTGTGTTTTATTACAGCTTTAATTTCATGTTTTCAGAGTCTTTATCTCCTGGCAGAACTCAAAGAGTGAAGTTTCTGTTAGTGCTTTTAGCCAGCCCTAGAAACACACTGGGAGCCACAAGTGGTGTATCTGTGACTACTTGTCCTGTCAACGTTATTTATGTGCCACCAAGGGAACTTTATTAAATTAGTGTCAAGAGGGCGGCCAAGCAGCTTCCTGCAGAGGTAACAATAGTCTTTACTCAGAGGAGATTGCTGAAGAGACAACTATTGACCTACATAGTATGTTCTGGGACATCTGTAGGCATCAGTCTTCCAGCCTGACATCTGTCTGCCATTTCATTTTAACGCCAAGGGTCTTTTCTTTCACTTCAGGATTTGCTACTCGTTGCCAAAAGGCTTTTTTTCCCCAAGAAAAAAAAATAATCTCTGTTTATGGGCCACAAAAGGTCTTTGACAATGTCTTCATGATACAGCCTCAGGGAAGCAGAGACAGGTGGTTAGACTGCTTCTCTCCCACACCACTTCCTTCTCTCTCCAAAAGCTAACATAAAAAGAGGTCACCCACACCTTTCTTCTGGCTTTCAACTGCCTGGCCAGAAAACAACACACACTCACAGGATGCTGAAGGAAACTCTGCAGACCAAATAAATCACCCTCTTCCCTCCTGATCGGGGCTCTCGCATGTGCCTTGGGACCAGAGGCTTAGCCCTGACCACTTCCAAATTTAGCCTCCTACTCACCTAACGCTAGTGACTGGTAACAGCCTTCCCTGATGGCCACCTCAGATGTCTCTCTGTGGTGCTTCTGTTGCCTCCCTCAGTAATGTGCACGTATCAGTGTGACCTTATGTTTGGAAAACATTTCCAGAAGAAAAGTTGTGCGTAAACATGATTTATCCATGATAAATGACTCCTTTAGTTTTCTTGTAAATGCTGGGTGACGAGCCACCTCTGAGCCAGCCCTGTCTCCCAGCCATGGCTGCATCCTGTGGATGCACAGAGAGCCGAAGCTCTTCTTCCAGCCCAGAGCACAAACACCACAAACATTCTGAATTGTTTCCATGCTGTGGTTTCTGTCACACCGTAAATGTGAGTATAATTTTTAGAACATGTGGGCATCGTTAACAAAAACCTTGAAGTACAAAGCAGAGCTTGAATTAGAGGCATTGCTTCCTGTAGCATCTCTATGTGGTCACTAAATAATGGAGAGCAGAACGGAGAGGTGGGTTATTGTGCAACAAGAACAATGTGACCAGAGATGGTTATCAGGGCCTGAGCAACGCTCTAACAATATTATTACATAAACCCTTTCTTTCAGAAATATTTCCACATGGTTACATCTGGAACATGCAAACCTCATACTTAAAAGCAACCAGAAGGGTTACACTGGTCCTGATGCTTTTCAATATTCCAGGTATTGGGTGATGGTACACAGAGCGCACTGGCTCCCCATGAGAAGGCTGCAGGGGCTGCAGAAACCCACCAAAACTCAAAGCAATGTGGACGAGCAGGAAAATGCTCAGAAACCATAAAGTGGTGGTTGCTCTGTCAAACATGCTCCACTTAGGGGGAAAACCCCAATCAAACACACTATATGATCTCCAGAGGTCCCTTCCGGCCTTCCCTCGCTCTGGTTCTGCCACCTAACATAGTGCTGATACTGGAGAATCAAATGGAAATGCCTTAGCAATACCAGAGTTCCTGTTTTTCATAAAACCTTCTGCTCCACTAAAAAAAGGACAGTATTTTTTGAAGCATGAAGGTCTTAAAGACATAGGGCACAGCCACATCATGTCACGCTGGAAATGCATATTTCCACTATGACCAGTTTAAGGCACACTGCACTGTGCAGTAAGTACTACATAGCAGATTCTGGATAAGTGAAGTGTTGCTATTCTGAAATGAATATAAACCCTGAAAATCATTTAAAACCAGAATTCTATGGTAGGTATCATGTTTTCCATTTTGACATGGTGGGCAATCTTGGAGTGATTGCCATCATGGGAGTACGTACTGTAACATAAAACCACACTTACAGTGTGTAGGGTTCTCATGAAAACCAAAACTTGCTGACATTCTGATAACCATTGACTTTTACTAATGCTCTAAAAAGCAGGTCATTTGCTGAAGAGAAGACAGCCCAAGGAAAACGATAAAACTCTTAACTTTGTTCAATCATTGCTGCTTTACGGCACCTTTGGTGTGTGCACGTGTCAAATCTCACTCTGCTCAGGGTACGACTCTTGTACCCACAGGGTTATCATCATATATCAATGGGTCTTCCCACTGGTTTCCAGGCCTTGCTTGTGATGATGCCTGCAGAATCTTTGCTTGATCATCATATCACTAAATACAATATATTTTGCTATTAAGGGGCCTTGTTAAACACTGTCACCTCTCTAAGTGTGTTTTTACAGTTTTGTTTTCCTCTCTGAAAACTCAGTTGGACCTTTTCCTTGAGGAGAGAGTTGTGTTTGAAATTCACAATCAAAACTAGAAATCTCAGGTCCTCAAAGTTACTGCTTGTTTTTTTAAAGCTGTATAGCAAAAGGAGGGAAACCTGAATTCTGCAGTTGTAACCTCAGCTCTGCTAAGGATGACTCGTGTCAACTTTTGGGGGGTCCTAACCACTCTGGACTCTGAATGGGAAAAGTCATTCTTTCCTGACTTACTGACATATTGTGGGACAAGTTCATTTTGGGATTTGCAATGTTCAGGTGAAGCCAAGCTCAAAGATTATGACAGTTATTTATCACCAAAGTGTTTTCAGAGCTGCAGCACTGAGACTGTGAAAAGGAAAACAGGAAAAAACTGTCCTTTGATATATTTTCCCTTCAGCCTTTCCCACAAACAGCTCTATACTTAGGGAAGTCCCTTACCTCTCACCACCTCCTAAGCTGATCTCTTGGTGATCTTCAGGACACCACTCTGTTTCCATGCCCTAGATCCATGCTACTGAAACTTTTGCAAATTCTAACCCATTTTGGCCTAAGGTTCTTATTCTAAGGAAAAGGGAGCATTCAACAGACTGAGACACATGAACAACTGTTGTCAACAATCACAGGCATCAACCCATCCAATAAAATAAACCAGGTAATAGCATTAATGTAGGAATAATTTCTCTTACTGTGTCACCTACAGAAACGCTGCATACAAGGTGTTTTAGATATTTTATTCAAAGCAATGCTAAAATAGAAAAGTGATTAAAATAAAAGCATTCTTTAACTAGTTACCTGAGGGATGCATTAAACCAGACCCTTTTATAAGATGTTACAGTCCCTTGGGTTGCTGAAAACAACTGTAGTAAAAACTGCTCTCAGGCTGTGAACTAACAGCTCTCCAGATGCCCTGTTTATCTCTGTAATGTACCCAAACCCAGACCCACTGTAAGGGGATAAACTCACCAGCCTCACACATGCTGGTGTTCTGCAGGTAAGTCCGGCACCGCTCCTTGTGCTCCTCCAGCGAGCTCCTTTGCTTGTAGCTCCTTCCACAAAATTCACATTTGTACGGCTTCTCCACTAGAACAACAAGAGCACAGTGTAAAATAACCACAAGAGACTACTAAAGCACCCTCTCCCTGACATTGGGGTGTAGAGTTACTAAGAGCACGTATCCAGCTCAGGGAGAATGGTTTACATTTCTGGTGAGTTTACGAGCACTGTAATCATCCACAAACTAGGGTCACACGAGCGTGAAACCCACCAGCCACACACAGAGTTCCTCTCCATTCCCTCAGCTCAGTGCTGGAAAAGAAGAGGACTTGCAAGGAAACCTTGTTCCCAGGAGCTCAAGTTCCTAGAGCCCTGCTCCAGATCATGACTCCTCCTGGCATAATGTCCCTAGGGAAGCCCAGCTGTACCACTGCTGAACCAGGACTGCGACTGCCTGACCTAGGTCCCCTCTATACAGAATTTTCCAAGGATTTCACAAAACTGATGAAGTTAAACCAAACCAAAACCCCATGTGAGGTTCATTTAACTTCCAAAGGCCTTTCTTGTCCAGCGAATGATGTTCCTAATTAATTTAAGCTGAAGTAAACCTGTCTGTATCTCAAGATACCCACACGAAGTTTCCCAATGCCTCACGTACAAGGACTAGAAGCACTCACTAAATGATCTCATTACTGCTCTGTGAACAGACATCCTCTAACACATCCAGGCACAGCATCACCCTGTACAGCACAAATATAACCAGCCCTGCATTGTACACTGTCCAAACAGACCACACTCCCTGCTGCTAATGCAATTGCTCACTTTTTGACATGATTCCACTTGAGATTTGCTTTTATACTGTTTAATAAGCCAGCTCTTAAAACCTTCAGTCACAATAACCACACGATGTGTCTGAAGCGTGGTGTTTATAGCACTGTGCTGGTGGGACAGAGTCACCACCACCGGCCTGGGTCCTGATCAAATCAGAATCTCATTTATCCATGGCAGATAATCTCTTTTTTAGCTTTGATTCTTTGTGAGGTTGAACTTTTTTTTTCCCTTCTCTAAAGTCAGTGCAGAGATAACATCTATCATTTACAATAAGGGTTTTCTTTCTAGGCCCCTGAATAACACAGGATATACGCAAATCAAAGAGTAAGCACAACCTGGCTCTTGCAGAATTGGGGGGGACAACTAAGATTAATCAATCTATCCCTGGTTTGTTATTCAAGTCACCTCAGCTCTGTGCCTCCATTTCTCCCATCTATAAAACAGACAGGATACCCTACCAGCCTTGAGAAAAACCACCGGCATTTGTGGAGCGTGTTAAGATGTTCAGATGAAAGGCACTACATGACAGCGAGGTGTTAACTGGCAATTGGCATGCTGTCCTGGATGGATCATGCTCCTAGAGCCATCCTACAGCTCAGGATAGGAACGGAAGGAAGTGCCTGCAATGCATCTTCGTGCTGCTCCTCGAATTCAGAGCTCACTGGCATAGCCAGCTCCTCTCCTTGGGAAACACCAAGGAGTTACCCTGTGCTAGCAGGTGGGGAGGCTGTGTCCCCACGGCACGCAGCTGTGACAGCAGCTTTCCCTGCACCTTCTTTCTGCATTAAGAGTGAGCTGAGTCCTGAGACGGTTCCATCCGCACAGCGGGCAGAGCAAGTGGTCACTGCTACTTGTCGACTCTTCAGAACCAGACCGGCTGAGCAAACTGTGCTGACTCTGTATTTTCCACGCCCAGTGTCCTAGTGACACACATCCAAAACACATGAAGTGTCTTTGAAGTCACTTACCAGAATGTGTCCTTAAGTGACCTGTTAGCGCATCCCTCCTTTGGCAGGCATAACTGCAAAGATGACATTTAAAAGGTTTTTCCCCTGTATGTAGTTTAATGTGGCGGAGGAGGTTTCCCTTCTGAGTAAAGGAAGCTCCGCACTGATTACACTGGAATGGCCGTTCACCTTAAAATGACATACAAAAAAGGACATTTAATGGTTACGTGGGTATCATGCTATCCTCATACCCTTTCCTTTTTGGAAGGGGAAAGAATTAGGTACTGGATCAATTTCTTTCTATAGAAACACACACAGCCCTTCCGTTGACTTCAGCGGGAGTTACGTGCAGCTCTGGTGTCAGAGCTTCTTGTAAGTATGTAGGACTATGGAAAACACCGTACAGTGTTTCCATGGAAAGAAGTGTTCTGGAGGAGGCTGATTCCAGCAAGCTAGCAATTAAAACAAAGAAAAAAAAAGAAAAAAGAAAAGCCTCATCTTACTACAGGTCGAAACCTAAAATGCTCATTGGTTTGTTGCCAAAGAATAGCACAAAGAGAAATACATACACAGACTGGAAATGGCAGCACAAAACCAATCTAACTTGTATTTTGTGGCTGAAATACTTAAATGAGATAGTGCCTTTCATCCAAATTTCTTAAAACGCCTCACAGACGTGCTTTTAGTAACATCCAATCCTGGTAAGGAGCGGGGTGGGTAAAGTGAGGCACAGAAAAGTGAGCAACTTGCTAACGATCACATGAAGCGTCAAGGACGGGACTAGAAAATCTTGGGGTTTGTATCCTTTCTTAAAATAAGAAGTCTGGATTATAAATTATTATCCTTTCAGTATACACCTCTTACAAAAATAATGTAGGGATATTTACCAGTGTGGCTACGCTTATGAACCATCAAGACATTGAGGCTAACGCAGGCTAATCCACAGATATCACAGTTCATTTTTCCACTAGCTGGCCTGACGTTGTCATATGAGCCAGAATGTCTTTCCAGTTTAATGCTTTCATATTCATTATATTCTCTGGGATAGGTGTAAGGCATTTCAGATTCTTCTGGGTTTTCCATAGGCTCTGAATTTAAAGCACTCTCCTCTCTTTCACTGTATTCACCTTTCACTTTAACCACATCATCTGCAGGTAAAACAAAGCACAAAAGTGAGAAAAACGCTCATCTTAGGCATGAAGAAATATCTTAGGAAAAAGGCTCACCCAAAATGACATAAAATGACAAAAATTGTATTATTGACCTTCCTAAAAGTTTCACTTCAACAGCAAATGAAGAAACACAGCTGAGACATGACTCTTCATGGTTCACATACACTTAATGATACAGTGAGATAACCTAAAAAATACTGACCTGCCTGTTAATTACCTTTGATGGATAGTTTCCTTCTACAGATTATAGAATTATAACATAGCATAAATTTCTCCTGCAATTACAGGGTACCATTCAGGATTAAAAAGAAAATACTTATTCCCACAACTCACAATTAGCTGAGAGAAATTAGTGTCTCAAGCTGTTCCCGTGAACTGGAAATACAACAGAAAGACCTGAATTAAAGAGGATATTCCTATCTTCCCCTGGAACCTGGTGCTTGAAACACACCTAAGACATACGTCTGATCCAGTATAAGACTTCCAGTGCTCCCATGGTAAAAAGTCAATCAGGATGCCTAATTTTCATTTGCAAAATGCAATTTTTATCCAAAGATAAACGTGTGAGGAGCACCAGACAATCTTGATACCTGTACCATAAGGTTCTTACATGAGTAAAACTAGCAGAGGCAGAGTAAAGATTCCCTGCTAAATAAGTGTAACCCAGAAATGTGAAAAGATTTGTCCAAAGTCATATTGTGAGTATGTGTCAAACAACCCAAAGACTCCTGAAGATCAGCTTCCATGGCCTTGGAACCAGTTCCTGGACCCGTAGCCACGTCCAAAGAAAACCAAAGACCTGGTCTCAAATGAATGCATAAGAGGAGAATGTAACAAGTAGCTAATAATTTACTAACAATAATGCTCCCATGTAAAAATATAAGCAAATTGGTCACACTGTATAAACAGCTGATGATTCCCAGCTTATGTTGGTGACTTTCTTTACCGCTATTAACTCCAGCATGACCAGCACTTCCATTAAAAATCCTTGCTAATTGACAGGACAGCTTCTTTCTGCTTAAAGCTGGCTTTTCCACCTAGACAAGAGCCTGAAAACTGAGTTATGCCTCAAGCTACCGAGTGAAGAAAAGCACTAAGAGATAAAATACATAGTTTCCTGTTTGAAAGTATTGTTCTCATGGCCACCTGCTCCTCTCTCAAACTGAGGGTTAGACAGTTAAATGTGGCACTTAATCACTTGTCCTTTCTCCAAAGTACAGAACATGGACTGCTGAATATGTATTAGCTCTGGTTCTGAGTAATAAACCACATCAAATGTCAAGAACAAACAATGGGTAACAGCGAAAATGAGGTGGCAACATAAAAGCAGGACTGAAAAATAAAGATCAGGAAACCGAGGCTTTCATGAAATTGAAGTTTTCAACTATATTTTAATGATAAAATCACTCCTCTGGCCTAAATGTTTGCACTAAGCCCAGTCAATCTGTCTTCCTTTGGGCTGAAGTGAGGGGTAAGAAACATGTGGGTGACGATGTCTGCATCCTGTGCAAGAATCTGTGGAGAACTCCGAGATTCCTCTTGGTGCTCTCCAGAGATGACGATATCCACAGGATGGAGTTTCCCCTATGTCATACTTTTTTATCCCCTACCCTACATTATAATACATGTTCTTTAAAGTTTGGTATTGGGACTCACTGCCCTGGTCCCAGAAGAGCTCACGAAGGTTACAGTGTTTGCTCAGAGGGTCACGGGGAGGTCTGGATTCACTTACAAACAGGCCATTCTCCACACCTTTATCCATACTAGCTCTGCTTTACATCCCAGGGATTCCTAATTCCACTGAAACAGAGTATCCTCAGCAAGTACATTCTGCTGCCAGCTTGACGGCTGAGGGTACAAGGGTGATCCTGCCTTCGAGACTCCTTCCAAAATTAATTTACATAGCCATTTCCATCACTCTAAGGAAAACTTACTGCCAGTTGCTGAACACAGCCTTCAACAGAATCTCTCATCCCAAAAAAAAAAGAGGTTTTTTGCTTGTTTGATTGGGTTTTTTTCCCTCTTAAAAGGAGGCAGCTCCAAAATAATTCGCTACATCCTGCACAGCATGGTAAAAGGAAGTACATGGTGCAGCTGCACCTTGCTGGTACTTTCAGAGACAATTTCAATTCCCACTTTCTACTTAACGTCTCACCTTTTGTCTGCATCGAATGCAATTGCTTAGCAGTGGAGGACTGGCTATAATCTCCAACTGAGAGAGACTTTTCTACCATTTTCTACTGTTTCTCACCACAAGTTCATGGCCCACAGCTTTTCACTCTTCTACAGACTCATGCAGCATAGCACAGATACTGGTTTAAGCTCCCCATGGCAGACACTTGCTGACTGGCACAAACTGGGCAAGCCATCCTATGGTTCCACCGCGGAAAATAATTACCTCTGCACTTTCCATGCTGACTGCTTGTGTTTTCTTTCCAACAGAGAAGGATGCACCTGAGTTCTGATCAAGGCTTTTCCACCACTGCTTCCCCCCGTGAAAACATCACCACCGCTCCAGCTGTCGTGATGTCCCACCAAAGCTCGAGTGCTTTTCAGTTTGCGTCTAGGCATTTGAAGAACCTCAACGGAAAAATACACCTTCTGATGGCTGAGAACAACAGGCAGCAGAAGCCACTAGGGAAGAGGCTTTTTTTAACCAAACAAATGTTAAGAAGGGTTGGAATTTTTCTGTCCTAACACACCTGTTGTTGTTGAGAGTCTACTCTGCCTTCCTGACAGCAACACAGAACAATGCTGGTACAAAACAGGCCGAGGCAAAGACAGCTCAGTACAGGTCAGCCTAAAGTTAACCCAGTGGTCACAGGGGTCTGAAGGAAACAAATTCCTTTTTCAGCCCTGATTTTGCTCCGTGTACAGGGAATACTGTGAGACCAGGAGATTGGCAGTTGTGTGGAAGGGTTGATATCTGTCACTTAAAAATCATATTGACATATTTTATTGAGAGTAGGGAGTTTCCAGGCTGGCTTGCCTTAACCAAGAGGTTTCCTTTTCAAGTAGAAAAGGAAAAACACACATTCATCCCCAACAGTACTAACAGAGTTCTCCCAGGTGAAAAAGTAGCGCTATCATCCCTTCTCAGGAAAGTAAAGAGGTAGTAAGAGGAAAAAACGATTCATGGTGCCCAACCCAGGTAACTATTTTTCTTGAGGCAGCTCATGAAGGTAATAGAGACTGCAGGAAAAAATGCTGTAGATTTTACACAACAAAGTACCAGTGATGCGTTAAGGCTGATGCACATGGTTTCATTTCCTGGGGAGATGATTACAAGATGAAAGACATACTCCAAAGTAATATTTTTGTTTCACCTGAAACACTGTAAAAACAATGGGTTCTGGAAAAAATCCAAAATAAAGCTGTGGTGGCAACTTCAGACTGAGTCACCACACAAACTGTGTGTGTGGATGTTCTATAAAATGCATGAATAAAAGAAAAGAAGTCAATACTGCAAACAATTAGGGCAAGTCAGAGTGTTGCTTTTGCTGTTCTCTCTAGGAGGAAGTCTCGGAAGGAAAAACCCCCAATTACTCTATTTAATCCAAGATGTTGGCATCAAATATAGAGAGAAGAACATAAGTTTTGTACTGTTGTTAAGCAAAGTTTACTGGTAGTGTTAGGAAAAGCACAAAGAATAAAACCCAGAAGCTATTAAAGACAACGGCACAAAAGGGTGATGTTGCTCAAGTGTTTTACAAGGAGTGGGGTCATAATCATGAAATCCTCAGCACATGCAAAAAGTCAACTGGATAACAAAGAAACTTAATCATCTTAATGTGGCATTTTAATGATGCTGCTGATTTGCTATGCCAATTCAGAGATAATGAGCCCCTAATGCTACAGATGTTCAGCCAGACTAAAGGAAAAAAAAAAAGAAAAAAAGAAAAAAGAAAAGCTTTTCTTGTATGCCATTTCCTAACTATCCAATTAAACAAATTGTGAAAGCATATAAATAGTTTACCAGGTTTTGACAGCTGTTAATAGGATTCGGATGCCAAAGAACAAGGAGGGAGTCTATACGTGTCCATATTGAAGGATCTTGGTGACTACCTGGATCTGACAGGTATTAACTGATGATTCATCGCTGTTGTCTGGGGACAAACAGTCCCCACAAATAGCTGTATAAAACCAAAAGCTGGCATACTCATACCAGAGATGGTCCCTTCCCAGAAGGCGAGATTCCTTCACCTAAAGCAGCCTGAATCAGAGCAGCCGCGTGTTTCAGAAACTGAGAAACTCAGCGGAGTTTCCAAATCAAAGTCAGAATCCTGCATGTTTGTGAAAAACACCTCAACAGTGGAATTAACGCTCTGTGGGGGAAGATAAGTCACGAATTAAAACCCACCCGTGGTCCTTAATGAATAAAGAGAGGTTTGCAGGATGTCCCATCAAAATTGTAAACTGGGGGGGGGGAAAGAAATCAATCAATGCTATACCAACGCTTTTCCTTAAATATCAAGAAGAAAATGACACGTGACATACATGTATACATTGAGAATTTGGAGACTACAAGTAATGGGGAATTAGAAACTGTGAAGTGACACAATAGCAACACAAGATGTTTTTTTAAGAGGCAACAGGGAGATAAGGCAACTCTTCACCATATCTATCTCCTACATCACTGCAGATAGCGATTCTAGGGAAGGGAGAGGAGTTCAGGCTGTTTGGGCCCTGTCTGGCTTTGTTTCTTCCACTGACTCCAGTGATAAGCTCTCTTTATTTTTACAACAGCTTTCAGGAGATCACTGTTTGCCAACTAAGGAAGAAGAAATCACCTAGAAGCAGGATCAGCTTTCAGCTCACCAGCAGCACCAACTACAACGCACTGGAAATCCAGAGATTTCACTTCCTTAACTGACTGGAAATCATTCCTTGGACACAGGGGTTTGATTTTTATCCTTCTGCCATCCCATGTTTTCTGAGTACTGTTCAGTATCCGTGTTTGTACCAAACCCCAGCCCCTCTTCTGTTTAGCTACGATCTACAGCACACTTGGGTGGCAATTCCTAAGTCACTGCAGAATGCACCTGGTGGAAATTTCACTTCTAAAAATAGGAGAGAAACTTTCATAATTCCCCTTTGTGGAGTGCGTGCTCTATGGTGATGAGTTTCCTTGTTTTTATTGTGACTTGAAACAAGATTAGAAACAAATCAACCTGAAATGCAGCACTGAGAACTGGAAAGGAAAAAAACACCCAACACCAGGCATCATTTTCCAGGCACTCGGATGTGTATTTTCTACTTCATTAATACCAGTGTCTTTCTGCTGTTAAAGCACAGTGTATTTGTCTAGCTGTAGAATTAATTACAACAACAACAAAATAACCAAACAACATACATCATCTCCAAGGTCACATGAGCCAGGAAACTTCAATTCTGTAACTGGTTCTTAAAGTATCTTATGCAAAGCCAAGAATTCTTCTCATAAAGATGTTCTGCGGTAGATCCAGCATGTCACACCTGGAATTTCCCATCCATCACCAATTTCTGCTTGACAATAACCCAGTGGGGGTTTTAGAATGCTCATTCTGAAGGTTTCCAGAGCACAGTCAAGTGATACTAGCAGAAGCAGCGATAACAAGAACGTTATCCCAGCCAAGGCTGGAGTGGAATAGGACAAGGGCACAGCACCAAGGTAGCACCAGGCCACAGGTTAGGGAAGGATGTTAAAAATAATGCATTTAACTGACACTACAAACAGAATCTGGGGAAGAACAACACAGTTACCTGAGACAGTGTGACTGGGGTATAGAAAACTATGATCAGCAGTATGCTAAGACTATCACAGGATTTTATTTTTATTCTTTTAATGGAAAAAAGGCATCAATGGCTTGCAGGTTTTCCTCAGATGCCAACAGCCCCAGCGTTGCACAGGAGCAGAGAGGATCAGAAGGAACACACTCCCACATCCCTGGGCCTACAGTGTCCAGGCTTTCCAAAGCCTGTCCCAGACTAAATCTGTTTCATTTGTGACTTGTTAACATTGTCCTTTCAAAACTCAACAGTTTTAAAGTCTCCCTCCTAGGAAGAAAAAAAAAAAAAGCCCCACAGAAAGAGATGAAGCTGAGCTAGTTCTTCCTTCTGCTGCAGTTAAGATAACATCACTCAGAAAACATTTCTAAAATTACAATTCCTAAAGTCCAGAAAGCCAGATACAATCACAACCGTTAAATCAGACTTCAATTAGACAGTTAATCAGAGAACATCTGGACCTAACAGTCAGACTGAAAAAGGCCACATGTTAAATTCAGATAATCGCTTCCATTAGTTATATCAAGGGACCTATTACTAATATGACCACTCAGGCATGCTTGTCTCTGGTCAACTGCTTTTTCAAATCATCTTCAGATCCAAGAAGTTGAAACTGTAGTTTCATTTGGCCTTTTAAAATCATCTCCCAAAAGTCTATCTTACAACACAATGTATTCTTGGGTTTGATACTAGAAAAATCATCATTTGAGGAAAAAAAAATTAGTACAAGGGTTGTGGAAGTCTGTGACAAACCTCAATGGAATTTTAACACCTATGAACTGAAGACAGGAGCTTGGTTAAGATGTTGCTCAACACCACCAGCGTCACAAAACCAAGCAGATTTGATTCAACTAGGAAAAAAATAATCCAGCAGTTAAATAATGTAGATTCCAAGCCTGGAATTTTAGATTGCAAGTACATTCTCTCCAAATTGATGTATTTCTCATGAAATACTTGTGTTTGACTTTTAGCCTGGTCTTCTATAGAAGTGTTTGCATCCACTCTCTGCTGCCTTCGTAACGTTCTGAGCCATAAACCGAGTTCCATCCTATCTGGCAGGGGGAAAAGCTGCTCAGGATTCCTCTATTCTGACAAGTGTTCAACAGACAGTCCAAGGTTACCTGCTTCTCCAGAAACTGCTCCTGGAGGTGGTGCTCCTGCATCAGGAGAAGCAGTCGCTGTGTCTGACACACATGGCAGGTGAGGTGCAGCAACAGATCATTCAACAAGAATATATGGAATTGAGCTCTGAATGAAACAAAGCTTGTAGCAGCTCCCACAGAGCAGCAGGAGGAACAGGAACGGGAAGGAGGATGGAGCACTGAAATGCAGGGTGACAGGAGACAGTGTTGAGAATATGGCAAAGCTGTCCTGAGGTACCAGAAGTCCCCAGGGTTGTGCACTGGCCCAGTTCTCTTTCATATCCTTACCAATGACCTGCACAAGGGGATTGATGCACCCTCATGAAGTCTGCAGATGGCACCAAGTTGCACCGAAGTGCGGATCTGCCTGAGGATAGGAAGGCTCTACTGAGGGGCCTGGAACAGGCTGGAGCAATGGGCCAAGGCAGCTGAATGCCAGGTCCTACACTGGGGTCACAACAACCCCAGGTAATGCTACAAGCTTGGGGCAGAAAGCTGCCCAAGGGAAAAGGACCTGGGGGTGCTGGTTGAGAGCTGGCTGAATACAACCCAGCAGCATGACCCAGTGGCCAAAGGCATCCTGGCTTGTGTCAGAAATAGTGTGGCCAGTAGGACCAGGACAGTGAGCATCCCACTGTACTGGGCACTGGTGAGGCCACACCTCGAGTGCTGTGTCAGGTTTGGGCCCCTCGCTACCAGAAAGACACTAAGGTGCTAGAGCACATCCAGAGAAGGGCAACAAAGCTGGTGAAGGGTCTGGAGAACAAGCCTGATGAGAAGCTGCTGAGGGAACTGGGGGTGTTTAGTCTAAAGAAAAGGAGGCCAAACCTGATTGCTCTCTGATCACTACCTTAAAGGAGGTTGTAGGCAGGTGGTGGTCAGTCTCTTCTCCAAAGTAACTAGTGATGTGACAAGAGGAAACTGACTCAAGTTGTGCCAGGGGAGTTAAGATTGGATATTGAGAAAAATTCCTTCACTGAGAGGGTTGTCAAGCACTGGAACAGGCTGCCCAGGGAAGCGGTGGAATCACCATCCCTGGGGTTATTTAAAAGACATGGTGCTTAGGGACATGGTTTAGTGGTGGGTTTGGCAGGTTAGGTCTTGATCTTGTAGGACTTGATCTTAAAGGTCTTTTCCTTTAAGAAGATTCTAAAATCTGGCACCTAACACACAGTGCAAACTTTGCATGGTTAAAAGTCAGCCAGCAATGAGACACAGGCTGCAAACCAAGCTTTATCACTTCCAACACTCAGGTGCTGCATTTTAGCAAAGTTTTGGCTCTTTATCTCTGCTTTCCAACACCTTTTGGAAAAACACAGAGAAGCAGGAAGCCTGCCCCTCACACTCACACAGTTTCTGCCAAAGGAGTTTGGGGGCAAAACATGAGTCATCTTAATTAACTGATTTCCTTTCCACCAACCCATATTTCTAAAAATGGATTATTTTCATGTGATTTGAGTTCCTAGGGCTGCTGCCTTCATCTTATTTTCTGCTTGGGAGGGGGTGGGAGTGTGGAGAGGGATCATCTACCCTAGGCTAGGTTTTATTGCCAAAGGAATGAGTATTTCTCTCACTTTTCATTTCAGTGAATGATTTTGTATGAATCAGAGAAACACACTGTAGAGCAAGCAAAGATAGATGCAGTTTTAAAAGTTACAGAAAGGAGTCCATCATCTACCAAATAACTCTGAGCATCCATTCTCCTTCCAGACCTTGTCTTGTCCGATAGCTGGCACTGACAGTCAGGGCACAAGCAAATTCTGTTTGCTACTAACTATAGTGGGTTAATTATAATAGGAAATAGTTGCACTTTTCTGGTTATTTCAAGGCAATCAGAACATCCAAGTCTCTGTATGAACCCTGGGTGCTCTAGGCTCCCCTTTGCGTAGGATTGTCCAAGTTGATGTCAATCATTTACAGGCTGTGGTGACACAACATGACTGTTGATGTCACTGAACGTGCTTGGCAGCATTCCTGCTGCTGATGTACAGCACTGAACAGTTAAAACAGAGTCAAGAGGATCTTCTGTTGATAACACTCAGATGTAACTTTCAGTTCAGGCCCAAAGCAGAGCCCTGACACAGTTAAGCAGCACAGACTCCTTGCCTGGTTTTAACACTTACAGAAATCCCCTGTTAAGTGAACTTGTGCAGCACAGTACTGCTGATGTTGTGAGATAACCCCTGAGTCCCATGAGCGGCAGGGCTCGATCTGGGCTTGGGAGATGCAATAGGCTGATAAAAAACGGCACTTCCTTTTCAGGCAGATAAGTGCGTGTGCTAGCAGCACCACTGGAACCTCAGTACGCGCCGAAGCGAGGCCTTGTCATCCTCTCCGGTCTCTCTCCAGCCTTTTAACCGCCCCCTTTCACACACCTAAATGCAGCAGCAATTAGCATCCATAAACCACAAATGTGGCTTCTATTTCTTTTTATTTCACAACCATAAAAGCTAGCTAACATTCATAACACCCAAAAAGTTCACTGCCTCAATAGATGAGGGAATTAAGGCATAATTAAACACTTGTGCTTGACTGTGGCTCCCATAGGAAAGAAGGGAAGAACACGGCTCTTTTGTTTCATTTTTTAAAGTTAGGATGCTTCAACGTTGGCCACCAAAGGTAAAGAGTGTTGGGGACACATAAAGAGACAGGGGACATTAAATGTTTCCTCCCCACTCTGTCTCATTGCTCATCTCTTTTCAGACTAGATACAGGAAGCACCATGGGAACAGTGTATTTTTATGGTTGCAAGCAAGCATACACCATGTGCACCACAGCATGCAGCTTCCATTCCCTTGAGGCCAAAAGAAGGCTTTTTCTTTCTTCCCCCTCCCTTGTTCTCCATCAAGCTTTTAATTAACATATTACTATAGCCTTCTGCCTAATTGCTTGCCCTATTCGTCGCAACCATCATAGGTGAAGCCCTTTTAACAGGGGTGTATAACAGAAGAGGCTTAATTGTTTTCATCAACTAGCCTCTCACCTTCGTCAGTCAGTGACACAGACAGAACAACACGTCAGCTGGTGCACCTGCATGTGCTCAGAAAAGTCCAAATACAGAATTATTTGCTGAAAAAGGGGATTTTCTTATATCAGAAGAGCACCAGTTGTGGTGACGTTTCAGCCCTATACATTTAGTGCCCTTTATGAAGTTTCTGTAGCCTTTTGAAAGGACCACAGTACCACTTTCTGCAGAGACCTGACAAATGAGGTACACAACTTCTAGATTTGACCAGGCTCCAGCTTCTGTTCCAAGTCTCAGAATAGGTCCCCACAACATATTTAGTGTCACTCGTAAATAAGGCAAGAGTCAGGCAAAAAATGTACAATCCAAGAAACTGGAAGGTTACTACTCCCTATGAATGCTTGAGAGAACATGGGAAACCAAGACATAATTGAAGCAATGTGTTACTAACATTAAGGTGGTGGAAAGCAGGCTATCAAATGCTTGATCTCACTCTACGAGTCAGTGGCCTCACGGCCTTCTGATGGCCTCCAACAGATGGAACAAACCCTGTGGGCATGGATCATGCAGGGGTTTGGGATGACAATAAAGGAGAGTTCTCTGTGATGCAGGCTATCATCAGTGATGAACTGTGAAGATACTGAAGCGGAATTGCTCACTCACAAAAGGGATGGATGACGAATACCATGGTACAATGATAACCACACAAACATCTTCCATTATTTCTCTTTACATTTGATACAACACGAGTGTTTTAGTGATAACACCTGAAAAAGTGCCAAAGGGTTTGGATTTTTTAAAGAGACAGACTTCCCAGGTGTAGGTAAAACACAATCCATTTCCTAAGAGCCATCACCAATACTGATTATACTTCTATTCTGTGATTCTGGAGAACAGTACATAGCAATTTTTACCAGGGTTAGTGATCCCTGAACAATAAT
Organism: Hypotaenidia okinawae; assembly: GCA_027925045.1. Taxonomy (NCBI): domain Eukaryota; kingdom Metazoa; phylum Chordata; class Aves; order Gruiformes; family Rallidae; genus Hypotaenidia; species Hypotaenidia okinawae. The sequence continues at coordinate 4,801,127 of BSDF01000024.1, forward strand.
ACTCCCACCAGGGCAGCACTGTCAGAATGTGGTTTCACTTATCTAGAAGTAAGACAGATAGTTATTGACCCACAAGAACTGCTCAGTGACTAATACAGCTGCTGCTGTTGACCCACAATTTATGCAGTAGGCATGACATGAAAGCTAAGATTCTTTCTGAATTTTGGTACCCAACAGCAACTGAATAGCATTGTTAGGAAGAACTGTAAATGTACCTACTGCTACTTGCATAGTTGAGGCACAGCATGCTTAAATATTTAAGATTTACTGTGCTTCCATATCAGAATGACCGTAGAGATCTATGCGAAGCGATGCCGTAACTCAACGTATCCGTTTTATTTGGGACCATGGTACTCTGAGGTACTCCAGTTGTCTTTTCTGGATATTCAAACCAGCTTTCTCCTAGCAATCATCTCTTTATTTCCATACTGAGAATCAAAGAATAGAGCACTGGGGTGCTGAGCAGGTTCCTACTCACTTTATAAAGAATGAACGCTCTAATGATAAGGAGTCTATCAGTGGACCTGCTGTTTTGTTGCTATATATAGCATTATCTGTGGGATTTACATTTCCACTATTTGCATTCCAGAGGGAACTGTAAAGAGACTTTAAGAGATCAGCAGCAATATGAAAAATGAATGCTATACCAGAGCAGTATCAGTATAAACATTATCTGCAAAGTGTTTGAGTTGGACTTAACTTAAATATATGGGAAAGAGCCTGAGAAATGGTACTGAAGCTGAAGGGTGTAGGTTAGTCAAAGGACTGAAGAAGTCTTGCTAGGTGCCATGATGCTGCACCTGGAAGAGGCATAGACAGGGCTCCTGAAATGGAAAGGTGGGGAGAAGCTACAAATAATCCTCTTGGATGGTCAATGTTGAGGGGTTTGTGAAAGAAACCCTTCCCTGGTTTCCCTTATCACAGGATCACAGAATGGTTTGTGTTGGAAAGGACCTCAAAGATCAACTAGTTCCAACCCCCCTACCATGGGCAGGGACACCCTTCGCTAGACCAGGTTGCCCAAGCCACAGCTAGGAGGAGCAAAGGACAGGGACACTGGGAAGGCAGAGGTAAAAGAGGTGAGCTAGTCCAAGTACAAACAGTGTAAGAACTGGACAAATAGCTGGAACATGCCTTAGAATATTTTATATGCTGTGGGATCTGGGAGATGCCTTGGATATGGAAAAAGCTCAAGCATTCCGTGTTCTGTGTATAAAAACATTAACCATCTCTTTTTAGGGTAAGTAGAGTAGAATTCACCTGCCCCAGCCAGATTCTACACCACAGGCGTTTCTGCTAAGCTTCTCTCCACTGAGTATAAGCTGAGTCCTGCTAAGAAGCGCCCACCAGGGCCCACAAGGCACTTCACCCTCAGACACCCCAATCTTATCAGAAAACCTGTGTGCTCTCTCTCCATCGACTGTCAGGGAAAGCCAGACCCCAGTACAGCCAGACACCAGTACAGTTCTAGGCACTGGTGCTGTGGCTGCCTAAGTGAGATTAATGTCACCTTCCTCATGGGACTATTTTGCTAGTGCAGCACTCCCTCGAGTGTTTTGTACTTTGTTAACAAATAGATAGAAATTTAATCTTTAATAATGCAAAAATTTAACATCTGAACACTTCATTTTAGCCCAAAATACAGTAATCACATCAGTGTTGCCAAAACCATCCGTGGCTACTTGGGCAACCGAAACAGAGGCAATTCTTTCGTGATTTACTTGATTCATGTGATATATAAATGCTACCTCAAAACTCCTAACCAAAGCCACAGACATCATTTCTCTTGACACTGCTGTACTGCCATGGACACACGCAGCACTTGAAAGGCAATGTAAAACTGGTAAAACAATGTCTGTCTTTTCCCCAGTGTACATATACCACATCCTCTACCAGGCAGCATTTTTCACTGTTTGTGGTTGAGAACTGGCATAAATGAACACGATCAGCTCACTGGCAGGAATGTTTATTAGTGCTGTGATTTCAGTCTACGAGTTTCTAGATCCAGGAAGAAATTCAGAGTCTGTTGCTCTACGTCTATGTCATACACAAATCCTGAACTCTGAGGGCCTCTAAGACTGGTGCGTCTGGGAGCTGCTGCTTATACCTGTTCAGTGGAGAGGGCCTCCTAGTTTGTAAAAGATACACTGAAATATGTGTTTGTATAGAACCTCTTAACTTAAAAAACAGTGCACATTGTTTTCCTATTTTGTTCATACCTGTGCCTTCTTTCAGAGCTGTGCAGGAAGGGTTTACTACTCAATTTGAACCATAAACGTGGTAAAATGACCAACCTTCTGTTCACCCAGAGGTTAAAGTAGAGGAATACAGCTACAGTTTTAAATTCTACTGGGCTGAGTTGCCCTGTGAATCTGAAGTAACTTGGGCTTCTTAAAAACAAATAGTTGGTTTCCAGATCTGAGTAGCTTAACTTGGAAAAAGTGCAGTCCCAACACACATTTGTCCTATGCAAACTACTCTTAAACAGTTGTAATGCTACAGCACGCATGAAGAGACCAGATGCACAGGCTTTTTTACCTTGCTATCCATATTTCACAGATCCTGTAGAAGTGACCTTTATAAAATGCACCTAAAGTTCCCTGATTAAAAAACAAAACAAAACAACCTGCTTCTTTTTAGAGCAAGTTAAAGCACTTTAACCTGTGATGGTATCATTATTCCCTTTCCAGACATACAGGCAAACCAAAGCCATGAAAAAACCCTTCTATTCTCTCATGCAATAATCAGGTGAGTAAACCCCCAATATAACTATTGTTTTTCATAATTCAGTCTGCACTTTACCTCCTGCTTCTTCATTAGACTGATTATGTTCCTTCACATCTTCCACATTATCCATACTTTCCATTTCCTGGGATTTATTCAGATTACAGTCTGCCAAAACTTCTTGTCCTTCTGGGGAAAAAAAAAAAAGCAACAAACCAATAATTAACCATTTATGTTCCAAAAATACTTCCAGGCAGCTCCCTCAAAGTATTTACAGACTCCCAATGCCCCCAGTGTTCTTCCTGTAGAAGCACGAGCTGCAGTTGGCTTGAATGGATTTGCTTCACAAAGTCATACAGAAACTCTCACCCAGAGCACACACCTCTAATGAAGTCTCAAGCTTCTGCTCAGATTTAACTGTTCCTGAAACTGTTCTAAAAGGAAATCAAGCCAGGAGTAAGTTCCACTGCATGCAACTCTTGAGTATCCTACGCATTCTGCTAAGCGCTGCTAGCAGGTAAGGAAGGAAGGTCCTCAGAACATGGGAGGAATCACAGCTCTACTTTATTCATTTGAGCAAAATATTAATCATCCTGGCCTGAGGCCAGGAAACTGCTCAACAAGCACATTTAATCGGAAGCCTCTTTGAACCCAGTTGCACTCCCCTGCTTATTGCACCTCTGTCTTCTTAAACATTGACTTTATGAGCACATTTTCTGCTGATCACTGAGGCAGCAGTACATCCCAGAAACCCAGGCTGAATTTTTAACTGTAGTGAAATCCATTTGGGTGAAGTTTTGCAAATAAAGCCTCTTTCTTACACCCATCAAATGGGCTATACTCAATGCTGTGCATATTTCTGTGAGTATCAGATCAGTATTTCATTTAAAACAAGCTGTTTTCTTGGAATGATCCTGTGAATTATTAATGTTCACAGCAACACTGCAAAATTGCTGTTAAAATTGTTAAAGTTGTCTGACTTAACAGTTGAACAACAGTAAAAAAAAAACCCACCCAACGCTTCTCAAGCTGAATGTTACATTGAATCTGAGAAGTTTATTTTCTTGATAATAAAAAAACCACTTGTCCAACTCATCCAAGAAGTTTGGTTTTCATATTTTCAGAAATGCAGCCAACCAGAAGAATCACATTATTCCTGCTTCCCTAATCAAAACTTCTAGCTTGTGTCTGAAAACATTTCCTTTCCTACTACACAGCCTTTTTTTCCCCTTCGGTATCATTTTCAATTCTGTTTCAATTCTGGAATTTACTTTTTGCCTTCAGTGCCCACCTTTGGATTTGGGACTGTGCTATTCAGCATCCTGAGAATCCAAAACAACTCACAATCCATACTTTTTTCTTCATTTAGATTCAAAATTTTCCAGAGAGGGTGAAAGAACGTAACATGAACAGCACAGTACCTGCAGCCATGGGCTGTTCCTGGGAATTACTCAGGTCCATACCTGCCTCTGAATCTGCAAGAGAGAGAAAGCAGATGAGTTCCTTAACATTCAGAACCATTCAGGACACAGTTATTGAAGTTTTACAAATTCCTCTTTTCTTGACTGGAAAGCAAAATTGAAAAAGAAGTATTCTCAAAGAAATAACAATTGTTGTGTTTCATTGTACAACTTCTTTATATCTTGAGTGCTGGCATGTGCCCAGAAAAAGGATTAACTATGGTTTTGTAATTTAAAACTAGCAGGGAACAGAGTAGCTCGCACTTTCGCTTTGCCATCTCCTCCTGCACCATGTGAGCACAGCATAGCAGTAGTAACTCTGTAGGAAGCACAAAGTACAAGGTGTTTCTACATTCCTGCAGGATAAAAAGGGAAAATTCTACTCTCTCCACAAGATCCATGTGGCTTTAGTGGAAATGCAGCCTAATTCCCATTTAGAAATCCTGATAGGGATCACGTGTCAAGAACTGGTTTAAAATGTTAGAGGAATACACACGAGGCCTGGCTCCCAAAAGTGCTGGGCACTCAGCAGCCCACTCTGAGACAATGGACACTGTAGGTAGTTACATCTCCCACCCTGGTACCCAAATTCAGGCTGTGAGTTTAACTGAAGGTGCAGACCTGCCCTGCCCAGTTCAGTCTTTACTCAATGCTTTGCTGTCTTGAGATTTCATTAAGCTTGGGGTTGATTTTACCAGTGTCACAGCTACCAGCTTCCTTCCTCCTTTCCCCTCTCTTTTTACATGCCAAAAATATTTTATCATTTCTGGAATTAAGAAAGAACAGCTCCAGAACTTGTAAAATTCATTCCTGGCAGTTACATAACAGAAATACACAAGCAGTGGCCATGAGGTGTTAACCACTAGTGACATTTACCCTATAATTATCTGTCGTTACCACCACTGCATATGGAACATTTTTGTGGTCTCTGCAACGTCAAAATATAAAGCTGTTAAAGCTACAGCAAAGCAGCCACGTATCAGATGAGGCTATCCAAAAATCTGCATGAATAGAGGGTGGCTGGTGCAGCCAGAGAAGAAAAAAAAGCTGCAACAAAAGAACTATCCAACAAAGAATTAAGGGGTTTTTTTTAAGGTTTGGTTCTGCTGTTTCCTAAACGAAAGGGTTGGGCTCCCATTTCTCAATACTGGGTCTAAGAGTTACATTCTGCATGTAGTTCCCATTACTCTTAACCAGCTGTTACCAAAGAGCAGCAAGAAAAACCCAACAAATTTAGGGATGGACTTCAAGCAATCCAGCAGCAGCCTGAGCTCTCCAGGGTGTAACTCCTGACTGGAGACAAGTTGTTAAGCTATTAGCACTTATGAAATGTATCCTAAAATTAAATCAGAGCTCCTGTCCTTTCATGCAAATTGAGCACGAGCGCAAGCTTTGCACTAAGCACCTTTTATTAGAGCTAAGAGGGCTGCCTTAACCTGTGTATGGAGAGCCACAGAATTAAGTAACAAGAGGTCCAAATATTTACTGAATCTGTATTTTTAAAATAAATACACAAAACCAAGGAACTCTGTAGTTACTGGTCTTAATTTGTCTGCTTTGTTTTATCATACCAGGAAGAGTGAGGTCCCAAGAAGCAAACGGACCAATTTATACTGCAAATAACAATGGGCAAACATCAGTAAATACAAAGTACATTTCTCTCTACAGCAGTTTTAATTTTACATTGCAATAATATAGATACTTAAATTATACTAACCCTTGTAACCGTGCAAATAATTAATCTTTGGGCAAGACAATGAAATCCCCATTATTCTGTAATACTTGAATTAGATTTTAATTGTATTCAGAAATCCTGTGCAGTTGCCCCACTTGGGTGATAAAGCACTGAACCTGGTCCAAACCCCAGGATTAACCAGAAGGAGCTCCTGCCAGGTGGGGAGAGAGGTGTGGCTTGGAAACTACAGCAGTTCTGCCTTCCCTAGGGTTGCCAGGAGGTCTTGAAATGAAAAATTTGAGCGTCTACGCAGCTGCTTCAAATCAGATAATTCTGCATCTATTCCTGCATAAATAAGATCGGTTTAGAAGCCCTGGCATCCCCCAGGACACCTTCTGAGCACACAGCCACTCCACTCAGGATGCAGACGTTGTCGAGCTTATCAGGGAGATAGCATCAGCACAAGCTTGTGTGCAAAGAGCTCAGTGCAACAAGGCGGACAGTGTGAGCACCCAACTGTTCTGTGCTGAGCGCTGCTGAGCTGCAGCAACAGGGTAACCCCTGGAGAACAGCACTGCCTGAACCAAACAGCCCAGCAGGACCAGTTCACCTGCTTAACACTGAGATGGTCTCTGTGTCGTTATTTACGTGTTGTTAAGCACAACAGGTTTCTGTTCACGACGGGCTGCTGGGCAATACAACCCTTCCAAAGAGGTAAGAACAACACCACACCATACAGCATCACTCTTTTCAGTTGAGAAATATCCCAACTTGTGTAGCCATTTCAAGCCTCCAACCTCTGCTCATCAGAACCTGGTTTCTTTATGATATCAGCTTCTTACAGCCTTAGTGGTCACTTAATATTTAACATCAGGTCTGTTTGCTGAGTAAAGTATTTTAAGCCAGATCCTTCACTGTGTCCTGTTAAGTGTGCTGGAAGGAGAAGATATAGGAAGCTTCTAAAGCTTCTATACCTGGTTCTGTAGAAATAAGATCATATTTCTAGCCAACGTTCAGAAAAGCACAACATGGGAAATCACTTACAGAATAGGTTAATCTTCCCAGGCTTCAAAGAGATCCAGTGACTAGGGTGCATGGGAAGGAGACGCTCGTCCTGTGTGCTGCCGCTGACACACGATGCTCATTTACAAAGCAGAAGTAAGATTCGTGTGCCTTTGAAACCAGTCCTTGGCCATCCTGTGTTCTACACCAATAGCCAAAGTGAGCAAACATATTCAAATAACTTGCTAAAAAAACGCTGTGGCATTTTAATGCCCAACTGCATTGAGGCTCCATCCTGGTATCTGATCCGTTAACAGAAGCCACAAAACAGCCCGTTTGTACTTAACCCCCTCCCCTTACAATTGATGTTTTACAAATAAGTGATCACAGTAACAACCTTCTGTCATCAATACAGCTGTAAGCAACAGACCAGGAGGTACACCTTGAATTATTATACTCTTACCTGTTTGCCTCCGCAGTGAAAACCAGAACATTGACTTTTTACCACCAGCTGCAGTTTTCAACCCAACAGCACTGCGAAGAGGACATCTTTCCAAATCCAATATGCTGTTAGTCCTTCTAGCACAGCATACAGAGCTGTTTCCTTGTCTTTGCACCGTCTTAAGAGGCACAAGCAAGCCGAAATAAAACCACACCAATCCTGGCTCCTGCTCTACAGGTAGACTCCCAGCGCCTTATTCCTAAAAGCTCACAGAAGAGCCAGCGTTTCTGCTATGTACATCAGTCAACCTCTTTCACCCCAGAAGGTTTTTCACCTTCAACCCACATTAAAGGGACAAAGCCTATCTAATTTCCCCACTGAACGACCTTCTTCAGCATTTACAGTCTCACTGGATTTCTGAAGGTGGTACCTGGACCATATGAACTCTTTGCAGGGTGTCTAATATATCTTGCTGCTCATAAACGCCATGTGATGTTTGAAATGACAGGGACCTTTGAGGTGCACATGTCATTTTGGAAATCTTGACAGGCAACGTGTGACTGAGGGTAACGTTTTTCTCACTGTGGTATATGACCTTCTGAAAACAGATGGCTGCCTTTTAGCAATCCAAGATGTCCTTCCCAGAGAAGCACATGGAAATGACGGCATGAGGTCAGTTCTTGTGATCTTTGCAAAAAATAAACCAGTTGTGAAGGGATATAACCCAGCAGATCAAAGACTTTGGTCTCCTAGACCCAGATCTCCAACACCTACACTCTCACCAGTGCCCGTTTTCCGGTCGATGACCATACTGAGCCTCCTCACACTGAGCACAGAAAATTAAAGGACAGAAGTGTCACCCCTTGGTCCTCAAAGGTGCATTTCTCACTACCTGCAGTGAAACTGGTATTTTACCCAGACCCACAAAAACAGAGACATGTAGCAGCTACTGTATCCAGAGATAACACAATATTAACTGTACATTAACTTCAGCCCAAACGTAACAAGCTCAGGCACATTAACTGATCCTCATAATCCCCACACACAGAACTTAACCCTGAGGGATTATTCACATGTTAACTTGTGAGCGTACAAGAAATAGGAACACAAAAAGAGATCCCTTAAATAACCTCAACTGTAGTGGCAGAACCATGCTTCTTTTCTAATCAGAGACTAACACGAGTGACACAGAGCCTTCTTCTCCCACAAGAGACATACAGTGAACCCAATTTGACCAAGAAAACGAAGCTGCATTTTTAAGTGCCTAACTGCCAACAAACCTATTCTTTCAAAGTATTAGTTACGTCTCTCAAACAGCGAGAGTTAAGTCAGATTCTATGTGAGCAAATAGTTAAATACAAACATTTTAAAAAAATCTTTACCAAAGGAAATCACATTTTTGAATAGGCAGCTGCACACCTAACAACCAAAAACCTCAAGTCATTAATTCACAGCGGAATCTCAACTCGAGCCCTTAAAACGATAACTTTAGTAAGAGCATCCACCTCTGAACTAATAAATCAAGCGATGCTTTGTGATGCTTCTTTGCCAGACTGGTTAATAACACCAGTAATTTTTATTTCCTTCAGAAGCAAATTGTGCTGCAGCCCAAGATGAACCCACAAGTTGCTTTTTGCTGGCTCTGAAAAAGTTACACGTACGTTCTACAAGTGGAAAAACCCCAGTGCACCCTTGAATTCGTTAAAACCTAGGATAGGAGCAGCAGATAAAGCCAGCTCTAAACCCCAACTTCATCATACATATTGTGAGGTTTCTGAAATTAAAGGGGGGAGGAAAAGCCCCGTTCGTTTCCTGTTTAATTGCAACAGGCGATTAGATTTCTCCTCCCGAAGCTGCTATCTGCAGAAAGCGCTGAAGAAGCCGCTTGGAAATAAACGGGAGGTGGAGCACGGTGCGAGCACCCGAGCGGGGCCGGCGGGGAGGAACGGGCAGCGGCAGCGTCCATCGCTCCCGACTCCGGCCCGGGGAAAGAGCGGGGTCGTTTCTCACCTTCCATGCTCCGGCCACGGGTCCCGGCTCCACCTGCCCGTCCGGGCTCGGGGACTGTCAGCGCGGGTGGCGGGAGTTCACCGGCCTCGCCTCCCTTGGGCACCGCGACATCCGGCCCGGCGGAGGCGCTCGGCGGGCGGAGAGCGGCGCCGGGCGGCGGAGAGCGGAGCCGACCCGATCCCAGCACCCGGCTGCTCTCTTGCCGCCGAGCTCGCCGGTGGTGCCAGGCGATGACCGGCGGAAACGGTCCCCTCAGGAGGGGAAGCGGCGGGGTGCGTGTGGCTGGGGGCAGAGCGTGTGTTTTGAGGGGCTGAGGGTGGCCCAAACCGTTTTCGCAGGACGAGCGGCATCAGACTGTGAAGAGCACCTTCAGAAGGAAAGGCTGACACCAGTCCAAGGGTCCTGCTCTCCTCCATCAGCCTGGAGAAGGCTGCCAGCAAGGCCATCCCACAGCAGACAGCACAGAGCAGGGTGACAGACAGCACATCAGGTGGTGAACTTCGGCGTGACAGAGCCAGGAGCACCCCTGCACCCTCACCATGCACCGAGGGGCCAAAACAAAACACTGGAAACCCTGTGCCCTAGAGAAAACATCCCTCTCTGCTTCACGGGAGATAAGCTCTTCCCCCAGTGTCAGAGGGGGCTCCACAGGTGAAGAAGCCAAGTCCTTAGGCAGGGCAACAGTCAGGAATGGGACCAAGGAGAGCAGCTCCAGGAGATAAACCCAACAGAACAGGAGTAACACAACCCTGAGGGCTCAGACACGCTCCCGTGTTCCTGGGGAGCAGCCAGGGAATCACACATCTTAGGTCCACAGTTCCCTCCAGCCCACATCTCCACTCGCAAGCATAGCTGCCAAGGAGCCTACAGCATTCCACCCAGCTCCCTCGGGCTGGCAGGCAGGAAGCCGTTCCATGGATGGATCCACAGCAGTTACAGTCACTCCAAGATACTACTTAGCCCTTTTTTTTTTCCCTCTCTTTAGGGAGCCCTTCATCTTTAAAACCCACAGCAGCGGTAGCACCAAAAATAGCAGGAAAGCCATTTGTGATGACTTGGCTTAGGTCACCCAAGGGACAGCAGCTATTCATAGGGCGACACGGAGCTATTTGGCTCTGCAGACTCCTGACTCACTTTATTTTACGCTACAGAGCTGAGCAGCCTAAGCCTTTACTAGAACCAGTGTGGAAACTGAACGCTGTGATCCCCACACACCTGAAAGAACAACTCCTTTTCTACATACCTACTTCCTTTGTGTGCAGCTTGTCCTGGCTCTGTTTACACATCATGTAAACATGGTAACGCAGCCTTGACCATTAAACAAACGCTGCTTTCTTTGCATTATTCCTTAACAGATCGCATTCCTCAGACTGGATATTAAAGTTAAATAAGAGTAAAATAAAGCTTAACATTAGCCAGTTTTCTTGACAAAATAGCATTGCTATGCAGAAGTTACAAAGCTGTTTAATAAGTTAACCCAAAGATTAATTTCATTCAAAGTACTGGGGGGACTGTTAAACGGTGGCTCCTGTACATTGAAGACAGCAGCCTGAGACGAGGCTCTGAGCAGCCTGAGCAAGTGCAGGATGTCCCAGAGCAGGGGGTGGCACCAGGCGACATTTACAGGTCCCTCCTGACCCAAACTTTTTGACAGCTCACCAGGAAGCGTGAGCTGTGCCAGACCAACACAGACTTGACTTCCTACACAAGCCCAGCACTACCTACGACATCTTGTTTCACCCAGAGCTATTTCCCAAGAAAAGGCCTAACGAGTGAACAGCTGGCCTAGATCTCAAATCAGCACAGCGTGGAACAGTCCAGACCCGCTGTGCTTCACCATCAGCAAGAGGTCGTGTTTGCAGCTTCGAACTCTGTCAGTCAGTCAGCTGAGAGAGGGGAAAAAAGGAAAACAGACCCACGACACTGTAGGTGGAAGGCTTGATGGTGGTTTTCAGCACAACCAAAGCAGGCGGGCTTCTGGATTCTTGGAGTAATGCTGCATCTGTTTATTACAGTTCTGTACTTATTTCATCACATCATGCTTTTGGTTTGGGGGGTTTTTTGGCCCTGAAACCCGGCTGCATTTTAAATGGGGAAATTAATGTTTTGGGTTAAGAAGGTGACAGAAGCTAAATGGATTTTGCTCCTTTACTATGTTGGTTTTCCACAAAAGGGTCCAGAAATCAGTAATAATACTCATGCAACTCAAGAGCCTACAGGTGGCAAATGAAACTGTGATCTGACCTGATCACATGGACAGAAAACTGAAGAGAGTGAGCAGGAATTACCATAGCTCAGGTGTGCGATAACAAGACAACATGGAAATGTGATTCGCCTACTTCCTTTCTGCATTGTGTCAACAACTGCTTCTTAAGCTGATGCTTTTTCATCACTTGAAAAAAAATTCTGGAAATATAGTGTTATAAAAAAAGATATCCAAGATAATCAAGCCCAACTCCCTTTGCCCGATTCCTGGTAACCTTGTATTCCCCTTCCAGAACCATTTAAAAATTAGGAAGGTTTCTTGCTCCTATGAACTTTAAGCAAGTCCCAGAAATTACAGTGTGGTGACCAGAAATCTATTTTCCATACCAGGATTATTCACAGCCATTTATTCTGATATTAAATATTTACTTTTATTCACATTTACCATCAGATACTCAATCTCTCTTCTTGTATTTCAAGGGCAGAACTCAAAAGAGGCTGGGTTTGCCAGCCTATTAAAAAATGCCACCATGTTCATCGTGACCCTCCTTGGCATCATCCCTGCCCTGGGTCACTCATCTTAAAGATCAGAGACAAAATTTGTCTTCTGCATCCCAGGTAACATCTCTCCAGGGCCGTGCACAGCACATCCACGTGACACTACAGTCCTGGAAATCCCTCTATTTCCTAGGATAAAATATTTGCCTTTTTAATATCTACTCATACCACAAACAAGTTTACAAGAGGTTTTAGGGTTTTTTTCCTCTTCTACCATTTCCTACTGACAGAGCTGCTGCCTGCTAAGCAAATGCACCTACTAATTCATAAATTACCTCACTTTTTGTTCTATAAAACACTCCCCACACCACTACCTTGTTCTTAAAGATAACTAGCTTTCTTTTTTCCCCCCTAAGCTTGTAGATCTGTAACGACAATTTATCAATCTGTAACTTCGAAACATCACAGACTCAAAAAGGAATGACTCATTTGACTAAAGACACAGACCGGGACCCTACGCTTCTACAGATTCAAAACTGCAGAGAAATCTTTAAAGATGCTATTTTATAATAATTAACGAGGTGGGGACTGATGGGCTGTGTAGGATATTTACATGACAATAGGCTGTAAGCATCCTTAGGAGCAGGGGATATTCAGACTGAAATGTGACTAGCTTACAGCAGACACATTAAAAACTGAATCATTTTGCCTATATGGCGTAAGCACAAAATGTTAACTTTGAGTAAAACTGAAAACATTCAAGACATGGGAACATGCTGGATCTTTTGAGGTGGTCCTAATTATGAACTGTTCAGCAGCTCAAGGAAATTAAAAATGAAAACCCTGACATAGTTCCTGTACCTTAACCGACATCTTGAGAGTTAATATCTTGGTCTAAGGAAGAAGAAAGCGTGGCCGCTTCCCTGCAAAGAGAGAGAAGTGAAATCATGAGGCAGTACACACATTTAGTAGAGCAACAATTTCTGCAAGACACAGAACGTGAGGGACACTACTTTAAAAAGCCACTGGGCTTGAGTAAAAGTATTTTCCACTAATAATTTGATACTTTCCTTTTCACACTTTTTTTTTTGCTGTGCTTTATTAAAGAAAACTCTTGAGTGCTTGGGGTTTTCTTACAAGGGAGCATTGAATTAAAACTTTTACACCTATCTACAAAAATAACTATCATTCCTGTGCTGGTTGGTTCCATATTTGTTATGCAAATAGCATTACATAATTTTCAGACACTGGCATGGTTGGGGGCTGGACAGTAACACCAAGTCACAGAGTTGTAGAGGTGGGAAGGGACCTCCAGAACTCATTGGGTCCAACCCCACTGCCAAAGCAGGGTCCCTAGGACAGGTTGCACAGGTTGGTGTCCAGACCAGTCTGGAATATCTCCAAAGGAGATGCAACAGTCCCCTGGGCAGCCTGTTCCAAATGATTTAGCTAATTACCAGAGGCTTGGCAGCTGTTCCTGATCTCATGTCTCAAGATGGGCGGCATGCTCAGGTGTGAGGACCATCCACTCCCTGTTCAGCTGTGAGTATTTCCATAACACTCACTCTAGAAACAAAATATTTATACTTTCAAAAGTCACAAGCAAGCCTTCCAAAACACATAACTGGCATAAAAACCACTGAGTTCTTGAAGTAATAATGTGGCACACAGCTTTATTTTCGAGAGAACAGGATATGCCTAGCTCATTTTCAGTCTTTCTCACAGCAAGCAGCAGGAATGGGTTTTTTTTGTTTTTAAGCTGAAAGTACGCGCCCTGTAATGACTCGCTCCAGAAACCTGCAGCTAGCAAAGCTTGCCATTACCTTACCCAAGGCCTTCATATTCGAAACAGGGAGCTGGAGGTGCCAAGCCTAGCCGCCCCTGCGGTTACAGGGCAGGCTGGGTGCGCGGAGCATTGCCAGACCACAGCCCATGCCCAAACCTCCTCCCCCTGGAGTTTCCTACCCTTGCCCACACAGCTGGAAACACCACTTTAGAGCCAAAAATAAGATTTCGCTGCACACTGTGCAAGAGCAGCGCGGTATTTTCTCAGGCATCGGGTTGAGGTATGAGACACTGCAGCAGCCCGGGGAGGAGGGAGACAGCTAGGGGCTATGTTCTGCTTAGCCAAGTGCCCCACAAGGGCTGTGAAGGGAAAGAAGATGATAAGAAAGATGCTTTTTAAAAAGCAGGGGGTGCCCACGAGGGAGAGAAGAGGTGGCGGAGCGAGGACCTGCGCCCCCCGCCCCTGAGGAGGGAGAGGAAAAGGCGGGAAGTGGCGGGCGCGCGCCCAGCGCCGTTCTGCCGCCGGGCGGGCGGTTGGCGGCCGTTGGCGAGAGGGAGGCGGCATGGCCGGGGGCGGCGGGGGGCGGTGCTGCCCCCCGCGGGGACTCCTGCGGATGGTGGTGGCGGCGATGGCAGGCTGGGGTGTTCTGGCCACAGGTACCGGGGGAGGAAGGGAGGGGCAGGTAACGGGGTCACAGAATCACCCAACCCCTGGGCTGGAAAAGACCTTTAAATCGAGTCCAACCGTTCCTGTCCTGTGCTAACCCATATCCCTGAGCACCTCATCTACTAAACACACTCAGGGGTGGGGACTCAGCCCCCTCCCTGGGCAGCCTGTTCCACAGCCCCACAACTCTGCCAGGGAAGAACTTTTCCCTCCCATCTGCTCTGACCCTGCCCTGGGGCAGCTTGAGCCCATTGCCCCTTGTCCCATCTCCTGTCCCCTGGCTGAAGAGACCAGCGTCCACCTCTCTGCACCCTCCTGGCAGGGCAGGGGAGGTGGGGAGAAGGTCTCCCCTCAGCCTCCTCTTCTCCAGGCTCAACACCCCCAGCTCCCTCAGCTGCTCCTCAGAGGATTTGCCCTCCGGCCCCTTCCCCAGCCTGGTTGCCCTTCTCTGGACTCGCTCCAGGACTTCTGATGGTGAGGAGCCCAGTGTCCTCCTGATGGTGAGGAGCCCAGAACTGGACCCAGCACTCGAGGTGCAGCCTCACCAATGCCGAGTTCAGGGGCACAATCCCCTCCCCAGACCTGCTGGCCACACAGAGTCTGACACCAGCCAGGATGCCACTGCAGGACAGAGCCTGGCTGCCTGTGGAGAGCAGCTCGCCCATGCTGGGCCCTCCTTTGGCAGTTGAGATAAAGCTCCTTCATCATCAGAAGGAGCAGATCCCAGCAATGCCCTTCTTCCCTCTGGAGCACTGGATGGCAGCAGTCAGACCCAGCCATCCCAGTCTGCTGCTGTGGCCTGAGAAAGCACGAGCTGTCATGATTTTCACATCTCCCAGGGCTTCTCCTTACCCAAACCCTTGTGCCCAGACATCTGCCCCGTGCTTCCCAAAAGGCAAAGGCTGACAGGCACCTGAAGACTCAACACCCTCCCACAGACTCCACTTTCCACCCACCCCAGTTCTCCCCAGCATTGTTGCAAAGAACCTTAAGCTTTCCAGTCAGATTTTATAAGTATTTGACTGGCTTTCTGCAAAAAAAAAGGCTCGGCTAGGCTTGAACCTGCTGTATGCCAAAGCAGATTTGCAACCCAGGCACTACAGCAACCAAAACAGCAAGAAGTGAGAGCTCTTGTTGTTACGAAAAGGGTGTGAGAACAGTGAAAAAAGCAAGAGACAGAAACTCACTAAGATGAAATAAATGGTTAGCAGCCACGCATTTACACTGCTCTCTAACATTTTAAGTCTTTCCCTGCAGTGAGTGCTGTGCCTGAGGAAGTGCATCATTCCGTGGATTTGATAGAAAAGAATTATGTTTATGGTGATACCAAACAGGAAGGTAAACTTGTCTTTTCTAACTGTTTTTTGTAGGTCTTGCTAGACCTTTTAGAATGGAGTTTTAAGGACTGATCACTGCACAGACAGCGCTAAACACTGTGACACAACTGACTTTAGCTAAACACAGTGCCAGAGACCTTCCTGACAGCACACAGTAACAAGGAGGGGGGTAGGGGGGTTTAGAAATACATTTGGCCCATGGTGCTACTATAAGCACTTCTGAAATTTTAATGCCTAGATGAGGGTTGCCCAGTCAGCAACAGGGTCAAAGTTTGGTGGGTTTTGGGACTCCGCACAGGGATTTGCATGGGACTGAAGCATCTCCCACACACCATCAGCACCAACCCCTCTGTGGACAGTTCCATGATATTAATAAGAACAGCTGGAGACAAAAGAGTAACCTTGTGCTTTTCAGGTCCAAACCTGAAAAATAAACCTGGGTGATACATTAAATATATTTTTTAAACAAGCATTTCAGAGACTCCATTGGATTGAAGCATTTCACATCACTTACCCTATTCTCTTGTGTTGTAGTGAGTGTGTACGTCAAGGTGTTTACAAATAGCCCATTCCTAGTATGCATGGATCTGGCTCACTCTCAAGAGGAAGTAGTAGATCCCAAGTATTTGTGGGTTGGTCCAGATGGAGAATATTTAGAAGGTTGGTGGCTTTGTTCGGACTCCAAAGGGTTCCCTCTCTGCCTGCCTTAACCCTTCCCCCCATCACTACCAGAACAGGCTTCTTAGAGCACATTTTCACAAACAGCCTCTGCCCTGGGGGGTGGGGAGTCAATCGGGAAAACATGCTGAGGTAGAGAAATAGTTTCTGTTTTCTATTTACAAGGGGAAAAGTCAACCACAAATGGCTAAGTAGATTACTGTACATGAAATCACATATTTTCCTTGTTTCTGTTGATGTCCAAATAGTCACTTGGTCCTTTGTCAGATTTTCCCACGAGCTCTGACATTAGACTATGCTTCTCCCTCTAAAATTCTCAGCTGAGTTAGAAGAAAACTTGCACTAAGTCCTAAAGGTCATAAGTTTTTAGATCCCTCCAGACTAACACGAATCAGTGCTGTTATGTACAGGAGCAAGACCTCATCTTCACAGGTTCCAAACAAGCGGAGCCTCAGAAACCCAACGCTTCCAGTAATCGAGTATTTCCTGTTTCTGTTCTAGAGAAAACATATGTGAACCTTACAGAGACAGGAAAGCTGATGGTGATGGGCTTCAGGGAGTACATGTCTGGAGCCTACACTTGCACTCTGTCTCACAAAGTCATAGACATCATGACAGAACAAGAGAGGGAAGTGTTTGAGACTTACAGATTCACGGTATATGGTAAGATTGAAAAGTTACTATTAAGACAGGCTTTGTAGTTTGGTGGGGTCATTTAGTGCCTGTTCAATGCCAGGATTGATTAAGAAAAAATTGATTAGCGAACATTTTATCTCACAATAGAAAATGTTTCTTTTTATGTTTATACAACACACACCACCCCCTCTCCTGGTTTTGCAGAAGAGTTTTAAATAACTGCTACCAAGGATATATAGCCACTAGAAGAATAAAGCAAACTACAGTAACTCCAGTGACAGCCAAGATCCAAAAAGTCACCCAGCAGAGAGATTACAAACACACTGACACAGAACAAGCTCTGCACTCCAGCTGCCCACTCCAGCCTCCTTCCACTATGTGTAACCACTGTCCATCAGTATCCCCTCCCCACCCACAAAATAACATTCCAAAAAGGCTCCAGGAACATTAACTTGCAAAATAATTTGAAAACAACCATTCACTCCTGCACCAGAATCACATATCCCAATCCATTTCAGTTACATGACTTCACAGACACATTTGTTCTGGTTTATTGCACTATTTGACCCCCTTTTTTTTTTTTTTTTCAATATTTGGGAGCAGAGCCTTGTAACACAGGCACATAAATTCCTGTACACTTCCAGGTAAAATGGTTCTTGCTGTTTAATCCAGGCCTGGCAAAGACAAATTTGTCCTGTTAGGGTTAATGAGTAAGCTTTATTTGTTTGTTTACTTTTGAACAAGAACCCATCTTTGGGATACAAAGTTCACCAGTACAGATAAGGTTCTTTGTAAGACTCAGCCTGCCATCATGCTGCAGAACTCACACACTGTTTCTCACAGCTTACAGAGAAGCTGACCACACGTACCAGGGGTTTGTTCGCTTCACTACCAAGGAGTGTGAGCTGGCAGCTAACAGCCACTTCTTTGAGGAGCTAAAGAAAATCTTAAACAACATCATCTCTGACCTGACCTGTCACATCCCAGAGTCATCCTACAAATGCCATTCTATCGAGATCCCAAAGCAAGGCCTCCAGCAAGAGCTGTTTATTAGCTTTCAAGGTAACAGATTTCAGCCTTTGTTTGGGAGGGATCATTTGTTTTTATAAACACTCTGAGAGTACGCTAAACAACACCTGAAATACACAGAAACCGAGTCTACCTCGAGCAATAGCTTCCCCGCTTTCTTTCAGAGCTCCTGTATTTTTTCTGGCTAGCCCACAGATGGAGCTCACAGGCAGTTTATACGTTGGATTTGCAGTATCGCACTTCCTACCCTCGCCAGAAACACTGCTTTCCAGGTTGGATAGGACTGTCGAAAGGAGATGCCCGAGATGATGCCATGGTTATTTTGTCTTTTTTTAAAGAAGGGAAACGGTTGTTTGTTTGGGGATTTTTTCCCTATTGTTTGATTTTTAATAAGCCTGTGAGCTCTGTGGTTTTTCTAGGAAACTGCACAAAGGTTAAAAGCAAGAGCCTCAGAGTTCCCTTATGGTAATTCTGATGTGGCCAAATTACCTCGTGAAACGGTTTGAATCAACCCTGATGGTTGCCCTAATTTAGAGATGTTTGAGCACTGAGGGAAGGAAGTTATTCATTAGTGTTTTGACCACATTCTCTCCTGTATCTGCTCTTGTCACATGCCAAGAGGGACCACCCAACAGGCTATGGAACACTTTTGTGGCCATTTTCCTCTCAGTAAAGTCAAGAAATACTCAGAAAAGACCAAGGACCCAAAGGTTTTACCAGCAATTTTGTAACCTGAGGGTTCCATGTGTGAATTTAGTTCCATTCTTCCTGTCAGCTTAGTGGCTTTTTCCCCCACATAGTTTTATTGTTTGACCTCTGACCCTTACTGGAACAAAGCAATTTAAATAACTGGATAGAAACCACCAGGACCAAGTCTGGTTTCCCCCTTTTATCAGTCACTCATCCTTTCAAACACCCTGGATCAAGGGAACTGCTTCAAAGCAGGACCCTGGCTGCAGCAGTGACAGGTGAAAGGGAAAAACCCACCACTCTTCAGAAGTTAGAGGCAAAATTAAGAGGGGAAAATGAAGAGGCTGCAATTGGATGAAGTGAGCACCTTCAGATGCTAAAGGCAGCAATGCTGCTTATTTGTTGATGTTTTCAGACATGAATTCTAGGTACCTGCTTGAGGTATCAGAGTTCTCTGTGGCATGTTCTTCACCACACCTACATGTATCTCTTCCCTCCCACAGTAAGTCCCTTCGCTCCAGGATGGGAAGTCGTTTGCCAACAGGTTCCTAACGACTGTGAAGATGCCATGAACACGAGAGTTCAAGAGGTTCTGTGCCAGCCACGCTTGTGCCTCCTCTGCCTAACTAACAAATCTCTGCCTTAGCTGCTATGGATTTGACTGGTAGTAATCCAGCTTCACCCAGGTTTTATGGGATTAGTATCACTGTCAATGATGGCTCATGGATTTCAGATAATTCAGCTCAGAATGGAAAACTGTAAGAGTCAAATTGCTCCAAACAGTTTTAAAAGTAAATACAGGCTCATAGGTTCCTTTATATTCACTGCTAAAGATAAAGAACTGTAAGCATTAGTATTTATATTAGTACACTAAACTCCCAGTCCTCTAAAATAAGTCTTTGATTTCTGATTTGGTAAATGAAATACGATTTGAAATAAATCTGCTGTAGGTGATTTTATCAGATTGGGTACTGGGTCTGATCCCAGGCCAAGGGGAAACCATGGTGAAGGTGACAGGTCAGTGGAGGACTAGAACACCCTTACTGATCTCTGCACGTCAGGCAAAGCAGAATGGACAGGGCTTTATTCTTCTCATGTTTCTGAATTTTAGGCAAGAGACCGAATTGGAGAGTTTTTCAGTATGCAGACATACACCTTGAAGCACGAGTTTCAGACTGTTCCTACCATACACTACGTGGACAACAGTTTCTCCGTTACTCACGTTGACAGTTGCCGACCAGGGTTTGGGAAAAACGATGTCACCCACAGGAACTGTGCAAGCTGCTGCGGTAAATACCACAGGCACTGATTTCAATAGAGGCATTAGCTCTGAGCAGGGGCTTCTCTGAAGGGTATTTGGGAAATAACGGTGTCAAAAGCAACACTATTTCCACTCATCTTTTGGAAACACATTCACATCAGAGATTTAAGACACAACAACTGGGGGGAACAGAAAACAGGCTGGCAGCGCTTGTCAGCACACTCGTAGGTGTAGCTGGCTTTCCAACTGAAGTGAGTGGAAGCAGTGAAATGAAGTGGGCTTTTTTCCCTCCCAGGACACCAGGGACTGGCCACTCTCAGGATACAGAGCAAATAACAAACAATTACCTTAATGTCAGTGCTGCTGGAAAACATGCAGCTGTTTCAGAAGCTGCTCTGCCAGCAGCACCTACTGCTAGCTCTGGAGGTCGGGGTGTTTAGTGAGTCAGGCTGGGTGAGCTCAGGGACAGGCTGTCACTTACAGCCTCAGGAAAGCACGTGGTGTTGTCTGACAGCTCTGGCTGACACACTGACTGTGTTCTCTTTGCAGTGGTTTGTGACCCCGGAACTTACAGCCCTAACAACGGAGTGACCTGCCAGATCTGTAGAAAGCCTAGACTCAAACAGTATGGAGCCAGATCTTGCTAATAAACTGAGGAGAGACTTTGGAAACCTGAAGAGCAGCTGTGATGCATTTCTGGGTTTGGGATGTTCTTGTCTGGTTTAGCTGACACCTCTAGAGTCCTGAAACCATCACAAGGCACCCTCAGTCACACACCCCTAGACTGGCTGTATTCAGGGACCGCTCAGAGCATAAAATGAAGCGTTCACACAAGGTAAAGTAACTCAGTGGAGGGAAGGATATATGTCCTGTGGCTATTGGCACAAAGAGTCCCTCTCTCGCTGGTGACAGTAGACATGCCACAGCTTTGTGCTGCAGTTTGCTCAGAATGCAAAGGAACCTTAAACAACTCAGGGAAAGGCAGCAGACAGTAGTAGAGGAATTATGCACCATGATGACATATGCCAGAGTCTCTAGGAGCAGTTTCTAGCAGATATTAATAGAAGTATTTAATCTTTGTGATTTAAAAATGCCCTTCCCTTTATTTTCCCCTGTTCCTCTGTGCCTGAAGTGTCCCAGCCTGCCCTGTGCAGAGCTCTACTCATAGTGAACAGACCTGGGCTCACTTAGAGCTTTCAGCATCCCTCCACCAGCGGGAGCTCTGCGGATGTGACACACCGCAGACAAGACAAGAGAGAGGGTTAGTAACAAATTCTACAGCCCAGCAGCCAGAAGAATTAAAACCCAGCTTTTATGGTTCTCCCCTTGTCTGCTGCTTGCCAGGAAAAGAGCAGTTGTTTCCCAGGGAGGAAAGTGGAGAGGCTGCAGAGTCTCCTCCTGCATCGCATCCTCACAGCAGAGCTCTGCTGGCCCCAGGTGCTGTGCTCTGAGCAGATGATCCCCTTACACCAGCTGGAAATTCCTGTCAGAGTTCACCGGATGAGTAACAAGGCTCGATGCAAATTGCCAAAGCACTGAGATAATGGGAAAGCTTCCTTCCCAGGAAGGATTTGTTCCTGATCAGCCTGTGAAGGATAGCTGCTGGATCCACAGCCGTTGAAGCCATTGTTCAACTGTGGATCCAGCAGCTATCCTTCACAAGCAACTCGTCTTGCTCATAATGGACTGTAACTAAAGGTTGACTTTCTACTTTTAAGAGCGACCCCAGCTTCCCACCAGCCCCTGTACAGCGCAGAGCAGGCTTCTGAGCCCCCAGGGTGGAGCCACACCAGCTTTTAGAACTCATTTTTAAGCTCTGTGAGCTGTTCCCTGCCAGGAGCTGCTGCCTTCCAGGCTCGCTTTGTCAAGGGACACCAGTGAGCTCTCACCCTCCTTCCCCTCATGGTGCAGGGCCAGACACAGCCCCTTTTGAAGCTGCTTGTGTGACGGTGGTGTAACCCCCCAAAACCTGAGGGAAGAGGACTCTGCACCCCTCTGCCTGTACACACACCCACCATGGAAAGCTGAGCCCACCTTCTCAGCACAAAGCTGTTCCTTTCTTGTCTGCGCTGCGCTAGGGCTAAGCCAAGCCAAGCCCAACCAGCACTTCCTAGTCAGGAGCTGCAACTTCTTGTGGCATCTAGAAATTCCTCAGTGGGTATTCATCCAAAAACCCACCCCATTCAAGCCAGCTTAACTTATCCATTGTGACAGGAACACAGCAGGAGATGGTACAGGCACAGACCACGCTCCGAGCTTTTCGGAATCATTACTTATTAAATACTGACGACTAAGATGTACTGTAACGAGCATTTAAACTGCCTGTAGGCTGATTATCTGAGCTGCCAACTGGACACTGTGTGCGTGGCTCAGGCTTATACAGATTAAGCAGACGGGCTCAGCGACTGCTGCCTGTGTCTCCCAGCCTGTTTCCCAACAGAGGAATGTCATGTGCATTAATTATGAAGAGGAAGAGCCAGACAGTAAGTGGGTACTAAGTGCAATGGCAAGTCACAAATGAACCCTCACTCCTGCCTCCTCTGACGAGCCAGAGGCATGAGAAGCTTCTACAGCACCTTAACTTTTTCAGTGAGCCTTAAAAGTACAAAAACAGGTCAAATATTTCAGTTTTGCATTGCAGAGGAGGTTGTGTTGCTAATTCTGTGGAGACTTACATGAAAAAGTGTTGTGAAACAGCTTCACTCTGACCTTTCCTGGCCAAGCTCCCTCCCCACCCAGCCAAGCTCCCCTCTTGCTGCCTGTCCCCAGCACAGACAAATCTTTTCTTTATGACACAGCAACCCCCCAGCTCCATCCCTGCTCCCAAACCACTGTCACACTTCAAACACTACAAATCGCTGTAATCAGTTCTCACCTTTACCTCTTACCACTGCTCTCCACCTCCCCAGGAATCACAGAACCTTCCTCCCAGCCTTAAAGCCTCATTTCCCCTCCCAGCTCTGCTCTGGTTTGACACATCTTCCCCTTGGAAAGATGTGATGCAGCAGGGGACCCCCTCATTACTCCCACAAGACTCAGGCCTCAGAAAACACTGCTTTAACCTGCTCCAACTAAGCTGTTCTCATCTTGCTTTCTGCAAGGGACATTTACACCTCAAGAGTAATGATGAGTTCTCACAAATAATTAGCTCAGAGCTTAAAACTTCCCACCCCTGCTCCACCCAGGCCTCTGGTAACTCAGCCCTTCCCACAGTCCACACACCAACATGCCCAGTCACCCTTAAACATCCACAAAGGATAAAAACAATAATAGTCACCTGCCAAGTGGAAGCTGCAACCCATTGTTCCAGCATCAGAGCTGCCTTTTTCCCAGCCTGGAATGAGCTGCTTGAGAATGACTTAACAAACACATGTTAAAACACTCACTGTGGGGCTGCCACACCAGCACTCCAGTTACAGGGCTGCATCCACCAGTGACCCCTCTGCTCCAGTAACCCAGCTCCCCACAGCAGCTCTGCTACCCCACAAGCAAACTGCTCCTCAAAAACCAAAGTGAGCTGGAGAGGCCATAGAGCCACCCATAACACCCTCTGACATGACAAGGAACAGCCCCCTGCCCTGCAGATATAAGGAAAGGGGCTGTGGGGAGGGAGGAGTGGAGCCAGGTGTGCTGAGATCAGCACGTCCTGAGAACTCATCACACCTGGGGAAGGGGTGGGCTGAGCTGAGGAAACCTGGGTGCAGCCCTGACAATAACCCATCCCCCTGGGAATTTACAGAGTCACCTAGTCCCCAGACTGGAAAAGCCCTTTGAGACCAGTGAGCCCAACTGGACCTGTCCCCCACTAACCATCTGAGAATCCCTTTGCTGGAACGCAGCTTGGAAGCAGAGCCTGGCCAGGAGTCAAGTGTCATTTCTGTCCCCAGGACCCCCCAGCTGGGTGTCACAGGCACGCCCTGGGATGCAGACCTGGGCCTTGGCAAGGACATGGGTTAGGAGCAATGAAACCCCATGTGCTCTCAGGGACGAAGGAGAACGGCTGTGTGCTGAGCCAAAGCCAAGGGCTGGTCTGAACAGCAAAATCTGTTTGGCTGCAGTAGCCGTGGCGAGTTCCTTGATGGCACCAAGTGTTTACACAAACTTACACGTATCTTCAAGTGCTCTGCTGAGCTGGAACTTGGGGGAAAAGAAACCCAAAGAGTATCTGCTGCTTCCTGGCACCTGAAGCCTGGCTTGGAGTGAGGCTGTGGCAAGCAGTGGGTGCTGCAGCACCCAGCCCGCGGATGCTGATGGCTCCACGTCCCCCACTGAGACAGGAAAAGTTCCTAGAATGTTACTGTTCCCCTCTGGCAGGGAAAGCTTTGCAGGTTCCCCTCTTTTATTTCCAGGAGCAACCTCATCTTCAAAAACCAGTGGTCAGAGAAGTGCCCCTCAGCTCAACAGTGCCCGGCTTGCAGGAGGGATGAGTCCAGAGGGGGACCGTGTGACCGGCTTGGATGCTGCACCCAGACCACACGCACGGGAAGGGATGGGGTTTGTTAGCTCTGCTCTGGCTTCCTACCCACTGAAATTGAATTTCCTCCTGCCCAAGTCCAGCGATCACGTTTTCTGCAGAGCACCGGTCCTGGACCCAGCAGCTTCACCGGATTGATGAGTCCTTTGCAGGCAGCCAGTGGGGATGATTCGTTACTGGCAGCAGGATCCACCCTAAATGGGTATTTTGTGGTGTAAATAAATAAACAAGGCTATGTAACTGAAGGGCCGCTGATGAAGTGTGGACCAGCTTTAATCACAGTGTAATTGCTGCCATCAGTTCTAATTATTTATAAATATTTTTATAATTGTGGAAATTAAACAATTAGACATCCTTCCTTCCCTCTTCTAAATCTAATCAGTTAAAGGTTCAGGATGTGGTCTGGGGCCAGGGATGCTGCACACGCTTCATTCCTGGACTGAGGAATAAAAACCCGCTTCACCGCGCTCCGAAAACGAGCGTCCCTG
Organism: Hypotaenidia okinawae; assembly: GCA_027925045.1. Taxonomy (NCBI): domain Eukaryota; kingdom Metazoa; phylum Chordata; class Aves; order Gruiformes; family Rallidae; genus Hypotaenidia; species Hypotaenidia okinawae. The sequence goes on from BSDF01000024.1 coordinate 4,826,188, forward strand.
TGAACACAACCTCTCACCCCTGTCACAGAACCTCTGTCCCTGCTGCTGAACAGACCCACAGCTCAATAAACAGTCAGATATCCAGCAGAGCCAGGGGTTATACAGAGCCTGGCTGCTGCCTGTGGAGCATCACTCCCTCCCCAGGCTCCCGGGGGCTTTCAGGGGAGGCGTCACCTTCACTGAACACCCGGTTCTTCAGTCTTGCCCCAGTGACACATTTTCCTCCATCCTGCAGAGGAAGAAGAATCTCTCCCGGGCAGGCCAGGTAATTACCCGCCCGGCGTGGGTGGGCTGAGCACCCTGGAAGTTAATAACTGAGATTTACCGGCGTGCTGGAAGGGTACAGAAGGAGGTCACGCTGCTAATTCTCCCGCTGCTGATCCCAGCAGATAAATCTGCAGCACATCAGGAAATGAATTACCCAGCAACGCAGCATGAAAACGGGTGATTATATTTCCTCGCTTAAGGAGAAGTGCTGGCTCCAACGCCGAGCAGCCCCCATGCCCAGCACTGCTCCCAGCCTCCCTGCCAGCAGCCTCCACACAGTGACCTGCTGCTGCTGGAGGGTAAGGAGCAAGGTGGCAGGCTGCCGGCCACAGACTTCCTGTGCTTTGGGGATCCAAGCCCCCCCAACACCCCGGCTCAGCCCCCTCAGGCACCTCCTGGAAATATTCCCCTCATCCCAGGTTTCTGCTCTCCCCCAGCCACTGCACTGGTCAATCACATACCCATACCACCAACAGCGCCAGCCCAAGCTGCCTTCCAGAGCTGCCTTCCCAGAGCTCAGCCCAGGTTTCCACAAGGTTTCTCATACATTTCATGCCCTGGTGCATCCACGAGGCCCAGCAGCTCTTCCACAGCCACCTCCCTCATGGCGGGGCTGCCACCGGAGCCCACCTCCTTTCCCTTGTGTTAGTGTTGGCTGTAACAAGCCTGGTGGCTTCCATCCTAATAACATCTTGGGCAGCAGAGCTGGGGCAGGGACCAGAGCAGGGCTGGCCCCTGGGGCTCCATGTTATCGAGCCTCGGTGGGGGGGACACCAGAAGGACCCTGGGGAGCCCCAGCCCCGATGGTGGGGTGGCAGTCGCAGCCGCTTGCCCTGCTGCACCCCCAGCTCTCCCCAGCTGCTCCCAGAGCCGCAGGAGGAAGGTCCCCAGGGAGTGAACCGGGGCGGGGGACAGCAGCCATCTGCTCAGGAGCCCGGGGTCTGTGGGCTGTCACGGCCGCGCTGCGTCTGGGGACAGCGAGTGACAAACAAGGTTAATGTCTCGCCAGCGGGAGCTGTCACTCCACGTTAGGTCGCGGGTTTCACCCTGTGTGGCACCACGCTTGGGCACAGGGAAAGGTGCTGGGGAACCAACACAAGGCCACCGTGGATGCCATCACCGTCACCGGAGAGGCTGCTCATGGCCACTGTGGGCATCAGGAACATCCTGTCCGTGCCGTCCCTGTGCCACACAAAGACTGGGTCTGGTGCAGCAGGGATGGGAGGGCAGGGAGCAGGGCTGCACCCCGGCAAACCGTTCCCAGCATCCCAGTGGCTCAGGGACCCGTGCTGTGCCAGTGACCTGAGCCGCACTCAGAGCCGCGCCGCCGGGTGTTCATTTATTGAAGGCGAAGGCCAGGTTACTGGCGGGGCCGCGGATCATGTTTCTGATGGCACCAGCCTGGGAGCACCCAGCCGAGCTGGATGTGGCTCTGGCAAGACATGGAGTGTACTAAGTGCCCTTCATCCATCCCTTGCAGCCAGGGTGTCACCGCAGGCCGCAGTGGCCCTGGCATGAGGCGATGCCACCCATCTCGTCCCAAAGCTGCAGCTGCCAAGGAAGCAGCACCCCGTGGCCACCCCCAGCCACTCACACCAATACACACCAGGCATGGGGCTCCAAAGTAAAAGCCAAATTTATTGTTGTATAAAGTAAGAACATAAAAGGTCCCTTAAACAAAACACGTATTGGGTCAGATGGTCCCGGTGTCCCCACACGCCACGGACACAGAGCAGCCGCCCAGGGATGCCCGTGGTGGAGCAGCACCTGGGACTGCGGTGCAGCTGCTGGCGATGGCTCAGTCCAGTCCCCCCCAGCCCCTTTTCCCTGCAGTTGGTTGTAGGGGGGATGGGGAGGGGAGGGGAGAGCTGCCGTGGAGCTGCCAGCCCAGGGGGATGTCTGGGCTGGAGCTGGGACTGAGGTGCTTGTGCGTGGCAGAGCCCCTGGTCTGCGCTGGGAAATAGGCACTTGTGGAAGGGCGTGGGCGCCGCTCCCGGCCGGCTCCGACCCACGGCCCCACCAGCTCCTGGCTGCGGGAGGACAGGCAGCAGCAAGGGGACAGAGTTGCCTGCACCAGTGCCTGAGGCTGGACCCAGGAACAGGCCCCTGTTGTGCCAGGGCAGCCAGCGCTGGGCCTGGCTGGGCACAGGGGATGTTCAAGCAGCTTTGGTTGGTGCTCGTGGTGAATTAAGGCAATTTAGCTTCAGTTAGTTGTAAAAAAAAAGACAAAACCAGCAAAAACAACTCTCTCCAGGGCCAGACACTGGACTGGGAGAGTCTGGGTCTGCTCTGGCTTTGCTCCAAGTTGCCACTTGGACCTTATGTGCCCAAAGGTGGGCGCTGACCCCCACCCCACTGACCTCCTGGCACTCCGGCCTTGCCACTACCTACCAACACCAGGAACATGCAGCCCAATACTGGAAGCATGAAAAAGGGACTTTGGGGCATTTTAAGGGAGATTCAGGCTCCTGCCAGTGGCACGGGAGTGGGGAGATGGTGGAGGGGCCGTGGCAGCTCCCCCCATCCCCACTTCCCGTCACAGTGACCGGTCAGCAGCCTCGTGAGTCCTCGAGTGAGAGGCGGGAGCTCTCCTCGGGTGGCAGATGGGAGCAGATGTGCTGCCTGGCTGCAAACCCCCACCTGTGCGGTCCCCGGGGAGCACTGAGGGGAAACCCGCTCCCCCCAACACACTGGCAGGGCTGGACCCACCACCTGGGCACCTCGGTTCCCCTCCATCAGCTCCCACATCCCTTGGCGGCCCCAAGGGAGAGCTTGTTTCCATCCTCTTTGAATGGGAACTTCGTGCTCCGAGGGGGAAGGCGCAGGGGGTCACCACCAGCCACCCCATCACTGAGCAGGGACCCCCCTCACCCCTCACTCTGTCTGGCCCAGAGGTGCCGGGAGCAACAAGGGCTGGGATAGGGAGTGGGGTGACACTGTCCAGCGTGAGGGGGGCACCCCTGGACCTGCCTCTTGCTTTTCCCGACCCATGTATCCCCACCTCCTGCCCCATCCTTTGGTCCTGCTGGGCTGCGGTCAGAGCCCGTGACCCTCCTAGGGCTGGCAGCCCAGCAGGGCACTGGCCTCCCGGCCGTACCGCTCCTCCCCACTGCCCAGCACTGCCCAGCCAGGCAGGGAGCCAGGCCCAGGCTGCCCAGCGCTGCCGGGAACATCCCTCCAGCAGCCGAGGGTCAGGGGGAGAGATTAAACCACCGATTTCGTTAATGCCCCAAGGGAACTCTGCAAAGGAAATAGAGAAGTTTTAAATGAAGTCTGAATGTCTGGGGGGGTCAGAGCAATGCCCATGTGCTCGGGGGACATTCGGGGTCCCTCACTCTTTTGTAGCACACAGGCAGCAGGTGGATGGTGTTGCCAATAACGACCCCCGGCCGCTGCTGCGTCGCTGTGCCAGAGCCAGGCACTCACCGGCCGCGGCTCCTGCTGCCAGACGTCGCTTCCCCAAGGAGAACAGACCAAATCTGTGACTGTTCCCCTGCAGCGACGGTGGCTCCTGACAGCTCCTGCAGCCACGGCAAACCCGCGGAGCGCCTGATCCCCAGCGCCGCCGGTCCCCGTGTCCCGCAGGGTGCCGGTGCCTCACACCACAGTGCTGATGGTGGACGACTCCTCCGAGCGCCGCTGCTTGCTGGGCAGGGACTTGAGATACTCCAGGTGCCTCCGGGCATCCTCTTGGTTCTGCCGCACGTAGTAGACCAGGTAGGAGATCACCATGGCGAACCAGCCGAACATGGTGACCAGCATGGCGATGTCCGTGGTCTTTTTGTACATGTTGCAGAAGTCCGTGTCAGCGATGACCTGCAGGAAGGCTTTGCCCACATGCTCCTCCTGCACCGAGGAGTCACACACGATGCCGCCTGAGGAACCAGCCACCAGGTCCACGGTGCGGATCAGCTCCTGCAGCTGGCAGTCACACAGCCAGGGGTTGTTGGAGAGGTTGACCTTGGCCTTCAGGTTGCTAAAGGTGTCTTTGCTGACCGACACCAGCCTGTTGGAAGACAAGTCCAGAGAGTGCAGGTGCTCTGCCAGGCCCTGGAAAGCCCCGCTCTCCACCCTGGCGATGGCGTTGTGGGACAGATCCAGCTCCAGAAGGAGCGGCAGGTCCCGGAAGGCGTCACGGGGTAAGAAGGGGATTTGGTTGGAGTCCAGGTAGAGCTTGTGGGTGTCGTTGGGTATGTCCCTGGGGACCTCGGTCAGCCGAGCATTGCTGCAGCGGAACGTCTTCAGCCCTTCCTCCTCCGAGGGGTAGCAGCCCTTGGGGAACGCAGTGGCTGAGCGGAGGCAGGAGGTGAGGAGGAGGAAGCTCTGTAGGAGCAGCCACATGGTCACAGAGTGGAGGAGGACCCGCTTTGCCACAGGCATGGTGCTGCACTGGCTTTATCACGCAGCTGCTGGCCCGGCAGCTCTTCCCTGTGGTGGTTTCAGCTGGACTCGGCACATCTGAGACAGAGACAGCAAGGGGACAGCGTCAGGACAGGGGTGCCAAGAGGCAGAACCAGCAGTCAGCATCACACCTGCCCAGGCACAGCCTGGACATGGGATGGGGATAGGGACAGGGACAGGGACAGCCGGTATGGCTCACGCCTCCATCCATCCTCCACCATGTGCAGCAGGATCAGGCCCCGAGGGGCCGAGCGAAGCCGCGTCTCCTGTGCACCAACAGCTGGGCTGTAACAAACAGAGACGTCTCGGGCTGAGCCAGCAGCAGGGCTGAGCTCCCACCCGCCAAGGTCACCAGCGGTTGGGTTGCTCGCTCGCAGGCGGCCGACACATCCTGCAGTGATGGGACGCGCCGTCAGGCAAACCCTGGCTCTGGGCAAGCAGCTGCTGCAGCAGCCCCCGGGGAACGCAATGGAAACACGTGTGGGCAGCAGCAGAGCAGGTTCCTGCTCCCTGGCTCTGCTCCCCAGCAGCGCCCGGACACAGGCTGGGGTTTCCCTTTTGAGGGGACCGGTGCAGGGGGGTGACTGAGCGCTGCTGTCCCCTGTGTGGTGCCACCCCAGGCGCGGGGCCCGGCTGCCCACACTGCCCTGTCACCGTGCTCCCCATCCAGCCCTCTATTCCGGAGGGGAAAAACGTCAGCAGGAAAGAAACAAAAACAGAAAAAGGAAATTCATTGGAGCTGAGTGTGTGGTGAGTTCCCAGGGTGGTGGCAGCAGATAAGGGCCACGTCTGAGCCCTGCGAGCGCACTGCCTGGCTGTGGGTCCGGCTGCATCCAGAGGCCCCAGACTGTCCCCAGCAGGGCCGTGATGGCAGAACCATCGAGGCAGGATGCAAGAGCTCTCCCCACCATCCCCGGATTCAAGACAGCAGCACAAAAGGGCATCCGGTGGCACGCTGTCAGGCAACAGTCAGTGCTGCAGAGAGCCCCATGCCGTGCTCCCTGGAGCACCCTGCCACCGGCAAACCCACCTCTGGGTGCTGACCGGGGATCCCCAGCAAGGGGCAGAGGTGCCCACCCAAGGGTGGCCCTGGAAGCACTGCCAGGACCCCAACTGCCAAACACCCCAAGGTCGTGTTACTGCGGAGCCGACCCCTGCGCTGCCGTGTGTCGTCCCCCCCGGACTCCTCAAGGTCCCCGAGTGGGGACCAGGGCTCAGAGCAGCTGAAGGGCACCGGGAGCCCCAGCCCTACACCAGCACATCAGCGTGGCGGGGGGACCGCCCACCCCCCAGTCTGCTACCCACGGGAAATGCTGCCCCTCGGGACCCCCTCCCGCTGCCCCCGTGGGCAGAGCCGGGCACGGCGGGAACCCACCGGACTGAGCCGGGAGCCGGGGACCGGGGATGTGTTATCCACGGGGGACCCCCGCGGGCGGGATGCGTCTCCCCAGGGCCCCGCGCTGGGCTCGGACGGTCACCAGCCGCGGTGCTCTGGACCATGCAGCGCAGTGAGGACGGGCACAACCAGCCCCCTGCCCCAAAGCCGGGGTCCCCAGCCCGACCCCGGGGGTCGTCACCAGCCCCGGGGAGGGCGGTTGAGGTGCCCCGGGGGCGGTACGGGCTGCCCGCGCCGGGGCTGTGCGAGCCCAGGACCCGCCGTGAGCCCAGCGCAGCCGGGGATGCCCGGGGATCCCCCCGGCCCCGCTCCAGCGCCGGCTCCGCTCGGCACCGGGGGCGTTGCGGGCGAGGGAAGCCCCGGTGCTTCCCCGGGGAAGCTCGGCTCGGCGCGGCGCTGCCGGGACCCCCGCCCTCCCCGTGCCTCCCGCCCTGCCCGCTCCCGGCACCGGGGGCCGGGGTTGTCCCGGTGCGGACTCACCTGCCGTGCGCAGCCCCGCGGCGGCGGAGCGGCCCCGCGCCCCGGGCCGGAGCGGCCGCGCCCCGCGCAGCGCGGCGGGCCCGGAGCCGGCGGCGGCGGCGGGGCCGGTGGGCGGGATCCTCCGCCCGGGCCTCCCCGGGGCTCCCCGCCCCCGGCCCGCCCCGCCGGGGGGGCCGTACAGCGCCGAGCACCCCCGGTCTCGCACCCGGGTCCTTTCCAGCGAGTCCGCCCTCGGGAGAGGCTCTGTCCCGGGACCGCAGCCCGGGGAGGGGAACCGGGGAGACCCGGCGAGGAGCTGCCGGGACCCCCGAGCCCGAGGCATTCGGCACCAGCGGCTCCCGGGGGGGAACCGCGCCCCCGCCCTGCCACGACCCCCGCCCTCACGTGGGAGCACCCCGGGCCCCCCGGCTCACACCCACCCCCCGGGACCTCGGCGCTTTACACCCCCCGGCTCGGCTCCCGCCCCACCCCCCAACGGCCCAGAGGCTCCGCGCCCCCTCCCAGCCCCCCGGAAAGCGCAGACACCCCCAACCCCCCGCGGCGGGGTGAAGGTGCCCCCACCCGCCCGCACCCTCCCCGCCCGGCACCGGCATCGCTTACTCGGGGAAACCCGAGCCGCGGCGGGCAGCCGGCGGGCAGGATGCTGCCGGGGGGCGGAACGGACCCCCAGCCCAGCCCCGAGCTGCCCGGGCCGGGGCCGGCTGAGCTGGGCAGGAGCTCGGCGCTGCGCGGGGTCCCTCCTCCCCGGTACACCGACGGGGCCGGCTCAGGACCATGGAGAGCGGCCGCCGTTACCGGGCCGGGCCGGGCCCTGGTGCGTCCGGCACCGCCGAGCGGGGACAGGAGCTCCCCTGGCTGCCCAGGACACAGCCGTGACTGTTCCCGTTAGCACCGGGTCTCACCCCGGTGGGACACCGGGCACCGGGGCCGTGCCCTTGCCGTGCCGCAGCAAGGACGGCAGTGGCCGCCCGCACCCGGTCCCCGGTTCTCCTTGGCGGGAGAGCCCGGCCCTGCGCAATGACATTCTCAATAAACCGGTTACCAGGCGCCTGGGCTGGATCTCGGCTCAATTAGGAGAACAAAACCTGACGGGAGAGGTGCAGCCAGGCAGGGCCGGAGCCAGATGCTCCCCTGGGACCCCTGCACTCCCCAGGGAGACCCCGGCTCTCTGTCTGGGACCAGGCAGAGAGCGTGGATCCAGGGCCAGGCCAGTGGTGTAGCGGGAGCCCAGCCAGCCCCAGGCTCTGGGCCTCAGGGTACTGTGGCCAGCGAGGGTTTGCTGGACCGGAGCGTCGGCACACACCGGGGCAGCTGTCGGTCCAGAGGGGCTCCAGGGCTGCCCACAGAGCCCAGGCACAGGATGGTCTGGCTGGATGGTCCGTGGCTGAGCCTCTGCGATCTGAGCCAAGCCCAACACCGGGCTGGGGCAGGGGGTCACCAGGCTGGCCCAGGACACAGCCTCGAGCTGGGCAGGTGGCATCTGGGGAGCCACGGTCTGTGCTCTGGGCACCTTTACTGGCATCTCCCTGTTTGGTCGGGAAGCAGAGGAGCCCTGTGAAACCTGTCACTGGTCCCAGTGCCACCGGGAGCTGTGCACGGAGCAGGAGCGGTGCTGGGGCCACGGCAGTGCAGGGCCAGCTCCAGGTGACCAAGCCACCTGAGCCACCCAGAATCAAGGTGCTGAGGCTGCAGGCAGGGTCTTGGGGTGCCTGAGCTGTCAGCAAGTGCTGGCTCATGCTGGGACCCAGAGAGGTAGAGGGTCCCTGTGGCAGTGGGCAGAGACCGCAGGAGCCAGAGCAGCACCGGAGCTGTGCCCCACTGGAGTCCCATATGCCAAGCTGGTACCCACCATCCTGAAGCCAGAGCCTGCAGTGCAGCACGACCCCGTGCGGACCCTTCCCCGCTGCTGCAGGGATAGCTAAAAATAGCCAGCACCGACTTCTTTCTGCCACTGCGGTGCTAAATATAGCCAGTATCGACCCAGCAGCGGGACCAGCAGCCTGGGAGAGCGGGAGGGGAACACAGCCCCCCAACACAACAGGAGGCCAGGAGCGAAGGAGGCCTGGGAATCCATACAGGAACAGCCCGGTGAGCACCGGAGAAACACTGGGCTGGAAAGCTGCTGGCCTAGGCTGCAGATAGAGCTGGATCCCCCTAGGGAACCCCCCACCCCCAGTGCTGGGTTTCCCTGGGAATCCAGTCTGGGGAGCCTGGGGAGCGGGGTCGTTCTCCCCCACCCTACGCTCGCACCGGCAGCGAGAGGCTGCTGCTGCTGCATCACTGAGAGGGATGAATATTTATGGGCGTTTAAAAATAGCTGTCGCATTGTGCTTCCCCCTCACGTGCGGAGTCAGCGGGGTGCGGGGAAGCTGCTAAATTAGATGTCACCGCGCAGAGGGAGCTGCTCAGTCAGGCAGGAGCGGGGATAAAAATAGAGCCTGCCGTGCGTGCGTGGCTCTCCTGCAAAGCAGGGCCAGCTCCCGTGGGATCCCCCGCCTCCGCTCACCGGCATCCCCGTGCCTTGGCCTGCTGGCAAGGGCATGCCGGAGGGGCCAGGTAGGGACTGGGTTCCGACCGGCAGCCCATCGGCAGCCCTACGGCTACTTTGCCCACAGAAGCGTGTCTCATGGTTTAAGACCCCCTGGGAGAAGCCACTGGGGATCCCAGTCTGGCTCTGGAAAGAGACCGCGGTGCTCTGCCAGCAGCACCGTGCCAGCACGTGGCACCCGGGCAGCCCTGGCAACCGGTGGGGTTTTGGTGCCTGTGCCATGCCCAACCAGCACACAACCACTCGCTGAGTCAGCTTGGACCCGGAGCTGGGTGCATGGCTGGTGCTGAGGCCAGAAGGATGCACACAGGATGCAGAGCTCAGTCTGGGAGCCCCTGGGACACCAGCACAGGGTCCTCACGCTCTGAGGAGCACTAGAGGGATCCCCCATTTCTTCTGTGCAAAGCGGCGTTGTGAACCCCCCAGAACGAACCCCAAACCTCACAAACGGCCTTTGCCGAGTGGTCGGGGAGGGCTGGGACCAACCCTGCAAGGCTGGGGGGCTGCGAGCAGCACCGTGGAGCACCACGCTGCCGGGGTCCCTTGTGCGGGCCTGGGAGGTCCTGCTCAGCCCGGCACAGCTCCAGGCACGAAGCGGCTGGGCGATGGCCCTGCACCCTCCGCAGCTCTCGGCAGCAGGCGCACAAAGGCCTGTGCACAGATGGCTGCGCGACCACGGGGCCACGGCAGCACCACGCTGCTCGCTTTGATCGGTGCGCAAACAAAGGCGGAGCCAGATGGTCTCTCCCCCCTCCCCCCGCGCCCCAGCGCAGGAATCCGAGCTCCCAGCCCCCGACCTTGGCCGGGCGTCCCAGTGGCACGGTGCCGGTGGGCCCCGGTCGCTTCCACGCCTGCTGCTGGCGGGACCCTCCCCGAGCAGGGTTGGAGCACCCAGTGGATCCGGGCTCTCCAGGGTGCTGTCGGGGAGGGGCGGCTCTAGCCCCGAGCGCTCTCCCGGGGCCGTTCCCCGCCATCCCGGGGAGGACAGAGCTGGGACCCCGTGGGCGGAGGGACCAGGACCGCAGGAGAACAGCGAAGGGGCAGAAGACCCTCCGGACCCTCCCCGGGGTCGCGTCCCGTCCGTAACGCGGCTCCTCCCGCCGCCAGTGCCCCGCACGGTGAGCGTAGCGCGGCCCCGGCACCGCCCCAGAACCGGCCTCTCTCGGGGCGGGCACCGGTGCTCGGCGCTACCGGGACTACAGCTCCCAGCGTGCCGCGGTGGCGGGGCGGGCCGGGCCGAGGTGCCCGCCGGGAGAGCAGCCGGGGCGGCGGGGTGCGCGACGGAGAGAGCCCCGGCCCCGTCGAGCCGAACCGGGCCGAGCTGAGCAGCGGTGAGTGAGGGCCGGGCGCGGCGGCTCTTCTCCAGCCTCTTCTGGGGGTGCGGGGCCGGCCCGGGGCCAGGCGGGCGGCCTTACCCCCCTTCTGGGAGCAGGCGGCGGCCGAGCCCCGTTCCCGGGCCCGGGGGGTGAAAGGGAAGGTTCCTCGCGGGGTCCCGGAAGAAATACACCCAAACCCCCCTCCAAGCAACCCCCAAAACAGCTGCCGAGATGGACCCCCAAAGCTCCGGGGTCCCCGGAGCCCCCGCAGTCGGGGAGGGGTCCTGGCCCAGCACCCTGGGCTGCTGCAGGTCCTCCCCCCGCCCTTGTGTCGAGGCTTGTGGGGTCTGGGACGCCCAGCACCTGCTTGCACCCGCAGCAACCCACGGCGCAGCCATCCCCGCACCTTAAAACTTTCCCTCTGAACGCAGCAGGAAAAGCAGAGCCCCAGCGTTTCCACTCCGTGTGGGATGGCTCACACCTCTCCTCACCCTGAGCCCCAGCACAGCTCCGCAGCCCCCCTTTGTGCTCCCGGCCACCCCTCAGGGCCGAGGGGGAAGCGGGCAGCTCAGGGGTAGGGGGGGCACACACAAAGCAGCGCTGCTTTCATCTGACCTCTCACCCAGCACCTTCAAGCGCAGCGTGTGCACCAACATCTCTGATGTACCCGAGGCCGCCCGGCAAAGAGGGGTTTAAAGTATTTGTGGGGCAGAGGGCAAGTGCGATGCTGCCAGAGAGGGGGGAGCGCAGCTCCGCAGGGGCTCCCTGGGACCCTCACTGGTTGTTTTGGGATCATCAGGGAAGATGAACCGAGGACTTGGCCCTCCTTCCCTAGTGATGATCCTACCAGGGGTGAGGCAGATTGGGGGTCCCTGTCACAGGGGAAGGGCCGCAGGAAGAGTGATACCGCTGCTGAGCAGCGGTGAGGTCGGGGCAGTGCTGAAGCACAAGGGGACAGGAACGGTCACGCTCCTCTGGGAACGAAGGTGGGGAAGGAGCTGAGTCCCCAGGTGCTGGGCGCACAGCTGCGGGCGCTCTGGCCACACATGGAAGATGAAGTGAGCAGGAAACCAGTGATGGTGGTTTTTGTTTCCCCTTTTGTCAGAAGTGGGGAGATGGTGTCAGGGCAGGCACAGCCCCGACCTGAGCCCCAGAACCCCAGCCTTTCCCAGCAAAGCCAGACAGGGAGAAGGCACAGCCGCAGCGCCGTAACAGGAGGCAGAGGATGGGCTGGAGGAAGGGCTCAGCTCCACCATCCCAGCACGTGGTTTCCCTCTGACCAGCTGGAACTTTTCCCCTCTTTGGATGGACACCATCCAATGTCAGCATGGTCCCGACCTTCACACGCCAAGTCTGGTGAAACATTAAAAGAGCTTTTCTGTCCCAAAAAACCCACCACACAAGCGGGGAAGCAAAGCCTTGCCACCAGCTGGGCCCGAGGGGGAAGCTGCAGTTCCTCTCGCTCTTGTGTTTTGCTTCGGTTTTCTGCAGGTGAAAAAAAAGATCAAATCCCCATTGTAAGATGGGAAAACAAACACCAGGAGATCTGGGGCAGGGATAGAGCTCCCTGTCCCTCAGCCCGGCTTTTGCAACACGGGGCAGAGTTGTGTGTGCAGTTTGAGGTGAGCAGAGAGCTCGGGCAAAGGCTGCAGACACCAGTTCAGAAATGGGAGACAGCAGCAGGCGAAATGTTTTTAAGGTGGTTGAAGGGGAGAACTGGAGAAGCACACAGCGTAGGACAGCCCCAGCGTAGGACTGTGTGCTCAGCTTCTCTGTGTGGCTCTTGCAGGAATGAATTCCATCTCATATGGTCTAGCATTTCACCCATCTACTCATTTTTACAAGCAAGGAAACTGAGGCACAGGGAGCAGGATGGCTTCACGCTCGGCCCTTTGCTGCTCAGCTGCAGGTTGGCCACTGCCCTGCCGTGCAGGGGGAACCAAGCAGAAGCTGCTCAGTAGGTTCCCAAAGTCGTGGTAGTGGTCACCCTCAGAATGGAAACCCCACGGTGTTACCACGGAGGAGGGGGCACCTCTAGCCATAGGGCCTGCAGGAAGGTCTGCTTGCTCCTGGACTCTTTGCCTAATGGTAACAATGTCATTTCAGGACAAGAGGCTCCTGAAGAAGTTCCCCCTCTGCCCCAAAAAAGGAGGAATCTTAAGTTTTTTAACAGTTTATGAAACGGGATGTTGAAGCCTCTGGGACAACCACCACTTGCATTCCCACCCCAGCTGTCCTGTACTACAGCGCTGCTCCGCGTTGCAGTTAGTTAGTTCCTCTCCCTCCTCAGCGCAGCCACCCAAGCACAGTTTGAGGCCCGTTCTTCACGCCTCTCCCCAGCGTCCTCCAGACTAAACAAAGCCGTTTCCTTCAGTCCATCCTTGCAGGTCATGTTTTTCCTACACCTCTGCTCATTCTCACTGCTCCCCCTGGCCTCCCTCCAGCTCCTCCCAGAGCTGGACAGTTTTCTAGCTGAGGCCGTACCAGTATCTGGGAGAATTATTTCCGATGTCTGGCAAACAGCGCTCCTGTTTATGCATTCCACAGGGGTGTTTGCCTTATTTTGTTGGTTTTGGTTGTTGTTGCAACTAATATGACTTTTGTGACTCCTTTTATGCTTCACTGCAACCCTGCTAGGCCCTTTGGAATCAGAGCAGATTAAGGACAGAGCTGCTGCCCCTGCTAGGGCTGAAAGCTGAACTCAACCTCCTGGTCCTGCTTCCAAACTAAGCTTCAGGCTTCTCTCTGGAATATCCAGTAGCTGATATCCTATGATGCAGGAGATAGGGGGCCCTCTGCAGACCTGCAAACTTCTCTGGTAACAGAAGCCTCCAGATGTGAGCCCTGGTGATGGACACCTGGGGAGCAGAGGTAGGCAGGCATCTGTTCTGCAAACCACGCAGCTCTGCCTCGCTGGAGCTGCCCACAGCAGCACCAAGCAGCAGCCACCTGTGCAGTTCAGAGCGGCTGGGAACTTAGAGCAAGCGTCCCAGGAGCCACAGAGCCAAGCGTTTGCTCTGTGTCCTAGACCTGGGCAGGCACAGGGGAGAGCGCCTGCTCCTGAAACAAGCCAGGCCCAGCACGCTGCAAGGGAACTGGGAACAGCTGGCAGCGACACACACAGCGCAGTGTTAGATCTGGCTCGGCCTCGCCTCCCGAGACCAAAGGCTCTGAGAGCTGGAGAGAACAGCAGTGCTGCCTTCCAGCTGTGGGAACCAAAGCAGCAAGAACACAAGGTTGGACATGAGGAAACAGCGCTCGCCCCGGGGTCCTGCACGCAAGGAGGGACAGGCTGTGGTCTTGAACGAGGCTGCATTGCCGTGGGACGCAGGCAGGGATGACTTTACACAAAGGCCTTCCCTGATGTCAGCAGAAAGATAGTCCACTTTACAGTAGCTCTAATTTGTGCTGTTTCCCATAATCCCTAGAAAACAGGTAAAACAGAGCTCGTCTTCCCAGAGAGCATAAAAGCTGACTGATACCTGTTGCTGTCAGTGCAGAGACAAAAGAGCCACTTCAATCCTTACGCTGCCTGTAGGGCACCACTCCAGAAGACTTGCTGTCCGAGATGTCAGTCCTGCTTCCTCAGCTTCCTGGTATTGTTTAGAGAAACCTCTCTCTGTATTCCTCCTCTGTGGCAGCTGTTCTTTCCAGGTAGGGGAAGAGCCATCATCTCCTCTGCAGCTCTTGCTACAAACTGTCCTCCAGAAGCACTTTCCCTCGTTATTGCTGATGTTCCTCCAGAAGAATCTCTCTCACTCCTTCCCCACAGGGGAATTTTTTTGCTACTTCCACCACCATATCTTAAATCAGAAGGCAGAACAGGTGAGCCAGACCAGGAGACCAGCCAGCCTCAGGAGCCGTGCAGAACCCTGCTAATTTAGTTGAACTAATGAGGAGATGTGTTGGTACAGAGCTGCCAGTGCCTTTACTCTGCAAATCCCTGTGCTCTCTTTTCAAGTTTAAGGTATGCCAAACCCATAAACATGTAAGAAGCTTCCTGTGCCCCAGCACTTCCACGACGAACACTGTGATGATGACTTGAAAAGCACCTGAAGTATGTGTTTTGAGCCTTGTCAGGCAGTTGTGGGAAGGAGCCCTGACATCTTGGTTCCGGGGAAACGTTTCAGCAGATCACAGGCAGTTTCAGTTGCAGATAGGCTTCCCACACATATTCCCAAATCTCAACCACTTTGGCATTTAGGTTCCTGTCAGAAATGTCAGTGCTACAAATGGAGGTAACAAGGTGCAGAGAACTGAGCTGACTTGGGAGTTTTTATAGCAAACAACAGATTTGGGGTTCACTTAAGAGCAAAAAGGTGCTCGAGTCCTGCTGTGCTTACCTGGGTTATACAGACAGGGGGTACCACGATCTGAGCACTGACCCCCACTCTGCTTTAGTTTCAGGGGTTCCTGTTTGACGAGAGCACCAAGATGAACGTGGGAACGGCTCACAGCGAGGTGAACCCCAACACCCGCGTCATGAACAGCCGGGGCATCTGGTTGTCCTACGTCCTCGGAATCGGCCTGCTGCACGTTGTGCTCCTGAGCATCCCTTTCTTCAGTGTCCCCGTGGTTTGGACTCTTACCAACATCATTCACAACATGGTAAGGGGGCAGGGGGACTGGCTTGGCTTCCATGGGCATGGAGGGTCATGTCTCCACACCAGCTGTTCTTTTGCAAACAATCTAGTAGGGTTCTTGTTGAAACGATTCCTTTCTCTTTATTTCCAAAGATGCAGAGTAAGTTACTCAACCTCCACCCCTCAGACTGCACCTTTGCCTCTAGGTCATGTATTTAAATCCAGCCTAGGTACTGATGAGACAGCAAACATCTGGTGAGGTTGCTCAGTGGGGACACTGAATTCATTTGCCCGCAGGGTAAGTCCCTTTGTCATGTCCCCCTTAACTGAGGAATTGCTGTGATAAGCCACAGAAGCTGGCACAGCAGCTTCACTTCAGCTGATACAATCTGAATTGGCCTTGTCAGAGTTTAAAAGAAACCAAACCCCAAAACAACACACACCAAGATTAAAACCAGACTTTTTTCTGCTTCAAGTAAACGACTGTCTCCTTCTAAGGCTCAGGTACCCAAAGGAAGGGGTGTCAGTGCTAGGGGTGCACTGGTAAGTGCAGGGCACCAGCTCCCCATCACACTGGAGCCGCTGTGTTTAACTTCACCTCTGTGCCACTGTACAAGCCTCAGCACGCTGGAGTCCCGCGGCTGGGGAGCTGCTCACCCTTGGGCACAGGGGACACAGTACTTCAGATACAGCAATCCATTTTGGAGTCTTTATTATAAATAATCACAGGCTGAGGATATTCCTGAGACAAAATGGGGTCCTCTCATGCTCCCATCAGGACGCCCCTAGCAGGAAAAAAAAAACCCCAAACCAAAACCAAACCACTAACCACACACACCAGAGCTTCTGAGGGCTCTGTTCTCCAGCTGCCTGCTTTTCATCCAGCTCCCTCCCCTTCTCTGGCAGCTTAACTGTGCAGGTCTGAGAAGAGGAAGGAGTTTAAAGGCCAGAAATGACTGTACTTAAAAGACATGACACAGCCAGGCACTGGCTGATTATGGGTGCCTTCTGTCCCCCTTTGGGAGGTTAACTTGTCAGAGTGGCAACAGACCCTCGCTGCCCACAGTGCTTTTTATAGCAAGCGTTTCATGTTGCTGTTGCACGCTAGAGCGAGTCCATGCCAACCTCCTGATCCCAGAGATCTAAGGGCTGTAATCTTGCAACCACCTTCTTGGCTGATGCCCAGGAGCTGAAGGAGAGGCCTCACGTGTAAGAGCCAAGCCTGAGCTAGCCCCGGCTAGCGGCCTTCCTCCCGAACTCTCGCTGGGAGCTGGAGCGCATTTCCCAGCAGCGACACGTCCCTCTAGCGGCACGGCGCGCTGCTGCAAGCTCCCGGAACTGCTGTTCCTCAAAGCGAACGTTTCTGGGGCCTTCACGCTGCGTTTGTGTTTGCTGCAGAGTATGTACATCTTCCTACATACCGTGAAAGGAACTCCTTTTGAGACCCCGGACCAGGGGAAGGCTCGGCTGCTCACACACTGGGAGCAGATGGACTATGGCGTGCAGTTCACGGCATCGCGCAAGTTCCTGACCATCATGCCCATCGTGCTGTGAGTACTCAGGGTGCTGCCTCCTGCGCGTGTGGTCCTGGGGAACAAAACCACAAAGGGCTGTGATTCAGTTTCCACCCCCTCCTCTCTGTTCCCCTCATTTCCAGGTATTTTCTAACCAGCTTTTACACAAAGTACGACCGGATACACTTCATAATCAACACCATCTCCCTTATGAGCGTCCTGATCCCCAAACTGCCTCAGTTTCACGGAGTCCGCATCTTTGGGATCAACAAGTACTGAACTGCATGGCTGGAGCAATTGGAAGAGGAGCAGGAGAGGGGGGCGTGGAAAGTTCATTCTCTCCAGTCCTGTTCCCTCACCCCCACGCACACTGGGATGTCACTTCACAGCGGTGTTTAAATGCAGTATCCAATAGACATACACCGCATGCTGGATCCTCATGCCCAATAAATCTAAACAAGCTCCAGAGTAGAGTTTAGTGCAGAGCAGGATGCCTGACACTGGATCTATTCTATTCCAGTGTCATAAGTAGATGTGGATAAACTGAAACTTCAAGGTACAACAAGGATGAATTCCAGGGAAGATTTTCATCTATCCCAGATACTGAGTGATGAGAACAGGGATGAGAGGAAAAGCTTTTAGTGCTGGTACTTTTGCTGTGGTAAATGCACTTTAAAATATATTTCCCTTTCTGAAGCTAGGTGCTTTAAGCAATACGTGGGGGAAATTCAAAGGGATACAGCCAGACTTTTCCCAATACTTGATTGTTTCTGGCTTTGAGTTCCATTTTGGGGCAGGGGAGTGGGAGGAGGGAGAGAATGACAGATTTTTATTTTGCAATCTTTTACACCACTGAGAAAGGAAGTTCTTTTACTAAAAACAGTACAGGAAGGAATGACCTGCGATTCCACAAAGCTTCCAGTTTTCTACGGTACCATCCATGTGGTTCAGGGAGGTCAAGTGATCCTAAATCACCCCTGTTACTTTCAGCTTACACCAGAGTCCGCCTGCTTAACTCCACTCCCCATCCCAAACCAGGAGTTTTTTAAGCATGCTCCAAGCGCTCAGGCAGTGCAGCATTGGGATCATGGGCTGAGGTGCAGGTTGTTTTAGTGATTGACCAACGCCACCGAGCTGCGTAGCACACTGAGGCTGCAGGAGCACAGGAGAGACTGAAGACTGGTTGGTACAGGCCAGCGAAGGATGGCTGGCCGCTTGCTATAACTGGTTAGTGACAATAATTGGAATGTTTCTCCTCAGTTCAGCTCCTCAATCTCTTAAGTCTGTGTGTGTGTGTTGCTGGGATGTGGACTCAACGCAGTATGCAACTCAAGGCAGTGAGTGTTTGACTGCGGGCTCATCTGGAAGCCTGTCACTCAGCCCTACGCACAAGCACCACAGCAGCGTCCCCATGGCAGCATCCCCAAGCCCTCGGGTGATCACTGGCAAGGGAGCTGCGGGAGAGCAGCACTACGGAGCAGCACCAGCAGCAGACTGAACTAACTAATGGAAGGACACAACGGATCACCAAAGATCATAGGTTATTTAGTACAGGAACAAAGTTGAGCCTTTTCCCCCATAAAATTAGCACCTAAAAGCAGGTTTGCAGGTTTCCTGGCTGAGATAGGTCTACTGCTGTTCAAAGCAATCGGATTTTCCTTGGGTTGTGTGCTGGATGGAAAGTGTTTTTCCTCATGCTGCCCCTGTAAACTCATGACAGTCTGGGTTTTCGTTGTCCTAGCGCTTACAATGTCTCACACTTTTGACAATGGTATAAACATTTTAAATATTTTAATTTTTGTTCCTGCATTAGGCAGTTCTAGCTTTAGAGGTCGTAGTGGGTATTGCTGAGTTCTGTTTGATGGTCTGAGCATAGGACATGGATAGGAGAACTCCAGGTTTGCATAGAAGATCTAGTACTACTCCATGCATAATTTTAGGCAAGCTGCTTTACTTTATCTCAGATTTACTATCAGACTGCTACAGAAGAGGGAAAAAAACCCATTTCATGTACCTCAGACGGCTGCAGGAATGCACAGAGAATCATTACCAGATATATTTGAAAAGTGGAAATATTTTAAGTGAGAAGGAAGTTTTCAAGAAGGCAGAGAGAGAAGAGAGTCTGGCTGATCTCCAGTGAGGGGCTTAACAGATACACAGTTTACTTGATGGGGGGCTAAATGTTTTAACCACCACAACATAAGGACTGCTGCTTTAGTTAAGGTACTATATACCCTAAAGCTAATATACTCTAAGCTATTAGACAATGACTTTTGGCAAAAAAATTTAATTTTCAAAATAGAGCTAAATTATCAATCAGCCAAGTACCTTTGAAATGACCAAGAAATCGGTGTTAATGCCTGGAATGCTTAGGGAAAGGCTGCTGCCCTCAGAGCAATGGGGTCCTTAGCGGGGTGGCTAAAGGCTGTGTCTGTAACGCAGACCGCATGTTGCTGAGCAGATCTGAACATCTGCCCACAGACACGACTTACAAGCCAGTGATGGATCTTCAGAGGAAGGAAAAGTATGTATTTATTTTGGAGCTCTTCTCCCTGAAGTACAGCACTTCAGAGAGTTTCCTTGAAGGCCTCAGCATTACAGCAGCTGAGGGTTCCAATATGGGCTTTGTGCTGTTAACTGACACTATGGACATCTGATTCTGTTTGTTAAATTAAAGATCAACCATACAACAGAATGAGATTATGAACCTCTCAAAAAGGCAGTTTTTAAAGCCTAAAGTCTAAAACTTCTTGTCAGGCAAAGCCTTAATTATTATAATAAGCTTTTCTGATTTACCTTGTTCGCCCAGATGACTACAGTAGCCATCACAGATGTGTCACATGCAAGTGATGTTCTTTACAGCACAGGGACAGCATTTTTGCCATGGAATAACTGAAGTTGACTTGGACTTGTGCAGTTAATCTGACCCAGGGAAATGGAAACTGGGGAGATGTGGAAAGTAGCGACAGAGTTGAAGAAAGTTTCATGTTAATAACGTGTGTTAAGTATCTACATAAGATTAATAATTACAGATCTGATGGCATCTTCCTTAAGAGCCCATCTTAAGGGGAGGTATCAGAATTAATTAGAAAAGAAACCGTAAGTTAATTGTAATTAAGCCACAGTTGTTAATTGTTAAGTACAGTTTCAAGTGAAGGTCGTGGGTACTGCTGGTCGCGCCACCCTCACACGCCTGTTGCGTGGCTCCTTCTGTTTGTTCTCACAGGGATGAGCGGTACCCAAACAAGTTTCCAGTTGGAAACTACCTCTGCAGTGGTGTGGAAGTAACTGGCAGTTCTGGGTCTCCTGGAACCTCTACTGAGCCCACTTCTGGTTTATTTGTGTTTGTTAAATTGACGTAAAAGTGAGTTCAGCACTCAAAGGCTAATCACAGGTTAAAGAGCATAGACATTAAGGCTCTAACACACCTGAGGAAAGGGAGATCGGGACAGCACAGGCAGGGTAGGAGATTTTTGGATGTGTACTTGCAGCTAGCAGTAGGAGTGGTCCAAGGGTGAAGCCTACCTTGTATGGAAAGCCAGGACATGAGTGCAAAGACTCTCCTTTAGTTCTTTTGGACTGTACAATTTTCTCCAAGTACCTGCAAGGAGGAGATAATTGTTACTGATTTTTAAATGGTATTTTGATCACATTACACTTGACAGATTGTTCCTCTCAAACTTGTACTGGCTTCCTGTACAGTGACTAGGGCTCCTCTGGTGACTGAGAAACAATGACTGGCTAAGTAGGTACTTAAGACGCTTTTCTTTTTCCTTCTGCCATGAATGCTGGAGGAGAAAAGCTTTAGAAAACCACTGACTGAACCGTTCCCAGGCACTAGCAGAAGCCATCCCTCTGCCCTATCTTGTCCTGGGCAGTCTCTTTCGAGCCACTGCCAAACCCAGGCGTGTCCACGCATGTGTTCTCACAGTGTGGCTGTTACTGCATCGGGAAAGGCAGCCAGCAATCAAGTGCTGACAGCCCAATGCTTCCCAATGAGCTCCCTTAAACAAATCAGAGGCCAGGATCCTTAAGAGGATGTCACACAGTCCAACCCTTTGCAGAAAAAAGCCTTTAAAACAAAATATCTGGGGCTACTTAATTCCAGAGGTGGTTTTGGTTTGGGTTTTTTAATCATTGTTTAGTTTTGTTTTAATAGAAGCATGGTACTGGCCCTTGAAAAGAGGACAGCAGCTGGTTACCACTGTTAACACGACTATTTCTCATTGCAACTTACCTTCTTTATCGTTGCCTATACTATCTTTTAAGCATGCAAGTGTTTGTGTATCTGTATCCTCCTTGGATCAGTATAAGTGAGATAAATTAGTTGGGTTTTTTAATGGAACATTCTGACATTGTACAAAGTTTTAGGGTTTTTTTTTCCCAGTAGACCTTCTTTTTGCTGTGTATACAGAAGTCTCATGTAGAGAACTTTCTAAAAATAAAGTGTGAATATTTTTATTACTCCTTTGTACAGTATTCTAAGAGAAACTAATAAAGTATTCATGTAAATCGTTGGGTTTGAATCTTTGGCTTTTCACACGGGCAGGCTTCGCGCTCAGAAACAAGCACAGCAGATGAATGCTAGGTAGTAATTCCAAGCCCACCAAGCAATGGAGTGCAGCAAAGCAAAGAGGTCACAACCCATAATAAAAGCACCTCCAGAAACAGAATCATTGGCCCCTTGTCCCACCACACCCAATTAGCAGGCTCTCAGCTTTAGCAAAACCCTCCTAAAACCAGAACACACCATTCCTCACCCTAAGGGATCAGAGGTACAAATGAAAACTAGAGCCACATTAGAAATTAAGCAAACCTTAAGGGAACGATGCATCTGTAGAACAAGTTGTCCACTGTAACATATGGTGACTGTTTTAGTGAGGCCTGGCTGACACCTAGCTACTCAAGGACGTAATTAACAGAGCTGGTGCCTAGTCGACTCAGGTAACACCACTAACAAGTCACGCACCTAGTTTATCTGCATGAAGGATGTAGATGTAAGAAGAAGTACTTAGATAAGAAGTAGCAAGGGGGACCTTGAACAGAACCTCCCAACAAACGAGATTTACACCCTTGAGAGTCAAAAGACAGCACATTTCTCTAATGGGTGTCCTTTGAGCAAACCACATTACAGTATGAAAGCCACACCTCCAGCACCGATTAAACCCCTCCCCAGATAAAGACCCCTACTCACTGAACAGGATAGTGAGTTTTTAGTGAAGGTTCTGTGCCTTTCAACAGAAACAGGCGAAAAGTCAGCCAGTTGTATGTGTAACTAACAGGTAGAACAAACATCCTGGACTCCAACAACCTAACAGTATCTGTGCTAGCCTTGTGGAACAACCCCCTACCACCCACCTCTGCACAGAAACTTCTCCCACTCTTCGGGACAGTAACATGTTGGCTTGAGTCAATGCCTGAGGAATTATGCAAGAAGTGGGCTTTTTGAATTCTGAATTAGCAAATACTTCCTGGTCTGATGAGAGGGGCGGGGAAAAGACTGTTTCACTAGCCCTGCTGCTTTACAGAGGCCACATCAGTTCAGAGGCACAGCACGCCGCTCCACACGTCCCACGGATCATAGAGGAGAAGCCATTCGCTCCCCAAATAGGTAAGTACATTATTAAAAGCTTTTGGTTATGGAGAGAACTGTCTGTTAAGTGTTCTTGTTTAGTTTTTACCTCTTTGAAGTCTCCCAAAGAAATGAGTCCTGTAGGTAACTGCTAAAATGAAAGGCAAGCCTGCGTTGAGCACGGAAGTTCATCCTCCCTCCCCAGCTGCATCGAACACAACACACCATCCTCTGTGATGTGACAGGCTGTCTGCGTTCTGAAAGAATCCACTGTCACATCTCTCTTTTCAGACCACTGTGGGGCACTAGGGAGAGGGAAGATACCCCCCCAGCTGCTCCTCTGAACTATAAACGGGGTCAGCATCTCCTCTCTAACAAGGCTCGATAAAACAGGGTGCAGAAGAGGGAGCAGACCCTCACACTTTTCTGCTTCTTGACTGTCCTGGTTTCAGTCAGGATAGAGTTAACTTCATTTGTAGCAGCTGATGGGGTGCTGTGTTTGGGAGTTACAATGAAAGCAGTGCTGAGAACACCCTGATGTTCTTAGTTGCAGTCAGACAGTCAAGGACTTTCTCAGCTTCTTCATATTTCTCTATTCTTGAGAAAGGAGGGGCGAAGCCAGGACAGGTGACCCAGAGGGGCCAAAGAGAGTATTCCATGCCAATGACGTCCTGCCCAGGAGAACGGGGGGCTGAGGGGAGGAAGAAGAGGGGCGGTGGCGGGACGCGTGCTGCTTGGGGGGACGGTCGGGTTCCGGGACAGCTCTGGGTGGTACGGCCTGAGTTGTGTGGGTCGGGGAGAAACTGCATTGGGGATCAAGAGTTTCATCTTCTTTTGCTCTAAAGTCCTGTTAGCATTGGGATATTTGATCTTTCTGTTCTCTTAGTAAACTCTCCTTATCCCAACCCACGGGCCTCTTAGTTTCTTGGGTTTGGAGTTATTTCCCCTTCCTTTTCCCTTCCCTTGTTTCCCCCTTTTTCCCTCTTCCCCTGCTCTTTTACTTTAAGAAGCAGGCAGCTGCGTGGATCTTGGCCCACAGCCGGGGGGAAACCACGACATTGACAAGATTGTATTTTTCCATCTGAAAATCAAACCTCCTTCACCACATTACAGACACCAACTGCCATGTGCTACCCTACTTCCTCCTTCAACCCATCGTTCAGCTCTCAGCACTTTCATTTCCTTGCAGCGTGGCTGCAATGATTTTTTTCTAGCCCTTTATTTTCAAGCAACGCTGAACCACCACTGTCTGCCAGGCAGTGAGGTGAACGTGCTGAGGCAGTAAGAACAAGCAAGGACCCGCTCAAGCTTTTTTCTTTTTAAACTTGCATCAAGTCATCCCATTAATCAAAGATTAGTGCATTTTATGAGCACGATAGATCTTGGATTAAGGAATAAGGTCTGGTTTTGTGATGAAAATTATGGTATGTACTAGTATGTGCAACAATATCTTAATTGAAAGAGCACTAGTGGATTCCAATGCTGAAGACCAGTCCCCAGGATGGGGTAGCTGTGTTCTCAGTGCAAGCGATGCCTGGGAGTTACACAGCAAAGGGGGCCACGTCTAAACACACCTCACCAGCAAGCCACTGTTCATCCTACCTTCCCAAATGAATGTTTCCCTATCCCATGAGAGGTGTGTCCTTGTTCCCATGGGGAATTTTACCCCCTACCATTTTTAAAAAGTTGCTAGTAATAAAAGTAACTGCTATTTTGTTACAACCTTCTGCTTGCAGGTCAAGTCATTTTGCTTGTCTTGTCTCCTTCCTAAGGCACAAGCACACTTCACCTTCGCTCAAAAATTCACCCAGCCACAGCAGAATGTTTAAAAAAGTCACCAAATCCATAGTGAAGGAAATGGATCCGAGTGGAGACCTGGTCCCAGTTCACAGCATCTCAGACCACGAACACTTTGGACTCCTCTGTCTAGTGAAAAGGAATATTAAAAGAAAACCAATATTAGAGTTCCTATCATCTCCCAAATACAAACGGACAGGGTACAGACTCTACGATGTGCTGCTGCCAAGAGAAGATGATAAAAGCACAGGTAAAGGCCACATTTATTACTTTTAAGTTTACAGTTTTCACAGACAAAACATTTGGCTCATTTGTGCCTGACCTGTATGACGTTTCACCTTTGTCTGAACACTAATTATAATATTGAGCCTGTGCAATCATGCTTAATCTAATGCATCAAATTATTTCAGAGGCTCTCCTTCCCAGCGGAGGTGGTCAAAACGCGGGGCAATTTACAATCACAAAAAGCCACAGCGACAAAGTTGATGGGAGCCTAAGACTTTCTGTTGACCCCACAAGCCCAGAGTTCAAAGTAGCCGCCTCCTTGTCCAAAGAGTGGTCCATCAACCTGGAGAAGCACGACATACCAATACCCAAACTTGAGGCTCTGACAAAAGAAAGGTAAGGCAGACATCTACAGTCATCCTCCTCTACCCCCTGCCAAGCCACACTATGTTTTTTAAATAGCCAAAGCCCAAGGGTAAGATCAGAGAGCACCCATGCTCCCTAACTAGGGATTCCTCTGGGGGGACAGGCAGTAGATATTCCTTACCCATCTCTGTAATGCTTACAGATTTCTTTGTAATTCAGAAAGCAGCAACTCCTCACCACAGGATCGAGCCATCTTTTCTCTTGGCTTGCACCTGGAGAGGAGCACACAGATCAGGACAGGTCTGTATGACCTGCCAGGCCACAGCCTCATGGCCCCAGACCCCTCAGACACAGAATGGGAATGCATTGAGGATGGCAAGAATTGCAGCCCATTTTCTGCTAGCTTTTTCCCCAGAATCCCCTGAAATTGTGATATGTCCATGTACTCATACAACATGAGAAGGGACACAAGCATCAGGCTTCTGGCTCTGAGTAGAGTACAGAACCTCTGTCAGAACTGATGGACAAAACTGACTGGATATCGCATCCCTTTCAGTAAAATAAATGAGAATCACACCTTCCTTCAACAACTGAAGAAAGCACAACAGATTTTATATGTGGTTCACGAAACACTAAAAGCCTCAGAAGATACCATCTACAAGGAATCCACCAAGGGAGAGGGGAGCTTGAAGACCCAGATCTGCGCCACATTTTGTGTACAGGTTTGGTTTCTCTTGAGCCTCTGGAGCCAGTCCTTCCCAAATACCCACACTCCATCGTGGCCTACTAACAGGTTTCATTGTTCTTTGATCAGGGTGCCAGACAGAGCAACCAAGGTGTCACTATACCCAAGGGCTGCACGCTGGCCTTCAGAGCAATCCAGCTGAATATCACAGGCGGATCGTGGAGTAAGTAACCCTTGGGAACTCCTCCATTCAGGAAGGAATGCAGAAGAGAAAAACACTTTCCTCAAGTATCATTTGGCCTCACAGCCACCCTTAGCTCAAGTAATACAAACAACAAATCCCCTGTGCAAAGTCCAACAAGTAGTACGTGTTAGGAGCTGCCTGTGAAGGAGCTGCAGCTTCAGGCGGTGAGGCAGGCGAGGAAATAAAAGAGGGACACTGGAGTCTCAGCTCCACCCTTTCAGAAAGCACAGAGCTCCTGTTGAAAAGCGGGACAGAGGGCAAAGGTTTGTTTCCTTTCTCGCAAGAGCCAGGAAGAAAACAGGGTGGCTGACCCTTCAGTGGGAAGGCTGGTGTGAAATATGGTTCTCCTGGATAGGCAGAGAAGAAAGAATGAGATCCACAAAGCCTGCTGCAGGATTTCAGACTGCATTCGGCTTGCCTCCCTAGTCCACACAGATCTTGCTGAGTACAAGTTGTCCTTTTAATTTTGTATTTGTATTTTAACACATTTTGGCCAATACAGACCCTAGCATGAGGTACACACACAGCAATACGGGACAAGGCCCAGGACCAAAGGGTTTTTTTAAATGGACAGACAGAAGGCCAGATGGGCTGGAGAGGCGTGCAAGCACCAGGCTGATCTACAACTAGCACCTGAGATTTCAGGTCTGGGAAACCAGACTCAAAAACAACTCTGATTTAAAAAAATAAACCTCTATCCTAAGCCAGCAATGTCCTTTTTATCCTGTTGCAGATCTCGAGTATTTCCCAGAAGGTAGCTGTCGTTCATCACTCGAAACTTCTGGTAAGCAACATGTTTTGCTATTTCCTCTTGCACTGCTTTTACCCCCTTTGGGTACAATAGAATCTCCCAGGGTAAACACAAACCACCAGCAGTGGTACACTGCTGTAGAGTGCTGCCTGCTACCCGAGACATGAGAGCCCTCCAACTCTGATTTAAAAAAATAAACCTCTATCCTAAGCCATCAATGCCCTTTTTATTCTGTTGCAGATGTCCAGTATTTCCCAGAAGGTAATGATTCATTTTTTGTATCTGATGGTAAGCAACATGTTTTGCTACTTCCTCTTGCACTGCTTTTACCCCCTTTGGGTACAATAGAATCTCCCAGGGTAAACACAAACCACCAGCAGTGGTACGTTGCTGTAGAGTGCTGCCTGCTACCTGAGACAGCAGTGTTTCCAATGCTGAGTTTAAGGGTGCCAGGGAACTTCTTGTGGGTTTGCCTCGTTTGGAAGTGACATATTTGAACTCTTTCTGGTTTTCAGGTATCTCACAAGGAAAAGTAAGAGCCCTGAAGGAAGATGTTCAAGTGATTCATCAAGTTCTTTCTGCATCACCTTCTGACCTGCCTGCCACATTATTAAAAGCCATCAAAGCTGCCATGAGAGACAAGAACCTCTTTGAAGAGCTGACCCAGAAAGTAAGCAAAGTTCTTCTTACTGCCAGGACTGATAAATACAGAGACACTCACGACCATACCTCTGGCCCCAGAAGTCATCTCTCCTGTGCCACAACTATCAATCCAAAAATCCTTCATTTGGCACATCTGTCTGCTCTCCCTTACCTTACAGAGAAAGAAGGTGATCAGGACAGAGGCAACTGCTGAAATATGTCCTGAATGTAGCCTAGCAGATTTACCTGATGGTATCCAACCACTTACATCACATATTCTGTCATTAATTAGAGCCAGTGTGAATGCTAAAGCCTCAATTACAGCCTCCCAAATAGCTTAAGCAGGGGAGACACATGACTGTTCCTGCAACTAAAAGGACTAGCAGCAGCCTCTTAAATCCTGACATTTCTTTTTCTTATCCCCTAGATGGTAGAAGTTGATGAAACTTGCAGTTATGAGCTGAAAACAGAAAGCCAAGAGCTAAAAGACCTGTTGAGCAGCCTACAGCATTCTTCAGGAAATAATCTGCTAACAGCAGTGATCACCGACATTCTTGATGCATTAGATGGTAAGGCTCTGTGGCCACTTAAATGGAGAAATCTGGTGGCATTGGAATATATGAGGAGTGTTCCTGCTGAGAGACTATCTGAACACACAAAACACACAGAGCGCCTCAGACACGTAGAGAATTTATGTAAAACAGTTTCTTAGGTTGTGGGGACAAAGGTGGTTTATGCTGAGGGCACAGACCTGTCTGTGGCAGCTGCTCTTCAGTAACAGTTGGAGAGTCACAGAGCAGTGACTGCCAGAAGCATTACACCAAATTATCCCTCAGTCCAGGAACAGCGTGCACAAGGGGACCCTTGAAAAGAGGGCTTAAAATCAGAATTAAAAGTGTGGGTAATGATGGCATTATCACCTTACAGAAACAGCAGTGCAAATTCAAGGGTTCTTTTTCCCAAGGCTGCTAGAAAACATCATTTGAACCCCCCAACCCTCTTGGTCTCTACACTGAATGTTAGTCATCTGCATCCAGTCACACCTGTATTCATCTCACAGGGAGGCTGCACCAATAATTTAATTTCTTTGAAGAGGTTCTGACCAAATAGGCATTCCCTGCAGAACCCTTCACACCTCACCAGATGTTCCTGGCACATGGGGTTGGAGGGGGCAGGAGGGGATTGGTACAAACCTGTTTTGATTCTGCAGAGCTAACGGAGGATCAGCGGCTGCTACTGGATGAGTCTGTGGACAAGAAGATTATCCCCCAACAGCTTCAACTGGTGAGAGAACAGACATCACCTTTGGCTCATAACCAAGGGGCAGGGGGGCTGTTCTTTTAAGCAAGGTTACATGTAGCTGACAGTATCTGTAGCAGTGTCACACCTTAAGGTAACACTGGGAAAAGGGGAAGGAAAAATCAAACTTGGCAGGGATCAAAATACTCACTTCAACAGAAATAACCCAAAAATAGCAAGACCCGAGTTTTCTAACAACTGTTTTGCTGATAATGAATGTTAAGTCAGATACAGCTGACTACCATTTTCCTTGAAATGGCTGTCAGAATTTCCTGGCTTCTTTGGCTCCAGATGTTAGGAAAAACACCACCAAACCACCCAAAATCATCACACTACAGCGTTGATCTCTTGACTGTAACTAATTCACAAGAAACCAGGAGCCTCCAAGGTGAAGAGTCCCATCTATAAACGTGGGTTATCTCATGTGCCTGTAAGGTGGTAAAGCACCTCACAAACCAGAGAGATCATTTACTCACTTAACTTCCAGAGATAGGAGCGTTAAAATACCAATTCTGCTCTTTTTTATTGTTGTGAAGGTTAAGCACATCTTGGAACACAACGAAGGACACGGCATAGAATACAAGTGTGGAAGTTCCAACCTGGGTGCCAGTTTGCTCACTTTCCCACCAGAGGAACAAAAGTTAACCATTGATATGATTGAAATGAGTGGAGTGACACTGCAGGAGGACAATTCTGCTGTCTATACTGAAGAAGCCTTCCCAGCCGTAGCAGCCCTGTATGTGTCTCTGTACATCCTCAATCTCCTGAGTAAGTCAGACTAGGTTACACGGTGCCCCCGTTACAGATGATTTACTTGATACTGTATTCAAAAGTCTCTTACCACAAGCTGGTTTCTCATTCCCAACTCTACCCCCACACTAACTAATTAACGCTAAGGGCTGCACTGAGATGAGTAGGAAAAGCAAAATTAAGGGAAAAAAGAAAAAACCAACACTCAGAGAAGCGACAAGCCAGATCCCAGAACTGATTCTCCCTTTGGCAGTACAAATGCAGAGTGCCAGCTGAAAAACCCACTAGCCCAAATCATCACAAGCCTATCAGTCACACCTGATGTGCTCCTAGTTTTCCCTAATGAAACCATAAGAGAGCCCAGCAGCACACAGCTGCTCATGTGGTGGAGGCACTCAGGAATAAACCAGCAACAACTTGCTTACCCCAGTCACCTTACTATTACCAGCACTGCTTAGTGCCATTGCTGTGGGGTCTGGGAGCATTCCAGTGTGGAAAATGCTGGGAAATGTTGCTTTTACAAATTAAAAAGGGTGATTGGCTTTTTTTTTTCTGACTTGAGAGGTGAAGGACTCATGCCACCTCATCATAAATCCCTCATAAAGGAATTTAGGAAGATAAGGAAGTTTTGCTGTTAATTGTGTTAAAAGAATTATGGCACAACCTATCTCCCAATTAGAATACACAGCTCACGGGAAAGGTGCTGCTGCCTAATTAAAACTAAAGCCTGGATGGGGGCTCTGGATTCCTTCAACAAACTTTATGTCCTAATTAAGCCCCACTATTCAGACAACAAACATTTGTCCTGGACAAAAGAAATACTTATAATTTAGTACCCTGACAGACATGAAAGTGCCTAAGTTGAGATTGTAAATTCTGAAAAACTTAATCCATAAGGAAACAGCAGAGGGAAACTTTTACTTCATGTGTTCTTGGGATGCATATGGTGTTTAATTAATGTTTATCAAATGTTAACAGTTATTATTGATTATTGGAAATGTCAATTGTTTGAATGTTTTGATTGTAGTTATTGAACTACTGTGCACACACTTTTCTTTTCCTTCCTCTTTGCTTTACCTCTATTCATCATTCTATGATTCTATGATCCATCACAGAGCACCATCTATAAACAGCAATGTTGAGCCACAGGGTGGTAGAAGGACTGTGTCCCTCACGAATGCCTGTACCAGTGAACATGTCTCAACGTTGCTGACATGTTGTACTTCTTGCTATTATATTACTGCTATATGTGATAAAGGGGACTTGCTAACAAGATGCTTACAAAGGGTTAAGGGGCACTTGCTAACAAAATGCTTGCAAAGGGGGGCTTATGCTTGTTAAAGGGGGCTTACTAACAGGATGATGTGTCATAGTGGTTATATCAGAAGATAACCTAGCACAACTAACTCACTTGAACAATTCCTTGTTAGTTTTGAGTGATTAATGTTTTTGAGAGAATTTAAAGTGGACCCAGGACTGATATAAAGGAAACATCCCAATTATAATTGTGCCACCTGGAACAATCACAACTACACATGTGCCAGGGGAAGGAGGTGAAAAGTTCAATCTGAGGAAGACTTTAAGCCTTCATCGTTTAGACCCCCTGACGACCACCACCAGGAGACAGTGCACAGGCATAGCTGGGAGGAGTTTATGGAAATGATTTCTTGGGACTAATTTTAATACGAAACAGGACAAGTTATGAGTATGCATAGGTGTATGAGGTAATCTAATGCTTTTGGACTGGGATATGGTATAAAAACGCTACAAACTCTGACCAAAGGTGTGCCTACTTTGTTAGGTCACCTGCTCTTGCAAGAACATATAATAAATTACTGCTTCATTAATGCATCTACCTTGAGTCCTTCCTTAGGATGCCTCGTGTAACAGCACACCCAGCACACATCCCATGGCAGAGAGGGGTAACAGGCAGCAGCGAGTAAGCCAACTGTGGTAGGAATACTTCAATTGCTGCTTTATCAATAAGGAGAGAAACTTCTCACAGAGAAGCTAAGTGTTCTTTGGAGCGACACTTTAACCCACCGGCATTTCCAACCTCGTAGCAGCGCTGCCTGGGGCCCACAGGCCAGGGGGGCCCCTCAGCTGGGGGTCCCTCAGGCTGCCGGGGGAAGGGAGGATGCTCAGCAAGGTGCAGCACTGCTTACCTGAGAAGCCAGCAAGGGTGCTGCTGGTACAATGGGCACAGCCAGGTTCTGGCGAGCGGGGCGGTGTCATGACGTTGCACATGCCCTGCCTCGGCTTGCCTCACCTCGGCTCGCCTCAGCGGTGAGGCACCGCGCATGCGCGGGAGAACAGGCGGGAACAGCCGTGAGGCGGGCGGGAAGAGTCGAGAGTTGGGCGGAAGCACACGATCGTTGTCGGAAATCGCCGAGAGCGTGTCGGAAACAGCCGAGCTCTGCCAGCGCCGGGAGCCGCGCTCGGCTCTCGGCTGATCGGGCCTGGCGGCGCGTTCGGCGCTCGGCCGGTCGGGCCCGACGCGTCCCGGCGCGCCCCGCGGTAGTTGCAGTGTCACGGCGGCCCGGCGCGTCCCGCCATGAAGCAGGAGGGCCCGGCCCGCCGCCGCGCCGACAAGGCCAAGGCGCCCCCCGACGGGCCGCCGCCTGCCCCGCCCGACGTGGAGATGCAGGAGGAGGCGGCGGCCGCCGACGCGGCCGGGGAGCGGCAGCCTCAGCGAGAGCTGGACGCCATCACGCTGGAGGGTGAGGGGGGTGCGGGGCCCTGGGCTGGGGAGAACGGGCCGGGGGGATCACCGGGGAGGGGTCCTTGCGCTGTACCATAGCGGGGGCCACCGGTGTGGGCCATAAGGGGGAGAGGGGCTGGGGCCGGATGGGGTGGGGGGCGGGCAGTGGGGAGGGTGAGGGGAGTATGTGGGGAGGAAGGAGGGCATGAGAGGGAAAGGGATGAGGGGGAGGGCAGGGGGAAGAGGGAAGGATGGGGGTCTTGGGGGAGGGGGAAGAGGGTGAGGGGGGTTGGGAGAAGAGGATAAGGGAGGGAATGAGGGGATGACAGGGGGCTTTGCAGAGAAGGGAGAAGCGGGGGTGCTGGGAAGCGTGTAAGAGGAGGGGAATGGGGGGTTGCAATGGGACAAGGAGTTGGGGGTCATGAGGGAGTTCAACGGCCCTGAGTAGAACGGCTGGAGGCCTGAGGGGGAAGGAACCCACCGAGGGGTCTTCGCCTGCACCTTGCACCAAACCACAGGGTCGGGGCATGTGGGACGCTGAGGCTGCACGGCCCCGGTCAGCAAGCAGGCAGGATGGTGGGACAGGTCACCTCGTACCCGGAAGGATCCTGGCACTGGCTTTGCTCCAGCACATCCTTCAGCAGAGGTGCTGGGCTGACGGTGTGTCCCGTTTGCTCCTGCAGACATCAAAGAGCACGTGAAGCAGCTGGAGAAGGCCGTGTCGGGGAAGGAGCCGCGCTACGTCCTGCGTGCCCTGCGGGCCCTGCCCTCCACCTCCCGCCGACTCAACTCCAATGTGCTTCACAAGGCCATCAATGGCTTCTTCACCTCCAACAGCACCACGCGGGACTTTCTCCTCGGCTTCCTGGAGGAGGTATGGACAGAGGGCACGGGGAGAGGCACCTGTCTGCAGAGGAGCCGCCGGAGTGCCGCTGCGCAGGGCTGGGGGGCACCAGGAACAGCGAGAGCATGGGGACACCGGGGATGGGCAGCCTGGGAGCATCCAGGAGATGAGTTGGGTCACTGTGGCTCTTGGGACAGGTATGTACTGTCACATCTCTCTCCCTCCCAGTCCATGGACACGGAAGCAGAGCTTCAGTTCCGCCCGCGCACGGGGAAGGCAGCTTCGGCCCCTCTCTTGCCAGAAGTGGAGACCTACCTCCAACTGCTGCTCGTCATCTATCTGATGAACAGCAAACGATACCCAGAGGTGAGATTCCCAGCTCTGAAGCCGAGCTTTTTGCACAGAGAGCCCCAAGGTCCTGCTGACTCTTCCTGCTCTGCCCTAGCTGTGTTTGGAGGCAGCTCCAGGGTGCAACCCCACAGCGCTGGGCCCAGCACAGCCCTGGGCCCAGCACAGCCCTGGACATCTCTCCGGTGTCTCTGGGCAGTGGTTCCTCTGCCCTGACCGCTGTTCCCCTTCCACAGGCTCAGAAAGTGTCTGATGACCTGATGCAGAAGATCAGTTCCCAAAACCGCCGGGCCCTCGACCTGGTGGTGGCAAAATGTTACTACTACCACTCCCGCATCTATGAGTTCCTGAATAAACTCGATGTGGTCAGGAGGTAGGGTGCTCCCTGGGCTCTCCCCAGACCTGTTCCCACGGGGCTGTTTCCTTTCTCCTGCCCGACACCCTCTCTCCCTTCCCTGCAGCTTCCTGCACGCCCGACTCCGGACGGCAACGCTGCGCCACGATGCAGACGGGCAGGCCACCCTCCTGAACCTGCTCCTGAGGAACTATCTGCACTACAACCTCTACGACCAAGCAGAGAAACTCGTCTCCAAGTCTGTGTTTCCTGAGCAGGCCAACAACAACGAGTGGGCTCGGTACCTCTACTACACAGGTGAGAGGCAGAGAGTCTCTCACGGAGCCAGCAGCTTGGGATTGAGGGTTCCCCAGAAAACCCCTTTGAGGGTTTGCTGCTGCACCTGGAGGGGTCTGGTTTGGTTCACTGAGCAGCTTTTCCCCCCACCTGCCACCCTGTGTGGGTGCAGGGCGCATCAAGGCCATCCAGCTGGAGTACTCAGAGGCCAGGAGGACCATGACCAATGCCCTGCGGAAAGCGCCACAGCACACAGCCGTCGGCTTCAAGCAGACAGTGAGTGGGGACGGGGACATTCCACCTCCTGGGACCCCAGGATGGGACCTGTGTAGATTCACTGGGGTTGTTTTCTTTCTGCTCAAGGTGCACAAGTTGCTCATCGTGGTGGAGCTGCTGCTCGGGGAGATCCCTGACAGGCTGCAGTTCAGGCAACCCTCCCTGAAGCGCTCGCTCATGCCCTACTTCCTCCTGACTCAGGGTACGACAGGACGCCCCTGCCCACACTCCATCCCTCCCTGGTGCCTTGGCACAGCGACATCCTGCATTTTGAAGGAGGGGGAGCACAGGGGGGTTCCTCTCCTCCACATTACTCCTTCCCCCATTAACACATTCTCTCCTCCAGCCGTCCGGACTGGGAACCTGGCCAAGTTCAACCAAGTCCTCGATCAGTTTGGGGACAAGTTCCAGGCCGATGGCACCTACACCCTGATCATTCGTCTGAGGCACAACGTCATCAAGACAGGTAAGATGCTGCTGCTGTGGTGTGAGGGGCTCCTTGGGCTGCTCCATCGGGGGGCTCCACTCTTGCTTCTCCCCACAGGCGTCCGGATGATCAGCCTCTCCTACTCCCGCATCTCCCTGGCTGACATCGCCCAGAAGCTGCAGCTGGACAGCCCTGAGGACGCAGAGTTCATTGTCGCCAAGGTAGCTGCCGCCACACGCTGTCCCTGGGGCACAGCCCTGGTCCCACACCACCAGCTTCACTCTCCTGCCAGGATGCCCCTGTTCCCTCCCTGCAGCTCTCCTTCCTGGGGTGGTTGCTGGTTTTAGGTTGAGACCCCTCCCAGGGCTTCTGGGGAACACTCAGACCACCAAACCCCACCACTGCTCCACACACCATGTCCTGAGCCCAGCGCTCCTGTCACAGCAGCCAGCTCCTCCCTTCACCCTAAACTGCTGCCTCAGCCCTGGGAGACAGTGGGTGCCCTGACTGCGTGCCCTCGGCTTGCAGGCCATCCGGGATGGCGTGATCGAGGCCAGCATCAACCACGAGAAGGGCTACGTGCAGTCCAAGGAAATGATTGACATCTACTCGACCCGGGAGCCCCAGCTGGCGTTTCACCAGCGCATCTCCTTCTGCCTTGACATCCACAACATGTCTGTCAAGGTGAGCGCAGCCAGACGCCGGCCGAGGCGACAGAACCACGGACTTGGGGTGGGTTTTACAGCTCAAGAGTTTCTCCTCTCCCTCCTTATCTTTCCAGGCTATGAGGTTCCCACCCAAATCTTACAACAAGGACTTGGAATCCGCAGAGGTGAGATCTCATCTGAGGCTTTGCTGCCGGGAGCCCCTCGTGCCGTAGTCCCTGTCCCCCAGCTCACACCAACCTTTGCCTTTTGCCTCCCAGGAGCGCCGGGAGCGCGAGCAGCAGGACCTGGAGTTCGCCAAGGAGATGGCAGAGGATGATGATGACGGTTTCCCGTGACCCTCTGGCCTGGCTGTATTTTTTTATTTGTCCCTGGGGCAGATGGTGTCTGAGCGGAGCTCCCCCCACCCGCCTTTCTTTTATAAATACCTGCATGTCTGTACCTTGGGAGGGGGGCACGGGGGTTCTCCAGGCCCACAGCCACAGGCCCTGCTCTCACAGCCCCCCCACCACCCACAGTGGGAACCCCTTCCCCGATAAACAAACATTCTTTTAAGGTTGCTTGTGGTCGCTGAGTCCATGAGGTGCGGCTGCAAATTGGGAGCTCCTGGGGAAGCAGGGCCAGGGCTTGGGAGGGGGAGGTGGGGGGCAGGAGCGCGGCTCCCCAGGGACCGCCAGTACCCCCAACTCTCGCAACAATAATGGGGTCAAACTTTGTTAAGCTTCAATTATGACTTTTAAAATAAAAGTTGGAAAAACACCAGCCTGGCTGCTTCCACTCTGGGTGTGTTGTGAGTGAGTGCAAGAGGTTGCCCAGGGCCTGCTCCCCCCACCAGGGCTGGAGCTGATTGCCCCCTCAGCTGGCCCTGGCAGCTCAGGGAGGAGGTACTGAGGGCTCTGGGATGGGGGCACCAAGCCTGGAGCTGAGCCAGGGGCAGCTGGGGCTCAACAGCAGCAGAAGGAACAACAGACACTGTATGCTCCAGGCTGGGATCCTGCTGCTCCAGGCTGGGATCCTGCTGCTCCAGGGCTGTCACAGTCACAGGCCTGGGGTGTTACTGGAGTCTGCGCAGCTCCCCACAGCCAGGAAAGGTGAAGGGGGGCTGGCTGGGCCCTCCAGGCCCCCTTCCCCCAGACACCAATCCTGGGGAGGATGGGGGCAGGATCTGCATCCCACTCGGGTGGGTCCTAGCAGCATCTGGGACCAGCTGGGCTCATCCTCTGGACAAATCCGGGAATGTCCCGGCGCTCCCATGCCGGGCCGGCAGCCAGGAGCCAAGGGTCAAGTGTGGGGCTGCCCATGGTGCTGGGCGCAGCCGTCCTGGGCTGGGGCCACCCCCAGGGTCCCTGGGATGGAGCCCAGCAGCTGGGGCAGAGCAGCAAAGATGGGAGCCCATGCTGGGGGTTCACATGCAGCATGGGGGGACACAGCGACACCCAGGGAGTGCCCATGGTGGCAGGTGTCAGGAAGGGATCAGCCCCCGGGAGAGGAAGAGTGTTCACGAGGCAGAACCGCAGCAGGGTGGGTGCCCAGGACAGTCCCAGGACCAGACCAGGCAGCACCAGCCCCAGGGTGGGGTTTTGCTGGGCCAGCTCCACCACCCGCGCCCCAACACCCACAGGGTTTCGGGTCCGGCCACCACTTCCTTCCTTGGAAAGCTGACAGGGGCTTTGGGCCCCCACAAACTGCTGATTCATGTCCCCCCCACTCCAATTCCAGAAAGCACTGACCTGCTGAGATGGCAGCTCCGCTCCGAGAAACAGGATGAGCTCCCAAGGCGCTCGGGTGCATCACTCCGCATCCCCTCCATGGCCACCAGCTCCGGAAGGATCCTGGTTTCCTCTAGGCTCCAGGGAGGGCAAAGGGCAGAGTTGGGGGGGACACACAGCTCTTTCTCCCAGGAAATCCCATGAATGGGCTCTGCTGTAGCCTCTCACCTAGCCTGAGGGCAGGATAATTAGTGCTGCCAGGTCTGGGGAAGGGAAGTAATCATTAGGATTCAGAGTTAACACCTGCCTGGTGCTGGGTGGGGCTCTGGGAGAAGCTCACGGCCTGACTGCAGCTGCTGGGCTGGGGGGGACAGGGTCTTTCCCCAGCTGGAGGCCAGAGCAGATCCCAGGGCTTGGGGCTGGCTCTGCAGTACCCCATGGGCTATACCCCACTGGAGGCCTGTGGCATGCAAGGATGGGGGGTCCCTATCCTTGTCTCCATCCCGGTGGCCTGCAGAACAGCAGTGATGGGACCCAGGCCTAGAATGAGCCCTGTCCCCCCAGAGTTCAGCTCTGCGCCAGGGTCACTCTGCCCTGACCCCCCCCATGGCTGCAGGTTTGAGTGGGTGCCTCCAGCACCCAGCTGGCCCGTGCCGGGCAGAAGCCAGGCAGGAGCCGGGCCAGCTGGCACTCACCCAGCGCTCATCCTGGAAGCACTTGGGGGGACCAACAGGAGCCAAAATTCCCACATGAGCACGGTGTGGCCGTGGCAGGGCAGCGGGCAGCCGGCCCCGCTCTGGGGCTGCCCTGGGAGCCGCTTCCCCGAAAGGGGATGGCCCCTCACTGAGGGGGAGGGGTTGGGCCCCACTGTAGCCGAGCACTGGGGGCCGCAGGGGGATGCAGAGCAGTGTCTGGCCCCACAGTACCCAGGGGGGCAGGATGTGGCCCCAGGGTGCTGAGCTGGGCTGTCACGTCCCGGGATGGGGTCACCTTCTGCTGGTCCCACACCGTGAAGGTCCCACCACCCTGATGCTGGGGTGAGGGGCTCCGTCAGCTGGTGGGGGCGTTATCCACATGGGCTGGGGATGGTGACAGTCCCAGAGGGACGCTGGCTGTGAAAAGCCACCATCCCCTCACCCGGTCACCCACAAGTGACCCTGTGGTACTGGGCAGTGGCCAGCCCGGCCGGCGAGGCGGGAGCCCAGCAAGCAGGTTAATGAGTCACCGAGCCACCACCGGCACCGTCCCAGCGCCGGCACCTGCCCGGCTCAGCCGGGCGCCTGTGGCTGCGCAGAGGGGCACCCCTGCCCGTGGGTCCTGGGAAAGCCCCCCGAGGCGCGAGGTGTGGGCAGCGGCCAGCCGGGAGCACCCGGCTCCCAGGATTTGCATGTTGGTGATTAAGACAATGAGGCAATCGGCACTGTTGCCACATCAGTGTGAATCCCCGGAGCCCGCTATAAATGCCCTAATCGATGAGGCCACACAGAGCCGGGGCAGGAGCTGTGCCGGGCTGGGCCGCGCTCGCAGAGAAAGAGGAGACAACGCTGAACGGGGCACCATGTGCTTCCTAACCCGTGAGTACCCACTGCCCCCACAGCACCCGCTGCCCCCACAGCACCCACTGCTCCCACAGCACCCGCTGCTCCCACAGCACCCACAGCACCCACAGCTTCCTCCACAGCACCCACGGCACCCATAAACCCTGTACCTGTTGCGCACGCTGTACCCGAGCACCCGCAGCTCCCCCTGCTCCCACTGCCACTGCAGACCCCCAGTCCGCTGCCCCGTGACCCCCAGCACTGTGGGGTGGTGGGACGCAGTGGGCACTCGGTCGCTCTCTTCCCCTTTTTGGGTGGTCCCTGCCATGTTCCCAAGCTGCATTGGTGTCACCATCCCCCAGAGGGTTGAGTTGAGGGCAGGGGTGTCCCCATGGCGGGCGCTAAGCTGCTGTCCCACCAGGTGTGCTGGCACTGCTGCTGGGTGTGACGCTGTGGGCGCCGTGGTGGGTGCTGCACGGGGCACCGCTGGCCGAGCTCTCAGGGGACCAGGACTTCCAGCTCTTCCTGCACAAGAACCTCGAGTTCACCCGCAAGATCAAGGGGGATGTGGCCGTGCTGCAGCGCGTTGTGGTGAGTGCCGGCTGCCGCGGCGGGGTGGGGTGGAGGGGGAACAGTGGCCGTGGCCACTGCGAGGTCACAGATAAGGTGACCTTCCCCTCCCTGGCTTTATCGGCACCGCAGGGCTGGGAGCCAGCAGTGTCCCCTGCGCTTCGGCCTCCTGCCACACTGCTCAGCCCTAGGGTGCTGGGGCACACACTGGGGCTGTGACAGTGCCCAGGGACCTTCCCAGGGCACACCAGCCAGGGTGGTTACTTTTGTCCTGTCCCCACCTCACCAGGTGGCTGGTTCACCTCATCCTTTCCCTCCTCCCAGCTGGGTTTGGGGAGGGAGTGTCCCCACACCCCAGGGACAGGACATCGGGGGGCATCAGGGTCCTCTGGCTGCGCTGACCCAGACTCCTTTGTCTGCAGTGTGACACCTTCCAGCTGTGCAAGGAGGAAGAGCTGCTGTTGGTACGGCAGGACCTGGGCATCGTGCAGGCTCCGCTGGAGCAGTGCCACAGCCGCACCTTCCAGGCGGTGAGTGCAGACAGCCCATCCCTGCCATGAGCTGGCCGGTCTCAGCCCTGCCAGCTTTGGCGCTGCATGGGGCAGCTGGGAGCCCATTGTAGCTTGGGGTCCATGCCGTGCTGTGCCATGCTGGGCCATGCCGTGCTGTGCCCCACCAAGCTGTGCTCCACCAACCACACTGTGCCCACCTGCAGGAAGCCTGTTTCAGCCAGATCCGTGATGGGCTCCGTGCCTACCACGGCTCCCTCGCTGCCTTCCTGGAGCTGCTGCCTGGACACACCAGCCTGGTGGAGACCCTGCAGCTGGATGCTGCCAACCTCTCCTCCAACATCCAGCAGCAGGTGAGGGGAGGGGGACATGAAGGGACTGAGGGGATGGGGTGGGCGTACATGGGGGCTGCATTCCGGGGGGGATGGAGAGGGTCTGGGGGAAGGGAAGGGTGCTCTGCACCCCACGGCTCTGCACCCTGTGGCTCTGCCGGGATGCTGCCGCGCTCTCCGGGTCTCTCTGAGCGTGGAGCTGATGATGCCTCTGCCCTGCTACAGATGGAAGACCTGGGCCTGGCGACGGTGACGTACCCCACGGAGGGTCCTGGCCCCCTCCCCGCCTTCTCCTCCCGCTTCCACCACCAGGTCAGCGGCTTCTTCATCCTGGCCAACTTCCAGCGGTTCCTGGAGACGGCGTACCGGGCGCTGCGGCACCTCGCCTGCCTCTGACACCTGGCCCCACATCGCCCCATGCTATTTATTTACCTCCCAGCCCGAGCGCCCTTCCCGGCAGCACCCGGCTTTTCTGCTTATTTAATATTTATGGCTATTTAATATTTATCTGGCTGGGGCTGCTCCCAGCCCCTCAGCCCCGAGCAGGGCGGCTGGCCCTGCGTTGGCACCGCGCACGAGTACCTGTGCGCAGCATCACCCTTGTTTAATATTTAAACAAAAGCGTATCTCTGCTATGAGGTTTGGGAGCCGGGCTGAGCCCCGGCAGCTGCTGCAGGCACCACGTGTGCCTCAGTTTCCCCACGGCTCGTGCAGCATCGTACCCAGCCAAGGGGACATCATCTTCATCCGTGAATGAGGATACTTCAGAGCAGCATCTCCCTGCCTGGGCTGCAGCCTGCGGGGAGGGAGCTGACATGTATCAATGATATTAGGCACAGTGATATTAATTACTATTTATTAGCTTACGGAGAAGGGGGAGGCCAGGAGCAGGCCTGGCAGGGCACTGGCCTGTCCTCCCTGAGCCCGGCACAGCTCTGACACAGCCCCCGGTCCCGTGGCAGTGCCGGGCGGTTCTACCAGCCGACGGGGTTAGATTTACACCCCTGCACGGGGAGTTTTGGTCTCTATTTATTGCTGCACTGGGGACTCCCTGAGAGGGGAGGGGACATCCCCTGGTTTTATACGCCATAAGAATGGAAATAAACTCTATTTTTGCTCCAGAATCTGGCTTGTTTGTTGTTCCTGCTGCCTCCTGCCTGGGAGGGAGGGGGGTGGGATGCTGTTGGGGAGGAAGGGGATGCTGTTGAGGAGGGGGATGTTGTTGGGGAGGGGCATGCTGTTGGGGAGGGGGATGCTATTGGGGGAAGGATGCTGTTTGGGGGGATACTGTTGGGGGGGAGATGCCGTTGGGGCAGGGGATGCTGTTGGGGGGATGCTGTGTGCCCAGGGTGCGGGGACAGAGGGATGTGGCACTAGGCACCCAGCTCATTTCCACCGGCATTGGCCCAGCGGTGCCCAGCCCCAGTGGAAACCAGCACCCCCATCCCTCCTGCAGCGCAGCCCAGGCCCCACGTGGGGCGGGAAACACCCGTGGGGTGACCGGGCTCAGCTCCTCGGGGGCGGCAGCTTCCTCCCCACACGCAGCAGCGGCGCTTGGGCAAGAGCAGATTCCTAGAAAGCGCCGGAGGCCGCAAGCGCCGCAGCCCCGGGAGCTGCCCTGGCACCGGCACCGGCACCACGCCGGCAGCTGCCGAAGGGGCTCTTGGCCGCTCTGAGCGTCCCCAGCTGGTGCAGGCAGCACGGGCACAGGTGTGATGAGCGCTCAGGGCTCTGTGGCAGCAGTTGAGGTGACATGGGGGGTGTAGCTCTGTGGTAACGGGGGGTTCAGCCCTTTTTTTGGTAGGGAAATGGGCCCCAGAGGCACCCAGGGTGTGCCCAGAGCCCTCCAGAGCCATCGCGGGGTTACAGGACTTCCAGCAGCAGGAAAAGTAAGATGGAGTGAAACTGGCAGCAGCAGGAGCGCTGGGCATCTCCCCCCTGTCCTGGGCAGTCCCTCCCACCGTCCCATGAGCTCCCCTCCCCAGGCTGTTTGGCCACCCCGGGCTGTCCCTGCACACCCCAGCTTGCACCAGCCCCGTTTCCCCTTGTGGGTCCCATGCTCGCATCCTGTGACCACGGCCAGCCCCATGTTCAGCACAGCCAAGGCAAAGCCAAGCTCCAGTGGGTGCTGGGGGTTCCTGTTCCTGCCTCCCCCCACTTTCCCAGCGCTGAGAAGGGGTGCAGGTGAGGCCGAAGTCCCACTGCTGCTCCCCACCCTGTGCCACCCCATCACTGCCATCCCACTGTTGGGGAGCTGCTGATGCCCACACACTGTGACTGTGGCAGCTCCCAGGGGAGCTGATGATGAGGGCCATGGGTCCTTCCTCCCCCCGGGTCCTTCCTCCCCCCAGGTTATCAGTTCTTACAGGAACCCCCTTCTCCTGCTCCAGCCCCTTCCTGGAAGGTGAAGCACCAGGCGCCAGCGCCGCGCGGGACGGGACGGCCACCGGCAAATATTGACAGAGGTGGGAAGGCCGCGAGCTCCGGGTGCTGCTCTTTGCTCCGAGCTAACGGTAAAGAGCCGCCCCTGGGCGAGCGGGCGCTGCCGTGGCTGAGGTGCCCGGGCGGGTCGGTTGCCAGCTCAGCGCGGGACTCAGACCCGAGTCAGAATGTGGCACCGGCCGCAGCACAGCGTGAGCACCGAGCCCTGCGGCACCGCAGCCCTCACCCTGCGTCCCACCCCAGTATGGCAGCACCACTACAGCTGCTGAACCCAGCCCTGGGAGCAGCTCTCCCTGCTCTGCCCTCACTGCGGCTGCCAGTGGGTGCCAGGGTTGCTGCGGGCTCAGGGCCGGATACCCAGGAGGCAGCAGGAAGAGGCAGGATGCTGGGATGCGCCGTGGCAAAGGAGCGGCCATCACCCACAGCAACCCCAAGTATGGCAAAGCCACTCCAGCACCCTCATCGGGGTCTCTCCCTCCAGCCAGTCTGTGAGCTGCCAAGAGCTGAGCTCATCCCAGGGAGCAGGCAGGGGTCAGGCAGCCCCTGAGTCACCATCCGGCTGCCTCGGGATGCTCCACACTAACCCAAACCCCGCAGCACGGCTCCAGCGCCTCCCCGCACCCCGTGTTCCCCCCCATCACCCACACCAGGAGCTGTGACACCCCTTAATGCCAAGCTGGGCAGGAGGGATGGGGCTGGGAGCTAAGGCAGGCCGAGGGGAAGGCCAGCACCCAGCTCCCCCAGGCACCGCTTCCCCCTTTCTCGTGAGTCAAGCAGAAAATATAAATGAAAGGAGCGGAGGCGAAGCCACCCCAGCCCTGCCACCCCCTCAGCCTCAAGGGTTTCGTGACAGCTCCAGGCAGATTCACCACTGAAGCAGCTGACTGGGTGCCGGGACAGCCCCGGCCAGGAGCCTCTCCCACCCAGCACGAGGCCGGTGAGGTGCTGGCAAGGCCACGGTTACTCACCGGCCGCCCGGTGCCGTGCTCAGAGCCAGGGCCAGGGGGGATGAACTCACGCTCACGTGGAGGAATTTCCAACAAGAATTCGCTTGCCAGTGACAGCGCGGCAGGAAAAGGGCTCCACTCCACCCAGGTGCCCTGATTCCCAAACGGGACATCACGGGCAGCCCACTGCCCACCCAGGCTTCTCCAGGGACAGCGGAGAGAAAGGGCCATTCCCCTCCCTCACCCAGCACAGGTGTCCCCCTCCCATCAGCCCCCCACCAGTGAGCCTGCCCGGAGACAGGGGTGCAGGGAAGTGCTGGGTTGCTCAGGAAGCCCCACAGAAGGAGGCAGAGCCCTGTCCTACAAAAGGATTGCTTTATGGAATAGAAAAGGGGGGTCTCTGAAAGGCCATGGCCAGGCAGCAAGGGGGTACCTCAGGGAGGCTGAATGTGGAGGGAAACAGCCCCTGGGGCAAGGCCAAGCCGAGCCCGCTGTGACAGCGAGTCCCAGTTATCCCAGTGCAGCACCCAGTCCCGCAGCTTTCCCAGCAGCATTCTCCTGCATGGCAGAAGGGAGGTTCCCTGCTCACAGCGCAGCAATGGCCTTGGCAGCAACACGGCGGCCCAGGGGTAGGCTGAGATCTGTGATGGCCAGGACAATTTTGGGGCTGGACATGGTGGAGACTTTCACCAGCTCTGAAACCTGCCCAGAGAGAGAAGAAACGAGTCACAACAGTGCCAGGACCAGCACCCTGGAGCACCCACGACCAGGGAGAAGCATCTGTGGGACTCACCATGGTGAAGGGCATGAACTGGAGGATGCTGCCACGGCTGCCCTGTTCCAGGCAGTCCACACACTCCTCCATGAACCACTGGACAAACTGGGTGTGGGTGCCAGCTGTCTTGGCACCCAGGATGGAAGAGATGAGCAGGAAGAGGTTTGCTGTGGAGACAGGGAA
Organism: Hypotaenidia okinawae; assembly: GCA_027925045.1. Taxonomy (NCBI): domain Eukaryota; kingdom Metazoa; phylum Chordata; class Aves; order Gruiformes; family Rallidae; genus Hypotaenidia; species Hypotaenidia okinawae. Next base: position 4,869,921 of record BSDF01000024.1, read on the forward strand.
GGCTCAGCACCAGGCTGGCATGGAGGCTGGGGGTAGCCCAAGCCTCCTGCGCAGAGGACATGTCCCCATGGGTGCGGAGCTGACACCATCCCGGTGCCGGGGTCTCCCCAGGGCCCCCCCCCCATTACCTAGCACCCTGTTGAGCGGGTCCCTCATGCTGACAGTGTGAAGCTGGGAGGCAGAGAGGGAGCTGCTCATGGAGCGATCTGTTGGGGTGAAGAACATGGGTCAGGCTACCCACTGGCCCTGCCAATGTGCCCACCCTGAGCTCACCCAACCTTTGGGCTCCAGGAGGGGCTGTGCCACGAGCAACCCCATGGAGCAGGGGAGGTTTAGAGTCCTTGGCACCCCCCAAACAACGGGCAGGCAGTGCTGTGTGGCACGGGCAGCCCTGGCAGGCAGCGTGGGCGCACACACACACATGCCCTGGGCGTGATGCAGCACAGCACCACGCCACTGGGTCTGGGGTGTGAGACTCGCCACTTGCACAAGCCAGGCTTACTCCAAGTCTGACCAAGTTTAATGACATCTCCAAGGTGGGGGGTTAGTGTGAGTGTGAACGTGAGTGTGAGCGTGAGCAAGCCACCCCCCTGCTCCCTGTCTGTCCGCAGGGCAGCAGTGACTCGGCCGTGATGCTCTGTGAGGGCAGGAGCTGGGGAACAGCAGTGTCACGCACGCAGCGCAGCCCCTGCATGCTGCTGCCAGCGGGGTGGAGCCAGGCAGATGTTCCACAGCTGCACAGCAGTGCTCCCAGCTCGCTCTCGGGGTGCAATTTTGGCTACCAGAGCTGGGGCACATCCAACAGGCTCCTGGCACAGCTCTGACCAGCCCGAGGGGGTTAATCAGCCTCTCAGCGCTTGCTGGGTGAGGAGCTGGGCTGTCTCCAGTCCAACAGGATGGGAATTTACTGGGAAGACTGGGGTGGACTCCACAGGACACAGCTAAGGCCACGATGAGCGGCACCCACCTTGTGCTGCAGTGAGGATGCTCCCCCTTACAAGATAAAAAAGCCCTCCCACACTTTTCTCATGGAATCACATGAGTTACGTGGCCGCAGGAAGCGGCGTTTCCACATCACCGCAGCAAAACAGCCCAAAAAAAAGTCCTGAGTGTCACTGGAAAGAGTTGGGACTGCCTCAAAAGCTAAAAAAAGATAGTGAAATAAAGGGAAACCCCCATATTTCAACAGTAATGAAACCAAGAGAACCTAATAAATCAAGAGTAGCTTAGGATAAGGGCGGCGGGAGAAACAATGACCAAGGAACATCCTGACTCACTGCCCAGGAGTCCAGATCAGGGCTGAGGGAGCTGTGACAGCACCTCAGCGGGGTGCAGGGCACGGACACCCCCTGGACACCCCCCGGCATGTCCCGCCGCAGCTGTTGCAACCCACAGCACGGCTCTGTGGGGACACAGACGTGGCTGTGGGGACTCATTGGCTCCATTCCCCAGCTCGTTAACAACAATGGAATTTTAGGATTGAGCCACAGACATCAGGAACGTCACCTCCTGCCACTCGTGCTGCAGCACAGCAGCCCTTGGGCCCATGTGGATCAGTCAAGGGTGATGGGGCTCCAAAAATGCACCCCAGGCTCCTGGAGCTTGATGCAGCGAGTTGGGTGGCAGCGTCATGGAAGGAAGGTGCAATCTCACCCCCTTTCCTAAATTCTGGTCAGAGGAACAGTGAGTTTGACCTTTTCTGGGTGCAAAAACTCCAGGATAAGGCAGCAAAACCCACCCCAGAGCCCTAAACCTCCACCTAGGCGGCTTGTGAAGAGAAGAGGCTTTGTGCCCATCCATGTTTCACCCCCCGAAACAAACAGTGGGGCAGCAGGAGCCTCCTCCCCCAGCCACCCCCACCCCCCACCCAAACTTACTGGGGCTCGAGAGGATGTTGGAGTCTTCCTCATTGGAGCTCAGCAAGCGCATGAGCTTGGAGGGCTGCGTGTCATCCAGTGGGAACAAGTTGATGTAATCCTGGGGGAGGGGAAGGGGGTCAGCCCCACCAGCCCCTCTCAGGGGTACGATCCCAGCCCTCCTCTCCCCAGGACTGATGTCACACCCTGGGCCCTGCACAGTCCCATGGCCCAGGACCACTCTCTCCATTCATCCAGAGCCCCTCAGCCACAACCAACCCCACACAACCACCTCATCACAGCCCCTCTTCCCCAGGGGATGGGAAGGGAAAGGTCCATGTTTTAGGACCAAAGGAGCTCAGGCAGCGCAGAGCCCAGACAGGGAACTGCCTCAGGTACCCGCTCCAGCCTCCATTGCCTCCCACAGCCAACTGCTCAATCCCAGCACTGCTCCACGCTGGACACACCTCAATGTCCTCTCGGTGCCTCTTCTTCTGCCTGGCAGACGCCTGGCCCTTGTTGTGGGAGGAGTAGGAGCTCAGGGCACACCAGACGGAGAGCCTGTGGGCAGAGAGGGACGCTGGAGGGGCTGCCAGCCCACCTAGGCGATGCTCACATCAAGAGAAGGCAGCAGAGCCCAGCACATGCCCCAGGACACAGCAGTTTCCCCCCACAGTGAGGTGCAGCAGGGAACGGCCCTGGGGCAGCACTATCTGCTTCTGCCAGCACTGTGCTGGGACCAGAGCGGCAACTGGGCAGCTGGGACACTCATCCCAGCACAAAGCATCTCCTCATCCCCACAAACAGGCTCATCTGCCCCCCAAGGAGACAGTGCCTGCAGGTCCAGGGGTCTTACTTGGCCAGGGCCTTTCCAGGGGGGTCCATGAGCGTGTGCCACTTGGAGTGTGAATCCGTGAGCAGGTTGGGCAGGATGTGGCCCAGCAGCGTCAGCGTCAGCTGCTGCATGTCCAGGCAGAAGATGGCATAAAGCAGCTCCACAGCCCGCAGCGTGTGCTCCTTCCGCGTCTCCTTCAGCAGCTCCTGTGAGGCAGGAGGTAGGGCTGAGGGAGCCACAGGCACGGCAGGGTCTGGCCTGCACACTTCCCCCACAGTCAGCCTGGGCACAGCCAGGACCCCTGGGCATGAAGAGCACAGGCTGAACCCAGCCACGGCACCCCTCGTCCTCCTCGTACCTTGACCAGGTTGTTGCAGAACCAGTAGACGCCCCCCATGTGCAGCAGGGTGTCGAAGATGTGGATGGAGTGGCTGTCGACCCAGCCCTTCTCCAGCACCTTGGTGAACACATTCATCAGCACCTCCTTGATGGGCTTCTTGGGGGGCAGCAGGTTCCAGTAAGGGATGGTGTCCATGCCCGTGGAGGGGAACTTGATCTGTGTGGCTGTCTGCTGCAGGACATCAGCACACATGTGCTCCAGGATGGAGCTCATGATCACCACGCTGCAGCAGAGAGAGACACAGGGTCAGGCCGGCCCCGGGAAGAGGAGGAAGGGCAGGGGACAACACGGGGCCCATGGTGCTGGAGCTCACCGCTCGTTGTAGAACTGCAGCGTGTTCTCGCCGTACAGGGGGGTGGCCAGCTGCCGGATCATCTGCAGGGACTTCTCCCGTTCATCCAAGCCCAGCATGCGGACATGGGCCACCAGCCAGGCCACCGCACACACCGCCATGCTGCACACCTTCCCCTTGATGTTGTCGGTGATTTTCTGGGAGAGGAGAATGGAGGTGGGTGAACACAGGCGTGTGGACACACAGGGTTCCTTTCCCCATCACCCGCCAGGGCTGTGGGTCCTTGCAGGGTCCAAGCCCTTTCCTCTTCCATGGGGCAAACGCGCCCCTGCCACCCATGGGGTAGTTTGGGGCAGCATCATGGGGTTGGAGCTGCACCAGGTCCCCACCCAAGTCACTCCAGAGCGGCTGCAGGAGCCTTGGGGGCAGGGGGAGAGGGGACCCCTGCCCACCTCAGCCACAGCCCCTCCTGAGGGCACAGCACAGTGCCTCTGCTCTGCCCCACAGCAACCTCCCACCAGGCCCACCTGGATGGACTCAAAGGTGAGGACACTGTTCTCCCAGGCATTGAGGATCTCCAGGATAGCAGCCGAGATGCTCAGACACACCTCGTGCCACTTCATCTGCCTGCCAAGGGAGAGAGGGGGCTTCAGGGGCTCGCTCAGAGCAGGGGGGGCAGGGAAGATTAGGGGAGGTGTGTGTGGGGGGGGTGCTCCCCTCTCAGCCTGTGCCAGGCACGTGGGCTGGGCCCTTACACCAGCTTCATCTCGGAGGAGTTGTTGAGGAGAGCGACCAGGGACTCCACCTTGGTGGAGTCGGGGCGGAAGCAGGGGTGGTCGGGGTTGAGGATCTTCCCCTCCTCGGGCATGCAGGTCAGCATCCAGGTCTCGAAGAACGGCACCTCGCCCGGCGGGCTCGACTCCGACAGAATCACCTGGAGGGAACCGGGACAGGGTCTGCATCCCGCGGGGACCCCGATGGGGAACCCCGCCCCGGGGTGGGACCATTCCCGGGGCTGTGTGTGACCAACCTCCCCACCCCCGGCGCGGGGTCATGGCCAGGGGAACAGTGCCGCCCTGTGGCCTGCACGAGCAGGCAGCCACTGGCCAGCCTCCCCCCGCCCCCTCCCCCAGTAAGCCACTGGCCAGCCTCCCCACCCCCCAGTAAGCCACTGGCCAGCCTTCCCCCCGCTACTCCAAGTAAGCCACTGGGCAGCATTCCCCCCTCCCCAGTAAGCCACTGGTTCCCAGTCCATGGGGTACAGTTTTCCACCACCAGCAGAGAATGCCCCAGGAGACCCCATCCCTCGCAGGGCAGCACCCCAATGGCTTCCCTCGGTGCCAGGCCAGGCCGAGGCCCAAGGGGCTGCAGCAGTGTCGCTGTGTCCTGCCTGGAGAGGGACACTTGTCCCCTAGCCCTTGAGCTGTGCTCAGGGTCCGCAGCGCTGGGGCTGGCCGGCCCATGGGCCCGCTGGCAGCCAGTTGGGAGAGCTCCTGAGGGGGCATGAACTGGGAATCCCACAGACCACTTCCTCCCTTCAGCCCCAGCACCCAAGGGACACTAATTTTTGTCCAAAAAAAAGGAGAGTTCTGCACATCTGCTCAGCAGCAGCTGGTCAGGAAAGGCACTCAGGGCCGGGCTGGGGGCTGCGAGCTCATCAGACACCCCTGGACACATCCGCTCTGAGCTGCCTGCAGCCAGAACTCCCCAGGGCCTGTGGGGCAAGCCCACCCCCTCCTGCCCTTCCCTCGCCCTGGCCCTTCCCTCCCTCCCTCCTTTCAGTATCGTTTCTCCCAGCACACGCAGATGTCGAAACCTGGAAAATTTTCACGCAACCCAAGTGCCGTTTCCTGAGCGGGGCTCAAGTTCCTTCCCTCACTGGGGAGGGCTGATGCTCAGCTCCCCCCCCCCGACACATGCCCCCCTAGCCAGGGCCAAAACAGAGGGACAATGCTGGGAAAAGTCCAGTGAGATCAGAGCCGGCACCGAGGTTGCCACCAGTACCAGGGACTGGTAAAAGGAACAACCCAAAGTCCTAGGGTTGGCTGCGGCCACCCCCATCGCCTGGCACTCACAGACCCCCCCAACTCCAAGGACCTGCATCAAGGGGAAAGGTTTGTGAGGCTGTACCCCAGGCTGCGGGGACGAGGGAACAACGGCTGCGGGGACAAGGGGAAGGGACAGCAGCTGCGGGGACGCCACTAGAGGAGGCTGCCTGGCCGCAGCACACGGCCGCAGTGCCAAGGCCAGAACCCCCAGCCCCTCAGAGGGCTCTTACCTCAGAGCCGTAGGTCTGGGCTACATGGCACAGCATGAGGAAAGAGATGTCGAAGAGCAGGGCCCGAACTGGAGCACCTTTGGCTGAGGGGGAAGAAACAAAGCCCTTGGCACAGGAAAGGAGGCAGGACGGAGCTCTGTGAGCTCAGGGGCTGGGACCCCGCTTCCTCCCAGCTCCTTTCTAATCCCCGAGCGCTTGGGATCCAACAAGGGCTCCAAGGAACGAGTTGAGCATCTCCCCCAACCCCTTTTGCCTCTGCTTGAGCCCCCCAGTAGCTCTGGCGTCCTGTTGGGCAGCCCCAGTCCATCCCCAGGCTCCCCCCACGCCATGGAAGGTCAGAACACTCAGTAAATTTCATCACATGCAGACAGAGTCAGAGTCCTTATCTGGGGCTGGGTGCTGACACATCACCCCTTCCAGGGAGGGAGCTGGATCTGGGGCAGGGCCGGCCCGAGGGGCCCTGGGTTGGGAGAAGGAGCAATCCCCCCACAAGCAGGTAGCACCCTGAATTCTTGGTGTGCACCCACATGCCACACATGAGGGCAGTAGGTCCCTGGGAGCCCAGATCCCCACTGGCACCCAGCCACCTGCCCCCGTGCTGGGCTCCCTGCTGGGCCTGGAACAATTTGGCAGCCAGATCCAGCTTAATCCATCCAGGGCCCACAGTGTCCCAGCACGTGGCAGCAGGGGGAGCACAGCTCAACCCCCCCCCCCCCCCAACACGTATGCACACACACTTACAGCCTTCTCCGGTGATGTGCTTGGTGAATTCATTCAGCCTGGAGGGGCAGAGAGCGGCAGCAGAGCGTTATCATCACATGAAATACACCCCTTCCCACCCCAGACGGGCAGGGGGCTGGCCCTGCCTGCAGACCCCCTCCCTGCACCCCATCCCAGCACCCAGCTCCAAAGGCACCCTCTGGCAGGGCAGGGACCAGCCACCTCCTCCCTCTGCCTCTGCTCCCCTGCAGCAGAACAGGTCTGGCAACGCTTCTCTTCCCCACACCCACTGGAGCCCAGCATTCGAGCGCGTCCTCTCGCCACAGCTGGCTTTGCAGGGCTGTGTGGGGGTGTCTGAGCAGCACAAACCCCCCAGACAGACAGACGCAGCAAGGCCATGCACCCAGCTGGGCTGGCGTAGCCGGAGCTGCTTTGGGCCTCCCTGCTCTCCCTGTGTCACGCAGCCCCACGCGTGCTGGTGCCTGTTCTCTAACCAGGACACGGGTGTCTGGGGACTGGAGCACACACACACACACAAGCGGCCTGGATGTGAGGCTGTGCCACTGCTTTCAGATCACTTCACACCCTTCAAACCAACCTGACTTGGGTTCTGTGCTCCATTCATACAGAGGGAAAGGAGAGGACGGCATGCTGCACAGCCCGGTCCTCCCAGGGCTCTGCTGGACCCAGTGCTGCAGAGACACTGGGCCACAGGCACATCCCTGGTGTAGAGTTTGGGTGGCTGCTCGCTCACCCCAGCCCCACCAATCACCAGGAATGGTGTTGTGCAGGTGGACACTCACTTGATGAACTTCCGAGCAAAGGATTTCAGCTTGCCAGTGGCCGCTGCCGCTGCCAGCAGCAAGTCCAGGCTCTTCCCAGACAGCATGTGGCCCAAGACCCCCAGCAAGCCCTCAGGGGACTTGGAGTGATCCGCATCCATGGTCTGCACACACCAGACAAAAGAAACAGAGGAAGGAAAAGTCACAGGGAACGTGAGCTACAGAGCAGCGGCAGAACTCTGACCATGGGGGCAGAGCCGATCAGCTGCCAGCGCTGAGCTGGGAGACCTCAGGGACTGTGGGGCACGGCGCCAGGGACAGCCACAGCACAGCAGGGCAGCACCGCTGGGGCAGCACGCCAGCCACAAAACATCCCCTGGTACCCAGCAGTGAGGCAGCAGAGTGATGCAGGGACAGTGACAGTCCCTGGGGACAGAGGGAGATGCAGGAGGGTGGGCAGAGCTGGCGGGGATCAGGCTGCTGGCACTGACAACATGCTGCCTGATGGCTCCATCAGTTTCCTGGGAGGGAGGAGAGGAGCTCCTGGGCTCCATGGTAGAGCGAGAAGGCTAGGAGTGATTCCTCTGTTCCCCCATCCCGGTGCAGGGGGAGATCAGGCAACTCCTGACCACCTGCCTGGTGAAACCAGCGCTGCCCACCACAGGCTCTGGGGCTGACACCAGCTGTCCGGAGAGGAGCATGGGAAGGGGAGGACTCACCTTCAGGATGTTGGTGACCGTGGGCTCGGCCCTCAGGATGAGCCCTGGGTTGGGCTGGATGTTGGCATTCTCTGCCGATTTCAGGCATGGAGCGTGTTCTCTGTCAGCTGTCCTGGGGCACCAGCAAAGGGCAGTCAGTGAGCAGGAATTCGTCACCATGCCTCACCCTTCCCCACATTCAGCCACCTCCCACCCACCCGCACCATCAGCACCCCCTGAGGGAAGGCCACCACCTCAGGCCACCACCAGCTGCCACCCCAAGAGGACAGAGAGACTCTACTCAATCCATCACTGAAAGCAAAGCTCTCATCCCTCCAGGCCACAGTGTCCCAGTTGCAGGACAGCCAGCGGCATCACAGCTGGTCCTTTACACCCTCCAACAAAGGGCAGCGAGGCGAGGTGCTCCAACCCCCCTGGATACCCAAGCTGGGGGGGGGCATACCGTTTGTCAATCAGGTTGTTCATGTTGGCCTCTGAAAGCAGCCCCTGCTTGCTGCACTCCTGCAGGAGCAGACTGGTGCAGTCACAGCTGGAAGAGAGGAGAGAGCTGGCCTGACGGACAGGACCGCGTTCCTGCCGCTCCAGGCAGCGCCACAGGGCAGGGGGCTCCTGGGCTGCCCTCCTGGCCCTGCTCCCACACCTCCGAGGAAGCTGCAGGGCCAAAAGCAGCTCCAGAGATCACACAGCATCACCAAGATGTGGATCAGCTGTCAGACCCTTGTTGCCTTGCTTGTTTGGCAGCAGGAATTGGATCAAAACTCTGCAGGAGCTGCCCCAGCGCCCCGCAGCGCAGCTCCTCGCAGGGAGCACGGGGTGGCTGTAGCACGGGCTGGGATCCAAGTGCCATGGGATCCAGTGCTGCAGGCCAGCCCCAGACACAGTGAGCACTCACTTGCATCGCTGATCTGCTTTGTCAAGCAGGGGGTGAGCTTCAGCAGGAACTCAAAGGCGCAGTTCACGTCCTCGGTGAAGTTCTGTGGCACACAGGAGCCAAGCACTCAGCTCAGAGCCCACCTTCCCCCCCCCACGCTGCCCTGTCCCTCAGAGGAAGGTAGGGACACAGACCATTTCCTACCCTCGCCCCCCACGTCTGGCCAGGCACCAGCACCATCACAACAAACATGGCTTGCGTGCACACACGATGTGGCTGACAGCTCCAAGTGACAGCCCTAAACTCACCTTCTCCCCTTGGGGATACTTCTTGAGTTTAACCAGGACCTGGGGGATCTGAAAGACACCGGACAGAGACATGAGGGACCCAGGCAGGTCCTGTTCTGAGCTCAGGACCCCCCAGCAGCAAGGACCCACGTCAAAACCGCCTGCAACCCAGGGAAAGGAACATTACTGGTGCAGCCTGTGCACCCAGGGGACTTTGTGACCTTGCTGCTCCCTCTGCAGGGTCCTTGAGCTGTACAGGGAGCTGCAGGGCATGGCCACCACTCAGCAGCCAGGACGGGGACCGAGGCCATGGAGGAGTCAGAGTGTGTGTCAGGGCTGAGATGACACAGATGCCTTTGGTTTGGCACACAGAAAGGAGGTGAAGCTGGCTGCTCCATGGATCCACAGGCCCCACGGCTGCTGTGGCATCCTTCTGAGGCCAGGATTTTCCCCCACAACATCCCCCAGGAAAGCCAAACAAGGCGGGGTTGGGCTGCAAAGAGGCCCTGAACAGCAAAGCCGATGCTCAGTGGGTCACAAGAAGGCTGCTGTGGGCTCAGCTGGGGCGTTGGAGGGTCCCTGAGCCACACGCTGTGGGAGAGGAGAACCAATCCTCTCCCAGGACTCAGTGCTCAGCGAGGCCACGGCAGCAGCGACCCCACAGTTGGGAGCACTGCACTGGCAGGGGTCTGGGTACCTTCAGGAAGGTGAAGGCTGTCCACTTGAGCTCCTCCGTGCCCTCCGGGGACTCGATGAGCCCCACAAAACAGGCCTTCCAGATCTCCAGCACGAAGAGCGGGGAGGGGATGCGCTGCAGAGCACACAAACAATAAACCCCCCAGTGTTGGCAAGGCAGCAAAGCGTCTCCCCCAACCACTGGCAGCCCCTGAATCCCCTGCCAAAGTGCTGACTGGCTCATACTGCTCCCTGCAGCTCCACCCACCCCCTGGGACAAGCACCAGCACAGGGAGGTTGTGGCACAGAGCCGCAGCAAGACCCTGGTCCCATAGCCCCCAGCCACCCTGAGCAGGAGAACAAGGAGCCACTTCTGTACCTGCATCCTCTTCACCATCATCAGCTGCTCCACCAGCGGCTGGGTCTCTCCAGTGAGGTTCATGGTCCCCTCCAGTAGCACCACAGCATGCACAGTGGGGAAGCCAGTCTTGTTCAGCTGCTCAGAGTGGACTGAGAGCATGGTGGGGATGCTGGATGGGAGATGACAGCATTACAGCACAGGGCCACTGGAGCCTCCCAGGGATGGATCCTTGCTCCTCCTGTCCCACCCTCTCTGCCCAGCCAAGCCCCCCCAAGGTCGGTGTCCTGATCTTCCCTGGGGCAGGAGAGCTTCTATCTCTGTGCCCTGCAGAAGAGCTCTTGGGCATAGCCAAGACCCCGCATCACATTTCAGGGCCCTGGGAGCCACTCTGGGGTAATATGGCAGCTCTGGTGTGGCCAGAGGAGCTGAGGGATGGCAAGAGGCCCCAGGGCCACCAGAGGAACAAGCCCTGGGTAAGGTTCCTTTGCAGCAAGTCACCACCAGCCCCATCCCACTGCTGGTGTGGAGGTCCATGCTGGGAAGGGACAGGAAGGCAGGGAGCCAGCAGGGAGGGAGGCAGGAGGCTCTAAGTACCCTATCCCATTTCATCCTCCAGGCCTGTGGAGAGCAGTATAGAGATACCTCTTGATGAGGGAGACGCAGTCATCAGCCTGGCTTCGCAGCGGGGAGTTGCTGAGGTTGTTCAGGTTCTCCCCCAGCTTGACCAGGGACTGTTCCACAGCACTCCAGGAAGCTGGGGAGGGAGTGAGGGCAGACCTTCAGCATGGGGGGGACACAGGGACAGACGGTAACATGTTGAGGCCACACAGGGTGGCTCCAAGGTCTGTGGCGGCACAGAGGGCCTGCCAAAGCTGGGGTTCCCGTGTAGGCCCCGTGGTGAGCAGAGTCAGCACACCTCTGTGAGCCTAAGCTGAGGGTCTGCATGTCAGTCAGCAGCCACTGCTCTGGGCTGAGCCTGGCAGAGCCCCCGGCCAGCCACAGGCACCAACCGAAGGTACAGGGCTGTGCCAGGCAGAGCGCAGGACCCGCCATGCGCCCAGGAACAGCTCATGCAGCCTTCACATTAATTCTGCTTCTCCTTCCAAAGGCAGCGCAGAGGGGAGGGGGCAGAGGGTGGCACGGAGCCAGGGAGGAGCTGGTTACAGCAACAGGGCTGGAAGATGGATGGGCTTGGAGCCACAGGGACAATGCGGCAGGAGCTGGGCAGGGGGAAGGGAGAGGTGGCAGTGACACCTCCCCAGGCCCGGCAGCAACCACGGGCACCTCGTGCCACGGGGCAGGACAGGGGCAGCAACATACACGTCTCCTCCAGCTTGGCAATGTGGATCAGGGCGCGGTTCTTGGTGCTGCTGAGCATCTTCTCCAGCCTCTCCAGACACATCTTGAGCTGGCTCTCAGCCGCCGCCTGCTCCAGCATCTCCTTCACCTTCTCGGCGTAGAAGGCGGCACAGCGCAAGAGCCAGTTGAGGGCACTCATCAGCGCCCGGCAGAGCCCGATGCACTCCTCTGCCTTGCCGTGGCAGCTGCAAAGGGGAAGAGAAAGGGACCTGTGCTCACCGTGGGCTGCTGGGGAAACCAAAGCGCAGAAACATCAAGCTGGAGAACCCAAACCCACATCCCACACTCCCTGACACAGATCCCAACCTGCTCAGCCCACCAGCACCCCATCCCCGCTGTGCTAGGAGAAATCAAACCTTCCCAATACAGCCTCCCCAGTACAGCCTCCCCTCTGGCCACACTACCACAGGGAAACTTTCCAAGCCTCTAATGAAATGATCTTGCTAAGAGAGGTTCAGCACTGATCAATGCTGCGAGAGGTAAGCGCTTTCCCCTCCTGATGCTCAAATCATCAGGGCCAGAAGCTTTGATCAAATTAAGCAGGGGATCAGATTAGGCAGGGACAGGGACAGGATTAGGTGGCCACTCTGCAGTTGGCCAGCAAGAGCTCCCTATCAACATCCCCAACTGATGCATATTCATCCCTGCTGCTCCATTCCATGTAACTGAAGAGCTGCTACCTCCAGCTTCTCTCCTCCTGCTGCCCCCCTGCCACAGGCTCCCAGCTCCAGCCTCCCTCAAGAGGCTGTCAGGGGTTAACAGGAAGATTTCTGAGCTTTCTAAAAAAGTTTTTGTGGCCTGAATTGTCTGGACTCCCCTGGGTCTCACAACACCAACGGAAGAGCACGAAGCAAAACAAGGCAGCTGCCTGGAACGCCTGGGGCAGTGCAGGCAGGACTGTGAGCACTGGCAGACAGGGACACAGAGCCCAGGCCCTGGGAAGCTGCAGCGGCCACACAAGAGAAACAAAACACTCTGAGGGGACAGACGCCCAGGCCACAGGACTTACATCCACCCCTATCTACCTGAGCCAGGCAGGAATATCACAGGAGAGATGTTTATCCCGGAAAAGGTGGGTTTCTTGCAGCTTCCCACAAAGCTGGTGGGATTTTGGACTCACTCTGCTCTCCCCATGCTGGCATTCATGTGGCAGCCCAGCCTGGGGCAGCTGGAGGGGGACAGCAACTCCATAGCGGGGAACCTGCCTGTCTCTGCCAGGATGAATATCCCAAGTGTCCCGGGCTCATCCAGGCCCCAGCAGCTCCTGGCACTGCCCAGGGTACAGCCTGGGGCAGAGGCTGGAAGGGCCACACCATACCTGAGGCGGTCACAGAACATGTCCATGATTTCCAAGAGCGACTGGACACACAGGTCCCGGGAGAAATCATCAAACTAGAGCAGGAGAACAAGGAGGGGTTTCAGATGGGGGCTCCTGGGCTCCAGCAGCTCCTAAAACCAAGCTTAAACTCAGGCCCATCCCCCACAGGCTGGGCTGGGCGCTGCCGGGTGCAGGATGCTCTCCCTGGCAGCTGCCCAGCAGCCACTTGAATGAGAAGTAGGTCAGGGCTGTCTGGCGGCCGGGTCGTGCCCTCCTGGGGTCACTGGAGGCAAACCCATCCCCGGCAGCGGGGCCACGGCTGGATTTTCTCAGCAGCATCACAAGACGGCAGCAAGGGCCTGAGCCCTGCACTCTGCCGGCTGCCTTGACGCGGCGGTGGCTCAGAGCCAGCCGCCAAGCCCACCCCCGGCACGGCGGGGCTGGCAGCATCCACCAACAGCCCGGCTGGCCGCGGGGCCAGGAGGGTGGTGGGCAGCAGAAGGGCGGTGGGCAGCAGAAGCGCGGCTCCCCGCCTCTTCACGGAGCAGATGGGGCCACCCCGCCGCGCCGGAGCTAGCCCGCAGGTCTGCTCTGGGCCCACGCTGCTCTGAAGGAGGAAGCCTCGGCTGTCAAGGTCAGCGCTCTGCCTGCCTTGTCGAAATGGGCAGCGACACAGCCAGGGGAATGGTGAAGAGCCTGTGCCGCTGGGAGTGGACACATCACTGTGCTGCACCAGCCAGCAACACGCAGGCTCTACCCACCCCCCCCCAGATTGGCGCTCAGCCCCACCAGAGGGGTCCCCACCCTCGTTGGGGCTTTGCAGCACATTTGCAGCCCAGCTCTGAAGTCAGCCTGTGCCACCACATCACCACACAGCTACTAGTGCCCCCTCCTCCTGCCCCAGTAACCAAAAAGGGGGGGAATACATTTTTCTTCCTTCCATTATCCTTCCTTCAGATCAGAGGTGGGGGGCCCTGATGTAGGCTCCAAGGGGCCACTGCTCCCCAAATGCCGAGCAGAGCCAGGCGCAGAGGGCTCAACCCCATCAGAGCAGCGCGGGGATGCCGAGCACCCATGGGAAGCCGGCTGACCAAGCAGGGTGCTGGCTGTGGTCACACAGCTCGGGTGCTGGCAGCACTCCCTACCAAGCGGCACTACTTCTCCATCACCAGCTTCAGCACCCTGCAACGCTGCCAGCACCGCCGGCCACAGAAGGCTGTGGTTTCCGGCAGCCGGGGCATGGTTTACACGCATGGTGTTGCGGGGCAGGAGCCTGCCAGGCCCCACACAACGTGAGGGATGAGGCTTTCACACCCGCAGCCACCCCCCAAAACCAGAGCGGGACCCGCCAGGCGTGGCAGCAGCCTGTCCCCAGCAGAACACAGAAGGACTTGGGCGCTAATCTGCTCTGTCTGACCGCTGCTGACTCAGCAGAGGATGTCGCTTTCCACTTGACCTATATTTGGTGAGAGCCATGGGGAGGGACATGGATACAGGGGGAGTGAAAAGAAACCCCTCAGCCAGCACCTGCCAGAGCTGTACCTTGCTGATGGCTGTCAGGACCGTGGAATGAGACACCATCTATGAGTGAAAAACAGAACCAAAACAAAGGCAGCATGTCAGTGGGTGCCGTTTGCCAGCGCGGCGCTCGCTGCCGAGGCACGGCGAGGTCAGGGCACCGCCCCACTGTCCCCACAGACAGGGCTGGGGCGCTGACCCGGCACAGATCCCAACAGACATTTTTAGGTGAGCGCTGGTTCCTCTGTGCTCACAAACTTCAGAGGATGTTAAACACCATGCTCCGAAGGCGCAGAGCTCACAGCAAGGCACTTGGGGGGATTCCCACCCCAGGAGCTGCCCATCGATGGGCAGGGGCTGTTCACAGAAACACCCCAGCTTTGGGCACACGCTGGGCCCGCCATCCCCAACCCAGGAGAGGTACAGATGGGAGATTTGGAGTTCGCCCGCACCCCAGGTTCTTTGCCCACTTGCTAATTGGGGCTGCGAGGTGACACCCAGCAGCGCCTGAGGTGCGAGGCCAGGCAGGCAGCGTCCTTACCTGGGAGCTGATAGCGTATTTCAGGTAGGACAAGATGAGTGGGTTCGGTGAGGGCCCAATCATGGCCTGCTCCAGAAGAGCCTCTGCAAGCAAAGGAGAAGGGGCAGGAGGGCCTGGGTCAGTGTGTATGGGGATGCATGGACACACACAAGCTTTGCCCTCATTCCACAGGAAAGGTGGCACAGCCAAGATGTGCTAACCACAGTGACTCTGCTTCACTCTTCCCCAAAATTAACCAAATCCCACAACAACCTACCCCTCAACAGCAAAAGCCAGTAAATAATGCAGACAGCACGAGCAGCCTCCTGCTAACTCAGCTCTCCCCAGGCACCCTGGCCCCAAAACAGCGCCTGCTGCTTTCCAAACACGTTCCCCTCCCTCCCACATCCTGCCCAGGAGGCTCTCGCATCCTTCGCCGAGTGCCTTTTGCTCCAGCACCTGGGGCTGAGCTCCGGGCAGACAGCCCCTCTCAGCTGGGCCCAGCCCTGCGCGTCTGGCCCTCCCTGTCGCCGGCTGCCTGCCAGCACCGACCCGTGGACGCTGGAGGGGCTCTGCCCGTCCTATCTGCTCAGCCAAGCCTTTAATTGACCATTTGAACTATGGCAGAGCACAGGAACCACCCCCCCGAAAGTGAGCCCCGGGCTGCAACACGGGCTGTAAAGTAGGTCAGAGCACCCAGATGCAAGAGGGGGCAGCGGCCATTTGGGAAGTCATCACCCCAAAGACGAGGAGGAGCAGCAGCTGTCGTTTGGATCCTGTCGGCGGGAGCAGGAGACTCCCTGGGCCTCGCTCGAAGGCCGAGGCCTTGGCCAAAAGCATCTCAGCTTGAGGACAGAAGGCTAATGGCAGCTTTCCCCTCCCCATCTAATCAGGGAGTGTCAACACGAGCCAGCCACATGCTGCTCCCCGCTGCAGACGTGTCAGCACAGATTTGCGGGGCACTGCCGTGATCCCGGCAGCTCGTGCCAGCTCTGCCTCCTTTGTAGCTTGAATCTGAAAGGCACGAGCTTGGGAAAGGACAACTCCAGGGCTGCAGCCAGGGAGGCAGTGGGTAGCAGAGCCACCAGGACCTCGGGAACAGCCGCCTGTGTGCCCACGACACTCGCGCTGCCCAGGATGTCAGCATCCCCCTTCTGCAGCAGGGAAAATGGGGCCCAGCTCCCTCCCCTCCTCGCAGAGGAGCTGTCCCTCCAGCAAAGCATGGGCTAATGAGCCTTTGCCTAGCAAAGGGGCTAAGAACTGGGCAGGAGAAATCTGTTTCTAGGGAAATTGTAGGGACTGATTACATCTGGCCTTGCTTTTGGACAGAGAGGTCCACACCAAGCTCCCCACAGGCCTCGCTGCGTCTGTGAGCGGAGCAGGAGCTCGGCTGGGAACAGGCCCCAAGGAGCACCAGGGACCAGCTGGCCAGCAGCAGGGCTGGCCCTCAAGCCAACCACCCCCTGTGTCCCCCCAGTGCTGAGTTCACAGCCCCCCTGAGCAAACCTGGCTGCCCCCTGCCACATCCAGGCTCTACAGCTCCAGCTCAGCTCCTCCAGCCCCACATCACTCCAGGGCTGGACACATCCATGTGCTGACCCCACCACAGGCCACAGTGGGATGGGAATAAACCCAGCCCAAGGAGCTCAGCCCTGAGGTCATGGTTTGACAAAATCCCCTATCACAGGCCAGATATTACCAGAAAAAAAGCACAGGTATGATGGAGGGAGTTAAAAGAGACACGTTAGATACCAGGGTGCCCCTCAGTGGGGTGCACAGTGTGTTGGGGCTCTTTCTCTTTAAATCCCCCAGCACAGCCACCCTCACACAGCTCTGTTTATTTACCCAGTGCTTGCTGCACAGGAAAAAAAAAAAAACAAAACCCCAAACCTAGCAACAAGTTTCTATAATTGGCATAAAAGCCTGGCAAATCTTTAAACCATGGAGCTCAGCAGGCACCAGCGCCTGGCAGGATTTGTGTCGAACGCCCTTGAATAGGGACGGGAAAAGAAAACCCTAATAAAGCAGGAGTGGGAGGAGAGCTTTGGAGCAGCACCTGGCTCCTTCGCAGTGCTTTTCCCTCCCTTGGCTAGATGTGTTGATGAGGCAGAAGGGTCATTATACTCTTTCAGTGGGGGAAACTGAGGCAGCTAGTGGGGACCTGCATGCAGCTGGGTGGTGAGCGGTGTTGGGGCAGAGCAGTGTGATCCCAGAGCTCTGTGTCAGCAGCATTGGTGCGTGTGTCACTACAGTGATCCCAGCCTTGCCTGGGTGTCCTGCCAAGCCAGCCCTCTCCCACACGCTGACCTTTAGGCCAGCTTAACCACAGGTCCAGCTCTGGGCCAAGCAATGGGACCACCCTGGGCAGCACCAGAGTAGACCCCCTCAAAGCAGAAAGGCCCATCTCTGCACCCCTACTCTGCCCCCAACCGCCTCCACCTCCCACAGCTCCACCTCCACCTCCCTGCCCCAACTCCTCCGACCTGCCAGGTTGAGGATGTCCCAGGTGGCTCCACGGGGGAAAAACCGCTTCATGTTTATAGCCCACTGGTAGTCGCTCCATCTTTCCTTCCAGGCCTGCAGGATGGCCTGCTTCAGATTCACCACCTTCATGGCCACGCTCTGCAAAGGGAGAGGGGCAAGTCAGGGCAGACAGGCTTTTGGGGGGAGGGAGGGAGGGGAGAAAGGGGGAGGATGGGAGATACAATGAGGGGATAACGGAGGGAATGGGAAGGAAGAGAGGGAAAGGGGGGAGCAAAGGAGGAAGGAGGAAAGGGGGACAAAGACGGGGGAAGGGGGTGAGGGAAGAAGCGGAGCAGAATGGGGAGAGGAAAGGGGAAGCAAAGGGCTCCTGAGCCCCCCACCCGGCCCAGCAAGCCCCCAGGGCCAGGCCGCGGCTGGGCCCCGGAAGGCCCCCGGGCCAAGGAGCGGGGGACCACCCCGGGACAAGCCCCGCACCGGAGTCTGACACCAAAACATTAACACCCCCTCCCCAGCTGATGCCGCCCGTCCCCCACCTCCGCCCCGCACCGGCCGGTAATCGCTTCCCTCAACGCCTGGGCACCGCCATGACGGCACCTGCCAGCAAAGCGCTCGCTGATTGGCCATGGGAGAGAGGCGGCGCGCGGGGGCTTCTGGGAGATGTGGTTCGGCGCGGGGAGTGGGGAGAGCCGCGCGCGTGCAAAGGGAGGGGGAGGGGCGCGTGTGCAAGAGAGCGGGCGTGCGGGAACGAGCGCGGCGCCGGGCGCGCGCGGGTGTGTGCAAGGCAGGACGGGCGCGCGGGTGGGTGCGCAGAGGAGCGCGCGTGGGGACGGGCGTGCAGAGGCACGAGCGTGTGAGCGCAGGGGCGCGCGGCGTGCAAACAGGCGCGCGTGGGTGTCAGGGCGGGGGGGGGGTGCGCACGTGCAGGTGTGCAACACCGGCCTGCGCACAGGTGGGTGGGGGTGCCGGGGTGTGCCCGCGAGGAGATGCGCGGGGGGTGTGTGTGTGTAGGCCTGTACGCGTGTGGACACGCGTGTGTCTGTGTGTGTGTGTGTGTGTGCAGAGCCAGGCACCCACGGGTGGGTGTGCAGAGCCAGGCGTGTGGAGGCGGGTGCACACACACAGGTGTGCCCAGGTGTGTGCAGAGTCACACACACAGTCACACACACACGCACACTCATACACTCACCCTCCCCATAGCGCTCGTGTGTCCCGTGTCCCCCCCACCCCGTGCGGTACCAGCAGCTAAAAATAACCCCCATGGCGGCCTCGAGCCATCGCCACGGCAACGGGAGGATGGGGGGGAGGGGGTGTGAGCTGCAGGGCCCTGGGTGGGGGGCGGCTCTCAGCACCCCTCAGCACCCCCACCCACGGGCAGGGTGCTCCACGAGCCTCAGGAGCAGGGTGAAGTCCCCCGGGGGTGCTCGGAGGTTCCTCCGTGGGGTGGGGGCCACCGGTCCCCGCCACCCCCCGGCCCCCCTGGCTCTGTTCAAGGGGGAGGTTGCGGGATGGGGGGGCTCAGCGGCCCCTTAATTCCCTGGTTAATCATTCATGGGGCCGGGGCGCTGCAAATCCCCCCGCGCCGGGGCCGGGATTAGGCGGGCGGGCGGGCGGCTGCCCAGCCGGCGAGGGGCCCCCGCGGCCGGGGGGGCGGCCCCTATTCATGAGGAGGGATTTCCTGTGCCGGGGGGGTCCCGCTCCCCGCAGCTGGCGGGGGGCGGGGGACCGGCCACCGCGGGGACCAGTCCCTGTCCCCGAGCGGGAAGGAACCAGAGGAGCCCCCAGGGACACATCCCCCCCCCCGCCCCCCAGCCCCGTGGCAAAGCACCCCCAGACCGGCTTGGGCCGGGGGGGGGAGGGGGGGCGTGGGATGCGCTGAGGGGGCCCCGGCCCAGCGCGGGGGGAGGGCGTCGAGACCTCGGCCCAGCGCCCCGGCCTTGGCAGGGCGCCCCGGCCCAGCTGCCTCCAGCCCCGGGCGGGGGGGCGGCCGGAAGGGGCCGGGGCCGTTCCCAGTGCCGGGGGCAGGCAGGGGGCCGGCGCGGGGGGCTTCCCCTTCCCGGGGAGAACCGGGACAGCCGGGCCCCGCCGAGCTGGTGCCTGCTGTGGAGGGGGGAGTGGGGGCCACACGGCCGGTTCCCACCCGCCCGCGCTGGTGTTGGATGGGGTGTGTGGGGTTTGATTCCCGGGGTGGGGGGGGATTCCAGCGGGAGGGGGCCGTGGGATCAGGGACACCCCCAAGGGCCGCCCACGCTCCCAGCAGCAGTGGGCGCTGCCCCACGGGGGTCTCTGGTGATGGGGATGCAGGACCCCGGGCTGCACCCAGTATCTCCCCACTCCCGGGGGGCCCGGGGGGGCCCTGCTCTGCCGTGCTGCCGGGCTCGGGCTATATATAGCGGCTCGGCTCTGCAGAGCAGCGGGATGAATTTTAATGAGCTTGTTCCGGCCGACTGCATCGCACCCCGAGAGCGACACAGCCCCTCCGTGTCCCTCGTCCCCTCCCACTCTGGCGTCTGCAGCAGGGCCTGGGGTCCCCACCTGGCCAGGGGCAGGGGAACAGAGGGCTCTGGGTGGTGGCAATGGGGGCAACTCGTAGGCTCATCGCTGTGGACAAGGGGTGACAGTGTTGGCAGTGGATGGGAGAGACACCCATCCATGCCCAGGGGAGTTTGCGGTGAACCCCAGCTGTACCTCAGTTTCCCCCATTGGGACAGCAGAAGATACTGGGTGGCTGTGGATGGGGGAATCTGGGGTCACGGTGCTGAGCTGAGGGAGGCGAGCCCAGTGGGCTGGGGGCAGCAGAGCTCAGCCCCAGCCTTATCGCGGGCAGACGGCGTTGCGGGGGGGTGGCCACAGACACACCATGTTTGCTGAGGATAAAGTGTACAGCACAGGCGGGGGCCAGGCCAGGGGTGCCGCCACCCTGCCCCTGCCACGCTGGCACCCCATGGGGATGGGGGTCCTGGGGTGTCCTGGGGACCAGGAGGACCAGGGGGGCCAGGGGGACCATGGGGACCACAGTGCTATGGGCACCAGGGGACTGGGATGACTAGGAGACTTGAGGGCCATAGGGACCATGGGTGTGGGACACCCACCAGCAGCCCACACTGTCACGCTGCCCCCAGCCCAGCGGTGGAGGCTGGGGTCTACTCTGGGCACCACTGTGCCACAGGTACCCCATGGCCCAGGCACCCACATCCCCAGGGTACCCCCAGGTATCCCCAGGGTACCTATCACCATACCATTGGTACCCCTATCCCCCGGGTACTACCATCCCCTGGGTACCCCCCTCCACTGAAACCGTCATCCCCTGGGGACCCCCATCATCCCCTGTCTCCTGGGTACCCTCATCCCCTGGGTGCCCCCGTGCTGCGTGTGCAGCCCACGGAGGGGGTGTCACGGGGCTGGGGGGCGGCCAGGCCGAGGCCCCCGGGGGTCTCAGGGCCGAGCTGCAGTATCCGGGAGGGGGGGCACCGCAGCGGCCCTTTAAGCCTGGGCATGATGGGATGTGTAGTCCGGGGGGGGGGGGGAGGGGGGCTGGGCGCAGGGCCTGCTGGGAAAGAGGTAGGGTGGGACGGGCGGGTTGAGGTGCTGCTGGGGGGACCCCCAGAGCCGTCCCCAGCGAGCCCCCTTCCCCCGCGCCTCCATTGCACGCTGTCAGTCCTGGCCCCACGGCGGGATCCGGCCCCAGCTATGCAGCGGGTCCCTGCCCCCACAGCCCCACAACCCCGGGGGTGCCAGAGCAGGGCCCACCCGCCGTGCAGGTGCCCTGCGGGGCCATAGGACCAGGGCCGGCTCCCGCCCGGGACGGTTCCTGGGCTGGGCGGGCCCCCGGGCCGGGTGTGGGGGCCGGGCCGGGCACCAGGGGGTGAGGAGCTGGACCCCACCCCACGGGCATCGTCCCCACCTTCCATGGGCGCCGGCCTCAGCTCCTCAGGAGCCACCCCACCACAGGCACCGGGCCCAGTTTCTCTGGGTGCTGTCCCCAACCCCTGTGGGCACCGTCTGTCTGTCCCTCATCACTACGGGCACTGTCACTGCATCCCTGTTCCCAGCCCCTTTGGATGTGACCTCCACCCCACCATGGGCACCATCCCTGGGCCCTGGTGGCACCTTCCCCAGCAACCTCTGGGCATTGTCCCCAAGCCGTGTGGGTACCGTCCCCAGCTCCCCTGGGTGCTGTCTCCAACCCACGTTTGTCATTGTCACAGCATCCCTGTGGGTTCTGTCCCCAGTCCTCATGGGCACCATCTCCACCCTGCCACGGGCATAACCATCCCTGGGTCTCTGCGGGGACCACCCCCAGCACCCCTCTTCTCCCCGGGGGCAGCCCCCAACCTGTGGGCGCCATCCCTGCTGTCACTGTCGCGGCGTCCCCGCCGTCCCCGTGCCCAGCTCCCTGCGGGCATCGTCCCCATACGGGCACCATCTCTGCCCGGCCACGGGCTCCCCCGTCCTTCTCGCTCCCCGTCCCGCGGGCCCCACTCCCGGGGTCGCCCTCCAGTCCCGTTCCCCGCCGCTCCCCCGTGGATCCGTGGGGCGGGCGCGGCGGGTGCAGGGAGCGGCTGCGGCCGGCGGAGGGGGCTGCGGCCGCGGCGGAGCGGGCGGGCGGGCGGCGCGGCGGGGCCGGGGGAGGAGCCAGGCGCCGTCGGCCGCCGCTGCGCCCCGCTCCGCTCCGCTCCGCGCCCCGCTCCGCGCCCGCCGTCCGCCCCGCGCCCGTCGCCGCCGCCACCGCCGCCGCCCAGGTACAGCCCGACCGGGCCCCGCCGCCGCCTCTTGCCCGGCACCGCCGCAGCCCGGTTGTTTACCGCCGGCCGCGGCTGCCCCCCCGCCTCCGGGCGCCCCTGGCTGAGCCCGGGCGCAGTTCGGTGCGTGCAATGGCGGGGGGTGGGGATATCGGGGCGGAGGGGGGGGCGGGAGCAGCGGGGAGCGGGGGGGCCCGGCCCGAGCGCGCACCGGGAGGAAAAACACGGGTAAATATTTCTCTTGAAAAAATCCGGGCGTTTGGCGTGGGGCGGGGGGAGGGTTCGGGGCGGGGGGGACACGACACAGACCGCGTCCCCCCCGTGGGGGGTGGGGGGCGCACCCCCCCCGGCGCTGCTGCAGCGCGGAGCTGCCCACGGGGTACGGCCGCTGCCCCCCGCCCGCCACGCCACGACCGGGGTGGGGTGTGTGTGGGGGAGAGAGGGGCCGTGCACGGTGAACGGCTCCCCCGCCCGCCTGAAGGGCCGTGCCCCCCCTCCCCTCCCCTCCTCTCCCCGCCGTCCCCGCGTCGGCTGCGTGGCCGTGGCGTGGCGGGGCTCGTGGGCCCGGGCCGCGGCGTGGCTCTGCGGTGACGGGTGCGGGGCCGAGCCGCGGCGGAGCCGTGCCGTGGGCAGGCCGTGGCCGTGTGTCGCGGGGGGTGGGGGTGGTGGAGGTGGCCCGGCCAGGCAGGGCCGTGGGGGGGCCGTGGCAGTGCCCCGTCGCCGTCCCCGCCCGCCCGGGAATGTCTCCGGTTTTTTATTTTATTTTTTAATTTTTTATTATTATTATTTTTCCGCGCCGGGAGCAGAGCGCGGGCGGGGGGGGGCGGACACGGACACACACACACGGACGGACACGGGACGGGTCGGCCGCTCCCAGCTGGGGCGGGGGCAGAGGGGGCGTCCCCAGCGCGGAGCGGGGAGGAGGAGAAGGGGGGGATCCGGCTCCGCACCCCCTGAGGCCGTCCCCACCGAGCGGGGCGCGGGGCGTGGCGGGGGCTTTCCTCCCCACGCTGCCCCGGGGGGAGGTAGGGGGGAGCGCGGACCTCCGCGTTCCCCCACGTTCCCCCACCCCAATCCCAGGGAGGGGAGGGGGGCCGGATCCTGCCCGGGGTGCGGCGGTCCCGGTGCCGCCGGTGAGACGCAGGCTGCTGGCCGAGCCGGGCTCCGGTGCGTTCCCCCCCGTACGAACCGGGGAAACTGAGGCAGGGCAGTAGGGCGCCGCGGCCAAGGTCACCCCGGGACCGGCCGGCCTTGCCCGGGCCTCCGCCTCGACCTCCCCGTCGGTCCGGCTCAGCCGACGGCCCCGCGCCGACCTTCAGCCGCCGCGGCCGCCGTGACCCCCGCGCCGCGGGGCTGACACCGCCGGCACCGGCCGCGGGGGGGCCGGGGCTGCGCCTCACCCCGCCTGACCCCCGCCGGCACTGGTGACCCCCGGGGCTCCAGCGGGGCGGAGTTGGGGAGGGGGGAGGCCGAGGCCGCCGCGGGGCGCGGGCAGGCCCCAGTGGAACCGGTTTGGGGGGGCTCCCCTGCCCGGGGGTCTTGGCGCAGGGTGGGGGCGCGGCGCATATTTCCCCCCCCCCAGCCGGCGCTGCTGTGCGGCTGCGTTGGCCCCCCTGCAACTACTCGAAAACGTTGCTGCAGCCCCGCACCCCCCGGCCGACAGCGGGGGGGGGGGGATCTCCGTGCTTGGGGCTCCGTCTGACTCTCCCCATCCCCCCCGCCTGGCCGCCGCCGTGACCTTCCCGGAGCCGCGGCGTGGCAGGCCCGCGGGGGGGGTCCCGGGCAGGGTGAGCCCAGTCTGGGCCGTGCACTCCCGAGGCCCCACAGCGTTGGGAGTAGGGGTGCTGTACCCGCACCCCCTGTCCTCTCCCAGGCAGTGGGTGTCATGCTCCGGTCGCCCCCTGCCGCGCACTGTCCCGGGGCAGCGAGCGCGGCGGCTGGGCCGGGCCCTCCCGGGGGTCCCAACCCGCGGCCCCCCCACCCCCCGGACCCCGCGCAGCCGCCGGTGGAGCGCGGGGGCGGGGCCGGACGCCTGGGTCCCTTTCCAGGAGGGGGAGTTTGGAGCGGGGGGCTGCGGTGAAGGCGAAGGCGGGCGCGGGCAGGACGCCCGGGGCCCCGCGCAAGCTGGATGCGGCCGGGGGGCGCGGCGGGGCCGGGACATCCCTCGGGACCGTGATTCATGGAGGTGGCCCCGGTACTACGGACCCTCGTCCCGGGCGGGCAGGGGTCAGGCGGTCACGGGGACACGGTGGGGAACCTTCCACGTGTCCCCTTCCCGGGTGGGGTGAGCCCTCCCGGGCCAGCCTGGTGTTGGTTCCAGCGCCCCACTGTTGGAGCCGACCCCGGGAGCCTCGGGACAAGGTGGAAGCTCCATCCCCCCTGTGAGTGGGGGCCCCTGGGGAGGGAACCCAGGAGCCACCCCTGCTCTGGTGCACGTGAACCGGAGCCCCCGATTTAGAAACGTCCCCATCCCCGTGCCAAGCTCCAAGTGCTGAGAATAAATAGCTCCCCAGCGTCCCAGCACAGCCTCCACGGGGTCAGGGGCACCCCGCGGGGCTGGGGACCCGACACAGTCCTGGCATGCTGAGATCGTGGGTGCTTGGTGCCCCTTTGGGCATCCTTTGTGACCAGGAGGAGCAGGGGACACGGGGGTCTGCCATGTCCTGCCCTGCTGGCATGAGGGGCATGGTGCTGAGGGAGGTGGCACCATGGCTCTTCCTCTGCACAGCAGCCCCTCACCACTGGCCCCAGTGGGATGGGGAAATTGAGGCACAGCTGAAGGGTGTCGGGAGCAGAGCTGCAGCTGCCACCTGGTCCCGGCCACACGGTCAGGTGCCATGGGAAGGAGCGGTGACTGCAGCCTTTGTGTGACCAGAGTCCAGCAGCCTCGGTGGGCTCCAGGAGTCCTTGGGTGGTGGTGGAGGTGGGGCCAGATGGGGTCTGGCGTCATGGCACAAGTCCATGTAGCGGCGTTTCAAGATCCGTTGGAGGTGCGAGGCCGCAGCAGCCACGGGTGCCTGGTCAGGACCAGGGCAGGTCACCGTCCCTGCAGCCGCCTGCCCTCGCCGGGGCAGTGGCTTTCCTGAGCTGCCAAGCAGCGGTGTTGACAGGGAACGGCTCAGACCCCGTGTGCACAGGGAGAGGGTCACCACGCAGGTCCCCCATGGCACAGGGTGGGCTGCCCTGATGTCAGGCCCGTGGCATCCCCTGCGCTTGGGCTGTCCAGCTGCTGCACATGCCTGGGATTCCTGCAGCCTCCCGGCACGCTGGCCCAGCAGCACACTGCCATGCGTGCCCCATGGCGCTGGGCACCCCACGGCACTGGGCATCCCACAGCACCGGGCACTGTGTGGCACTGGCCATAGGATGACAGGCACCAGCAGAGTTGTGGGGCAAGTGCATGGCACTGGGCAAGGGAAGGCGTGTGGCACCAGGTGCAGCGGCACACGTGGGCACCAGCATGTGCTGGGTGCTGCCAGCCGTGCCATGGCAGGTGCCCCTGTGCCTGGCTGTGCTCCCACGGCACAGTCCTGCCAGCGGCATCGCCGGGGTTTCGCCAGCCAGGGCAGCGCAGTGCTGCCCCGGTTGTGCCGTGACGCTGCCTGTGGCCACCAGCACAACCAGGCATCGCGTGCGGGTGGCTTGCGGGTGTTGGGCCAGTGGGTCTGCCCACGGTGCCCTGCCCCCAGCCCCTGCTAATCGTGCTAATTGGCACCCTGGCTAAAGCGCTTAGGCCGTCACCTCCCTGACCCAGATGGCAGCTGGGCGGGGGGAGGGGCGCCTGGGACCCCCGGAGCCCATCTGTCCCAGGAGGGGGGCAGGGACACGAGCGGGTGTCCCTGTGGGGTGTCCATGGTACCTGGTGCCTGCTTCTGACTGTACCGAGGTGGCTGGTGCCTTCATGGAGGGGTGTCCCCGGGGGCTGCGGACCCCATCCCAGGAGAACCCCAGAGGTGTCATCCCTGGGAAGCGGGGTGCTGGGTGCCCCCCATGGGGCGACGTGGCTCCTGCCACCAGCCCAGCCCTGGACTTTGTCCCCAGGTTGTTTTCTATCGCCTGCAACCACCCGACTCAGCAGAAACGCTCCCCTGGGCGTGGGGCTGGGCTGGGGGGATGACATGGGGTGGGGGCCCCCACCTGCTGCCACCCTGTTCCCACCCAACCCCACACCTGGCCCCACAGGGTGGGCATGCAAGGTTTGGGGTGCTGTGCAGTGCTGGAAGTAGCACTGGGCAGCTGAGACCCGACTGCACTCATCACATGTGTCCCGCCGGAGAAGGAGGAGGAGGAGGAAGAGAGCCGCCTCCCGTGTCTGTCTGTCTGTCTGTCTGGGCCGCCCCAGCATGGCTGGAATTCCTCGAGTGACAGTTCCTGGAGTGGCACCGGGGGTTTGGCCGGGTGCTGGGTGCCAGCGATCCCGGGGTTGTCGTTGGAGGCTGACAGGGACGCTCACGTGCGCGGGGTGAGCCTCGGTGTAGCGGCGCTGGGCCCTGGCGTTAGCCCTAGGCCCCTCTGATGTCACCCTACTGATATCTCAGCCCACCCCAGCAGGGAAACTGAGGCAGTGATGGCCCAGCCCACCCTGCACTCAGTTTTGGAGCACCCCGTGCTCCGGCCTGTGCCAGCTTCACTGCAGTGGCGATGCACCCCAGCTCCATGCATGCACCGAGCAGGTTGGGGCTCTGCTGGCGCACGGGGTCCCAGGGGAAGGGGGGCGGGGGGCGGCGGGGGGGCCGGTGCCCAGCGGGGCCGCACAGCCCTGGCGCACAGCCAGTGCCTATACTTGGAAGTCTCCGCACGCCGTTCCCATATGGAACAAACATTTGCTGCAGCCCCCGGCCACGCCGCCCGGCTCTATAGGTACCGCCGGCACCAAAGCCCGGCCTGGAGCTGCAGTGAGGGGCTCTGCACCCCCCCACCCCCTTTTCCTTCTGCCCCAGCACCCCAAGGTGGGGAAGGCACCGGGGGGTGTCAGGGTGCCGAGCGGTGCTTTGGGTTTCCCTGCAGAGGCCGGGTCAGGCCATACCCCTCCCCCCGGGACATGTCCCTTGGGGGTGGCAGGGACCCTTTGTGTGACCCCCTTACCCCCCCTTGCGCCGCAGCATGAGGTGCCACCGTGCACCCGTGGGTGCAGCATCCCCTCACCCCTATCCCGGCTCTACCCGGGCATCCCCGGCTGGAGGGGGGCCAGGAGGCCGGGCCGGGGCGCCCCGCGGCGTGGGGGTGCTGGGGGGGGGGGGCTGAGAGAGATGGAGCGGGGGGGCGGGCGCTGCCGAGCCCCGGCCGCTACGTTTTAAATCCGCCGGAGGAATTTCTGCCGCGGCCAAGACAAACGTGACCTACTTTCTGCCTGTCCCCGCACGGAGCGGAGGAGCCCGAGGGCTGGGCACAGCGCCCGGCACAGCCCCACGCCCCCCCCCCCCCCGGCACGGACCGGGGGCCCCCGCACCCCCACAAGCATCCCCCCCCCGCCCTTGTGCCGGGGCGGGTCGCCGGGGGTTCACTGCAAGCAGGGTTCCCCAATCTTTCCCCACCTCCCCGTCGCACCAGGGTGCTGCCAGAGGGCAGGATGGGTGCTGGGCACCCGCTGGGATGTGGAGCCCAGAGGTAGGGGGTGGGGATGGGGGGGCGGGTGTCCCCCGGGGTCGTACTTTTGTGTCGCCGTCATTGGGGTTTGCGGGGGGAGGGGGGATGACAGTGGGGGTCCTCAGTGCTGTTTGCACCCCGGCCCCACAGCGCTGTGTCTTTGCTGCAGGAGAACTCACAGAGGAGGGATCCCCCGGCAGCCCCCACCCCGTAAGTCTCCCCCTGCTCCCCCAGCATGTGTGAGGGGGGATGTGTGGGGCAGATGCATTGGGGCACAGCCCCATTCCCGAGCGCGGCACCCATAGGGGCAGCCCTGGGCAGTGAGGGGGATGCTCTGTGCATCCCTACCCCGAGGCGTCCCCCCACTGCTTTGGTGTCTGGGGGGGCCCCCAGCCCTGCCCCATCCCATGGCTGTGTGCAACACCCTTGTGTGTGCTTGTACTTCCCCCTCTCTCTTGCACACCCATGCCTGCTCTCAGAGAGCCGTGCATGCTCTTGCACACTCTGTGTGCTCTCATGCAGCCTTGTATTCCCATGCATGCTCTCACACACCCATGCACACTCTCACACACCCTTGCACGCTCTTACACACCCTTGCACACTCTCACACACCCATGCACACTCTCACACACCCTTGCACGCTCTCTCCCAGCCCCGCATGCTCTTGCACACGCCCCACAGGCCCTCGCTGGCTCCACGTGTTCTTGCACGTCCCTCGTGTGTACACCCAGCCCAGCACGCCATCTCACGCCCCACAGGGCCCAGCCCCACACGTCTGTGCACGCTCCATGCAGCCTTGCACACCCATATGCACCCTTGTCCAGCTCCCAGGGTCGGGGGGGGGGGGAGCACCCACAGCTGCAGCCCTCACACCCCCACACTCACCCCCTTTCACCAGGGGGTCCGACCAGGCTCACGTGCAGTTTGTCTCGCAGGGTCCAGCCCGGGATGCTGCGTGGAGCTGAGCACTGAGGTGGGCGCCATGGGGCGCGCGTCGTAGCCCCCTGGCTGTGGCCCCCCCCCCTACCCCCACCTCCGCGCGTGGCACCGGTGGCGGAGCCCACTCGGTCGGTGCTGAGCGCTCCTTGATGGAATTGCGGTGAATGGAACAGAAGCCCAGCACCCTGGACCCGCTGTCGGAGCCAGAGGACACCCGGTGAGCCCCCCCGCCCCGTGCCCACGCTGGCACCGCCGCTGTTTCCCCCCCCGCCCCGCGTCCCGGTGCCCACTGACACCCGGTGTGTCCCCGTGCGTGTCCCTGGTGTCCTTGTGCTCCGTGTAGCGCCCCCCCCCCCGCATCCCTGTCCGTATGCGACGTGTCCCTCTGCATCCCCTGGGCCCACCCCCCGCACTCCACGGCCCCGTGTCCCCCACTCCCACCGGTGTCCCCGCGGGGGCCTCTCCCAGCCCCCCTTCCCTGCCGCGGCCCCTCGGGCCACCCAGTCCCGGGGCTATTTCGGGAGGGCCGCCCGCTCTCACGTGCACGGGGGAGGCGGGGGGGGACACACACCAGGCCTGGGGTCACCTTGGGCTGGGGCCCGGGACCCCCCACACCGCGTCGCACCCCTGGGTGCGGGGACCCCCCCGCCCTTCCCCGCCGCAGGTGCCCATCCCCGTGGCGTCGGGCCCCCCCCCCCATCGCCCAGCCGTGCCAGGCGCCTCCGCCAATGGGCTGGTGCCGTGCGGGCGAGGCGCGGACCCCCGCCGCTGGCCATTGGCTGAGCCCCTCTGATGTCACTTCCCCGCTGAGCCAAAAGGACATTTTGTCTTTGACTGTAAATGAGCCCCTCCCCCACCCTCCCCTCCCCCAGCCCTTCCCTGCCCCTCCCCCACCCCTTCCCTTCTCCTACCCCCCCCCCCCGCCACCCTTTCCCTTCCCCTCCCCCTTCCCCGCCCCTTCCCCCTCCTTTCTCCCCCCTCCCTCTTTCCCGGCTTAGCCCCCCGGGCGATGCCGTGTCCCGGGTCAGGAGGGTCCCCAGGGTTCCCCCCCCGCTCAGCACCCATGGGCCCGGACCCCACATGTGGCATCGCTCCTGCCCGGTCCCCCGGTTTCCCCCCGGGCGAGGGGTGGTCATCTCCCGGCTTTGGGTAGGGAGGATGCACGGAGGGGGAGGGTGCGGGGGGTGTCGGGTCGTGGGGGGCCGTGGGGGCCGTGGGGCACGGTCCCAGCCCGGCCCCCTCCCGCAGGTGGCTGGATGGCAAGCGCAAAAGAAAGAGCAGCCAATGTTTGGTGAAGAGCAGCATGTCAGGTACGGGCACCCCGGGGCACCCCGCGCACCCCACGGCCCAGACGGGAACCCCCAGCCTCACCGGGTGTCCTGCCTGCATCCCGCGGGCACCCCGCGGCCCTGCTGAGCATCCCGGGGGGGCACGAGGGTCCCACAGGCACCCCCATGTCCTCGGTGGGCACCCTGGGGTCTCCTGGGGATCCTGTGTCCCAGCCGGGCACCCCTTGGGCACCCCCTACCTCACCGGGTCCCCTGGGTCCCCCGTGTCCTGTCCAGGCACCCCCCGACCTTACCGGGTCCCGCGGGCACCCCACGTCCCTGCCAGGCACCCCGGGTCCCCCATGTCCCGTGCCGGGCGCTCCCACATCCCCCACCATGCTCCCTATCCCACCCTCAGCACCCCACATCCCTGTAGGGTCCCGCGGGGTCGCTACGGGGGGCACGTCCCCCTCCGCGCCCCGCAGCCGTGGGTCGGTCCGGACCGGCGCTATCGGACCCGGCAGCACCCTGGGGTGGGAGATAAGGGGGGCCCGGCCGGGCGCTGCCCCCCAAGCCCAGCCCCATTCCCCGGCGGGGAGCGGCCGGCGCCGGCGGGATCCTGCGGGGCGGGAGGGGCCGGCGGAGGGACCGAGGCGTCCGGCTGCCAGCCCAGCCCAACCCCAGCCCGTCCTGCTCTCGGGGCGGGGGAGGTGGGCCCGGGGCCCCCCACATCCGGCACCCGCGAGGCTCTGGGGTGGGCTCTCGGGATCCCTGCGCCCGGGTTCGCCCCATCGCAGGGTGCTGGGGACCCCCACCTCCAAGCATCGCGGCTCCTCGGTGCCTCAGTTTCCTCATGAGGCTGGTGATGGGGAGGGTTTGCGGGGGGAAATGGGTCCCCAGACTGGGGACCCCGGACAATAGCAGGGACAGTGGGCCATTGTGTGCTGGGGGGACGGGGGACAGGGACGCCCCCTTGCAGCCGGCTGGGGATCTGGATAATGGGAGCTTTATTACTGGTGGGGGGGCTCAGGCAGCTCCCCCAGCCTTTAACCCTTCCTGTGCTAGGGCTGCCTGCAATGGGGCAGGGCTGGGAGTGAATGTTACCACAGGGGGAAACTGAGGCAGGGGCCCAGCCGGGGTGAGATGGGGGGTCCCTGACATGCAGCACCCTGCAGGGTACATCCCTAGTTACCTGGACAAAGATGAACAGTGCGTGGTGTGCGGGGACAAAGCCACCGGCTACCACTACCGCTGCATCACCTGCGAGGGCTGCAAGGTGAGAGGACAGGGTGTGGGCAGCGGGCGGGCAAGGGGGGTGCTCACAGGGGGCTGACCGGGCCCTTCCCTCCCCACACCGTGCTGTCCCCAGGGCTTTTTCCGTCGGACCATCCAGAAGAACCTGCACCCCACCTACTCCTGCAAGTACGATGGCTGCTGTGTCATCGACAAGATCACCCGCAACCAGTGCCAGCTCTGCCGCTTCAAGAAGTGCATCTCCGTGGGCATGGCCATGGACTGTGAGTGCCGGGGGCTGCTGTGGGCATAGGTTGGGGTCCTGGCACGGCTCAGGGTGCCTGGCGTAGGAGTGTGGGATGGGGGTCTGGTTGTGGGGGTGGTGCCAGGGAGACTCCAGCTGATGGTGTGGGGGGGTGGGGGCTGCTCCCGGCAGTGGTGCTGGATGACTCGAAGCGGGTAGCGAAGCGGAAGCTGATCGAGGAGAACCGGGAGCGGCGGCGGAAGGAGGAAATGATCAAGTCGCTGCAGCATCGCCCCAACCCCAGCGCTGAGGAGTGGGAGCTGATCCACGTGGTGACGGAAGCCCACCGCAGCACCAACGCCCAGGGCAGCCACTGGAAGCAGAAGCGGAAATTCCTGGTGAGGACACGGGGTGTTGGGGGGAACCGGCTGCCACCCGGAACCCGTGCTCCAGCTGGCCTCCGCTGAGCACCTGCATGCTCGGTGCATGTGTGGCAAGCAGTGTGCACAGTGCTCCCGCACTGGGTGGGTGGTTGGAGCTGGGTGGGGTGGGGGTTGGGATGTCACTCGGTGTCCTTGAGCCCATCACCCCTGGAAGGGTTAAGGGGTGAGCGGTGAACGAAGGGGACAGCTGTGGCCCTGCCGGCAGGGTGGCTCTGGCCCCATGGCAGCACTGGCACACAGCTCCCTCTCCTGGCTGCCGCCCTGCTCCCAGCCCTGCCTCGGTTTCCCTGACCGTGATGGGGGTGGGGGGAGGGTCCCTGTGGAGGGACACACACCCCGACACGGCTGTCCATCCCCACAGCCTGAGGACATCGGCCAGTCGCCCATGGCCTCCATGCCCGATGGGGACAAAGTCGACCTGGAGGCGTTCAGCGAGTTTACAAAAATCATCACCCCGGCCATCACCCGCGTGGTCGACTTTGCCAAAAAACTGCCCATGTTTTCGGAGGTAACGGGGGAGGCCAGGGGTGGGGGGTGGCGGGGCCGGGGCCGTAGCAGTTATCCCCCCGCCCCCAACCCCCGGGTGATGCCATCTTCCTCCCCCCAACCTCTCACCCTCCAGCTGCCTTGCGAAGACCAGATCATCCTGCTGAAGGGCTGCTGCATGGAGATCATGTCGCTGCGGGCGGCCGTGCGCTACGACCCCGAGAGCGAGACGCTGACGCTCAGCGGGGAAATGGCCGTCAAGCGGGAGCAGCTCAAGAACGGCGGCCTTGGCGTCGTCTCCGATGCCATCTTTGACCTGGGCAAGTCCCTCTCTGCCTTCAACCTGGACGACACCGAGGTGGCCCTGCTCCAGGCTGTGCTGCTCATGTCCTCAGGTACCCGCAGTGGCATTTGCCCCCCGCTGGGGCTACTAGGAATGGGGTGGGTGGTGGGATGGGGCGGGCACCCCCATGCCTGGGGAGTCATACGGCTGCATGGGGTGGGCACCCCGCTGCCCAGAACCTTAGCATCCTGGGGGTGTGTTGAGTGGGTGCGTTAAGTCGGTGCCCTGATGCTCTGAGCCCCCTCCACCAAGGTGGGCACCCTCTGCCCCACTGGCTTTGGGAGGATGGGGGGAGGGCACCCTGGGATGCGTGGGGTTGGGTACACTGGTGCTGTGAGCCCTCGGAGGTGGGCACAGGTGGGGGCTACCAGGGTGGGCATGGAAATGCTGACTGCCTGAGGAGCTGGGGGTTGGGGGCAGGGGGCACCCGGATGCCCCCATTAAGCTGTGCCAGGCTCTGTGGGGGGAACTTGGGATGAGCATGGCCGGGGGGAATACAGGGTGTGTTTCCTAATGCCTGGGAGGGGGCTGAAGGGATGTAGGGGGGTGCGTATCCCCTTATCCCCCTTGCTGCTGCAGCCCGGGGTGAAGTGGTGATGACACCCTAATTCCCAGTGCTGCCATGGCCTCGGCTGGGAGGGTGCCCAAGGGGGTGATCACCCTAATGGCCACGGGGGGGATACACCCTAATACCTGCGTGCACAGACCAAGCACCTCCCCATCCTGTGGAGCTGTGCTGCTCTGAAGGGAGATCTCCAGCACAGGGACCCCACCACGCAGGACGGGGTTGGTGGGCAGGGGGTAGGAGAGCATCTTGCAGGAGGCTGACCTCCCCCAGCCCTTCCTCACTGTACCCCAACTGCCTGTTTACCTGTGCCCACAGACCGGACGGGGCTGAT
The DNA here is from genome assembly GCA_027925045.1 of Hypotaenidia okinawae. Classification (NCBI taxonomy): domain Eukaryota; kingdom Metazoa; phylum Chordata; class Aves; order Gruiformes; family Rallidae; genus Hypotaenidia; species Hypotaenidia okinawae. The sequence continues at coordinate 4,903,376 of BSDF01000024.1, forward strand.
CTGCGTGGAGAAGATAGAGAAGTGCCAGGAGACATACCTGCTGGCCTTCGAGCACTACATCAACTACCGCAAACACAACATTCCCCACTTCTGGCCCAAGCTGCTGATGAAGGTGACGGATCTGCGGATGATCGGCGCCTGCCACGCCAGCCGCTTCCTGCACATGAAGGTGGAGTGTCCCACCGAGCTCTTCCCCCCTCTTCCTCGAGGTCTTCGAGGACCAGGAGGTGTAGGGGCTGCCACCCCCCTTCATGCCCCCCTCCCCCCCAACAAGCCCCGCTCTGCCCCCCCCTCACCCCCCTCCGATCCCTCCACCCAACCACCCCAATTTTTTCTCACCCCTGCACACACACACACACACACACACACACACACACACTCTCACACCCCCAAAAGGTGTGAGGGCGGGGGGATGCTGCGCCCAGGGTGGGAGTCCGGCTGTGCCCCCCACAGCTGCCCCCCTTGCCCGCCCGCTGCCCCCCGCGCCCCAGGACTTGACGAATTTTGTTTGTTTGCACAGGGAAGGGCCCCGACGGTCGAGCGTCCCCTTTATTGTCCTTCTCTTCGTAGATTATTATTTTTTAAGCATTTATTTCCCTCCCTGCGAGGCTAAAATATTAAACTGACTGCACTTTGAGAGGAGCGAGGAGGAGGAGGAGGAGGAAGAGCAGAGCAGAGGAGGGGGCTCTGGGCTGCACAGGGAGAGGCTGCCCTGGCCAGGGAGGGGGGCCACGGCCACATGCACTTTTGGCCAGGCAGCAGCGCAGGGGCTGGGGGACGGGGGGTGTCAGGACCCCCTGTAGCAGGGCGGGGGGCACATTGGGGGGCGCAGCAGCAGTGAGGGGGACCCCAGCCCGTGGGGGTGCAGTGCTGGTGGACCCCCCCTCCCCGCTTTCTCCCCAGCCTGCTGGCCTCTGGGTCTGCCCCGGCTGGGGTGGCCCCCCCACCCCCACACCTCCCCCCACACCCTTTTCCCTACCCCATTATCCCCACTCCCCACCCCCCAAATTTGGGGCCAGATTCGGGGCTTTGGTTTTCTCTGTCTTTTTTTTTGGGCTGAGAGGAGACAATTTTGTGCCAAGCGCCGGCGGACGGTGGGCGCTGCAGGACGCTGAGGGGGGGCCGCAGGGACCCGCTGTGGCTGCCCCCCGACCCCCCCACCTTTTCTGTTGTCCTTTTTTTTTTTGTTGTTCCCTCCCCCCCTCCTTGTCCTCGTGGGTTTATTTGTTGTGTCCGTCAGAAGTTGCAATGGCCCTGGGGGTGCTGGCAGGGGGCGGGGGGCAGGGGGGCAGCGAGTGCCCCCCCTCCCCTAGGACCCCGCACAGCCCCCACTGCACTACTGCCCCAGCCCCCCAGCAGCAGCACTTCGGGGGGGGGGGGCTGCACTCCCCAACCGACCCCCCCCTTCTGCTCCTGGGGGTTGGGGGGGAGGGGGCCGGGCTGTGGCGGGGGCTGGCGGGGTGTGGGGATGTGGGGGTCCTGGCTCGGTGGGGGGCAGGGCTGTGGCGGGGGCACCCAGGAATCGTTTTATCACCTTCCCCTCCCCCCCCCAAGTTTAGGTTTGTGAATTTTTTCTTACCTCAGGCGGAGGCCGAGGGGGGCGCGGGCCGGGGGGCGGCCGGCGAGGCAGGCGGCCTGCCGGGGCCCACCTAAGCTAATATATATATATATATAAATATATATAAAAATATATATAATTTTTGTAATTAAAAAAAAAATCTTTTTACGGGTCGTTTAAAAGCAGAAAATCCCCCACAAGACACCTTCCCCCCCCCCCCCAAACCCGAGCACAGGGGGCTGGGCCGGGCTCCCCACCACTCCCTGCTTCCCACACACACACACAATTTGGCATGGGGGTCGTGTCTGGGGGCCCCACCGGCCCCTCTGCAGTCTGGTCTGGGGGTGCAGCGGGACCCCCGCAAGACAGGGCTGGGGCACCCCTTGCAGCTGCGGGGGGGTCGTGGTGCCCTTGGCCCCTCGCAGCAGGGCCAGCTTTGCACTTGGTGCAAAATGTCTTAAACTCTCCCCCACACACACCCCCCACCGGGTGCCCAGTGTTGGTGGGGGTGGGTGTCTCGGTGTGGCCCCCCACCCCGCATGTCTATGCCAGCACCGGCTGTGGGTTGTGCAATAGGAACCGGTGCTGGGGAACACCTGTGCTGGGGGAGGTGTGCGGGGGGAGGGGGGGAGGAAATTATTCCCCCCCCGCCCCTGGCATCACTGGCCCTGCTGCCACGCTCAGCCCTGTGCCCGCTGTCCCGTGCCGGCCTCACCACGTGCCTTCGGGTGCAGGCAGGGGCTGTGGCCCCGCGGTGTGGCACATGGGCACTGCCCATGCCATGCTGTGCCGACGGCTGCACACTTGGGAGCAGCGCTGGCACGATGGCCTTGCGTCCCGGCACGGTGACACTGCAGCAGCCGCACCATGGCGGGGCCGTGGCCATGCAACGGCCGCACAATGCCCGCGTGTCTCATGCACAGTCCGTGCGACGCTGCCCACGCGCTGCCCGTGCCCGCCGCCTGCCCGCCCGCAGCGCTGGCGCAGGATGTGTCTTAAGCAGCGAACATCACCCCCTCCCCACCTCCCCATCCCCACAGTCGGGTGTGGGGACACCCCCCGGGCAACAGCACGATGCCCTGGGGTAGCTCATCCTGGAGAGGTGTGCAGCCCGGCCCCCCGCCCCGCCGGCCAGCATGCCCTCGCACTCCCCCCACGCCCCCCGGGCCACTCCCTCTCGTCTCCGTCTCACGTCGCCATCGCACGTCCAGCGTCGGCCCCCCAAACCCCCGCAGCCTCCCTTGGGCCATCCCCATCCCCGCGTGTCCCTCCATCCCCACATCCCCCCCTCCCCGTGCCCTCCAAGCACATACCTCATGGCTCCCGGAGCTGCCCCTGCCCGGGGCCGCATCGGGCCCCCCCCGGCATGGCCAGCACGCCGCGGTGGGGGCTCGGCTCGGTCTGGTGCGGGGTCCCCCTACTATGCATGGTGCCGCGGTGGCAGCGGGGGCCACGGCCGGCGTCGCTGAATGTAGGGCGCGGGATGGGGGGGCAGGGGGGGCCGCTAAGCTCCGTGACAATCACAGTCTGTGACGTGCGATTTTAAACCCTTTTGTGTTTTGGTCAGGATTTTAAAGAAAGATATTTTTATGGTAATTGTTGCTGGTCTATTTTACTATATATTTATGTAATAAATATATGATGAAAAACCAACCAACCAACCCAACCCGACCTGCCCCCAGCACTCGGCCGGAGCCGGGCTCTGCTTTCCACCGCTGGCCGCCGGCGTGGGGGTGCCAGGCTGGGGGAACCCCCCGGCGCTGCCAGCGGAGCCGTGGGGCTGGTGCCCAACTGAGGGAAGGAGGGAGGGGGGAAGATGGGGGGTCCTGGCATCCTGGCGCCCACCCAGGAGGGGTGTAGCCCCTGTGAGTCCATGGGCGCCATGGGGTTCGTGCTGCCCTTCAGAGGGCCAATGTGTGGGTTCCCTGCCCCCCTCCCAAACCCACGGTGCTATGTACAGGGGTGGTGGGTGCGCAGTGGGGTGGGGGGGTCCCCGGGGTCCATGGGGGCCCTACTGGGCATCGATGCGGAAGGAGAGCAGCTTCTCGGAGTGGAGGTTGTTGAGGGTGCGCAGGTCGGGCAGCTTCAGCAGCAGCTTGGTGAACCGCGATGTCTCTGCCGGGTGCGTCTTGAGCACGAGGGCGCGCAGGGCGCGGATCAGCGTCTCCTGCAGCTGCTCCACCGACGCCGTGTCCTCCATGCCTGAGCGGTCTGCAGGGATGGGGTGTCAGCACATGGGCAGCAGTACCCACACACACACACAGACCCCTTGGGCATCGCCCCAGCTCTCACCTGCCGAGACCAGGACGACGGCGGTGAAGAGCCCCAGCTCCTCGTCACTGAGGTCAAGGGCGCTGAGCTTCTCACTGAACTCGAACATGGAGCTGAGCAGGTCGCCCATGCCCATGCCCCACAGCTCCTCCAGGCTGTACTTCGTCCGGCTCATGAACGTCACCGTCTGCTCCTTCACGTCGAACAGCGATGCAAAGCGAACCATCAGCACCTGTAGCAACACTCTCGTGTCAGCCGGACCAAGGTGCCACACCAGGGGTACAGCCTGTGGCAGTATGGGCTGCTGTGTGATGCCATGAGCCACCATGCAGTACCATGGGGCACTGTGCAATGCCATGAGCCACCACACGGTGCCATGGGGCACCATGCGGCACCAAGGGGCACCGTGAAATACCATGGGGACACCACGCACTGCTATGGGGCACTGTGCAGTGCCATGGGGCATTGTGTGGTGCCATGGGGCACCGTGCAACACCATGGGGCACCATGGAATGCCATGGGGCACTGTGCTGCACCAAGGGGCATCATGTGGTGTCATGGGGCATCATGCAATGCTGTAGGGCACCATGCAACACCATGGGGCACCATGTTGCACCAAGGGGCACCACACAGTGCCATGCTCCATACCAGGGCTCCATCCCATGGGGCACCCTGTAACACCATGGGCTACCACGCCACGCCATGGGGCACCGCAAAATGCCGTGCTCCACACCATGAGGCACCATGCCATGGGGCATCATGCCATCCCCTCACCGACCCTGGGACATACCTCAAAGGTGCCGGCCTTGAGCAGGGTGACCTGGTCGTGCTGGGAGAGGGCCTGGAAGCCGGGAATGTGCTTGGCGAACTCGACCACCTCACGGACGGCGGGGGTGAAGCTGAGGGAGAAATCCTCCCAGATCTCCTGCACCGAGCGCCCGCTGCGGCCGGGCGGGTGGCTGTTCATGGGGCAGGCCTGCGGGTGACGGCACGGCTCAGCCGGGCGCTGGGGGCTCCCCTGGCCCCGCTGCCGCCGCCACGGCGTGGACAAGGCGATTAGTGCGATTAGTGGCTAAAAATACCCGGGGAGGGGGAGTGGGAGCCCCCGGGCGCTCACCGGCAGGACGTCCTTGGTGCCGCGGGGCCACGGGCAGCCCCGCATCGGGGGCTCAGGGTAGGCAGGGGGGCAGAGCCGGGAATCAGGGGGGCCAGGGGCCCAGGCTGGGGGCACGTCCCAACGCAGGAGGCCGCTCTCACAGGCCGGGGGGGTCCCAGCTTGTCGTGCGCGTAGACGAAGATCTCCTTGTGGGCCTTGGCCACCTGCGCGATGACATCCTCGGTGGCCCCCCCGGGGCTGGGTGAGCGGGGAGGCGTCAGCTGCTGGGGGAACTGGGAGAAGCAGGCGGGGGGGCAAGCGGTGGGGGGCCGGGGGGTGGTGCACGGCCCCCGCCCAGAGCTGGACCTTCGCCGGGTCCAGGCATCCCCGGTGGGGTGCTGCCCATGCTGCTCATGGCGCTCTGCATCTCCGCCAGCATCCGCTGCTTCTCCCGCTTGGGGATGCGCCCAAAGCGCACGGCTGTGGGGGGCAGCGGTGTTACTGGGCACCCCCGGCACAACACCCACCCCCCAGCCCTGCATGATGTGGGGCCTGGAGCCATCGGGGCTGTGGCTGCACCCTTATCCCCCTCCTCGGTTTGGAGGGGACGGACAGCCCTGAGAGGGGAAGGGGAGACTTATCCACCCAGAGGAGGCAGTGGGATGTGGCTCAGAGGGGGTGGACAGCCCTGAGCTGGGGGGTAAGGGGGGTGCATCCTATGGGACACACACAGCACCCAATGCAGGCAAGGGAACATGCCTTGGAGGTGGGGTACAGCCCTGAACAAGGGGGATCCCCCCATGAGAGGGATGTTCATGACTGACTGTGGAGTCCTGACATCTGGGGAGCCTGGGGGGTGGGATGACCCACGGGGGGGCTGGTCCCAAGCTCACCGTCACGGGACATGCCAACCAGCAGACACTTCTTGAAGCGGCACTGCTGGCAGCGGTTGCGGTTGATGCGGACGATGGAGCAGTTCTCGTTCTTGAGGCACTTCTTGTACTGGATGTTCTGCTGGATGCTGCGGCGGAAGAAGCCCTGCGGGGTCGGGGGGTTAGAGGGGGTCACTCGGGGTTCCCCCAGCATGGCAGGGGCTCCACACCACACCAGCCCTGTCCCTCCTTGGTACCTTGCAGCCCTCGCAGGCGTGGACGCCGTAGTGGAAGCCAGAGGCGACGTCCCCACAGACCTTGCAGAGCAGCACCATCCCATTCAGCTCTGTGGGGGGACAGAGGTGAGCGGGGTCCTGGGGTGTCCACAGCAGGGGAGAACACCCACTGCCCCCCTCCCCACCCACCCCACTCACTGGTGACGGTGCTGCCAGCTTTGCTGGGCGAGCTGCGGCGCCGCTCATCCGTGGGGACCTGCTGCACCCCGGGGAAGTTCACCGAGGAGCCGTACGATGAGGAGGAAGAGGAGGAGGAGGAGGAAGAGGATGAAGGAGAGCCATCCTCACGGGGGGCCAGCGAGCCCCCGCCATAGGCACGGGAGTCCTGGAGAGAGCCAGTGGGCGACGGGGGAAAGTAGGTTGGGAAGGGCTGGGAGCCTGACTGGGAGCTGCCGTTGGAGCTGTCGCTGCAGAGCGAGACCGGGCTGGTGCGGTTGGGTGAGGCGCCGCTGGAGCCCACGTAGCTGATCACGCCGCCTGCGGGCAGAGCAGCAAGGTCACACAGGCACCGAGCTGCACCGGGCTCAGCCTCCCCCAGCTGAGGGGGTACCCCAAGAGATGGATCATGCCCCTGGGTGGTGGGGTGGGGGGGATGGTTGGGGTGTCCATAGGGAAGCACCCTGGATGCCTCCCAGCCCCACAGGCATCCCTCTGCAGCGCGGCCGCACGTGCGCTGCCTGCCCTGAGTCAGGTGCCGCGCCCACCGGACGCCACGGGGTGCCAGCCCCACGTGGGACGGGGACAGCCGGGGTGCCCGGGGTGTGTGCTGGCTGGGGCCATGGGCACAGCGCCCCGGAAGTGCCTGTGGGAAGAACGTGGGCCGGGAACCCACCGGAGGTGTAACTGGGAGGTCACGGCTGTTACACCCACCGGCTCAGCGCCACGGTGCAGCCTCCTCATGCCACCGTGGGGGGTCCCAGCACAGCCCCCCAGCTGAGGGGGATGCTGCCCCACTGCAGGGCTGCACTTTTGCATGGGGAGCCCCACAAAGGTGGGGAGGGGCAGGGGGGCACATGCTCAGGCCCAGTGCTGTGCCTGTGGGCAGCCCTGGCAGAGGTCACGACCCCCCTCCAGCCACACACGGGGTAGCAGCACCAGGACACGGCTCCGACAGCCTCAGGGCCAGGACACGTGGAGGGCAACCCTGGGGACAGGCGATGCCAGGGCCATGTGTCTCCGGCTGCACACGGTGCCACTGTCGCGGTCGCTCCAGAGCCAGCCTGCCACCCTCCCGCACATCCCCTGAGCTGCCTCCAAAGGGGGTCCCCAAGAGATGGATGGGGGGCACTGAACTGGGGGCAGAGGGTCCCATCCCCACTCCTTGCAGCACCGCAGCTCCTGGGGCAGCTGAATACTGGGGGGTTCCCCCACCCCGAAGCACCAGGACTTCCTGAAGGGGGGGATCCCGGTATTTTGGGGTGGGGGAACCCCCACGCCGCGGCACCAGGATGCAGAGGCCACTCCCGGCTGCGCACACCCCCTGAAGACAAACCCCCTCCCCAGCCCCCCCCCCCCCCCCCCCAACCAAACTGACGGCCTCACGCCGCCGCCCCACGTGCTCGAGTCACACGTGGCCCCCTAGGCCCCGCCCCTTCACGCTTTGCCCCGCCCCCACCCCCCATTGGCCCGCCCGACGCCCCGCCCCTTCCCGTTGCCCCGGAGACAGCCCCCCCCACCCTCCCCCCGCGTTGGAAAGGGCGAGTTGAACGCGGCGTCCCCGCTTCCGGGTGTGACGTCACGAGGGGGGCAGCGATGATGTCATGAAGCGACCAATGGGCGGGGGCGGGGCGGGCTGCGGGGAAAACAAACTCCGCACGTGGCAGCGCCGGGGAGGGGGACACGTGCCGGGGGGGGGGGGGCACCGCCTCCGTTCCCCGTCCCCCCCCTTCCCGGTGCGCGGCCCCGTGCGGGGTGCCCCGAAACGCGGGACGCCGCCCCCGTCGTCCCCCGACCGCCCGGTCCCCGCTGCCACGGCGCGCTCCGCTCCGGTAACAGTATCGGTACCGGGGACTCCCCGGTCCCCGATGCAAGTCACGCCGGTTCCGCCGCCCGGGACGCGCCGCTGCACCGATCGCGGTCCTCACCCTTCCTTCTCCACATCGCTCGGGACTCTCCGGTCCCGGTCCCTATCCCGCTTGCACTGGCGACCGGTGCTCCCCGGTGCCGGTGTCCAGGTCGCCCCGGTGTTCAAGACGCCCCCGGTGCCGGCGCGTTTTCCCCGCTCCATCCCTCCCCGCTCCCCTCCCGGGGACTTCCCGGCCCCACTGCCCGATCCTTACCCCGCTATGCAGGACCGCCCGGTCCCGGTAGGAAGAAGCCCCGTCCCGGGATGCGGTCCCGGTGCGCATCCTGCCCGGTGGGGTGCGCAGGACCCTCCGGTCCCGGTGTCCGGACCCCTCCGCCTCGCGGTCTCAGCGCGCAGCCCCTCGCTGCAGTCCCGGTGCACTGACCCACGACTCCGGTCCGGTGCTCGCGACCGCTCCCCGGTGCCCGCACGGTCCCGGCGCGCACGCCCGCGGGCGGGGGAGGAGGGAAGAGGGGGGAGAGCTCCGGCGGGGCACTGACCTGTGCTGCCGGCCTCGGGGGCGGCCATCCTGCGGCGGGGGGCGGGAGGGGAGGGGGCTTGGGGAGGGGGGAGGATGGATGGAGGGCCGTAGGGGGGAGAGGGGGGCAGCGGCTGTCCCAGCTCCGCCGAGCCTCCCGCAAGCGGAACCGCACCGAAGGGGGCCGAGGCGAGGGGAGCCGCGCCGAGCCGTGCCGTGCCGCCGCCCGGCAAGGGCTGTTGTGCGCCCGCCGCCCGCCCCGCCGCCCGCCCGGCACCGGCCGCGGCTGCGCACTGGGCCGCACGCGGCGCCGCCGCCTCCCCCATGTGATTCCCGGGGAGAGCCTCGTGCCCCAGTGACACACTTTCCGCCGGCGGCCCCGGCCCCGCGCCGCCACCGGGGAGCCCGGGCACAACGGGGACCCCCGCCCCGGGGCCGCCTCCCGGCCCGCGGGGGACCGGTACCGGCAACCCGGACTGGCACCGGGACTATGCCCTGCACCCGGACCGGGACCAGGACCGGCACCGGGACTGTACCCTGCACCAAGACCAGTGACACCTGGGCACAGCAGAGGCATCCCTGCCGCCCTGCACGGCACCATCCTCTGCACCGGGTACCACAGTCACCCCACCCAGCACAGTCCCTGCTGTGCCCGCATCTTGTGTGTCCCCTGAACTGGGGGTACCCACACACAGCACTGGCACCCCCATCACCCAGCACAGTGCTGTCCCCCACACTGGGGACACTGGGGGACACCTCCTACCCCCCCACAGCATGGTCCCTGCATGGGGAACACCCAAGCCCGGCACTTTCCCCTGCACCAGGGACCCCCGGGCACGGCACTGGCACCCTGTCACCCTGCACAGCACCATCCCCAGCACAGGGGACACCTGGGCATGGCACTGGCACCACTGGCACCCAGCACTTCAGGGTCCCTTGGGGACACCCAGGGGCCCCTGCCACCCCACATGCATGGTCCCTGCACTGCAGACATCCTGGTACTCCTGTCACCCCACAGGGTCCTTGCACTGGGAATACCAGTGATGCCCATGCCCAGCACAGCCCCCTGCCCAGCCCCTGGTGCCACCGGGATGATGTGCTGCCCGTGGCGGGTGCCCGGTGTGACACGTGCCTGGCAGCTGCAGCCCAACCTGGCCCCGCTCCCAGCTGCTGCAGGGGCCGCAGCGACGTTCTGTGCCCAGCACCACAGTGCCAGGGCAGAGCCACCCAGCAGATCTGGGTCACAGCACCAAGGCTGGCCCAGTCAGGCAGCACCAGGGGCTCCGTGGGGTGCTCACAGCCACTGGTGGGGGGTGGACTTCAGGGGTGCTAGCACCCTCCTGGGTGCCACGTGCCGGGTGCTGCCTTGGCCCCCAGCCAGGAGGAGAAGGTGCAGAGCACAGACGTGCCAGCGCTGGGAAATCCTCGGAGCTAATCCCACGGGAGGGGAGGCCTCGGGTGCCCCCGCCATGCCGGGAGCCTGCAGGGTACCTGTGGGGATGCTGAAGCCCTGCACCCTGAGGAGCATACAGGTGTGCAGGTCTGGGGGACCCAGGACCCTCGCTGGGTGCTGGAGCTGCTCCTGGCTCATGGGGTGCCCCACAGCACTAGGGCAATGGGAACACCCTGTCACCCTGCAGGAAGCATCCTCACCCTGAGTCACCAGCCGGTTGCACAGCACCACAGCCAGCACCACTGGCAGGGAGAATCCCCAGCAGCTCTGGGGAGGATGTGTGGGGCCAGGCTGGCACAGGGGCAGGGGGTCTGGGGAGGACACCAGACTTGAGAGGGGGATGGGGGGCTGCCCCATCCCTGCTCCCGGCAGCATGGCTGTGCCAGGGTTGGCTCGAGCATGCAGGTGCCACGGGCCCCGCGTGGCGCCTTGTTCCCTCCCGGCACGTTCCAGGATCAGCCGTGACTCAGCCGCTCATCTCCGCCTGGAAAACAATCCTGTGCATGGCACACGGCACACGGCCGGATCTGCACCGGGATCCTCGGCTGCAGCCGGCTGCCCACATCCCTCAGGGGTCCCCAGGGTGGGAGGGGGCTGGGAGGTATGAGATAAATCCCATGGGGTTCCACAGCTGGACCCTGGCAAGGGAGAGTTGGTGTGGGGGTCCCCAGGGTGGATGCAGCTGGGACAGCCAGCAGAAGGATGGGGGATGCCACCTGGGTGTGTCCCATGAGCTGTGGGGCTGGATGTGGGGGCATCAAAGCCACTGGGATGTCACAGTGCTGCAGCCAAGCATGAGACCACCATGCTCCACGCTGGACCCCCATGGCTGAGCTGTCCTGGGGACCCTCGCAGAGGTTGGGGCTGTGCCTGGGGGGCGCTCCACAGGGGTCCCTGTGCCCCCCAACATGGCTGTGCCTGTGCCAGCCAGTCCAGGGTGCAGATGGGGCACCTCAACCCCCCCAAGGTCATCATGTGCCGCCGCGCTCAGGTGACAGGTAGAGCTGCCTGGGAGCAGCAGGGGACACACGTGTCACCCCAGCTCCTGCCACCAGCTCCAGCCCTGCCTGGGGGCAGCAGCCCGCTGTGCCCGTGCCCCCTCTCACACCATCCCCCCTCCCCAAATGCACCCCCTGCAGCACCCCACACCCTGCCCCCCCTGTTTCCACATCCCCCCCGGGACGGGGGTGACCCCAGCCCCCCTCCCCTGCAGAGGGGCCCCCGCTGCCCCCCAGGGACAAGGAGGCAGCTGAAGAATGGGGTCCCGGTGCCACGGCGTGGGCGTGAGGGCCGGCTGCCGGCCGCGTGCCCCGGTGCCCGGGTTGCCGGTGGTGCCGTGCGGCCTCGCCACGTGACTGTGTGCTCCGCTTGCCGCACGCCTGCGTGCAGCGGGGTTTATTTTTACTCCGGGTTGTTTACCTTGTTGTACCTTTTCCAGGAAAGGGGGGGGGGAGGAGGGGGTGTCTCCATGGGGTTTGTTCCTGCCTGCAGCACCCCCTTGGGCTGGCCACTGGGGGTCCAGCAGGGTGCGGACCCCCTGAGTGTTGCAGCCTCAGCAACCCCTCCTGCCCCCACGCCCCCCCCCTCCCCGCTTGAACACCCTGCCAAAAACACAGTGGTGCTGCAGCATTCCCACGGGTTTGAGGACACTGGGGCTGGCTGGGTTCCTGTGCCACCACGGGGTCACACCGTGCCTCAGTTTCCCCATCCATAGATGTCATGCTGGGGGGTGGGGGGAGCTACAAAAGACTTTGGCTCTCAGCCCAGTTGGGGGTCCTGCACTCCTGAGCATTCCCCTTTGTCCCCAGAGGATCCCACGGGTGGTGGTGGGTGGGAGGGCAGGAGCACCGGTCAGTCCCACTCTGGGTTGCCAGGCAGGGCTGGGTGCTCAGGTTTTGGGGTGTTCTCCTGCTGTGCAGCAGCAGCCCCGTGGCTGAAGAGCTGAGCACAGCCCTGGCTCGTCCCTGCAGCTCTTGGCTGGGGCTGCTGGCTCCTGGCTGCCAGGACTCGCCTCTTCCCTCCCTGCGGAAAGGGAAGAAAACCAGGTAAACAAGGCAGGGCCACCCTCGGGGGGCAAGCAGGGGCACCCCATGGTGTGTGTGGGGGGCACCCAACAGCACCCCGTTACCACAGGAAGGGGCAGACCTGGGTTGGGAGCAGAGACCCCTGGGGGTGTAGGATGTGGGGGGCAGGGTGGGGCCGGGTCTGGGGGTGCATGAACCCCAGAGCAGGATGTGGGGGTGCAGGGGTGCACAGAGGTGCAGGATTTAGGGGTGAATGCACCCCAGGAAGGTGAATGGACCCAGGGATCCAGGGAGGGTGCAGGATGCCCAGGAGGGTGGAGGGGTACAGGGTGTGGGGGTGCACGGACCCCAAGATTTGGGGGATACTGGGATATAGGGGTGCAGAGCTCCTGAGGCAATTAGGGGGGCACTGCATGGGATGCTCTGGGAAGCCCCCACATGAAGAGCAAGTGGAGTGAGTTGGGGGGACCCTTACAGCCTCCCTTACGCCATGGGGTGGGGCTGTGGCAGTACTGGCCCCCCTTGCCCGCACCCCTCTTGGCCGCAGCCCCATAAATCTCATGCACTGATGTTTGTGTTCTTGTTGCAGCGCCACAGCCCCGGATCCTGGAGCTGCCGCAGGGAAGGGAGGGGAGGTGGGGGCTGAGGGGCCTCTTTCGGCCTCACAGACACCCCCCCCCACCTCCTTTCCCCATTCCACCCCTCCCTGGGGAACACAGCGTGGGGATCCCACTCCCCTTTCCCGTGCCTCTGCGGCCCCGTATTCGCCCTTCCCACAGTGCTGGCTCAGTGGGGATGCAGCGCAGCCCCCCAGCAGTCTGTGACCCCACGGGTGGGGGGGAACATGGCGGGCACAGGCTTTGGGGCAGCGGGCCGCTTGGCGCCTGTGGCAGCCCATGTGAGCGGGGCCTTCCCCTCCTCCTCCTCCTCCTCCTCTTCCTTGGGTGCAGGGAGCCCTCTCCATCGCAGCGCGCTGGCTGCGGCGTCACGTGGCGCTGGCATGTGAGCCCTGCTCCATTTTTAGCCCCAGCAGCCTCCCCGCACGGCGGCCCTGCTGCAGAGCCATGTGCGGGCGGGCGCCCGGCCGGCACGTGGGCCTGCCGCAGCGGCGACGGGCACCGGGAACCCCCGGGCCTCGGCCACGCGCGTGGGTGAGCGCGACCCAGGCGTGTGAACGAGCACGGCCACGCGTGCACGGGCCGGGATGGTGCAGCCGGCTGTAGGACTTGGCGTGACACACGGCACAGGGTGGCGAGTGAGGGGCTGAGTGCCTCACACCGTGGGGCTGGGGCACTGCCAGTGTGGCCGCTGCAGCGCAGGGGGGACCCCGTGGATTGGGGGGACTGCTGGGTATGGGGGAACACCCCCTCCCCACTGCCCCTCCCATGAACGAGGGGTGTGTGTCCCCCCAACATGTCCCCTCTGCAGCCCTGGCATATGCCGCTCATGTCCCAGTGTCCCGGGGGGGGGGTAATTGTGTGTGTATGTGCGTGCACATGCGTGCATGCGGGGCCTGCAGTGGCGGGGGGGGCTGCAGTGCATCAGGGTGCGTGTGTGCCTGCAGCGGGGTGGGGGGCCTGCAGCCCCTCACTGCGGGGGGTGGGGGGTGCGCGCGTGTGCTGGGGCTGCGGTCCCTCCAGGGGGGTGGGGGGGCTGGGGGTGGGGACGCAGTTGAACATCAGGAGTTGCAGAGCTGCGGGGGGGGGGGGGGGGGGGCGGCTCAGAGGCATGCGTGCGTGTGCGGGGGCGGGGGAGGGGACGGGATACGTCCCCGCGTGTGTCTGCGCACACTGCGGGGGGGGTCACAGCCGGATCCCGGCCCCGGCAGGACACACCCGGTCCCGCAGACGGGACCCTCCCTCTCCTCACCCACCCCCTTCCTTCAGCGTGGGGGGTCGTGGTGGTAGGTCCCAGCCCCGCAGCCCCCCCAGCCCCCTCCCTTCCCCTGGGCGGGGGGTGCTCCCCGCGCTCCTCTGTGTCTCCTCGCCGCGGGGCTTGGCGGAGGCCGGACAGACCCCCGGTGGGCGGCGGGACGAGCCGGGGGCGGGCGGGAGCGGGACTCCGCCGAGCTCCGGGCGGAGCCGCCGAGCTCGGGAGCCACCGGGCGGCCGTGCGCGGTACTGCGGGCCCGGGACCTCCGCCGGTCCCGGCCCTACCAGGCAGCGCCCCACGCGGGATCGGCGGCAGGAGACCACCCCCATCCCGGGGCGGCGGCGGAGGGGTCGGGATCCTGCCCCCGGGGGTGCCCCGCTCCTCGCCCCGGGTCTCAGCCGCCCCCCGCCCCGGCGGCGCATGCGCACCGAGCCCGGTTTAAAGGTAACCGGGGGCCGCCGCGCGGCCCCGGCCCTGACCCGCCCCCGGTACCGGCCCGCGCCCCCCCTCCCAGCCCCCCCTCCACGTGTAGCGCTCCCGAGCGGGCTCGGGCTCAGCCCTTTCCCTGCCCCGCGCGGGGCGGGGGGCGGCAGGGCAGCCCCCGCCCGCGTCCCGCCGTCCCCGCCGCCCGGGGCGGGTGATGCGCCGCGCCGATGGCGGCGGGGCCCTGCCGCCCCCCGGGCCGCTCAGCCGGCGGCGGCCGCCGCTGCGCTGTGTCGACGGGCGGTAGCGGGACGGCGCGGAGCGGCGGGCCCCGGCCATGAGGTCCACCGCCTTCCGGACGGCCGAGCCGCCGCGGGGCGGGGGGGAGAGGAGGAGGAGGAGGAGGAGGAGGAGGGCGCCGCCGCGCCGCACCGCCCGCCGCCCCGCCGGCCCCGGGAGCCGCCGCCGCTGGGGGCACACAAGGGCCGCGGCGGTGGGGTGGTGGCGGCGGCGGCGGAGCAGCAGCAGCGCTGGGCCGGGCTGGTGCCGCTGGCCGGCGGCAAGCAGGCCGGCGCGGGGGATGCCGGCGCCCGGCCGCGCTACCAGGCGGTGCTGCCCGGGCGCGGCGCCGGGGAGGGCGCGGCGGGGCCGGGAGCGGGGCCGGGGCCGGGAGCGGGACCCGCCGAGCCGGGCCCTCCTCCGCCGCCGCCCGCCGAGGGCAAGTGGAAGAGCGGTCCGCGGCGAGGCGGGATGGGGGCCGGCGGGGGCTCCCCGGGGCAGGCCGCCTGCCTGCGGCAGATCCTGCTGCTCCAGCTGGACCTCATCGAGCAGCAGCAGCAGCAGCTGCAGGCCAAGGAACGGCAGATCGAGGAGCTCAAGGCCGAACGGGACACGGTACGACCGGCGGTGGGGGCGGGGAGGGGCGGGAGCGTGGTACGGCGGGGGTTAACCCCCAGCCGCGGGGCTCCGCACCCCAACGGGTTAATTCCCCCCGGCGCCCCGGGGTTCCCCGGGACTTCCGCCCAGCGACAGGTAAGTGCCCCCCCCGGCACCCAAGGGGTTAACAATCCCCTCCCCATTGGGGTTACCCCCCTCGCTGGCACCCCAGGGGTTAATGCCCACCCGGGGGTTAACACCCCCTCCTGACTCCTTGGGGGGTTTACTCCCTGGGGAGGGTATATCCCCCCTCCCCGAGGGCACCAAGGGGTTAATCCCCCCCCCCAGGGGATTAACGGCCCCCGGGGCAGTAGTGCCCCCCAGGGGTTGTTGTGCCCCAGGGGCAGGTCCTGCTCCCTCGGGGGTTCATCCCCCAAACAGGTACCGATGCCCCCCTCACATACCCCCCCGCCCCCCCAGACAAAGGCCGGCGGGGGGCGGGGTGACCGGCGGGGGCACAAAGGGCCGGGGCGGGGCGGGCCGGCGGGGGTTAACGGGCCGCCGCCCGTCGCCATGGCAGCGGGCCCGCGGGGGGGCCTTAAAGGGCCCGCGGAGCCCGCCCGCCCCGCCGCGCGGGGTTAACTTAAAGGGGCCGCGTTTGCGCCACCGCCGGGCCGGGCGGGCGGGGCCTGCGGGTACCGGACACGCCTGCCTTCCCCCCGCCCTCCCGCCTCCGCCGCGGTGGGGCTTTCCCCCCCCCCCCCCCGCCTGGCTCTCTGCATCGCCCCTCTCACGCGTGGGGGGGACACTGCTGTGTGCTGCCCTCCCCCCACCATGTGCATCCCCCTGGGCTCTTCCCCACACTCTGTGGGTGTCCTGGGCAACCCCCCCACGGATGTCCTGGGCGCCCCCCTCTCCCGGGTGTCCTGCCCGCATCGCCCCACGCCTGTGTCTCCCACACGCTCACACCCCATCACCCTCCTGTGAGGCCATGCCAAAGCCAGAGCGGGCTGGCACGTGCTGTGGGCCTTCGGCCTGCTCTGGCTCAGCCCCGCTGCGGTGGCGTCGTCCCGGTTGCAGAGGGAAGGGCTGCCCCACGTGGTGCAGCCGGCATTGGCCGCACCGCGATGCTGCGTCCCTGCGGTGTGCGCCAAATCCTCCATCATGGAGGAGCTGCTGCAGCAAGGCTGTGACAGGGCTTCACCGGGGAGCATCCTCCCAGGGGTGGAGATCAGGCCTCACTGAGCTGGGGGCTTGCTTTCTAACGAATCCCTCAGCCAATTACCAACTCCTCCCTTCCTTCCCTGGGAAGATGCAGCAGAAGTTGAGACCCCCAGATTGCTCCTTGAAATGTCTGGCTCTGTAGCAGGCCGTGTCCCTCCTGCCCCTGGGACAGGCAGTGCCAGATGGCAATGAGCATCTGGGGGCAGCGAGCAGCTGTGTCACAATGTTCAGACATTATAGCCCCTGCCTGGTTGGGGACAGTGCCCTCAGCCCCCTGCACGGTGAGCTGTGGCACTCCTGGCATGCAAGGAAGCACTGGGAAGCCCGTGGTGCTGGCTGAGCCTGGGCAGGGATTTCTCTGGGGCAGATGCTCTTTGGAGTCTTACAAACATGCTCCTGGGGGAACAGGCGTCTGGGGGTCCTTAATCCCCCCTCCCTGGAGCGCAGCGCGAGGTGAGCCCTCCCTGCATTGCAGCTCCTTGCGCGCATCGAGCGCATGGAAAGGCGGGTGCAGCTGGTGAAGAAGGACAGCGAGCGGGAGAAGCACCGCATCTTCCAGGGCTTCGAGGTGGACGAGAAGCCAGAGGCTGAGGCGTGTGAGAAGCTGCCGCTGGAGTGTCCCCAGGACCTGCTGGAGCCCCCCCAACCCTCCAGCCCAAACACTTCCCCTACGGCAGGAACGGGAAGGGGCACAAAAGGTAGAGGGGGTTGGAAGGGAGGGTGGGTCTCAGGGGGGTGACTAGGGGGCCTTCCCTGTGTCCCTGCCCTCCATCCATGGGGCTGGCTCCACCTGGGCCACAGAGCTGCCCAGTGCCCCCCCCAACTGCTCAGAGAGGCTCCCTGGCACCAGGAGCGTGTCTGTTGAGCACCAGCATTACCCAGGGAAACCTCTCCCAAGTCTGAGTGGGGATGACGGGGGGTCCCAAAATGCCAGGAAGGGCCCTCTCGCCTTTGGAAATCTGCCTCAGGCTGGCCCTGGCACAGGAACCTAATTTGGGGGTGCTGGAAGCCCCCCCACACGGCAGCCACAGCCCAGCTCCTCTTCCTCCTGCAGGAAGCCAGCATTTGGGAGCGCGGAGAGGAAGACGCCCGTTAAAAAACTGGTGTCCGAGTTCTCAAAAGTGAAGAGTAAAACTCCAAAGCACTCCCCAGGGAAGGAGGAATCGGGTGGCTCCTTGACCGAAACTGTTTGTAAACGAGAACTGCGGAGCCAAGAGACTCCAGAAAAACCCAGGACGCTCCTGGAGACCCCCCTCCGAGCCTCGGCGCTGCCAAAGGCCCCCGGCACCCACCCCAAGGAGAAGGGCTTCTTCAGCAGCGAGACCGACGACCTGCCCTATCTTTCAACCACGGAAATGTACTTGTGCCGTTGGCACCAGCCGCCCCCGTCGCCGCTGCCTTTGCGGGAGCCCTCCCCAAAGAAGGAGGAGACTGTAGCAAGTAAGAGATGGAGAGTTCACCACGGCGTGCCAGGCGCTGGGGTAGAGCCGGCAGCTGGATTGGGATTTGCCAAACCCAACTGCCTCAGGGGCAGCACAGTGGATGGGGAGTGTGGGTCGGCATCCTTGCCGCGATGCTGGCGCCGCGGCGGGAGAGGCACGGTCCGGATGTGTAGCAGTGGCTGGTAGCGGCTGCGCTGCTGGCACTGGGTGCTCACAAACCACGTCTCTGGCTCACCAGGCTCTGGCAGGTGCTGGGCAGGGCTGCCAGCTGCACCGCGCTTCAGCCACCCCGTTTGCCAAGCAGCCTGTGTGCCTGCTTGAGTGATGCAACTTCCCGTTGGCGGTTGGGAAAGTGTTTCCGGTTTGTGCCACCATGGCGTGGCTTCCTCCCCAGGGTCACCTGCTGTCCCCATTCTGCTCTGCTGACCCCCCTTCTTGGCCCATCTATGGCTGCTGCAGCGTGGCGAGTCCTGGCAGTGGGATGTGCTGGGCTGTGCCAGTCACTGAGGTGGTGCTGGATGGCTCGGCCTGGGGAGAGGTCCAGGGGTTTGGCACATCTCCCCTTGGAACAGCGCAGAGGACTGGTGATGAGGTCACCCGCCAGCTCAGGACCAGGGTTTTGGGGGTGCTGAGCCATGCTGTCCAAGGGGCGGCAGCGGGGATGGGGCCAGAGCATGGGGCTGTGGGGGATCCTGGGATGGGGCTAACAGCCCGGCCTCTCACCCTGCAGTTCCATCTTGGAGGGACCATGTCGTGGAGCCCCTGAGAGACCCCAACCCCTCGGATCTCCTGGAGGTATGTACGTTGCCCTGGCTGCCATAAGAGCTGGTGCTGCTGTGGGCGCTTCCCTGGTTGGTTCTCCTCTCCGGGAGAGCAGCTCGGGGCGCACCTTGGTTGGGCCAGCCCCTCTGTACTGCCATGGCTCTGGCTGCCGGCTTGGGGCTGCGCTGGTGCCAGGAGGACATGCTTATCCATCTGTCCTTGCAGAACCTGGACGACAGCGTCTTTTCCAAACGGCATGCAAAGCTGGAGCTGGATGAGAAGCGAAGGAAAAGGTGGGAGCAGAGAGGTTGATGAGGGCCTGGGGTGTCACCTAGGGTGGTGGGGTCACACATGGGACACATGGGCTGGCAGCTGTGGTGGAAAATGCTGCTGGAGAAGGGTTGCTCCCCAGAAGGGTCCAGTGCTGCCACGGCAGCTGCCTGCCTGTTCTCACCTCTTGGGCATTGCATATTCCAGGTGGGACATTCAGCGGATCAGGGAACAGAGAATTCTGCAGAGGCTGCAGCTCCGAATGTACAAAAGGAAAGGGATTCAGGAGTCGGAGCCTGAAGTTACCTCATTTTTCCCTGAGCCAGATGATGGTGAGTGCTTGGCAGTGTTGGAGTGCTGCCTGCCATGGGGGGATGCTGGCAGTGGGTGTGTAACACTCAGTGTCTCCCCTGCAGTCGAAAGCTTGCTCATCACCCCTTACCTGCCTGTCGTCGCCTTTGGCCGGCCCTTACCAAAACTGACCCCACAGTGAGTACCAGCATCGCCAGTGGGGTGTGGGGGGAGGGATGGGCTGCGCCGGGCACTGCAGCTCGGGTTGGCATCCCTCGTGTTCCCAGCGGTGCACAGACACCAGCTCTACCCACAGGAACTTTGAGCTGCCCTGGCTGGATGAGCGCAGCCGCTGCCGACTGGAGATGCAGAAGAAGCAGACGCCGCACCGGACCTGTCGGAAATAGCAGAGCCACCGGCAGCTCCGTCCATCACCGGGTCATGCCGATGGCCGCTGCCCTCCCCTGCCTTCTCATTGACGGGTGGTTTCGTTCCTCCGTGACCCTGGTTTTGTTCTCTTGGGTTTTGCAACACGTTCCTTGGACTTGTTTCCCTGTGCTGGCAGCCATACCCGCACCGGCGCGCTGGTCAAGGTTTCCCACTGGCTGCTGCACTCCCAGGGGAAGCGGGTGGGCTCCAGACCCTGCCTGTTGTGCCCATCCTCATCACCCACCACAGCTCCACGTGCTGCCCCTGCCCTCCTGCAGCCGATACTCGGTTTATTTTGGACACTGGGCTTTGAGCAGTGCACAGGAGCACAGAGACCATCGCAGCCTGACTGGTGTTGGGGGTGCTGCATCCACCAGCCAGGCAGGTCGTGATCCTGCCGGGACTCTTCCTGCAGCCGCCTCGTTACGTTTAGTTAGGAAAGGGGATAAACATGGGTTTGTGTCCCAGAGGGGTGAGAGGCAGCGGCAGTGCTGCCAGGGGTCCCAGTGCTGCCAGTCCTGCTGTGGCGAGGAGCCTGGAAAGCACCAGGAAACCTCTCTGGGGTTTGTTGGTTGGGTTTTTGCCCCCTCGTGAGTTGCTGTAACGGGGTCGGAAGGGGGAAGAGTTTAAAAACTAATTTTTTTTTTTTTTTTTTTTTGAAATAGAATCCTCTGCGCACAACTTGGGGGGGTTAATTGGTTGGTTTTTTTTAAAATATAATTTAAACGTTCTGAGGTTGCTGAGCTGTGCTGTGAGGAGGGGGCTGGCATGAGTGTCTGGGCGTCCCCCCCATCCCTGCCCTGGCAGGACCCCCTGGCTGCCCCTAGACCCCTCAGTGCTAGAAGGGGGTGGGGGTGGGGGTAGTGCTCTGTCCTATGCTCTGTCTGGCCTCTCCCTGCAGCGCAGACACTGGGTTTATTCCCCTCCCCCCTCCCCCCACCAGTGGCTCTGGGAGGTGCACCCCCACCCCTAGCTGGCCTCGGGCACAGGGTAAGGGGCAGAAGGGAACTGGGAGGGTGCTAAAATGAGCTATAAAAGGGGTGAAGGCGCCTGGAGGTGTCACGCAGGGGCAGCCCCGCCCCGCCCCCCGCGTTGGGTTATTTCATTTTCGACACAATAAACGAGGAAAGCAGCCCAGGCCGCGGGTGCCTTCCTCCCTCCCCTTTGCGCGTGACGCCACTTCCGCCGCCGTGACGCAACCCGCGTCGTGACGTCAGCGGCCTCTCCCGGCTCGCGCCTGCCCTCTGCCGGGCAGAGAGTGAAATGGGGAAGGGGGAAGGCGCTCCCAGCGCCGCGGGGGCCGCCGGGACGGGCGTGGGGGCTGCCGGGAGCCGTAGTCCGTCCCGTGGTGCCCCGCGCCACCGCCCGCCCCTGCGGCTGCCCAAGATGGCGGACCGGCGGCGGCAGCGCGCCTCGCAGGACAGCGAGGACGACTCGGATTCGGCCGCCTCCGACAGCGCCGACTCGGCCGCCAGCGCCGCCCGTTCCCGGTCGGGGTCCGGCTCTGGGTCGGGATCCGGGTCGCCCAGGCCGTCCCATCGCCCCCAGCGGGGCGCTACCGGGGCCCTCAGCGCTGGGCCGCGGGGCCGCGGGGCCGAGAGCGCCGCCGGGGGGCGGCCAAGAGCGCTCCCGAGTCCGAATGTGTGAGTGCGACGGGGGGCCGGGGGAAACCGGGATGGCCTGGGCGAGGGGGCCGGAAATAGCCAGGGCGGGGGGGAGCCGGGGAGGGGCTGGGGCCAGGCCCGGGCCCAGGATGGCCTGGTCGGAGGGGGGTCGCGGGCCTGGGCGGTGGGACCTGGGGACGGTGATGGTCTGAGCGGTGGGCACCCAGAGGGGGGCGCTTGGGCCTGAGTGGGGGCCCGGGGACCTTGGGGCCGGGTGGGACCGGGCCGGGTTTGGGGGAGCGGACTAAGGGAGCGCTGGGGCAGCGAGCTGGACCCCGCGGGCTCCCCGCACCCAGCCGGGGTCCCGGCCCGGGGCGCTGCCCACCCAAGCCTCTTCCGCTCGCTCACCGCTGCCACCGGCCTCACACTCCCCCACCCTGCGAGACGCCTCTTCCCGGCCCCTGATGCCGCCCCGATTTCCTCCCACCCGGGCTTTGCAGTTTATTCCGGCTTCTGCGGGGTCTTTGGGCTCATTCCCGTGCTGCTGCGGCCAGGTCCATGTTTTGATCCGAGGTTGGTTTCACCGTGCAGCCCCAGGAGTCTATTCCTTCCTTGGAAACATTCCCTGTGCGGAGCTGCACGGCCTTGGCCAGCACCTTCGCTCAGGCACAGGGTTCTGTGTCTGTCATCAGTGTCTCCAGCTGTCTGTCTGAGCTCGGTCCTGCTCAGCATCTGTTCGTTATTCCTCAGCTTTAAGTAATCCTCTTGTCCTTTCTCCTATTAGTTGGCAGCCTCTGTTGTCAGGGGAGGGAAGCCTGGCTTGTCTGTCCATCCGTGTGTCTCTTCCCTCTGAATTCCCCCAGCAGGTACCACACTCAGTGGCCTTTTCTTGAGCTGCTTTCCAGCAACATTGTTAGCTCAAGAAGGCTCTTAGAGAAAGGTGCTGGCAGCCCTGAATATATTCCTGCTCCATTAATGAAATTGAACTTCCATGGGTGGATGCAATAGGGTCAGGGCCAGACCTTGTCAGAACTGTACCTGAGATGGTCAGATGCCACAGGGACCTGGCTGCTGACCTTCCCCTCTGCTGACACACCTTTCTCTCCCTCTTTCTGCAGGAAAGTGAGGATGGCATCGAAGGAGATGGTGAGTAACGACTCCCTGGGACTATGAGTGCTGCCTGCATGTGAAAAGTAAAACCCAGGCACATTTCCCCCTCCCCAATAGTCCTGTGGTTGTTCTCAGCCCAAATATGAGCTCGGCATAGCAGGCAGCCATGGGGGTGGGGATGGTGTGCCCCAGACTCACCCTTGCATCCCCCTGTATGAGCTGGGAGCAGCATTCACCAGGGATGCTTTGGTTCCAGCTCCTACTAACCCCTTGGAGGGAGTTGGTGTGTGTCTGCCTGTGTTGCACGCGGAGAGAAGCTGTGTGTCTGTCTGTCTGCCCTGACACCAACCCCCTTCCTCTCCCCTGCAGCTGTACTCTCGGATTATGAAAGCGCGGAAGACTCGGAGGTAAGAAGAGCCTCTGTCCTGGTGTTCAGGTGCTGCCAAGTGTCTGCATCTCGTGTGATTTCAGCACAAACCCCAGTTTGTGTCCTTCCTTCCCTGCAACTGACCCCGCCAGCAGCGACTGTCTCAGGACACTGGCTCGTGCAGAGCCTGGGAGCGAGCTGCACCGCTGTGTAGCCATCACCACCACAGAGGAGAAGGGTTGTTCCCTTCGGAGCCCCTTACTGGGCAGTTCTCTGCCACCAAATCCACGGTGCTGAGCAGCCAGAGGGGTGGATGTGACCCAGGATGGATGAGATGGGAATGGGCATGGAAACCACTTGGCTTCTCAGACTTTGGATACCGGGAGCAGGGTTTTCCCTGGCCAAGATGGGTGTGGAAGGAAGTGTAGGATGTTTGGTTTGTTTTAATTAGCTGGAATTAAAAAGTGCTGGGTTGGAAGCATCCCAGGTAGCGTCCCTGTCTTCTGCTGTGGCAGCTGGAGGGGTAACGCTCCCTGGAGTGCCGGCAGCTCTGCCCTGGGTGTGTGCTGACAAACCCCCACCCTCCTGCATGCCAGGGAGGCAGCTTGGGCTGTGACCCGTGGCCGTGGGTTGTTAGGGCAGAGCTGTAAGTTTAACATCATCAAGGAGTTCAGGGTCATTCTGGTTTCTAACAATCACAGTGAACTGTTTCTCTAGGGAAAGCCCTTCTCTTGAGATGGCTGGTTTGGGGGTCTTGAGGGAGACAGTGGTTAGAGGTGGCAAAACGATGAGACAGGAGAACTCAAAGCTCATCAGGACTGTTAATTTGTGAATGAATGTCTACTGTTAGTGGGGAAAGAGCATGGTGGGCTGTAATGTGGAGGGGCTGTAATGTGGAGGGGCGGTAAAGCCGTGTCCATCGCTCTGCGAGCCCTGAAACCTGCACAGAGGCTTCCACATGTAGCAGCAGCACAGCGCCGGGCGCTGGGAGCAGTGAGGGTATTGCATCACTGACATGCCAGGATGACTCCGTTCCTGTGCCTAAAAATAATGCCACGTCTGGGTTTCCCCAACGTAAACAAAAGGAGCAGTTGATGTGCAAACACTCGGTGTTGAAAGAGAAAAATAGAGCAGCCTTTTTGTTAATCACACAGAGCTATTTTTAGTGTGGGTTCCAGCCTCAGCAAGGCTTGCAGGCTCCTGGAGGGTGAAATGAGGTCATGCTCCTGTGAGCAGAGTGCTCCGAGTGAGTCAGCCGAGTAACTCCAGGGAATTTGGAAACACGGCGCTGGCTGGATCCGAGCCCTCGGTGTGGGAAGGAAGGGACGATCTGAGGACGGCCCTTGTCCGCTGGCTCCTGGGCTTGCAGGAGCCCTTCCAGGGTGGCAAGACACCGTGGAGCTGGTCCTGGCTCTCCTCTTGAAAGCTTGGCTGTCGGGTCTGGTGCTGTGGGTGAGGTGTTGGGTGTAGTCTTTGCTTTTTCCATAAAACTACAGGGATTGGGAGGACCTTGAGAGTTGGGTCTTTGCTGTGAGAGAGTCTGGTCTCCAGCAGCTGGAACAGGGATATGAGGACTTGCACACGGAAATTCCTGCCCCTCAAGCTGCAGGTTTGAGTAACTGGGGCTTTTTCAGGCAGAGGAAGAGGATTACAGCGAGGAAGAAAGTGCCAAAGTGGAACTGAAGCAGGATAGTAATGATTCCTGTGAGTCAGCAGCGAAAGCAGAGAAAGGGGATGAGAAACCTGACCCCAAAGGTGCCGTAACGGGTGAGAGGCAAAGCGGGGACGGGCAGGTAGGTGTTCAACATGCCTTCTGGGTACTGCGGGAGGCTCCTCGCGGAGGGACTGCTGCAGTGGTGAGAGCTGCCTGGTTTTGACAGGAGAGCACTGAACCTGTGGAGAATAAAGTTGGGAAAAAAGCTCCCAAGCACCTGGATGATGATGAGGATCGGAAGAACCCGGCTTACATCCCACGCAAGGGGCTCTTCTTTGAGCACGACCTCCGCGGGCAGACGCAGGAGGAGGAGGTCAGGTACGTGAGCATCTCCCCTCCCCGTGTCTACCCAGCCCAGAAGGCTCTGGGAGGACCTTAGAGCATCTTCCAGGCCCTGAAACGAAAGTTCTTCCTGGGAAAAAGCTGTTCCTGAGGGTATGAAGTAATGGGATGAGGTGGGATGGTTTTAAACTAGAAAAGAGGAGATTAAGATTATTAGGAAGAAGTTCTGCAGTATGAGGGTGGTGGGACACTGCCCCAGGTTACCCAGAGAGGTGGGGGAGGCCCCATCCCTGGAGACATCCAAGGTCAGGGTGGATGGGGCTCTGAGTGACCTGCTCTAGTGAAGATGTCCCTGCTCACTGCGGGGTGGGACTGGATGGCCTCGGAAGGTCCCTTCCCAATGAACGCTGTCTGGGATTCTCTGGGCGGGTAAGGTCAGCCCCCTGGCCAGCATTTGGCAGTGCAGTGAGGATTTGTCTGTGGCTGCTGGGCAGGAGGGTGGAAGGGAGGGAGAGGGACACTGTCTCCTGAGCACACCCTGTGCTGGAAATGCTCCATCTCTGTGTGGGGCTGGTTGAAGCTTCCATGTCTCCTCGGCTTTGCCGCCACCACTTGGTTCTCCCCTGTAACTTCTCCAGGCCGAAGGGTCGTCAGCGGAAGCTGTGGAAGGATGAGGGCCGCTGGGAACATGACAAATTCCGGGAGGACGAGCAGGCCCCCAAGACCAGGCAGGAGCTGATCGCTCTCTATGGCTATGACATCAGGTCAGCTCACAACCCTGATGACATCAAGCCAAGGAGGATGCGCAAACCAAGGTGAGCAGCAGAGTCAGACTAGAGCCTGGCTCATCCCAGAGGACCTGGACCTTTGTGCTGAGTGCTTGAGAGGTCAGGTCTGAAGCCCCAAAGAGGGGGCACCCCACTGGGGTGGGACCTCAGTCCTGGGGGTTCTGCATGTGGCATATGGGAAGGGGGTTCCCTGGAACAGCAACACCTCTCACCCAGGGGTTTCTTTTCAGTCCATTGTACGATTTTTCTCCCCCAGGTTTGGGAGTCCCCCTCAGCGAGATCCAAACTGGTCCAACGAGAGGCCCAATAAGCCCCCGAGGCACCAAGCAGCAGACGCCACCGCGACTCCTCCGCGAACCTTCACCAACAGGAACTCGGCGGGTACGGGCAGGATGCCCCCACCGAGGAACTACCCAAGGATGGGGGGCTACAAAGAAACCCGTCCAGGCTACCGAGCATCAGAAGCAAACGCCCAGCATCCTCGCAACGGCGAGCTGGCCAAACCAGAGAGCAGCTACCGAGCAAAGCGTGCCGAGCAGACCCCCCGAGAGACAAGTCACCTGAGGTGGAAGCAGCACATAACCACAGCAGCCCTGTGAAGGAGGAGGTTGCTTTGGAAAGCCAGGCTGCAGCTGCTGATGCTGCACAGCCCCCACCAGACAGACCAGTGGAAAAGAAGTCTTATTCCCGGGCAAGAAGGACCAGAATCAAAGCTGGTGACACAGGGAAGCTGCCAGATGAGGTGCCTGCTTCGGAAGGGCTGACTCCCCTGCCTCCAAAACCTGTGCAAGCTGAGACGTCCCCCCCACCAGCCAAGAGCAGTAACTGGGAGTCGCAGGTGGAATCCAACTTGGATGGACTGGAGCAGGAGATGACCCAAATGAATCTTAGTGAGCAGAACTGGACTCCAGGGCAGTCGCAGTTCCTGCAGCCCCGGGAGCTGAGGGGTAAGTGTGTGCAGCCCCTTGGTTTTCCACTGGGGCCCTGGCCAAATCTGTGGCCGTGTGGTCAGTCAGAGCTGAACCCTCTCTGACTTAGCCCAGGGCAGGCATGTGATGGTGATGTGTGCTGCCAGTGAGGAAGTACAGAGGTGAAGAGAGGGCAAAACAGGGAAAAAAGGGGAAATTAAACACGCTGGTGTAGGTTAAATCAAAGTGGGGCTGGGATGGAGATGGGAGTAGATCCGTTCCCCCTCTCTGCCCTCTCTGTGGAGAGCAGGAAGTTTCAGTGAAGTTGAAAGCTTGTGTGTGGAACAGGCAACAGGGACTTTGTGTGGTGTGAATCCTGGTGAGACCAGCTGCTGCAGCCAGGAGCCAGGGTTTGGGAGATAAGGAGCCTTGTGCTCGGCTGGTGGGGAAGGGTAATGAATGATGGGGCTCCTGCTTGAGCCAGAAGGAGCTTCCTGCTGTGGATCAGCTTGTTTCCTGGTGCTGGGTTTGGGGTGCCACCACCTGCGGCCTGACTGGGGCTGGCAAATGTCTGTGCCTGGTAGGGGGAAGCGGTTCTGTTGCAGCAGCACCTGAGGGAGGGATGTGGGGCAGAGTTACCCCCCCATGAGCCAAGGGCTGAGTTCTAGTTGAGCGTCCGTGCGAGAGGTCATTTGGGTATAATTATCTCTTTGCCGAATTAGAGTCTCTTTTTCTGGGGAGTGTTTAGAGCCCTTCCTGAGGGAAATAAAATGGGAGCAAGGAGAAGGCGACTTGCAGCTTTCATAAGCATCTCCTGAGGTTTAGACTGTGAAACCAGAAGTCTTCTTGCGCTGGTGTCACTGGTACAACCTGTGTGTGAACAGACCCTTGGTCTCAGCCATGGGTATGAGTAGCCGGGCATTAAACACACCAGCAGAGCAGGAGTTGAGATGTGCTGTGATTTCCAGCTGAGATTATCTGCTCTTCTTGTTTTGATGCTGAAAATAAAGCACCTGAACATGTGTACCGTGAGGCAGCTCAGCTGCAGGAAGGAGACACTTCCTGTCTGTATGAAGGGCATCGTTACTCTGCCATTCCTTAATTTCCTCCTAGCAGAGAATGCAGGCGCTTGTTCTGGACCCACCTGGCAGGCTTAAACCAGCATGGGGTCACTCTGTATGCACAGCATGTGTGCCTCTGTGAGCATTTGTATTACCAGTGACAGAGCCCACAGATCACAGTCCTATTGTCCAGTTTGGCTCCCCTGGGATCGCCCGCCATCAGTTGGGCACTGGGGTGTTAGATGGGTGCTGCAGCGTTGCTGTGTGAATTCAAAGCTGCCTGTTGTAACAGTGGTCACGCCCTGTAGAGAGTTCAAACTGCAGCTTACTCAGATCCTTGTCCCTGCTCCAACAAGGTCCTTGTCCAGGCGGGAGCAGAGTTCAGATCAGCACCTGGATTCCAGGCTGAGGATTTGATCTGATTTGTTGTTTTAAAGCGAGATTCAGAGGGCACAGAGCAGCGTGGGTGATGGCACAGGGGCACCACAGCTTCTCATTTGTACTGAAACACTTAAAGTTGTAACCCAGGAGGTGAAGGTGTTAGAAAAGGCTTCTCATGGTGAAAACCAGAGCTGCACCTGCTTGTCACACAGCAACGTCCCCGGGCTGCTGGCGTTGGCAGGCCAGCGACTGGTGGCTGAGCTGGCTTTGGGGTGAGAACATATGCAAACCATAATAACCAGTTTGTTTCTTCCTCCTCAGGTATTCCAAACCATCTGCATGTGGGAACTGGGCCCCCACCTCAGTTTAACAGGATGGAGGAGATGGTAAAGCACCTTGCTGAGCGGGACTCTTTTTAGGAGCACGGGAGCCGCGCGGTTACTCGTTTCAGGGTTGCAGTAATTAGACGTTTGCCCATGCCACCTTGGTCTGTACCTTTTCTGGGTGCTCATGGTTGTTTGGGGTTTTTTCCACACTCTGTGACCCAGACAGATGTTTCCAGGGGCTGATGGGGAAGCGGGTGTGTGCTCCCTGGTGGGAGGGAGGGCTGCTGCCCCTCACCCGTGCCTTTGGACTCTTTCAGGCGGTGCAGGGGGGCCGTGTGAAACGCTACTCGTCGCAGCGGCAGAGACCGCCGGTGCCAGAGCCTGCTCCCCCCATGCACATCAGCATCATGGAAGGGCACTACTATGACCCACGTGAGTTCCCCTCCCACTCCTGAGCAGCTGGAGCAGAAGCCCCCCATTTCTGTTGGGGTTGGGGGCTCTGGGATTCTAGCTTCCCTTCCCAAAGGGCATCGCTGCAGCATCTGGTACAGGTACTACAGAGCTGCTCTGAGCCTCCCTGGTGGGTGTTTAAACCCACTGAACGATGACCAGTGTCACTGCCCCCCATCCCTGTGTGAGGAGACTGTTTCTCTTCCTGAGAAACCAGGATATGAAATTTCCTTGGGAGCAGAGCAATGTCTGTGACACTTGGGAGCGGGGAGCACTGCAGAACAGGCTGAGGAATTTACTCCAGCACTTCAAGTGTTGGAGAAGAAATTCCCCGTGTATTCCCCTGCCCTGCAAAGGGAAGAGAAGCCTTTTCTGTTGGGACTGTGTAGCCTCTGTGAGCCTGGTAGCCTGGGAATGGATCTCACAGCATTCCTGGAACCGTAGCTGGCTGGGGGCTGCGTGTGCCCTCCTAGGGCAGAGTAAAATTCAGCAGAGCTTTTCCTTCCCAACCCTTTTGCGTTGCAGTACAATTCCAGGGACCAATCTACACCCACAGTGAGAACCCGGCCCCACTGCCGCCCCAAGGGATGATCGTACAGCCAGAAATGCACCTCCCTCACCCAGGTGAGGAACCAGCTCCCCAGTGAGACATGGGGCAGCTGGGACCGATGTGACGGTTGTGCCCTGGGGAGGCTCAGCCTGTGCTGGGAAGCAGATAGCTCTGGTTTCACACAGCCTCTGTCACCAGGGGAATCCATTTCCCTTATTTCTACGGCATGGAAGAGATCCGCTTCTGTTGTGCGGCGGGGCTGACTTGAGCCTTTTTGGGGAGGAGCAGCAGACGTTCCTGGCCCTCGCAGCTGGTGCAGGGCTGGGGTGATGGGAACATTTTGGCAGTCTCCAGCTTGGACGGCTGCAGGTTCTGCACAGCCCCTCCTGGCCCCTTCCGTGGGGTGTGGGGCTCTGCCAGCTGCTGTGCCAGGCTGGCTGCTAGTCCCTGCTGCTTGCAGATTAGAGGAGAAAAGCAGAAATGAGAGCTGTTGAATTGGCATGTTCTCTCTCTTGCCCACAAAAACCGTTTCCTGAAGTGGATGTGCTGACTGCGGGGCCGTGTCCGGTTCTGGTGAATCAGGACCCCAGCATTGGGAAGGGGAAGGGGAAGGGGAAGGGGGGCCGTGCTGTGCTGAAGTGCTTCCCCTTTTCCCTCCCCAGCACAGGAACTGAGGTCCCATGGCTGCAGGAAAGGCCTCTGGGCAAAGCGCTTCTCCCTTCTGCCATGCTGCCTAGCTGGCATCAGAGCCACTGGCTTTATGTGTGACCCCGCACTCCTTCAGCTCATTTTCCTTGCTCCCCAGGTTTACACCCCCACCAGACGCCAGCCCCCATGGCCAACCCTGGGCTGTACCCCCCACCTGTCTCCATGCCTCCGGGCCAGCCCCCACCACAGCAGCTGCTCGCACCAACTTACTTCTCCCCTCCTGGAGTGATGAATTTTGGGAATCCTGGCTACCCCTACCCCCCAGGAGCTCTACCCCCTCCACCCCCTCCTCATCTCTATTCCAACACGCAGGTAAGTGTGCTGTGTCTCTCCCTTCTGAGCAGGAGCCTTCAAGAGCGGAGGGGATCCTGTGGTGTGGGGATGTGTTTTGTGAGGCTTCCTGGGAGAGGGTGTGGAACAACCAGGCTGCTCCGCGGTGGGAGCTTGTTTGTCTCGCACCTCTCTCTGCTTGTGGTGGGAAAAGCACCGTCGTTCCTGTGTCTGTGGGGCAGCCACCCCAGATTTAGGGTCTGGTGGGTGAAAAGCCTGTGCTGGTGGGCCTGAGAGCCGACACCTTCCCCTGCAGAAGAGGGAAACAGCCCAGCCCCAGCCTCTGCCCCGGCAGGTCTGTGCGCAGCCAAGGGCACCTTGAGAATGACTTTGGGGGCCCTTTCAGTGCGAGGTGGAGGCTGGAAACTGCATGGTGCTGCTGTGACAGGCACGGGTCTTGGCTGTGTCCGACCCACCGACCTTCGTGTCTGCGCTGCCCCGCGGCCGCAGATCGCTGTGAGCGTCGCGATGATCGCGATGACACCAGACCAACCCGTGGCTGCCGTGCGAGCGGCACACGGCTGACACGCAGTGGCAGGCGGGAGATGTGCACGCTCCCCGAGTGCTGCAATCTCTCTGACCTTCCCCCCTGCCCTGAGCTGATCCCAGCAGGGAACCCCTCGGCTTTTGGGGCACATCCCAAGCCCCACGGCTTGTAGCTGGGATCCTCTCCGTGCTGAGAGGGAGAGGACCGCAAAAGGGCTGGGGAGGAGGTGAGGGTCCTTCAGCATTGTGCTGTGTGGCCTTGGGGGGCACAGCCAAAGCAGCCCCCATCCCCCCAGCTCCTCACCCTTGGTGTTGGCACCTCCACAGCCCAGCTCTGTGCCCTGAGGGCTGGCTGGGGTGCAGGGAGGGGGTGCAGCTTTCCACGCTTGTGTGTCCCTCCACTCCAGCACAGAGCTCTGACCTTTCTGTTCTGTGGGGAGCACAGGCGCAGTCCCAGGTGTACGGCGGGGTCACCTACTACAACACAGTCCAGCAGCAAGTGCAGCCCAAGCCCTCTCCACCCCGCAGGACGTCCCAGCCTGTGACTATCAAGCCACCACCTCCCGAGGTACCATCCCCTTGCCGCGCGTGCGATGCTTCACCGCCAGGATGCGCGTGACGGTTGCCGTCTCCCTCTCCCATCCGAACAAAAAACCCCCCCACATTTTTCCAAGGAACTCTTAAACTGATTAACCTTTGACATGTCCCAAACCTCAGCTTCTCGTTGCAGGTGGTAAGCAGGGCTCCAGTTAATTTGAGTTTCTAAATACTTTAAAACTAAACCCACGTAAAAAGTAAGTCTAAAGTCGACTCTTGCTTTTTTTTTTTTTTTTTTTAAAAAAAATTGCTCAGGGTACAAACCAAAACACTTTAGAGAGAGAGAGAAACCCAGGCCTAAGTTAGAAGGCAGTGACTTCTCTGAAAGAACACGTATTGAGACCGCAGTAGGTAATCCAGGCAGTGGACTTGAAGGTGTCCCAGAGCTGAGAGCTGTCTTGCTGCACTGGGAAGGATTTCCTTGCTCCAGCACTGGGAGGTCTGCGTGTGTGGGCACGTGTCAGAGTGCTGTGTGTGTCCCATTTCCTCTCTAATACTTCGCTGGGCACACGGGAGCTGAGCGAGCCCAGATCCTAGCAAGCCCAGACCAGAGTGGGCATGTGCCGGTGGCTTCCCGGGACGCAGGGAGGCGGCGTGCGGCGCGGTGGAGGGCTGGGAAACACACAGGGTTTGTAAATCCGCAGGGAGATCATCTGATCAAGGTTCCCTTTGAAAGGGCCTCACCATGGGAAAATGTTTAACCGCTCAGCTGAAGGGAGCTGACTGTGCCCGGCGCGGAGGCAGCTGGGGGCGTGGGCGGGCGGGCGTGTTTTGGCACCCACATGTGGAGGGTGTTTTTGGCAGGACTGTGGCGGGGGTGTCGTGAGCCCCGCACAACGTTTGCAGTGGGGCAGCCTCATCTCTGCTGCTCTTCTTCCTCTTCCCCCACCAGGACAGCAAAGGGGAAAAACCAAAGGAGAGGAGCAACACGTAGGGGATGCGGCCATGCGAATCCCAGCGCCAGACCCAGCACCTCGGCGGGGACGAAGCTCCTCAGGAAAGGCTCCTTCCCTGTGCGTAGGTGAGGCAGCGGGATGAAACCAACCGCACCGTCTTGTGCTCAGGGCCAGACACCTTCCCTCTCTGGTTGTACCGGTGCCCTCCCGAAAACCATCACGCCGCCGCTGATCCACCCTCCTCCCTCTCCCTCGCTGAGGCATGGGGGTCACCGAAGAATCAACCCCCGGAGTCGGTCCTTGGCCATGAGTTCTCACAACTTCTCTCTGTACTAAACGCCTGCCCCTTCCCTGTTAAACTCCGCTGGCTTCATCGTGGGCTCTTTTTATTTAAGAAATGAAGCGGCTCCTTCAGTAAAGCTGATTTGTTTCTTTTGGGTATTTTGAATTTGTTTCTCTGCTAACAGGAAGGTAACATCCCCTGTCCCCTGTTAAGTTAATTCTTCATTTCAATTCTCTTTTTAAGTTTATTTCTGCCACTGTTCCAGGCTGGGGAGGGCAGCAGTAGGAGCCTGGCAGGAACGTGCTGGCTGTGCAGCTGCCAGTTAATGCCGAAACTCCTCCTGTTTCATTTCCCAAACCAGCCCCGTCCCTGATGTCTTCAGCAGCTCCTGTCCCTGCGTGTGCGAGCTTGGAGCAACCCCCTTCCCCTTGCAGAGTGGGTGGTGATTTCCTCCTGCACCTTTGTGAAATCGGAGGCAGGGGAGGAGGTTTATGGGCGCCTGGGCACCTTGATGCTGCAGGAACAGTCCTGCCAGCAGCCAAACCAGCTCGACAGGGCAAGGGGAGGAGTGATTCCCTCCTGGTGCCTGGGTGTTGCTGCCACGGAAGTGGAAGGGGATGTTGTAACCCGTCCTGACGCATCCAGCCCAGGCTCCCATCCCCAGGAGGAAGCGCCTCAGCCCTGCACCTTCCCCGGGGACCTTGGCAGCCTGGTTTCCCTTAGCAGCCTGGTTTCCCTCGTTAGGATTCAAAGGCTGATCTGCTGGACCGAGTGGCACTGCAGCGCCAAGCGTGCTGAGCTGGACTGGGCTGGCTCACGCTGCCGCAGTGCTGTGTTTCTGCAGCACCATCCCACAGGCACCTCAGCAGCTCCGACTCCTGCTCAGGCTTGGCCGTGTCCCTGCAGCCCGTTTGCAGCTTGCCTTGGGAAGCTTGGCAGGACAGGCTGCTGATCCTGCGGAGCCCCAGGCGCGTGCTGGGCAGCATGGGGAAGTGCCAGCTGCTGGCGCAGGCCACTCAGAGGGGGAGCACTGCCTTGGCCTCAGTGTCCCTATCTCTGGGGAGAGGGGGCTGCCCACCTGCCTGCTCCCTAGTCCAGCTCTTCCCATGCATGCTGGGCTCTCTGGCAGCCTTCCCTTTGCTGGTGGTTTGTAACTCAGTGACAAGACATCAGAGCGATGTTTTAGGAGCAGAATTCCATAGGCTGGAGAGGTGTCCTTAGCGTATCGGTCATGGGACAGGAGTCCTGGGCCTTACAGCACTGGCATGGATTAGGGAGAATTCCAGGTCCTTAGGAGCCCTCTGTGTACACAGCGCTGTCTCAGCATGTGGATAAGGATGTGTTTTAGGAAGCAGCCAGCTCCATCTCTATTCCCTCAGGCAGGACCAGTGTCCTGTCTGCTGGGAGCTGCTTTCCCTGTTCTGGGGGCTCATGGGGGGGACTGGAAGAGCGGCTCCCCCATGGCCAATGCCAGCTGTCCCCTGAGTGCCAGCATCCCCAGGGAGCAGCTGCCCCATTCCCAAGTCCAGCTCTGCTCTGGCAGCGGGGCTTGGTGCAGAAACAAACCCCCTCCTCTCTTTTCCTCTCCAGCCTCATTCACTCGCAGAGGAAAGAACAACTGGTGTGTAGGTGGTGCGGGAGCTGCTGCCCGCCCGCCGGCTTCTGTGCCGCGCTGCCGCCCCCTCTTCGGCACTGCGACAGCCCCCTCTGGCCCCCTGCCTGGCTTCCCACGGCAACCGGGGGTGGGTGGCACGTACCCTGCTCCTGCACCTACCCAGTACCCCCCCATCATGGGGGGAGGGGGAAGTGGGGAGCATGGAGGTGGGCTCTCCTCTCCCACAGCCAGCCTGGGGCGGGGGCAGTTTGGGACGGCAAGGGGTCTTCGGCTCCCCCTTTGCATCTTGCCCCAGCCCTTCTCTTCTATCAACTAGCTCTCCTTGGCTACTGCCTTGCCACCAACCCATGGGGGGGTGGGGGGTGGATTCCAGAGCCCATCCAGCAGCAGAAGCAGGAGCCATGGACCTCCTGCCCACCCCCCACCATCACCCCATGCTGCTTCTTCCCTCCCCAACACCCCTGCCTCAGTTTCCCTGCCTGGCAGAGGGCTCAGGGCTGAGCTAGGGACCATCATCGGGACCTTGTGGAGAAGCTGCCAGGTGAGAAGCCCCTCAACTGGGGACACTCCCCAGCCCCCCAAATACCAAGCTCACTGCTCCCCATGCTGCAGCTGGGAAGTGGGTTAAGGTGCTGGCTCAGGGAGGGATTTTTCCCTCCGTGTAATTTTTCCCTCCTACACAAGGTCTGTTTTGAGCAGTGCCTGGAGGCTGCACACCACCCCCCTCCTCAGCTGCGGGGTGGGGGAACGCAGCGCGGCTGCAAATGGAGGCGCAGGCTTTGGAAGGGAAGTGCCTGCTCCAGATCCCAGCTCGTTAGGAGAAATAACAGCAAATTAATTAAGCTAATAGCTCGCTCTGCGCCAGCAGTGCCCCCGTCCCTGCCAAGCTGGGGGAGAGGAGCTGGGCCTGGATCCGGGGTGTGTTTCCCGGGGGCGAGCGCGGCACTCGGCACAGCACGATGCTCTGGGTCCCTCCTGCCGCTGCGGCCCGACCGTGGCACCCCCTGCCCACCGGCTCGGTGCCTCAGTTTCCCCTCCTGCCTGGCCGCAGGGGTGCAGCCCCTCTCCTTGCAGCACTGCTGGCACCAGGGGCCGGGCATCGCACTGGGAGGAGCTCGGCCAAGTGGGAACGTTTCGGGGTCTCAAGTGGGAGGGGTGGGGGTCAGCGCTGGTAGCTGGCGGGGCGGGTGGCGGGGCCGGGCCGTCCCGTCCCACCCCATCCCGCCTCATCCCGAACCTCGTGCAGCCGCGGACCGGGACACGCTTTCCCGCTCGCCCGCAGCAGCTCGGCTGGAGTTGCCAAGCAACTGCCGGGTGGGGGAGAAGCGGGAACAAAGCGGGAGCTGCCGGGACACCCGTCCATCCACCCCCCCAGACCCTTCGGGACATAGCGGGTACTATGGGGGGGGGGTGTGTGTCCCGTGTCCCTCCCCCCCGGGGCTGTCACGGGGCAGCGGGTTTCCTGGGAACGGCCCCCGGGAGATGGCGATTGGGGGGTACAGGGCCGGGGTAGGGCGGGGGGAGGAGGTACAGCTCTGCGGCTCCGCTGCGGGCGGGGATCGCGTCCTACCCCGCCCTGCCCCGCACCTGCCCCGGCTTGCCGCCCCGGCAGGGCCTGTTCCCGGGCTGGCAGCGCGGAGGGAGGGGGCAGCTGCCCCGACCTGCCCGGCCCTGCCCGCGGGCGGCCCTAGGCCCCGGGGGTGCCCGCGCCAGGGTGGGGGGTCCCGCACCCACCCTCGGCTCTTTCCCACGCTGCGACGGGATGCAGAGAACTGGGCTAGGGGGGAAGGGGGAGTGGGGGGCTCACGCCGTGCCCGGGGACGACCCTCGTGTGGAGGGGACACCAACGGGGGGGCTGTGCCGTGTGTGACACGGGTGTGAGACAGCACGGGGACACACACACACTGTGTCGCTTCATCGGGGGATGCGACGGTGCCTGGTGTGAGGGCGGGGGGGGGGTTTACATGGCTAGGGGGGCGTGTCTGTCCGTCCCCCCGGCTGTACGACGGCGGGGGGGCTGTGGGGGGCTCTGCCAACGCGTCCCCGTCCGTGACTGATCGCGTGTGGGCGTGTGGCCGCGTCCCCGGTACCGCGGGGGGCGGAGAACGGGGGTGTGCAACGCATCACCTGCCGGGGGGCGGCCGTGTCCCGGCGTGCGCCTGGCACTGGTGCGGCCGCATCCCGCTGTCACCGCATCCTCGGGACGGGTTCGCCCCCGGTCCCCGCGCTCCGGTGCCGTTCCCGGTGCGGCGGCGGGCGGGGGCGGGCAGGTGCCGGCGGCGGGGCGGGGCGGCGGGGCGGGCGCTGGCGGCGGCTCCGCGGGCCGCGACGGGGCGCAGCGCGCAGCAGGCGCGGGGCGGGCGGGGAGCGGCGCCGGGGCCCGAGCCCGACCCGAAGCCGAGCGGAGCCGCCCCGCCGCCGCCGCCGCCGCCGCCGCCGCCGCCGCCGCCGCCGCCCATGGCCCCCTGAGCCGCCGCCGCCGCCGCGCCCGGGCGGCCATGAAGCCGCTGGAGAAGTTGCTGAAGAAGCCGGGCGCGCACCTGCCCGCCCGCCCAGCCACCGCGCCGGGACCGGGGCAGGGATCGGGCCCAGGACCGCGGCGGCAGAGCCTGTCGCGGTCGCCCGCCTCCCCCGAGGAACCGGCGGGGCCGGCGGGGCCGCAGCCGGGGAGCGAGGGCCGCTGGCTGGAGCTGCGGCCGCCCGAGGCTCCGCTCCGCTCCCCCGAGGAGCCGTCCCCGGGCGCCGATCGGGACCGGGAGCTGCCGAGCCCGGAGCCGCCGCCCGCCGCCCGCTGCTGCTGCGGCTGCGCCCCCGCCGCTCCCGCGCCCCCCGAGCGGCTCCTGACCGCGCTCCTCGACCGGCTGCCGGCGGGCGGCGCGCACGGCCGCGGCTGCGGAGCAGGTACCGCGGGTCGGGGTCGGCGGGACCCTCGGGAGCGCGGCCGGGAGCGGGGGGTGGGCTGCGGGCACCGGTGGGACAGGCTGCGGGGGTGCCCGGTGCGGGGAAAGCGGGGGCCGGGCGCTGCGATGGGCGATGCTGAGGGGCGATGCGGCAGCGGGCGGCGCTGCGGGGGGGCGGGACGTGGTCGGGGGTGTGATGGGCACCCGCTGCCCCGGTGATGCGCTGATGGGCCCCGAGTGCCCGGTTGGGATGGCGAGGTCGGGCCGGGGTGCCCGTGGCAGCGAGGTGGGCAGGAGCACGGCGGGGTTCCCGCGGGGCATCGGTGCCCACCCCCGCGCTGCAGCGGACGAGTGGGCAGGGGCTCGCCGGGGGCTCGGCGGCAACGCCGGGCCCAGCGGAGGCCGAGGTTGGCCGGGCACCGGCCGCCGCCGCCGCACCGGGCGCAGCCATCAGCCTCCCTCTCGGTTAATCTTTAACAATTTCCCGGTGCTAAAATTAACCCCGAAGGGAGCCGCAGCGCGGGGTGTGTGTGTGTGTGTGTGTGTGTGTGTGTGTATCCGGACGGACGCCCCTTCCCTCTGGCACAGGTTTCCCGGTGCCGTCCCACCGCCGCTCCCCGCGTCCAGGTCTGTGAGGCTGGTTTTGGGCGCTCGGAGCTGCGTGGGATCCGGGATGAGTGCAGGGAGCGCTCCCGCACCGCGGGCATCCCCACTCCCACCGACCCCGCTCGGGTGCGGGTCTGGGGGACACCCGGGGGAGGGGGCAGCGGGGAGCCCCAGCCCCACGCTCCAGGGCTGCCCGGGGCCCGGGTGGGGCTCCCCCACCAGCACCACGGAGCCCTTGGGGTAGGAGCGAGCTGGGACTGGCAATGCCAGGCCCTACCTGCACCAACATGCTGCCAGGCCCGGCCCTGCAGTGCCCGGGCTGCCAGGGACTGGGTAAGGGGGGTCAGGAGCCGGTCCATGGGTCAGGAGGCTCCTGCCATTCCCGAAAAGTCATCCCTGCAGCTCCAGGGGATGGTGTGGGTGCCGCGGAGGGAGGGGGAAACTGAGGCAGGGCTAGAGGGGACTGCAGCCTTCAAGGAAGGGGGCTGGTGCTCAGCTCCTCCTGCCCCGCAGGCAGAGCCCGGAGGGGGCTGCACGCGGGGCTGGGGGAGCCGGGGGCCACGTACCTGCACCCCTCACACTGCTGGTGCCCCTGTTTGCTCTGGCCCCAATGCTGGGCACGGGGCGCTGTCCCAGCAGCACTGGGGGCTGGGTTGGGAGGACTGGGGGGTCCAGCCTGTGTCTCAGACCGCTGTGTCCCGCTTTTGGCGGCAGCTCGTCCCCTGCGGGTGCTGCGCCTCGGCGCGGAGTGCGGGGGGGGGGCCTCAGCCCCAGCTCGGCACAGATCCGCGACTGGGTTAATGGGCCACGGCCCAGGGGGCAGCCGGGGGGGCACTCTGCAGCCGGGGGGTCTCTGGGCCTCGGGGGGGCCCTGGGGTCCTGCCACAGCATCCTTGGGGCACACAAGCACCCCGACGCGGCCGGGTCCCTGCTCAGGGCCCAGGGTTGAGGGTTGCTGCGGGGCTGGGTGAGGCAGAGGAGCCTCATCCAAAGGTCGCAGCGGTGGCTGGGTGCTGGCGCTGACGGGCACCGCCGCCGGTATCGGCCCCCTCGGCTCGGCCGGGCCGGGCGGGCTCGAAACACCTTCCCTGGGGCCGATGCTGCCTGTGCCGAGCCAGAGGCCTCGGCTGCAGGCCCGGGCGCTGCGTGTCCCCAGTGCCACCACCCAAATACCTGCTGCAGCCTCCCGGCTTCGCTGCGTGCCTCAGTTTCCCCGTGGTCCTGAGCTGTGTCTCGGTTTGCCCGCAGCCGGGGCTGCCAGCCCGAGGCGTCGCGGCTCAGGTCCTGCCCTGCCCCGCACCGCGCTCTAC
This sequence comes from Hypotaenidia okinawae, assembly GCA_027925045.1. Classification (NCBI taxonomy): domain Eukaryota; kingdom Metazoa; phylum Chordata; class Aves; order Gruiformes; family Rallidae; genus Hypotaenidia; species Hypotaenidia okinawae. Next base: position 4,942,350 of record BSDF01000024.1, read on the forward strand.
CCCCCGCCCCGTCTGTCCCGCAGGGCTGGGAGCGGGTGCGTGAGTCAGCGCCGGGTGCGGGGTGGGCGGGGAGAGGGGTTCGGCGGGGCGTCCGGTGTCACCCTGGGAATTAGCATCGCGAGGCCTTGCGGGGTGTCAGCTGGGGGGTGTGGGGCAGGGTGCCCACACCTGTTCCTCTCCCCCGCCCCGTGTCTCCCAGAGTCGTTGCTCGATGACATCGTGCTCACACACTCGCTCTTCCTCCCCACCGAGCGCTTCCTGCAGCAGCTGCACCAGCAATATCCTCGGGGGGCATGGGGGGGGGTCATCGGGGGGCCACAAGGCTGCAATGGGGAAGGGTCCGAGGCTGGGCCTGGCGGGAGGGTGAGCGCGGGGGTGGGATCCGGGGGGTACCGGGGGGGGCGGGGGGGTTGGAGTGCTGATGGGCGCTGATGGGGGCAGGTGGGAGCAGCGAGGAGGATATTGGGGTGCTATGGGGAGGGGGCTGGGAGTGCCGTGGAGAGTGGATGGGAGGTGCTCTGGGAAGGGGCTGGGGTTGGGGCAGGAGGTGGGTAGCAGGGCGCAGGAGTGTGGGGAGAGCCCCTTCCGACCGGGGGTACCCAGCAGCCGGGATCCTTCCTTGACGGTGCCACCTTCGTGCGGGCCGCGGGCAGCCCCCCGCCGCGCTGGGAGGAGGGGGCCGGGCTGCGGCGCAAGCGGGCGGTGCTGGCCGTGCTCCTGCACTTCCTCGAGACCTACAAGGGGCTGCTGCAGGAGGAGGAGAGCGCCGGGAAGGTGATCAAGGTGGGTGTCAGACCCCACCCGGCCCCCCCAGCCCCGCAGCCCCCCGCCCTGAGCCGCTCCTCTCCCCCCGCCCCCCCGCCCCAGGAGCTCTACCTGCTCATCATGAAGGACACGTCGCTCTACCGCGACCTGGAGGATGAGATCCTGAAGCTGCACCAGCTCGTGGAGACCGTGGAGCTCAAGTGAGGAGGGGTAGGGGGTCCCTGGGGGGGTCAGGGGGTCACCAGATGGGTCAATGGATCCCTGAGGGGGCAGGGGAATCTCTGAGAGAGGGGGCAGGGGATCACCAGAGGGGTCAAAGGATTCCTGGGGGGGGCAGAGGGTTGCCAGAGGGGTCAAGGGGTCCCTGTGGGTCAGAGTGTCCCTGGGGATGCCCAGGGGCTGAGGGGGGTCATTAGCAGCCCATTGGTAATGAGCAAGGATCCAAGGTGGGGGGTGTGTATGTGTGCCCCCTCCCCCCCCCCCCCCGCCCTGGCAGAGCACCCTGGCAGGGTTTGGGGTGCAGCACCCCAGGTGCTGGGCCCCTGGCCTGACCCTGTGCTTGTACCGCAGGGTGGCCGACGAGACGCCCCCCCAAACAAGCAGGTGAAGCCGCTGTTCAGGCACTTCCGGCGCATCGACTCCTGCCTGCAGACACGCGTGGCCTTCCGGGGCTCTGATGAGAGTGAGTGACTGCTGGGATGGATGCTGGGTGCCGGGGTCCCCTCCCTGGCCTGCCGCTGGTTGCGAGGGGCCTTGCCTGCTCCGTGCCTCAGTTTCCCCCATGGGGCTGCGGAGCGATCCAGGGAGGTGTGTGGGGCCTGGCGTGGGGCTGACGTTTCCCCCCCACACACACCTCTCCCCAGTCTTCTGCCGTGTGTACATGCCCGACCACTCGTACGTCACCATCCGCAGCCGCCTCTCGGCCTCTGTGCAGGACATCCTGGCCTCTGTCACCGAGAAGCTGCAGTACTCGGAGGAGCAGAGCGCCCGTGAGGACGCCCTCATCCTCGTCACCATGGCCTCGTCCGGAGGTACCCGTGGGGCCAGATGAGGGGGTGCTGGGAGGGCTGGGGAGGGTCTGGGTGGAGCTGACCCCCCGCCTCACTCTGTCCACAGAGAAAGCGGTGCTGCAGCCCAGTGAGGAATGTGTCTTCACCACCCTGGGCATCAACAGCCACCTCTTCGCCTGCACCCGCGACACCTTTGACTCCCTGGTGAGTGCCATGCTGGCACCCCAAACTCTGAGGCTGCGGTGACACTGTGGGCAGAACGGGGGGGGAACTCTCCTGTGGGACCCCTTGAGTATCCCCGTGTCCCTGCACAGGTGCCGCTGCCCGAGGAGATCCAGGTGGTGCCGGGGGACACGGAGATTCACCGCGCGGAGCCGGAGGACGTCGCCAACCACCTCACCGCCTTCCACTGGGAGCTCTTCCGCTGCATCCACGAGGTGCGGGGTGGGGGGGCTGCAGAGTCGGGGGGCTGTGGGATTGGGGGGGCTGCAGGATCGGGGGATTGTGGTGTCAGGGAGCTGGAGGGCTGTGGGGTCAGGGGGCTGCGGGCTGTCGGGTCAGGGAGCTGTGGGGTCAGGAAGCTGGGGGGCTGTGGAATCAAGGGGCTGTGGGGTCAGGGGGCTGCGGGTTCAAGGAGCTGCGGGGCTGCGGGCTGTGGGGTTAGGGGGCTGCGGGCTGTGGGGTCAGGAAGCTGGGGGGCTATGGGGTTGGGAGCTGTGGGGTCAGGAAGCTGGGGGGTTGTGGGGTCGGGGGACAGCGGGATTGGAGGGCTGTGGGATCAGGGGGCTGTGGAATCAGGGGGCTGCGGGTTAAGGGGTGTCGTGCCATGGATTGAGGAGCAAGGGGAGCCCTGAGGCTATGAAGGTGTCCCCCCACCACCACTCCCCTGCCCCTGCAGCTGGAGTTCGTGGATTACGTGTTCCACGGGGAGCGTGGCCGGCGTGAGACGGCCAACCTGGAGCTGCTGCTGCAGCGCTGCAGCGAGGTGCAGCACTGGGTGGGCACTGAGCTGCTGCTCTGCGAGGCGCTGGGCAAGCGCGCCCACCTGCTCAAGAAGCTCATCAAGATCGCTGCCATGTGAGCAGATGGGGCCGGTGGGGGTGCAATGAGAAAGGGGGGTGTCTCCTTGCCCACCCCTCACCCTCTCCCCCACCCCAGATGCAAGCAGAACCAAGACATGCTCTCCTTCTACGCCATCATCATTGGGCTCAACAATGCTGCCATCAGCCGCCTGCGCCTCACCTGGGAGGTGAGGGACTGGGGGATCCCGGCACCCCCCTGGGTGATCCCAGCCTCCCCCTGCCCAGGTCCTCACCACCCCCCCACACCTTTCCCCCTGCACTTGTCTTGCAGAAGCTCCCCGGGAAATTCAAGAACCTGTTTCGGAAGTTTGAGAACCTGACGGTGAGAGAAGCCTGCCCACTGCCCCCCCGTGGGGTGTTGGGGGAGCCCCTGTGCCCCCCACTGGGTATTTGGGGAGATGGTGGGCAGGAGGTGTTGACACTGTCCTGGGGGGGGGGGGTCCTGACCCATTCCCCCTCCCAGGCCACCAGCAATGGGCGGGTAGGGCTGACAGGGCAGGGTGCTGGCACCCATGGTGAGCCCCCCACCACGCCCTGACACTTCCCCCTCCCCCAGGACCCCTGCAGGAACCACAAAACCTACCGGGAGGTGCTGGCCAAGATGAAGCCCCCCTGATCCCCTTCGTGCCGCTTATCCTGAAAGGTGAGGGGGGCAGGGGGACTGCCCACACCCCACAGTGGGCTGGGGTCCCGCTGCTGCCCCACAGGCACCCCCTCACTCACCTCCCCTTGCCCCCAGATCTGACCTTCCTGCATGAAGGCAGCAAGACCCTTCTGGATGGGCTGGTCAACATGGAGAAACTGGTGGGTGCCCCTTGCTAGGGGGGACGTGGCCGAAGGACCCCTGTGGGGAACCCACCGAGGGGCTGGGACCCTCCTGCCCCTTCTGTGTGTGTGTGTGAGCCTAGTGACAGAGAATAAGATCCTAGGGGGAGTGTGGTACCTGGTGATGGGGTGCCTCGGGGGTGCAGCAGGTTGTGGGGGTGGAGGGGAGTCCCCAGGGTCCTGGGGGGCAGGAGGTCCCAGGGGATTGAGCAGGACCCGGGGTCTGACGGGAGGGGGCGCCGCTCTCTGCCCCAGCACTGCATCGCCGAGAAGGTGAGGACCATCCGCAAGTACCGGAGCCGCCCGCTCTGTGAGTATGGGGGGGGGAGCCGGCCCCCCCGCAGCCCTGGCGGGGTGATGGGGCTGACCCAGGGGGTGGCGGAGGACGTGTGCGTGGCCCCCTCCCCCCAGGTCAGGGTTGTACCTGGACCCACATCCCCCACCCTCCCCTACATCCCTCCCTTCCTCTACATCCCCCCACCTGCATCCCACCCCCCACATCCCTCCACCTCTGCATCCTCCTCCACATACCCCCTACACCCTCCCTCTACTTCCCCCCCATATCCCACTCCTGCATCCCTCCACCCCTATATCTCCCCCTGCATCCCTCCCGCATCCCCCATCTACATCCCTGTCCCTCTACATCCCGACCTCCACACCCCCCCATACACCCCCACCTCCTTACATCCCCCCCACCCCATCACATCTCCCCCAACGGCGGGCTCCCGCCGGCACTGACACCCCCCCGCCAGGCCTGGAGCTGGAGGCCTCCCCGAGCCAGCTGCAGACCAAGGCCTACGTGCGGCAGCTGCGGGTCATCGACAACCAGAACCTGCTCTTCGAGCTCTCCTACAAGCTGGAGCCGGGCGGGCAGTGAGCCCCCGCCTCCGGCCGCGCACCACGCACTTTGCCCGGGCCCCGGGGTGGGGTGGGGCGGGCGGCTGCCCCCGCCCCCCTCTGCGGAGCCACGCCCCCTCGGAGCCCACGCCCCCCTCCCTTTGCGGAGCCCCGCCCCTCCCCGCGGAGCCCCGCCCCTTCCCCTCTATTTTTGTACGAGCCGCCCCCGGCGGGTGTATTTTGTACCGAGCCGCGGCCCGCGCGCGCCCGGGGTTTTGTAAGAAAACGGAGGAAAAAAGGAAAAAAAAAACCAACCCCAAAACCAAAATGCCCCCCCCCCCCAAAAAACCCCCAACCCCCCCGCCCCGCGCGCGGAGCCCCAATAAAAGGCTGTCCCGGCGCCTGGCTGTGATGTCATGCAGGGAGTGACGCCGTAGCCGTGCTGCGGGGTGAAGTCAGGGCCGGAGCCGGAGGGGCACGGGCGTTCCCCTCCCCACCGGGTACCGTTACCGGCAGGGCGGAGCCGTGACCTTCTCAACCTGGCGGCCGACAGACCCCGACCTTTCCAAGATGGCGGCCGGACGACACCACTCCCCCCCCCCCCCCGCCCGACCTTCCCAGCATGGCGGCGGGACGCGGAGTGGGCAGCGATAGGCCGCGGCACCTCCGGCCTTCAGCAGCGCTTCCGGCTCAGAGGAACGGCCTCCCGCGGCGGGGTACGCCCCGCCCGGGATACCGGACCCTACAGCCATGCACGGCGCCTCGAGCCACCACCTCGCCCCGAGCGGACCGCCTCGACCTCCCCAACATGGCCGCGCCGCCCCGCCCACATCCGGTTCAGCCGGCGCAGGCGCAAGAGCTGCGGCAGCCGCCATTTTGTTTGGCGGCGGCTGGAGGCCGGACGGCGTCGCGGGGCCGCGTTTCCGGGTGCGGCGGGAGGAGGCCGCGGTGAGCTGGGCCGGGCCTGCGGTACGGGCCTGGGGCGAGCGCGGGGGCTGCCTGGGGTCTGCTCGGGGGAGGGGGTGCGAGGCGGCCTTTGGGGCTGCGGGAGGGGCGGCGGGAGGGTTGTGGGGCGTCCCGGGGCGTCCCGGGGGAGGGACTGGTATGGCTGGCAGCCCTGCGCCGGGGGGCTCGGGGGATCCCGGGGAGAGCTTCTGCCCCCGGCTCTCATCTTCTGTCTCTCGCCTTCTGCCCCCCGGGTCTCTGTCCCCCTCTTCTGCCTCTCCCCTCCTCCCTCCCTCCCGCCTCTCCCTTTCTCCCCGTGTCACGGCTGGGCACCCTCGTAGCCCCCGTCGAGCGCTGCCCTTGGGGGAGCCAGGAGGGCTCCGTGTCCCCGCGGGGGCAGCTGCCACAGGGGGTCGGGGTGACCGGCTGCGCTGTCCTGGGAAGGGGGTGATGCTCCCGGGGCCAGGCCCGTGCCGGCCACCCCTCGGCTTGGCGCTGGCAGACTGCGGCCGGCGCTGCTGGCAGCCGGGCGGCACCGTGCCGCAGATGCCACGGTGGAGGCTGAGCGCTCCCTTCTGCTCCGCGTAAACACGGCCGCGGCTGCGTGCTCCCGGCCGGCCGTCCCTCCCTGCCCGCGTAGCCTGACGCGGCCCAGGCAGCGCCCGGGCCTTCAGCAGCACCCAACCCTTGCTGCGGGCTGGCATGCCGGACCCCTCCCGAGCCCTGGTCGTAAGCGCGTATCACAAGGAGCTGATTGTTTTCTGTATGTCCCTTGGGACAGGGGGAGAGTGGCAGGGCCGTGGTGTGAGCAGCCGCAGCCTTCTCCCCTGTGAAGACTCAGCAGAATCGATCTGTCTCCTGCCTGCCCTTCAGAGCAGCTCTTGTCCATCCTGGCTCTCCGTTCACAGAGTTCCCTGTGCTCCTCGATGTCCTTGGCTGCGATGTGGGAGGGATGCAGATGGGTTCAGGCTGCAGGGTACGTGTGTTGCCCAGGGATGAGCCTGGACACCATGCATACCTGCATCGGTGAGCAGGTGTGCCTGGACACTGAGATGTCCCACCTCAGGGGCTCTGCTGCCACCAAGGTGTTGCCTGCTCTGGTGTTTGCCCTGTCACGGTGAGCCCGGAGCTGGGGAGGCAGCAGCCAGAGTGGGTTTGGGGCAAGGCAGGGTTGCATAGCGTGCAGTGAAACAGCTTATTCTCTGAGTGCTGCTCAGAGGTGAGGTTTTGGGGGTTTCTCTCAAACCCCCGTTGCTGTTAACCACAACTCGGCTCCAGCAACCCCCCAAGCAGAGAGCAGGTGGGGGCCTTGGCTCTGTCATGCCCTCCCTCTGCGTCCCCCTCCACCTGCCTGGACTCAAGGAGTGTTTCCAGGGCTCCTGGGGTGGGATGTGGAGGTAGGAGATGCTGGCTGCCTCCTGTCCCTCACTGATGGGCAGACACCCAACGCCTCCTGACCACACTACAAGCCAGATGAAGTATGGGTTTGGGGGGCTGCTGCTCCCTCCCACCCTGGCTGCTGGGAAGAAGGGAGCTGGTGCAGCAGCATCCTCAGGCCAGGTGGAGGCAGAGGTTTAGCATGAAAGTGGTTTCAGTGAGGCACAGGCTGCACGCTGGGCCCAGGGAACCCTTGGAGAGGTGCCGTGATCCCAAACTGGCCTCGTTTTACCTTTGGCAGACTTGGCTGCAGATGGGTGTCCGCTCGGGTTGCTCTGGCTTGATCTTTGGTGTGGAGTGTCACTTCCCTGCTCTCAGCTGCCAGAGAGGCTCTAATCTGACCCAACTCCTGTCTCTGGACCAAGAAGTCTGCTGGGTTTGCAGATGAGGTGTGAATCTGCCCGGCTCCAGCTCGGACGTGCTGTCCTGTCTGGAGCAGAGCTACCTGGCGAGCGCATCCTCTGCTCTTCACTCCTGCCTGTCTGGGCTGATGGAGTGTGTCACGTCCCCAAAGTGTTTCAGCACCATGGCTTTGGCAGAGCCCCCTGGGGAGATGTCCCCTCTTGGCACCTCCTGTGATGGGGGTTGTGCTCCCCATCGGTGGGGGTGACTGGGCAGCGGCACAGCCGCTCCGCTGCTCATTGCTGCTGGAATGTGCAGGCAGAGCCTGTTTCCCATGGCCGCTCTGGGGCTGGGAGCACAGACCCCTCTTTGTGCCCCGGGTGACGAGGGAGGACTTGGCTCCGTCCCACCGTGAACAAATGGGAACTGTTGGCATTGCTGTGCCAAGCTGGTGCCATCTGGACTGCGTGTCGTGCCCGGTGCGGAGATGTCAGCGTGGCATGGTGGGAGTGCTGCTGGCCAGTGCCACCTTTACCACCGCTGCCCCCTGCTCTCTGTCCCCTCCTGGTGAATTGGGTCAGTTTGAGCCCATTTCTGCCACTCGATGCCTGTGGTTTGGTGCCACGGCCACGTGTGCAAAGCCTTTGGCTGCTGCGCCCGCAGGGTGTCAGACCTGCATGCAGGAGGCAGGGTGCTGCTCTGCTGCTGTTGAATCCTCTGCCCCTGATGAATGTGCTGCCTCTGAGGTGAAGCATGCCAGCGTGTCGTTGTCCCCCTCTCTTCACTGCCAGAGCCAAGGTGCTGGGGCATGTTCCAGGTCAGGGCTCGCCTCCCGCTTTGCTGTGCTGTGAAGTGCTGCTGTCGAGGCGCTCTGGTGCTTGTCTGACCTACTTACTTACATCTGGCTGCTTGGAAGGAAGGCAGATTTGCTCTGCCAAAGAAGTAGCTTTCTGCTGAGAAGCAAAGGTGGGAGGAGGGAGTGGGGAATGGGGGGGAAGTGCCCGCCAAACGAGGGGCTGAGTGGTTTGGGCTTCTCCCGCTGGCTGTGCCAGGGCAGCTCTGGAATGAGCACTGCTCCCAGGGCTTTCCACTCACTTTGATATGATGAGGTTGGTTTAAAAATTAAGCAGGTCTTTTCCAGAGCTGAACTGGCTTCTTCATCACCAGCTTCAGAGTGGTGCGGTGGGGGGGCTGCAGTACAGGGAGCTGAAGTCCGTTGTGGGATCTCTCACAGCACCATGATGCTGGGGCTTGGGTGCATCTCTGCCTCCTCTGCCCATTCCCACCCCCTTCCTCTGGTGTCTCCCACACACGGTACTGGAACCCTGGAAATTCCTGCTGCTCAGCAGGACTGGCTGCTCCAGCCCCGTGCCCTGAGCGCAGACTCTGCTGGAGGCAGCTCTGGAGGGATGTTGATGGGGAAGGGGGAGAAGATGTCGTGGGTGTGGGGCTTTGCAGGAAGCTCCTTGCCCCTTTCCAGCAGGTGAGGTGAGCTGCAATTGCTTCTTGTGGGGCTCACTCGCAGCAAGGCTCCTGGGGAGCCTGGGCCTCGGGGAGCCATGGGTGTGGTGCTGGGCACTGCATCCCAGGATGTTTCTTGCGGGTATTTGGTGCTGCTGCTGCACTCCAGTGTCCCTGTCAGGTCTGAGATGCTGCATGGCACCCCTGTGGTGATGCCCATGGCACCCCTGTGGCGATGCCCGGGGCACTTGCCTGCGCTCAGAGCCTGTCTCTGGTCTTGCCGAAGCAGCCGGGCACCTTCCCTGCGGGTGTGGGGCTTAAATCTCCCCTCACCCGGGCTGCAGTCTGGGTGAGTGGCCCAGGGCTGACGGTGACTTGCTGGGGTTGTGTCTGCAAGGGCCGGCTGACCCCGCCGTGGAGTCTCTCTGCCTGTCACTCCCCGTTACTAGATCACGTCTCAAAGCAAAGCCCTCTTCTCCCTCTGTGCTGGCTGTAAATCCGCAGCGTGTTCTTGGCACCCACCGACCTGAAAAGCAGCCGAGTGTGGATCTGAGTGTGGAGAACTCGCTCTGATGGGGCCTGGCTCCGTTTCCCCTTGGCACTGACACAGGCGCTTCCTTTGCGCTCTTACACCTCCCGCAGCTGCGGCTGTCACCGGGCCCTTGCCACCTTCGGCCTCGTGCCCCGGCAAGGTCTCTGCTTGCCATAAGCCATCCTGTCGATCCTGCAGCATGGATCAGTGCTCTTTGTAAGGTTTCCGTAGCTTCAGGGTCTTGCACAAGCATCCAAGTGTGTGCATGTGCCCCAGAATAACACTGAAATGCCGAGTATTCCACGGTGCCTTGTAAACCTTCCCCTGACGGCTCGGAGCGCAGACCTGGTTGAAGGAAAGATGTGTTTCTTTAGCCCATTAAATCTTTTAGGAGCAGTTGGTGATGACTTTCCAAGTGGCCTCTTCCTTTCTGCATAGTCGCTGTGACTTCGGGGTGACTTTTTTTCGTGGTGGGGACTGCGCCCTTCTAGCTGGCACCTCCTGACGGCGCCCAGCAGCTTGCCCTCTGCCTTGGTTACCTTGCCCTGTATATTCTGGATTGCGAATCTGCACATCTCTGCTTGGCCTTTGCCTAGGAAAAACCCTGAGAATACTTGGCCAGGTTTTGTGGAACAGCGGGAGACCTCGACCTCGTGCTCTGGTCCGGCTCGAGCTCGGCTCCTTCAGGGCTCCTTCCCACAGCCGGGCTGGGAGCAGCTCTTGCAAAAGAGTCGCCATGGGAGGCCAGCGAGCAGGCAGAGCCCCAGAGCCTCTGGCCTGCAGCAGAGGGGTGACAAGAGGTGCCAGAGCCGGAGGTCTCCATCCTCAGCCTCCCCGAAAGCCCAGTGGGGGGAGGTGGGAGAGACAGGGGGTTGCTGTCTGTCCTGGAGGTTCGTGGCCAGGGCTGGGGAGACCAACGCAGCTTGGGAACTGCCTCAGCACGCAAAGGGGCTGAAGGGCTGCAGGCGAAGCAGTGGGGTGGCTGCTGCAGGAGCACAGCATGCTCTCAGCTGTGCTTAAGCTGAGTGTTTAAGGACAGGCAGAGGCTGGTACAGGGGCTGAGGCTGGAGCCAGTCCTGCAGTGTTTCAAAGGCACGGTTATTCTCTGTGGGGACTCCCGAGAGCAGCAGCCCTCCGGGCAGCCGGCGTGTTTGGCTCATGGGTTCTCACTAGGATTATTGGGTTTTTTTCTCACTGTTGTAACCAAACCCTTGGGGTTGGAGCTGGGGGGCTGGGCAGACCTCTGGCTTTCCTCCTAAACCACTGGCACAGCCCCTTTGCTCTTGTGGTACCGTGACCTCTTGTGGGGACACTGACTGTTGGCCCCATGGGCCGAGGCATGGCTACCACTCCCAAGGAGCAGAGGAGGAAGACCCGGAGATGCCAGACCTTCAGTGCTGGCCTGGCATCGCTTCTGCCAAGAGGGAGGGTGGGCTTGTTGCCAGCTGCTCAGAAATCGGGGTGAGTCTGGGAGAAGAGCTTGGTGCAAGGGTTTGGTTTGAAAGTGTGGCCTTCGGCGGGGTCCCGTCTGGTTAATGTGCTTTTTTTGGCAGGGTTTCATCTGGGCACTGTTGTCCCTGCCTCATGACTCAGAGCTGCGTCGGCAGACGATGCGGCAGCTGACGGCATCGACTCACGGTGGCAGGCTGGAGCTGGAGACGCTGCTCAGGCATGAGGCCGCTGGTGCTGTAAGCTCTGCGCCTGGTGCTGGTTTAGAGATAACTTTGCACACCCACTGGGTCTGAGTGATGCTCGGGAGATCCCGGGTTCATTCGCTGCTCCAACTGTGTGTCAGTCACAGCCTGGCAGAGACTGAAGGCTGATGCTATGCTGGGTCTGCCCTGCAGAGCCTTGGACGCAGCTCCACGCAAACCCTTGTGCTGCCAGGGGGCTTTCAAAGGCTCTCGGAGGTGGCTGGAACCCTTCTCAGGGTTCTGTGGCTGCGCTGTGCTGGCATCACTTGCTCTAAGGGCGCAGGCACTGGAGGGGACGGTGATGCTGAGAAGGTGTTTTTGTCTGGAGGCCGAGCAGTGCCCAGCTCAGGAGCTGTCTATACGGCAGCGTATTGTTCTCTGCGAGGGGTGGGCCAGCAGCACGCTGCTCCCAGCCGCAGGTCACCGTCCCAGCAGTCGGGAAGTCGCTGCTTCTCCCACCGCTTCCTCCCCCTGGAACAATCGGAGGTGTCGGTTGCAGAGAGCGGTGGTTCAGAGCGGTTCCTGCCCGCTCCCCTCATGTGCCACCTCTCCCACTCCAGCTTCCTTTCCCTTCTCGCCTGGCACACGGGACGGGGAGAGGCAGGGAAGTCGACAGGCCCTCCTGGGACGGGCTTTTCCTGCTCTTCCCCTCACCGCAGCCTGATGGCAGGACACAATTCCTGATTAAAGGTTTCCTCTGCCAAAGCGAACCAAGCTGAGCTGGGTAGGAAGCTGCTAAAGGACGGTCTGACACTGGGGTCCCCGCTCGGGGCTGAGGGAGCTGTGGGATTTGGCCCCGGGGCATTAGGAACTTTGTGTGCTCAGGGTTTCGTTAAAAACGCATTGTCAGTGACCGTGGGTTGTTAATAATTCACAGTGAGCGTCTGAGTCCCGCGGGGCTGGAGTGTGTCTGTCTGTCTGCACGCAGAGATGCACCGGCTCTTTGAGACGCTCCAAATCGAGATGGCAGCTCGCTCTCTCAAAGCATGCTGATACGATTTTAAAAGCCTGAATGACCTTAAATCCTGTGATGGCTGTCTTTCAGGATAAATTATTTATGTCGCATCCTCAGCGCTGCCGAAACCCTCGCTCCTCAGGAACGGGTAGAAATGTCAGGCTTCAGAGGACAGGCTCTGAATTTGGAAGGGCTGCGCTCAGGGTAACGCAGGGTTTGGATGGGAAGAGGTGGAAGATAAAGGCTCCCTGCAAGGCGGGGGCGGGAGGGGAGGGTGTTTGAGAGGTCCAGCCTTGGAAGTCGTCCCCAAACCGGTGCAGCCGCATTCTGCAGCCGACATCAGAGGGCTGGAAATTCCTCTTGATCTGCAGTTCAAAGCCGGTGCCTCCCTGAGGATGCTGCGCTTCATCTCGGCTTTGCAAATGCGGCTCTGGGCGCAGCCAGCCGAGCTGTGAAATACAAATCCACCGGCGCCCAAATCCCCCAAAAGCCAGGAAACAGCGTCTGAAGGTCACTGCTGCCTGTCCTGCTAAAAAGCAACTGCTCCCCCGCCCTCCCCAGCCCCCAGGGATGAGCAGAATCCAGGGCTGCTTGCTGGAGATGGCATTTCATTTCCCTTCACGGCACATGGGGGCTTTTTAAGCCCCCGAAAACCATGGCAGATACTCCTGTCCGGGCTGGAGCTGGCTAATCCAGCCCTTTTACAGGAGAGGAGCACTGCTGGGTGTAACCGTCTTGATTTTTATCTTCATTTTCAGTAGTGTTTTGAAGCCGAGGTTGGCAGGAGTGCCCTGATTTGGGATGCTGCTGGCCTGCCCTGAAGGCAGTGCTGGTGAGGCCCAGCACCCACTCTGGGTCACCCTGATTTCAAGGAAGTCACTCCCCTCCAGAATGATAGCTTTTCACACATCACCTTCCCCCTGACTTTCTCACCACTCTCTTTGGGGATGGTTTGCTTGATTTTTAAAAGGAAAGGTAACATGCAGCCCTGCCCCTCCTGGCTTAGCCAAAGACTAGCTCTCCTGAGCTCTCCTCTTTGATCTCCTGGGTGTCTCTCTCCTGCCGAGATTCAGGTCTTTCCAGCCACCTTCCCTGTGAGTGCGGGGAGCTGCTGCCTGGCATATGGAGCCCTCAGATGCTCAGCCCCGGCAGGGTGAAAAGATCCCTGTAAGGAAGAACAAAGGGGAAGGAACGCAGAGAAGTCGGCTGCTGGAGCAGCATTGTTTAGAGGGTTTGGTTTCCGTAAGGCGTACACCAGGCGTTCAGGGGTGGTCGGCATTGGTGGGAGAACCCCCTCCTCTTGTTCTTGGTTGTTTTTTTCCTGGAGGATTTAGTTTGTGTCTCCCTAATCTTTATGGGCTGGCTCTAAGATCCCCTACAAAAAGAGGCTGAGGGAGCTGGGCTTGTTCAGCCTGGAGAAGAAAAGGCTGTGGGGGGACCTCATTGCAGCCTTCCCGTCCCTGAAGGGAGCAGAGAAACAGGAGGGGTATAAACTTTTTAATAGGGTAGACAATGGCAGGGCAAGGGGAAATGGATTAAAGCTAAAGGAGGGAAGGTTTAGATGAGATATTAGGGGGAAGTTCTTTCCAGAGAGAGTGGTGAGGGGCTGGAAGGGGCTGCCCAGAGAGGTGGTGGATGCCCCATCCCTGGGGGTGTTCAAGGCCAGGTTGGATGGGACCCTGGGCAACCTTGTGTAGCTCCAGGCCTGGAGGTTGGTGGCCCTGCCTGTCGCAGGGGCTTGGAGCTCTGTGATCCTTGAGGGGGTCCCTTCCAACCCCGACCAGTCTGTGATTCTATGATTCTATGATCCAGGCTTGCTTTACAGACAGACAGGGATCACCCCAGCATTGAAAAGGCTCTGGCTTTTCTCGTGCCATGAAATAATCAGCAGCCACCACGTGCTGAGTTCGGTGCCTCTTGATTTTGGTCTTTCAATGTGACCTTTGCTGTTAATCCCCAACCTGAACGGGGCCATGTGCCGAAACAAAATGACCTGTTTCTCAGGAATTCAGCTCTAGTTTATCCTCAAGCTGCTTTAGCTTCAACTCTCCTCTCTCCCTCCTCTCTCCTCTTCTAGGTCAGAGCCTTTATCTGAGCGTGGGTTTCGGTGCAGCACTGGTTTTAAGGGCACTGTTAGATATGGGGAGATAATGACTCATGGTTTTCTTTGTAGGAATAGCCCTCTCCTCCCTGGCTGTGCTTACAGGAGGTAATGTCGCCGTGGCATTGTTCCTAGCTGCTCAGCCTGATGCCAGGCTTATGTGGGGGGCAGCAGGGCAAACAGGGGGGAACCGAGCTTCTTTTGCAGATGTAGCCCTGACTTGTTTTCTGACAGCTGATAAACCCGCATCTGTCTGTCAAGATGTGGGGAGGCAGTGTGTCCTTGTTGTGGTAGCATCCAAAAGGGTCTCCCCTGACCCAAAGCACAGAGCTGGGTGTGAAACATCACCTTGTGAGTAACTGGCTGGAGCAGGAGCGTAATGGGGAGGTGTGTGGGTGTTCCTGTCCCCGTGGGTCTGGAGTGGAAGTGACGGCCTGCAGTGCTGGCACCGCTCCGGTGCTGGCTCAGGCCTGTGACACATGAGACTGATCAGGAGTCTCATTACCTGGCACGTTTCTCAGCTCGATCTCTGCTAATTACCTCCAGCTACTGGCATTCCAATGAGGCCGGGTCTCTCCTGCCTGTCCCCTCCCAGACACTGTCATGCTGTCCCCACCATGTCACACTCTGCCCCAGCAGCAGCTTGCGCTGTCCTGGCCCTGTGATCAAGCTGCAGGGTAGGAAGGAGCACGGGGAAAAGCATTCCTGTTCCAACATGTCTTGGCAGCGCCGGCACGTCCCAGCCAAGCACGTCCCAAGCCCTCTCTGATCCTGCTGTGGTAGGAAAGGTCCCTGGGATCTGATCTGGTCTGCTGAGTGTCCCAGCTTGGTGGGGCTGAGAGAGAAGTCACCAGATGTCCGCTCTTTTGTGCAAGACCTTGAGCTCCATCTGGAAATAGCATGGTGTGTGTCAGGGGAAGGTGCATTTCCCAGAGGCAGGAGAGAGCTCCCTGCCCTGCTGAGGCAGATGAGGACCCACTGAGTCACGGCAGCTTCAAGCTCAAGCCGTTCCCAGCTCCACAGAGGTGTGGCCGGTGCCGTCAGAGAACTCGAGGTCGCAGGTGACTTAGAAAACACCAGAAGGCAGAGGGAGGAACTTCCTCCCAAGGAGGGTGTCTGTACTTGAGGAGCCTCTCACTTGGTGGAAGAGCTGCCTTTAATTAAACAGGAGTTTATTTGTTATCCAGAACCGCAGGGAGCTGGGAGTTTGCTTGAGGGCAGGGGAGCCGCTGGCATCATAGCGATGCTACTGGTCCATTCTCAGACCTCTGTCGTGACAGGGAGTGGGAATGTCTGGCCCGTGAGGGTGGCCCTGGCCTTATTCTGGGTACCATGACACAGGTAAATTGTAGTTCATCCAGTCAAAGGTGAGTCTTGGAAGGGGTCTGGATCTTAACACCTGATACCAACCATTTCAAAGGTCCTGGGCACCTGGTTTTCAGTGCCTGGGTTGCAGAGAAACTTTCACTGTCCTGGGGGATGTATCCATGCCCTCTCTGGAGCTCAGGCATCAGAAGTCAGAGACTTGGGGTGTGACACTCTCCTGGTCTTACCTGGTGTCAGCATTGCGGTCTCCTTCAGTGGTTAAGGAACAGGTTTGCCTGGGGGAAAGACACCTGTGACCTGGACAGGGACACTTATTCCCTGCCACTCGGTCTGCCCTGAGCACCTGAAACTCCCAGCCTCACTCAGTGAGTGAGGCCTCCAGTCATCACATTCCTATTCCCTGAGCTGCTGCTGCCCGGACAGCCCTACCTCTGCGCTGCTGTCAGAGGCACGAGGGTGCCAGGGGCCTGTCCTGTGATCTCCCAGTGATTCAGGTGCCTTTTCCTGTCCTGTTTCCTACGTGCTTAGTCTCCCGTGCTGACTGGAGCTGTCAGGTTCTGCAGAGCCCCACCGGCACAGGCTGCGGGCCGCTCTGGGTAAGCTGTGGTGCGGGATGGATCCATTTTGGGCTTGCCATGAGCTGGATTGAGATGTAATCAGATCGGTCCTGGCAAAGCTTATTTGGCTTCGAGGGGGCTTCAGAGCTGTGGCAATGGCGTGGGGAGCACAGGCAGCCATTGGGTGGGAAGTTAATCACAGAGGATCCAAGTGTTTTGGGACAATCTGCTTTATCTGTTGGGGCTGTTTGGGGAGGGGAGCGTGTGATGGGAGTGTCTCTCCTTGTGCGAGCCATAGGACAGCACCACGCTGCTTCACCTGCCTTCTGCTTG
Source organism: Hypotaenidia okinawae (assembly GCA_027925045.1). Classification (NCBI taxonomy): domain Eukaryota; kingdom Metazoa; phylum Chordata; class Aves; order Gruiformes; family Rallidae; genus Hypotaenidia; species Hypotaenidia okinawae. Next base: position 4,958,552 of record BSDF01000024.1, read on the forward strand.
GTGACCTGTCCAGCAGATGTAAGGGCGTTGGGGACTGGGGGGGCTGCTGGGCATGCGTGCCAGGGCTGACTGCGGTGCCCACCCATGAGCTTTGGGCTCTGTCACACGTCCACGTGAGCAGCCGTGGGCTCCAGATGAAGGAGCTGGATTGATGGCGCAGGATTAGCTCGGCTGCAATTTCCCTGTAGAGCAAGGAGGTTGTGGGAAAAGCGTCCTGGGTTTCAGTCGCAGGTTTTGGGTGGGGTGGGGGCCCTGGTGATTTGGGGCCGGGGAGGGTTCGTGTTGGTTGCCCCACATGGTTGGAAGAACCCAGCAACCTTTTTGAGCGAGCTGTGAGAGAATGGCCCCAGCCTGTGCTGGGGCACTAGCGCAACTGCCCTGGAGCACAGGGCACTAGCACGCTGCCCCAGGGTCCTGTTTCTCCTGGCTTTCCCTTCCAGTCCCTGACCGCTTCCTCCTTCCCTGCAGGCATGAGTGACCAGGTTTGCCCCCAGTACTGAGCCTCTGAAGCCTCTGGGAACCAGGCCAGGATGCCGATCCCTCCTCCCCCGCCGCCGCCACCGGGCCCCCCGCCCCCTCCCACCTTCAGTCAGGTAGGGGTGTTCTTGCTGCCAAGGCGGGTGGCTGGCTGGGGGGTGGGGGTGGGCTGTCTCCACGTGGTGCTACTTGCCATGGACCCTGTGATGTCTCGGGACCCATAAGAGCCTCAGGTGAGCCATGGGCTGTCCCTCAGTTTTCTTCGATGCAGAGTCTGTACATGGAAGGGGCTGCACGTGACTGCTCATTCTGTGCCTTCTGCTCCACGATGGCTCAGAGGGGAGGATGGGGGGCAGGGGGTCTTGTGTGAGGCTGCAGCTGAGCTGTGCCTTGGGTCAAGGTAAGACAGGGTCTTGACATCACCCTGTATATCAGCAGCGTAACCTGGGGCAGGCCCCTCGGTTCCCTCTGAAGGGCTGAAGGCTGTTTGTTTTGGGCTTGAGGGGGGTGTCTTTGGGCTCAGGGGTGTCATTGAGCTCTTCCTGCTCTGGGAACTGGGGCAAAGGACCACATGCTCCTGCCAACCTGCTGCTTGTCTGCAGGCGAATACGGAGCCGCCGAAACTGAGCCGGGAGGAGCAGCGGGGCCGTGGGGCCCTTCTGCAGGACATCTGCAAAGGGACCAAGCTCAAGAAGGTCACCCAAATCAATGACCGGAGTGCACCCATGCTGGAGAGTGAGTACCCACCTGACCCTCCGTCCCACCCTGTGCTCCTGTGCCCTTCAGGGTGGACACACTCCTGGGCTCTCACCTGTCTGGTTTTCCGTGGCTCTTCGTTGGAGGAGTGGGTGAGATCAAGCTTAACCTCTCTGTCTCTCTCCTTCCAGAGCCCAAGGGCAGCGGTGGTGGCAGCTACAGCTCCAGCTCAGCCGCGCTCCAGCCAAAGGGCGGCCTCTTCCCAGGTGGTGTGCCTAAGCTCCGGCCCGTGGGAGCCAAGGACAGCTCAGGTAATGGCTGGCTGACTGCGGTTTGAGGGGGAGGTCCCTGGGGACTGAGGATCTTGCTTTGTTTCCCCGGGGTTTTCAGCTAGTTGGAAGCAGAGTGGACCCCAAATCAGCACCCCGTGTCTGGCCACAGACAGGCCACGATCTCTCCATGCACAGCATTGCACAGCACAAACCTCCTCACAGGGCCTGGCGCTCATCTGTGGTGCTGAACGCTTCTTCCTGCTCCTTTCTGTGGGGGGAACAGAGGCAGCAAGAGCGGAGCTGCTTGTGGCTGAGCGCAGTGCCAGCTCCCTGCCGGTGCCAGACAGCGTTCCCCGCGGTCTGGCCCTCTGCAGCCGAGCGGGCAGCCTGCCCTGTGCTCAGCACGGGGGTGAACCGTGCCACAGGCTGCTCTCTGCCTCCCAGGCTGGGCTGTGCCTTGCTGCTCACCCTGTTTTCCCTCCCTGCAGACAGCTCCAGTAAGCAAACGCTGCAAGTCCCTGGCTCCAGAGCAGCTGCCCCCCGGCCCCCGGTGCCAGCCAGCAACAGCCGCCCCCAAGACGATGCTGACAACAGCCGGGCATCGCCCCCCGAGCTGCCGCGCACGCAGAGGCCGTCCCTGCCAGACCTGTCCCGGCCCAACACTGCTGGCAGCACCGGCATGAAGCACAGCTCGTCTGCCCCGCCGCCCCCGCCGCCAGGACGCCGTACCGCCGCACCTCCCGCCCCGCCTCCGGCGCACGGTGCCAAGGTGTCTTCCTACAACCGGGAGAAGCCCCTGCCACCCACCCCAGGACAGCGACTGCCCATGAACAGGGATGGACCCCCCGCCCCGCCCCCCATCAAGCCCCCTCCCTCCCCAGTCAGTATCCGAACAGGGTCAGGGGCGCAGGGTCAGTCCCTCGCCCCCCGCCGCCCCCTTACCGGCAACCCCCTGGTGTCCCCAATGGCCCTTCCAGCCCCATCAATGAGTCTGCCCCGGAGCTGCCTCAGAGACACAACTCCTTGCACAGGAAGACCCCAGGTCCCTTGCGGGGTCTGGCGCCGCCGCCGCCCGCTTCAGCCTCCCCGTCTCTCCAGAGCAGTCGTCCCCCTCCGCCGGCCAGAGACCCCCCAAGCCGGGGAGCAGGTAAGAACCGTTTGCTCCACCAGGCCTGAGATGCGGTCGCCTGCCTGTGGGGGGGTGGGGGCTGGGAAGAGCTGGCGCTGGGGCGGAGGTTGAGCCGGGAGCAGTGGCTGGACTGTCACATCCCATACACGTCCCTGGGCCTCTCGGTCCAGCTCCTCTCACGCCTGATGTTAGTGTTGGGTTGTGGCTCCTGCCCCGGAGCTTGGTGTGTCCTCCTGTAGTGGGAGGTGAGCGCAGGGCCGAGTGGGACCCGGGCATGCTGCAGCTGCTCCCAAATGTCACTGGGGTGGTGACAGAAAGCTGTGGCAGAGTGGGGAGCAGCCTTTCCCTCGGCGCTGCAGCTGGACACGCAAGCATGTCCCTGCTGCCAAGAGCAGTGACCAGCTTCGTTCCAGTGCCCCCCTTCTCCCCCCACGTGTACTCCTGGGCTCTGCGTCCAAACCGCAGCTCCCACCTGGTCCCTGGCCAAGCCGCTCTGTCCTTCCGGCCCTGCCAGAATCCCTCCTTGGAGTTACGGCTGGCGATCTGCTCTCTGAGTCTGTGTGTAATTAGCCTAATGAGGAGCACAAACTGCCACTGTGCACCAGTGGGAGCTGGGCAGGCGTGAGGTGGGTCAGAGGGGCTGTATGCCCCCCCGCTGTGGTGTTGGTGCAGCCGTGGCTTCAGGCAGTGGCGTTGCCCCCCTCAAACCCTCATGTGTGCGGGTTCGCAGCTGCTCCTCACATCCCCTTATGTAGAGTGACCGGGGGGAGGCCAGAGCAGCCCCACCGACTCACAGAGCAGGGAATGGGCTGGCCAGAGGAAGGCAGATGTCGGGAGTGAGCAGGAAATCCCTCTGGGTGCGTAGGAGCATCCCCGGGCCAGCCGAGCTGGCCGCTGGCGTGGGCTGGCTGGGCGGCCGGCCTGGAACGCTACCTTGGAGGCTGTCCTTGGCGCCAGTGCCGGAGGGAGGGTTTGCCCTGGGGATGCCGCTCCTTGGCAGGCTGCGCTGGACCACGCCGGTGCTGACCCAGCTCTCCTTGCAGCTCCACCACCGCCTCCACCGATGCTGCGAAACGGGGGCGTGATGCCCCCCCACCTCCACCCCCTACAGACTACACGGCTCTGTCGAGCCCCCGAGCCGAGGGAAGCCACCGCCGCCGCCCACCAGGACGCCGGCTGGGCCACCGCCGCCACCCCCGCCAGTGCGGAACGGGCACCGGGACTCCATCTCCACCGTCAGAGCATTCCTGGGTGAGGCTGGGGCTGAGGGAGCCCTCGGGTTTGGAGCTGTGCTCCCCCCAAGCTGCGCTCCCTCACCCGCCTGCTTTCCCCCTTCTTCGCAGATGACTTTGAATCCAAGTACTCCTTTCATCCCATTGAAGACTTTCCAGCTCCAGAGGAATATAAATACTTCCAGAGAATCTACCCCAGCAAAACAAACAGAGGTAAGAGAGGAGGAGGAAGAGGAGGGGTCTCGTGGCCTTGCTCCCCTCTGTGCTCTCGAGGGTGGCAGGAGGTGACAGCGGGGCAGCTCTGGAGCTGCTCCAGGCTCTGACCCTTGTCTTCCCCGGGGCAGTGGCATCGCCTGGGGCCAGCCCATGCTCCCTGGTGTGCCTGAGGGCTCCAGCCCGAGGATCTGGGCTGTTGGGGTGTCCCCTCCCGCCCCCTCTCTCTTTGTCTGCCTGCTGACAGTCGCTGCAGGGCTGGTTCTGCCTGGCTGCAGGCACGGATTCATCATGGACGGGCCCCAGCAGCCAGCCCCATGGCATGAGCTGCCTGTGGGCAGGGGCTGGGGGGGTGAAGGAACCCTGGGTTGGGCCAAACCGTGGGGCCCCAAGTGGCGGCACTGGGCCCCGGTGCTGCTGGCACAGTGCGAAGTGCCCTTGCTGCACCGCTGCTGCGTCTCAGCCCTGCGGCTGCTGGAGGAGACTCCAGGGAGCTCGGGACGCTCGTTTATTTTTAGAGCAATGAATGTTTAATGTGGGTTTGAAAAGCCCGGAGCTTTCCGTGCCGGAGTCGCAAATCCCAGGCTCCCTATCTCTGCGGGGATGTGGCGGTGTGGGTAAGGGGGGGAGCTGGTGCGGGGGCGCAGAGGAGGGAGAGCTGAGGTGCAGGGTCCTGCTCTGCGGAGTGCAGTGACACCAATCCTGCCCTGGTGCTGGGGGCTGGAAAGGAACCGATCTGGTGTGTGCCAGCGGCACCGTGCATACCGCAGAGGCTGTCTCCCTCCGGGTTCTGGCCTCACTGGGCTTCCTTTTCTTGCAGCTACTCGTGGGGCCCCCCTCTGCCCCCCATCCCCAGGTGAAAGCGGGTTGTGCAGGCGGATGGTTCCTGAGCAGACACACGGACCTTCCCCTTCCTCAGATGGACCCCCCTGCCTCCCAGCCCCCCCAGATCCTGCATGAGAATCTCCCCACGTCTTCAGCTTCCACGACTGCGCCAGGACGAGCAGACCCCCCAGCCTGGCTCTCTGCCAGCCCACCCTCGTCTATGCAGCTCCTTGGGGGTGCGGTACCCACGCAGGCAACCCCCCCACCATCACCCCCCTGGCGCCTTTCTTTCTCGCTCTGTGTGGATCCTGGGCTGGGAACCGCGTGTCCAGCTGCAACCTGAGAGGACTTGGGGTGGGCACCAAGCCACAAGCGTGCGGTTGGTGGGACCAGGGGACACCCAGCACCCAATTACCCAGGGCAGGGGCTGAGGGGGGCACTCAGAGAGGAGCTGGGGTGGGGGGTCAGGGGCCAGACACACCATCCTGGCCCCACCAGGGTTGGAAGTGGGGGGAATGGGGCCAGGCCGGCAACGCCTTGTTACCCCAGCGTGGCTGATTGCTTTTTTGCACAGGAGGCAGTGGAGGAGCGGCCGGGAGGGCGAGCGGGACCATCTAGGGGGGACCCTGGCAGTGGGGGGGCACTTCTCATCTGCTGGGCTTTGGCAGGGCGCAGAGGCAGCCCAGGTTTTAACACTAAATCACCAAACTAGAGCATTTTAACCAGAAAACACTAATTCTCCATGGGCAGAGCTGGGGGTGCTGTTAGCCTGGGGGGGTCACTTCTGTTATTAATGGGGTGGGGGGTAGGGGGGAGGCTGTGACACCCCCTGACATTTTGCCTTACGCACTCCCCTGTCTGACTTGGTACCGGTGTGGGCTGGATGTGAACTGTAGCTACCGCTCTGTACAAGCTTGTATTGCCTGAGGATGGGGGGCTTGTGGCAGGCGTGCCCCCCCCCCACACCCCCTCTTACCTGGATGGGGGCTGGTTTGGGATTTCGTTTGGGGGGTTTTGGGGTCTCTTGTTTTTTTTTTTTATGATGGGAACTTTCCTGGTGTAAGCTGGAGGGACAGGGTGCGGGGCGAGGGTCTTGGCGGGGGGGGTGTCTCTGGAGGATTGTGCCCCCTCCCTCCTGCCTCAGCGCTGCTGTTTGGTTCAGATACTGGTATCTAAAGGTTCTGCCCGGCGCTGGCTGTCCCTCCCCAGGTGAGGGGCTCTGTGGGGCGCCAGGACCAGCCCCAGAGCTTGAAATGCATTTAAATAAAGTCATAAAGTGATGTGTCGCTGTGAGGGCGCTTTGGGGGGGTGTGGGGGATGCTGAGGGATCCGTGCCCCACCCCCAGGGTCTCCTCCCTGCTTTGGGGGAGGTGATGGCTCCAGGGGCTGAGGGCTGCAGGGCTCTCCCTGCCCTGAGGTTGGTAGTGGGAGGAATGAGGGGGAATTTGGGATGCTGGGTGTTGGGATTGAGGTGCTGGGGGGTGGGATTGAGGTGCTGGGGGGGCAGATGGGGTGCTGGGGTGGCATAGGGGTGCCGGGGGAACAGGACGAAGTGGTGGGGGCTGGAGTTGTGGGGTGTTTGGGGCAGGCCTGGGGGGCAGGGGTTGGGGGGGCAGTTCAGGGCCCTGGGGGCGGGTCCGGAGCCCTTCGGGGTTCCGGGTCTTGGGGCGTCCCGCCCCTCCCGGCAGCCCGCGCGCCTCCCCCGCCTATTGGCTGCAGGGCAGATGGCCCCTCCTCCCGCCTCGGGGCTTGGCGCGGGATCTCGCGATTGGGGGATAGGGAGGAAAGCGCAGCCAATGGTGCGGCGGGGGCGGGGCCTGTCCGGCCTAGTGGCGGGAAGTGCGGAGCTGGAGCTGAGTTGGCGCGAGAAGGTCGGGGCGGCAGTGCGCGGGGTCTGGGGGAGGGCACATGGGGGTGAGGGGTTATGGGGTACGGGGGGCGACATGGGGGTGGTGGGGTTGAGGTGCGGGGGGGCATTGGGCGGCTCGGAGGGAGCGGGGCAGCGGGAACCGGGAGCGGAGATGTGGGCTGGGGGGGGGGGGGACGACAGGGGGAAAGCGATGGCGGGGGGCCGGGGTGCCTGAAGGCGCGGGGCTGGGGGGCCCCCCACTGACCGCTGTCCCCCTCTCCCCGCAGACCGGCCACCCCCCGCTATGGCCAGCAGCAGCCCGCAATGCCAGCCCACCATCGGCTTCCCCCGCCGGAGGAGCGCCCGCCGCCTCGCCGCCCCCCGGCCAAGAGCCCCGCCGAACCCACGGCCCTGCGGATCTCGCCCCTCCCCAGGGCCTCGGCCCCCGCGGCCCCTGCAACACGCTCAGCCTCGGCCGAAGTGCAGCCCTTGAGCCCCCGCAAGCGCCTGGGTGAGCCGCTCCCCCTCCTCCCCGGGAAAGGTGTTGGGGGGTTCCCAAAAGCTGCTGTGGGCTGGGGCGGGGCCGCGAAGCCTCCCCCAAGTGGAGACACGCTGTGTTACGAGGGGCCTCTCGCTCCCGCACACGGTGAGGGGCTCCTGCACCCCGGGGTCAGGCCGGCATGCTGACGCGTCTTTCCCGCAGGCGATGACAACCTCTGCAACGTCCCCCGCGCCCTGCCCTGCTCCCCGGCCAAGCGCAGCAAGGAGAACCAAGGCCGACGGCTGCTCTTCGGGGACCCCCCGGCCTCCCCTGAGAAGCCCGGCAGCCCTGAGAAGCCCGGCAGCCCGGGGCCGGCCCTGCGGCGCAGGGGGCAGGAGACCCCCCGGAGCTCGGGGCAGCCCCCGCGCACCCGGCTCTTCCGGCAGGAAGGTGAGTGTGGATGGGGAATGTGATGGGGACGGGGTCCTGTGGGTACTGCAGCCCCCCTGAGCCCTGTGTGTGTGTGTGTCCCTCCTGGTGCAGGTACCTGCTACCAGCAGGCGAAGCGGGTGCTGCACGTGGCCATGCCCGACCGGCTCCACGCCAGGGAGAGGGAGATGGGCATCATCCAGCAGTTCCTGCAGGACCACGTCTGTGGGCGCCAGCCTGGCAGCCTCTACATCTCCGGACCCCCTGGGACGGGGAAAACGGCCTGTCTGAGCAGAGTCCTGCGTGACTGTGAGGTGTGTGGGGATCTGGCCTTGGCACTGCTGGGGCGGATTGGGAAGGAGGAGGGGGATGCACTGGCAAGAGGACCAGGAGGGCAGCGGGTTGGGGGGAGGCAGTGGGTGTCCAGCAGTGTAACGGTCCCATCCCTGGCAGGACAAACTCACTGGGAGCAAAACCATCCTCCTGAACTGCATGTCGCTGCGCAACCCCCAGCGCGTCTTCCCCACCCTGGCACAGCAGCTGGGCCTGCCCGAAGCCACCGGCCGGGAGGATGCACGGAGGCTGGAGAAGCAGCTGACGGCCAAGGGGCCTATGGTGTGAGTTTCCTGCTGGGAGTGAGGAAGGAGAGGACCCCTGAGTGCATCCAGCCTGGAGATGTAGCCCCAGCAGTGGCTGGTCCTGCTCCGGTGCTGTGAATGGGCTGTGGGGGTGGATGGAGCAGGTCCCCCTGACATCCCCAGGGCTGACCTGGGCTCCCCCTTCCACTGCAGGCTGCTGGTACTGGATGAGCTGGACCAGCTGGAGAGCAAGGGGCAGGATGTACTCTACACCCTCTTCGAGTGGCCCCGGCTGCCTGGCTCCAGGCTCGTCCTCGTGGGTGAGTGTGTGGCAGTGTGGCACTGCCCACTCCGGACCCCCCTGTGTGCTGGAGGGGGAGTCAGATGGGAGTTTGAATTTGGCTTCCCCTACTGCTCCCTCCTTGGGCACGGCCTCATCCCTCCCCCATTCACCCCTCTGTGCCACAGGCTTGGCCAACGCGCTGGACCTGACAGACCGCAGCCTGCCCCGGCTCAGCGCCCGCTCAGACAGTGGCCCCCAACTGCTGCACTTCGCACCCTACACCAGGGATCAGCTCAGCGCCATCCTGCAGGAGCGGCTGGGGCAGGTGGGGACAGGGGACACACACACATATATATCCCCATGGGGGGAGAGGGTCCCACCCACGCGGGCGGCAGCGCTGACGGTGTGTGGTGCTTCGGCAGGTGGCTGGTGACCCTGTCCTGGATGCTGCTGCGCTCCAGTTCTGTGCCCGAAAGGTCTCTGCGGTCTCCGGTGATGCTCGCAAAGCCCTGGACATCTGCAGGTCAGTGCCTGCCCTGAACCGCAGCGGTGCTGGGGCCAATGTGGCCCCCACCAGCCCCACGTGGCTACCCTGTGCCGGGGGTCTCAGGGCTCTCTCTCCTCAGGCGTGCTGTGGAGGTAGTGGAGCTGGAGGTGCGGAGCCAGACGCTGCTCAAGCCGCTGCCCAGTGGTGAGTCACTGCTGCTGTCATGCTAAAGCCAAAACTGGGGGGGGGGATCCAGGGCCCCTTCCCAAGGTCCCCTGCAGCCCTCTCTGTCTGTCCCACAGGTGACTCCCCGGCATCCCCTGTCCCCAAACGTGTGGGGCTCCTGCACATCTCCCGTGTCATCTCAGAGGTGTTTGGGGACCGTCTGGCAGCAGGGGGACGGGGGTCCCTGGACGCCTTCCCACTGCAGCAGAAGGTGCTGCTCTGCTCCCTGCTGCTGCTCACCCGGCGCCTGCGCACCCAGGAGGTGATGCTGGGGAAGGTGAGTGGCTGTGAGACCCTCGGAGCTGGAGCAGGGGGAGCGGGTGGGTGTCCCCAGGGTGTCCCTCAGGCACGGTGCTGTGTGTAACCCCCACCCTGCCCTCCCCAGCTCCATGACACCTACAGACAGGTCTGCCGGCAGCAGCAGCTCCCTGCCATCGACCAGGCCGAGTGTCTGTCCCTCGTCACCCTCCTGGACTCCCAGGGCATCCTTGAGCTGAAGAAGACGAAGGAGGCCCGGCTGGCCAAGGTATCACAGGGCTCGGGGTCCATTGCTGGCGGGCAGCGTTGGGCAGGGTGGTGCTGAGCCGCTCTCTTCTCCCCCTCAGGTCTCCCTCAAGATGGAGGCAGCAGCGGTGGAGCGTGCGCTGCAAGACATGGCGCTGGTGGGCAGCATCCTGGCACAGGGCCTGCGCTAGCTGCCCCCCAGTCCCCTCCCCATGGCCCCTGGCTCCGGGCTGGGCAGGTCTTGTCCCTAGTGGGATTTTGGGGTGCGCGGGGTTTGGCTGGAGCCAGGAAGCACCTTGGCCGCTGTTTCAGGCCTGTGCTGGGGCCTGGCTCTGCGGCGCCTTTCATGATTTGATGTGTTTTATGTTGTTTTATTTTATTGGGAGTGGGGGGAGGAGGGTGGAAGCAAGGGGGGGGGGGGGGGCTGGCACCTGCCAAAGCCCCTTTGCAACACTGACTGCAGATGGTGGGTGCCCCTGGCCTCGCTCCCCCCAGCATGTGGGATCCCGGGGGTCCCGGTGCTGCTCCCGCTCTGAGCCATCGACGCGTTTTACCCAGCTGTTCACAGCCCCCCCCCGGTCCCTGTCTGGCCCCTGCTGCAGGAAGGGGGGTCCTGGTGTGCAGGGTCCTGCTGTGCTGAGCCCCAGGCCCTGCCTGGCCAGGGTGGGGTGTTGTGAGGGGGACACACACACACCAATGGCCCCTTTATCTCCTGGCATTAATAAAGTTGTGGTTCAGCGCTGGCTCCTGCTTCCACCCTCTTCTTCCCTCCCTGCCCCAGGGCACAGGGGGCCTGGCCCTGTCACCCCCCAGCTCCTCTCCTGGGCTGCAACGCACCCTCCCCGGCTTCCTCCCAGCTCCTGGCCCCGCTCCTCCACTTCTGTTAAATAATAGACGCTTTGACCCAATTCTGCAGCTTCCCTGGGCAGGGGGTTGGGGGGCCCCTGGAGGGAGTGGGTAGGGCTTGGGGTGCCTCATGTCCGGCTGTCACAGCCCCCCTCCCACCCTGGGACCCCCGACTGCCCCCCATAGCAGCTCCTAGCTGGGGTCCTGCTGTGCCTCAGTTTCCCCTGGCCCCATGGCTTGTGGGGTGCAGGACATGGGGACATTGGTATATCTTTGCATTGGGCATCCTGAGGTGGCCCCATCTCCCCCCTGCCCCGCCTGCCACTGGACTCTGGGGACGGGTATTGGCCCCCACCAGCCCCCGGCATGGCTCAGCTGGCTGCTGCCACCTGGATATTTATAGCTGGCACTGCCATGTGTCCCACATGTGTGGCCATGGGGGGGCGGCAGGTTCAGGCTGGGCTATGCCCGCCCCACTGCACACCCTGACTGTGCCAGGCTGGGGGCTGAGGGGCTCCAGTCCCTCCCCCACATCGCACCATGGGGCTGAGTGGGTGCCCATGGCCCTGCTGCCCATCGTGGGGCTGAGCGGGGATCAGCATCCTCTCCTGGGCACAAGGCTCCCCACTCCCCCCATGCATCCTGCCGCGTGCCAGCCCTACGGCGTGACGCAGCCCCACGGCACACGGTGACGGTGGGCGGAAGGAAGAGCCTGGCAGCAACTGGCAGCGTGTGTGACCGCAGTGACGCAGTGGTGACGTGGGCGGGCTCTGTGGTGGCCCTGCTCTCCGTCTGTGGGGGGCCCCCCACCCCATCCTGGCTACTCCAGCCCCTGACACCCCCTCAGTGTCCCCCATGCTATGGGGCAGGGTGGGGGGCAGCATCCCAGTGAGGCTGGGGTGCCGCGGGGCGGCCAGGCTGTACTGGTGGGCATGGGGACAGCAAGGTGGTTGGGGGGATGCAGTGTGGCAGCAGGGCTCCCCAGGCCCTGCCAGCCGGTGGGGTGCCTGTGGCTGCACCGGCCCTGGCTCCGCTCTGCCGCAGTGGATGAAAAATCGATGGCGCAGCCGGATTCAGGCGTGCGGGTGCCGGAGCTCCCGCTGGAGCCGTACATCACCGTGCCATGAGGAGCTGGTGGTGAGAGCACGGTGGCTCGAGGACACTGTGACTGCGGGCACCCCAGGACACCCTGTGACACCCCACGACACCCTGTGATGCCTGGCCCAGTGCTGCAGTCAGTATCTGGGGCAGCAGTGGTGCTGGAGGCCAAGGTGCTGGCGTGGCTGCGTCCCCCTGTGCCGGCACACGCGTGTGCCCACCTCCCCTCGCTCCGGCACACACGTGCTCTGCCCACGGGGCTGGATGGTGCCTGGCTGCGCCATGGGCAGCCGTCGGTGTGCGTGTCCAGCCGCGCGCCCGCCTGTGCGGTGGGGGCCCGGTGTCCCCTCGGCGGTGTCCCCGTCGCCCGTCTCCCTGTCCTCCTGTGCCCTCTCCTTACATAAGCGGCCACGTGGCGGGCACGGCCCCCTCCCGCCGCGCGTCACAGCCGGCACCCAGATTCCATCTGACAGCCCCTTTCCGCTCCGCTGCCTCCCTGCCGGGCACTGGGGTGCAGGGCAGGACCCCGCGCGACCCCGCTCCACCGGCACCAGGCCCCGTGTGGGGCGAGAGCTTGGGGGGCCTCAGCAGGTTGGGGATGCCAGGGACATGGCCCTGTGGCACCAGCACCCCCCATGTGTGCCCTGGGACCCCACTGTCCTGCCCACACTGTGCCTCGGCACCGCGACGCCGCGGCACACACTGGGCCTCACAGCCGGGCGGGATGCAGATGGCGGCAGGCTTGGCCCTGCGGCAGTGTGGCGCGGTGTCCCCGGTGCCCAGCGGCCGCCCCGGTGGGCCATGGCGGGGGTGGGGGGCTGGCCCTGCGCACATCTGGGAGTGATTTGGCACATTCCTCTGGGCTGAGCACATGCCGGCGGCTGGGCCTCGCCGCAGCCGGCAGCCCCAGTGTGCTGGGGAGGGGGCTGGCAGCCATGCTGTGCTGTGGGTGCCCAGGCCTTGTTGCCCTGTGCCTGCCCTGGGTGTCCTGCCTCCTTGTGCTGAGCACTGGGGAAACTGAGGCAGGGTGGTGGGCATTCAGCAGTCTTAGTGCATCACCGTGGGGCCTGACGGGTGCCCAGGGGGACCCTAGGCAGCACTGGGCAGCAGTGGGACCCTCATGGGGTACATGCTGAGGCCGCCCAGGCTCCTCACACATGTGTCTTCCTAGGGCAGCTCTGGCCCTGTTGCTCCTCCAGCCCCTTTGCTGTGGTGCCAGGCTCCACGAGCAGCTGTGTGGCTCCCTGGGTGCTGCTTCTGGGACTCCTCCCTTGCAGGGCACACCAGGGCCTTCTGCCTCAGTTTCCCCCAGCAGCCATTGAGGAACAACAAAGCTGAGGGTCTGCTCAGTCTGTGCCTACCCTGGCTTTGGGCAGGCCTGGGGGCTTTGCTGCAAGGGGTGAGGACCCCTGCCCTGCTGTGCCCACCTCAGCCCCGGGGGTCCTGCTCTGCCAGGGCTGCACTTCTACTTCCCTTTTTCCAGCCAAGCTGCTTTAGCCCCTATGGGCCCCTCAGGTGGGCAGCATGGGAGGCCACTTGGGCATCCCCCATCTTGGCTCCCGGAGGGCAACTCAGGCCCCTCCCCCCATTCAGACAAGGGGAAATGGACACCTCAAATTGGGGGTGGGGGTGTTACCCCCTCCCAGCACCTTTTCTGGGCCTTGAGTAACTGTGCCCCCCACTTGCATTCCCCAAGGGGACAAGGGGAAGAGGACACCTTGGAGTGGAAGGGGTGTGTGAGTGTAACTGTTACCCCGCCCAAATACTCTCCCGGGCCTTGCGTGACCCCCTGAACCGAGGAGGGGGGCACCCTCCCTTTCCGTGCTCCCCCCCCCCATTCAGACAAGGGGAAGAAGACACCCTGGAGTGGAAGGGGGGCGGATGTGTGAGTGTTACCCCCCCTAAATATTCTCCCGGCGCTTGCGCGACCCCCTGAACCAAGGAGCCCCAACCTCCCCAGTGCATAAACCGGGGTACCGAGATTAAAGTAGCGCGGCCCCTTTAAGAGCAGCCCCCCTTCCCCCTCCAGCGCGCGCACACACTTTCACCCCTTCCGCCTTCTGGAGACTTCAAAGGCTCCGGCCACGCCCAAGCCCCGCCCCGCCAGCCAATGGGGCGCCGCTAGAGGCGGCGCCCCATTGGCTGGCGGGGCGGGGCGTGGGCGTGGCAGGCGCAAAGGGGGCGGGGCTTCACCCCCTCCCATCCTCCGCCCGCTGCCGCCGCCGCCCCGCCCGGCCCAGCCCCGGGTAAAGTTTCCCCGCGAGCACATGACTCGCAATGGCCGCGGCCGCCGCTCGTTAAGCGTTACCCCCCTTCCCTTACAACCCCCCCAACCTCCCCTTCTTTCCCCGGTCCCTTTCTCCTTACATCCCCCCCCTTCCCCTTCCTCCCCTCCCCTTCCTCCTCCTCCTCCATCCATCCCATCCCTAAGGCCGGGGCCGCCCCGTACCGCCGCCATGCGAACCACTACCGGGAGCTTCCCGGTGCTGAGGGGCTCGTTGTGAAGGTTCCTTGAGCAGGTAATGAGCGGGACACCGTGTCCGTTCGGGGCTGGCGGGGGGAAGGGGAGGTGGGGGGGGGCGCTCCCGTCCTCCGACCGCCCTTCCCGGTGGGGTGGGGGGTGGCCGTCGTGCCGGTTTTGGGGGGTTGGGGGGGTATGTGTGTGTGTGTGCGCCGTCCCACCCGGTAGGTCGCGGCTGTGGGGTGTCCCCGCCCCGGGAGGGGCTGCTGGAGAGGGGAGCTTTGGTAGGGGCTTCCTGGGGGTCCCAGGAAGGTGGGTGACCCCCCTCCTCCCCTTCCTCTCTTCTTCTCTCCCCCCGCACCCCGCATCCCCCCCGTTCCCGGGTGGCGGCGCTGGGGATCCCCCTCCGGTAATGGGGGAATCCTGGGGCTCTCCCTTGTCCCGGCTTGGCGCTGGGGGTCTCGGCGGGGAAGAGGTGGGAGGGATGGCCCCCGCCCGACTGAGCCTGCCGTGAGCCCCCCAAGGGGTAGCGCTAACCCCCCTCCTGCCCCTATTCCAGGTTGTGGCTTTGGCCCCGGGTTTGGCCGAGCCGGATCCCCCTGGTACCGGTGCTGGAGTCGCCCCTCCCGGAACCGGCTGGGATCGGCGCTCCGCGCGGAGCCGCTGCGCCGCCCCCCCTCCCCGCTTCCCCAACCTCGGTGAGGACTTGGGGCACCCTTCCGCGGGGGCCGTGGATGCCCCCCGCCCGGGAGGGGGCTGTGTGTGGGGCAGCGCCACGGGGCGCGGCACTGGGGGACCTCCCTCCCCGGGAGAACCGGGACCCCCCCGAGCCGGCAGTGCACGCAGCCACGTTCCCCCCCCCCGCCGCGGCGGGGGCGGGCGCGGGGGGGTGTGGGCCGGGGCCGCTTCCCCTTTTGGGGGTGCGGGGGGGCCGGGGCGCAGACGGCTGGGCCCGGCGGGTGAGCGGGGCCGGGAGCGCGGGGGGCGGCGGGGGCCGGGGTCCGGGGGCGGGAGCGGCGTCTGCGCCGTTTCCTGGCCGGCGGGCGGAGGAAGCCATCGCTCTCCGCGGCTGACAGGGCGCTGGCGCGGCGGCGGGGCCGGGGGGGCCGGGCGGGGGGCGCCAGCCGCCGCCTCCCCCGCCGCGGCAGATGACGGGGACCTGGCTGGGGGGCGGCGGAGCCCCCGGGGCTAGGAGAGGGGGAGGGGTGCTGCCCCGCCGGGTGCCTCCTCGGGCCGCGGCCGCGATGGTATGTGTGTGGGGGAACCCCCCCGGTGCCAGGCAGCAGCACCGTGTGTGTATGTCCGGCCCCTCCTGCCCTCCGGAGCCGGGTTGTCCCCCCAAATCTGTGCCTCCGACCTTTGACCTCGATGGGCGGTGGGGGCCGTCCCACTGCTTCGTGGGTGCTGGGGGGGGGTGACGGACGGCCAGACGGACGTGGGCCTGGAGCAATGTCCCGTTGTGAGGTGCTGGGCAGGCACCGTCCGGCAGTGCTGGGTGCGGCACCCCGGCCACTGCGCCGGGATTAGCGGGTGACGGCTAGGTGGCTTAGCGGCCCCGCTGCCACTCTGGGGCCATATGTCACCCGTGGGCCCCACGCCCTGCCCTTGGGGCTGACCTTGCTGTGGCGTGGGGACCCACGGGGGTTTGCGATGGGGCTTCACGGGATGCTGGTGGGTGCCTGGCGCTGTTCATCTGCTGCTGTGGTCGTGGACACCCCCTCCCTTTCCTCCCCCTCCCTGCCGCCAACTTCCTCCCACCCCGGTGACACAGCTGGTACCAGCGGGCACTGGGGCAGTGGGGAGGAGGGCAGCACCCCATCCCACTGTGCCCAGTGCCCATGGGCACCGTGTTCCAGCCAGGTCACCTGGCTTCACTCAGCTGTCCTTGCATACCCGCCGTGTCCCCGTGCCGGGAGTGGTGTCGCAGCCGCCAAGGCTGGGGAGGGCCCGTGCCGACGCCTGCCCTGCGGCGTTGGGATTCACCAGCTCCGTGGCTCCGGCTCTATTTATAACCAGGAGGCTCTGGCATGTCAGTGTGCCATGCTTGGCCGTGCCTGCTATGGGCAGAGCGTGTCCTGGGATCGGCTCATGCCAGCGCTGCCACTGAGCATCTGGCTGGGTTCTGGGGTCCCTGAGCTTTTTTGGGTGCTCCCACAGTGCCTCAGGGGAGCCCTCAGTTGGCAGAGCTGTGGGGCTCTTGCAGCAGGTGCCCAAAGCCCACCAGTACCCATGGGTGCCCCTGTGTCTCGGGACCCTCCCTGTGGTAGTGCTGTCCCTGGGCTTGGGGGTGGGGGGGAAGGGCTGCGGTGCTGGCAGGCACGGGGAGGGGGTGTGTGGGGGGGGGCTGCGATCATATCTGCGGTGACACATGTGCTGATTACGGAAAATGGGTTAATCTCCCTGCGGCTGGAGGCGGCTTAGCGGGGGGTGGCTCGTGGCAGGGCCGGCGAGGGGCCTCGTGCACCCGCCTCGGCCTCCGGTGTCCCCAATGGCCCAGCCGTGGCTGCCAGGCTGTGACAAGGGACATGGCAGCCGCACACAGCCGCATGCCCTCCTGCAGCCAGTTCGGCTGTGGTGCGGTGGATCGCAGTGCCTGTGGCTGTTTGCTGCCCTCTCCCCCCGCCATGCACTCCCCCTGCTCTCCATCCCAGGTACGCCAGGTCCCAGCCCAGCTTGGCCTGCGCCTTGTCCCTGGCATCCTGCTCAGGCCAGGGCGCGGTGCCACCAAATCTCAGTGTCTGGGGGTGTCACGCTGCCGCCTGGCCGCTGAGTCCACCTACGCCAGCCGCGGGCACCATGTCCTGAGCGGCCCCGTGCCGCGGGCCGGCGGCGCAGCCAGCTGCACTTGTCTGCCGGCTGTCGCTGAGCCAGAAAGGGCTGTCTGGGGCTGCGCTGTTCCCGGCACGCCGTTCCCAGGGCGCCGGCTGCGTGCCGCATCCAGGGCTAAAAACAACCAGGGGCTGCTGCGTGCGGCTGCCGTGGTGCAATCCCGCTGCTTCCCAGGGGCGCGTGGGGCACTGGGAATAGGGTCCTCTGGGACCGCCACCGCACCCCTCCTGGGCCACAGGACCTGCGGCTCTCTGGGTTGTCCCAAGGGTTGTGGCTGTGGGCTGGACAGGGCGTTGTGGCATCCCTTCTGGGGTGTGGGTGAGGGTCCCCAGGGTGCTGCAGGGCTCCCCTGCGCCGTGTGCACCACTGCGTCTTTGAGGCTGAGCTGGGCTGGCTCCTTCCAGGCTCTGGTGTGTTGGCACCCACAGGGTGCTGGGGTGGTGCTGGCGGTGGCGTGGCACAGCCGTGTCCATCTGGGGGGCCGTGGTGGGGGCCGTGGCACCTGTTCCCGCAGATGAATGGCACGTCTGGTGGCGTGTGCGGGAGCTGTAACCGGAGCGGCGCGTTCCCCACGTAACCGGAGCTGGCCCGGCTGCGACAGGTGGAATTTCAGTTTGTGGCTCCCACCCTGCAGCAGGACATGGACCTGGGGGTGCCAGGGGCGAGGGCCCGGGCTGGTGTCCATTCTGGGGTGCCCGTGTGTCCCAGTGGGGCAGGGGCGGACTTCAACCCTGCCAGCATGGATGCTGGCACGTGCAGGGTCCCTGGCCCCATGTCTGTGCTGGTGGAAGCTGGGGTGCTGCTGCATGGGTCACTGCGGGGTGCTGGGGTCTGGGGGTACTGTTGTGACCCAGGGATCCGCTGTGGAACTGAGACACCCCCAGGTGTGCTGTGGGTCCTGGGGTCTGCACTGGTCCCAGCACCCCCAGTGCCCCTCGAGGTGGGGTGGCAGGCAGCCCTGGCTCTGGCACACACTGCCTGTGCCGGGCAAACGCCACGAGCTCTGGCCGAGCGGCTGGGCTGGGGCGTGATTCACGCCTGCCTGGGGACGTGAGAAACGTGATGGTGACTCACGGCCGAGATGCTCCAGGGATACAGGAAGGGGTCTCACTCGGCCATCCAGATGGGGAGTGCCCTGCACCCCCTGCCCAAGCCAGGGGGAGCCACAGTAGCGGGGGGCATCCGGGTCCTTGGGCTTGCGTGTGAGGCTGCCCCGGGCCAGGCGCTGACTGCAGCGAGGAAACCGCAGGCTGCGACCGCACAGCGGCTCCGCGGGCGCTTCCTGCCCTGCCCGGAGGCTGCTCCCCCCGGCTGGGGGGCACGGCACCCCCTTCTTCTGTACGTGTGCCATGGGGGTGCCCTGGCTGTGGGATGTTGCGGTGATCTGTCTCGGTGAGGATGGGGGATACGGGCAGAAGCCCCTGCCACATTTTTGGGGAGCAGAGTGGGCTGGCACGGGGCTGGGGCAGTGGGCGAGCGGGAGGTAGTGGGGAAGTGGAGTGACAGGGTCCAGGGTGGTGGAGGGCCGTGGTGGCACGGCTGGGGCTGAACTGAAACCTGGTTGCCCAGGAATTGAGAGGGGCAAGGGGAAGCTGTGGTCAGGAGCACGGTGCCCGCAAGCATGACAGGAAGGGCTTGGTTGCTGCCCGCCGCCACGCCAGGCCACCCAGCGCAGCCCTGGCCCCGCTTGCCCCCATGGTACTGAGGCGCAGCGGGGGGGGGGGGGCACAGGGCGGTGCCCCCGCTCACCCGTGTGTCACATCCGGGCGCTGGGGCTGCCATCGCTGTGTGCCCTGGCAGGAAGCGTGGCTGGGTTTGGTGGTGTGACACGGGCACCAGGGCTGGGGGTGCCACATGTGCCAGGGAGCCCGGGGGTGGGGTGAGATGGGGGGCTGCTGTCTGGCCCACGTGGTGCGCAGGACTGGGAATGGTGGCTGGGGAGGTGGGTGTCATGGTGCCCCTGTCCCGGTGCAATCCCAGCTGCTCCTTGGCTGGCTGTGCTGGCCATGCCAGCCACAGGAGAGCAGGATGTGGCCCAGCCTGGGGTGGGGGCAGTGAATCCAGCCTGGGGTCGCAGCTGGGGGCTGTGCTTTCGGAGAGGGTCACTTGGGCGAGTTGCGTTGGTGCTGCTCAGTGTGTCCAGGTGTGTGGGGTGGGTTTGTGCCACGGTTTGTGGTCATGGGTGGTTTGGGCAGCAACTGTCCTCCCTGCTGTGTTGCCACTGGCCTTGGGAATGGCTCTGGTTTGCATGTCCGTGTGTCCGTCTGCTCCCCGGGGCCGCCCTGGCCCGGGCGGGAGGTTCCTCGTGGCTGGGATTTGGCCTGGGCTCCGTGGCCGTGTTTTCTGTGGGGCTGGAACAAGGCTCTGGATTCCAGGAAGCTCCAAGCCCCGTCCAGCTCCTGCTGGGACTGGAGGAAAAGGCACTGGGGAGGGCGATTGAGGCCCCCAGCCTGTGCTGCGGGCTTGGGGCGCTCCTGGAGTGGGGTTGGGCCGGGATGTCCGGTGCCCCCTGGTCAGCGAGTGGCCGTGTGCCGGAGTCGGTGCTGGCACGTGGCCCCACGCGTGGGGCTGTGGCTCCTCCTGCCCAGGGACCCCCGGGAGAGGGGTGCTAGGCACCCCAGACCCTCCTGCCCGTGTTGAGAGGGGGCCAGGGGGTGTCTGCGTGGTTCAGAGTGCCCGGTGGTTGGGCTGGCGGTGCTACCTCACCAGGTCCCGGGCTGGCGGCAGGGGGAGCGGGGCCGGGTTGAGTAATTGGGCCCCGGCACGGCTGGCGCGGTGCCCAGTGAGCACTTGGCACCGGCAAACATAAACAGTTCTTCCCGCGCCTCCCTCCCCCTGCTCCCCCCACGACTCGGGGGCTGTGGCCTGGATGGGGGGCCGTGGGCACTCCCCCACACCGAGGGCGGGGGAGGGCTGGGGTGTGTGTGCGAGGTCTGGTGCTGGGCTGTGGCCCCTATGCCCGGGCGGCTGCTGACCCTGGCACCGTGCTCCAGTGGGGCCCGTGGGAATCCGCCACGCGCTGCGGTGCCCAGCGGAGCGCCCTGTGCTGGGGGAGCTGGCGGGGGTGGTTATTGCCACCCCCGCCCCTGGTGCCCATGGGCTGGTGGGTCTCCTTGTGGGAACCCATGAGTGGGGGGCAGCACTGGGGTTGCGGGTGGGTGGGGGTCCCGTCTTCAGTGGGTGCAGCCAGCTGGGGGGGGGGGGGGCGGGCAGGGCTGTGCCCGTCCCGGCCCCTCCCCAGTGCCTCGCCAGGCGGCCCAGCCTTGTTCCTCTGGATCCTTTTCCGCCTCCGCGGGGCCGGGAGCCAGCTCTCTCGGCAAATAAACAGCCCCCGCCGGGCCCCGCGCCAGCGCTTAAATAAACAGCCGGCCCGGGATTGTGAAAGCCCCGTGCCCCCCTTCCCACCGCCGCCCCCCAGCCTGGCCTGGCCCGTGGGGGTCTGTGCCCCGCCAGCTTGGCGTGGGAGCTTGCTGGTACGGCACACGGCACAGCGCTGGGGCTGAGCCCCCGTGGGCCTGCAGTGGGCAGCTGGGCTGAGGCCCTTGCTGCTGCTCCCTTGGGGGTGGGGGGAGTTGAGCCCCCTCCTACCCCAAGGCTGGCTGGCTGAGACCCCTCGCGCTCAGTGCAGGCATGGGGGGGAGCGGGGCTGGTGTGGGCACGTGGCCGTGACGGCAGAGCTGGAGCAGAGCTGCTGTCCTCAAGGGACCCCAGCAGGCCTGGCCTCCACCCCCACTCTCCCCCACCCCCAGCCCAATTGCCTGACAGTCCCCAGATTGAGACGTGGGGTGCTGCCCTCCTCGGACCCCCCACGTGCCCCTGTCCCCAGGCCAGGCCCGGGGCAGAAGGTCTGGGGTCCTTGCATGGCCCCTGGCCTCATGGGGTGCCCAGGGGAGGCTGCAGTGTCCCCATGCCATCCCCTGCCCCCTCGCCTGCTAAACCGGGATTAGCGACCTGCGCCTGCCGGGCCCCGCCAGTCGCAGTGTTGTTAATCTGGGGGATTGTCGTTAATCTCGGGGGGATGACGAGGAGGGGGGAGCGCTGGGACCGGCCCACTGCGCCCTCCTGGGGCCGAAAAGGGATGTGGCCCCTCTGTGGGTCTGGGGAAACTGAGGCACAGCTGGTAGGTGTGACACCTCAGCCCCTTTACTAATTCCCTCTGTTTCCCCCACAGTGTTGCAGGAGCGAACGCCACCAGCGAGGACAGCCGCTGGGCAGCGGGTCGCCTGTGGGCCCCATGCTCTGCTCGGCCCCTGCACCCCACGCCTGAGAGCCCCTTCCCACACCAGAGACCTCCACCATGGCCAGCAACAGCAGCTCCTGCCCCACGCCTGGAGGGGGCCACCTCAATGGCTACCCTGTGTCCCCCTATGCTTTCTTCTTCCCCCACATGCTGGGGGGCTCTCGCCCCCAGCACGCTGGCTGGCATCCAGCACCAGCTGCCCGTCAGTGGATACAGCACGCCCTCACCTGCCAGTGAGTACTCACCTGCCAGTGAGTCCTTGTGGAGGGAGGGAGGGATGGATGGAGGGTGGGAGAGACCCCTGGTGCTGGCAGGGGGATGTGAGGTCCCCATCCATGCTGAGGCCCATTCTCTGCATGGGATGTGGGTGCGAATTCCAGGCTGCTCTTCCTGTACTGGGCTGTAATCCTCCCCAGGGTGGTGGGATGGGTGAGGGGGGTGTCTTCTTGATCGCAGCCACTGACCACATCACCCGCCTGTGGGGAGCTACGTTTGGGGGGGCAGGTAGGAAGGTGAGTGCCAGGCACTCCTCCCTATATGCTAGTTCTGCCACTGGGGAGACTGAGGCACGGAGCGGGCCATGGCACCCAGTGGCGTGTGTCCGTTAATTGCTGCTGTGTGGCCGGCTTTGTTAATGGCTCTGTTTATACCCGGCTGTTAACGGCCCAGCTGGCCTTGGTCAAGGACCTATGTCTGTCACCATCCCTGGCGCCCACCGTGGCCAGGATGGGAGACGGGGCCGTAGCAGCGGCGGTCACAAGGGGCCAGGGAGGCCGGTGCCGTGCTGCATCCCCGTGGCGGCTCTTTGTTCGCCGTCGGCGCGGGGGCCGCCCGTGGGGGAGGCGATGAAGGCAATCATCGCGTCTGCTCCTGATTCAATTTCCCCGTGACAGGGTCGTCCATCACAGCCCCGGTAATCACCGCCCTGCCGCGCCGGCAGCTGGGAACCGCGGGAGGTGGGTTCCTGGTCGGGGGTCCTCTGCGCCATGACCCCAGGCTTCGGTGTGCCTCAGTTTCCCTGGGTGCTGTGAGGCAGTTGCTGGACCCTTTCCCATCCCCAGTACCTCTGTGGACAGACGGTCTCTCCTCTTCCCGCACTGTGCTGCCATGGGTGCCCCGCGGCACCCGCCATCGAGGAGGCCCCGTGGGTTGGGGTGTGCCAGGGCCCCCTTTGCCCGGCCCTGGCCCCGGGGGATGGTGCAGGCCCGGGCAGGGCCGGCCCCGGGCGCTGTCCCCAGCCGGAGCCGCCCCGGCGGCGGAGGGACCCAGTGGGACCAGTTCAGCGACTGGGTGGCGGTGGGTGGGGCCCCTCCCCCGCGCTGGCTCTGGAGCCATTCCTGCGCGCGGGGTTGTGGGAACGGGCGGAGGGGGGGATGTCTGTCCTGTCCCCCCCATCCGACACTGGGTACTGAGGCCACAGCCAGGGCTGGAGGGTTCTGTGGTGTTTATGGTGGCCTGTTCCTCAGTTTCCCCTTGGCCATCACCGTGGGGTGCACAGAGATCCTGGGGGATGCAGGGGCTGTGGGCACCATGTCTGCCCCAGCCTGGTCCCTGTTTATGTAGGTGCCACGGTATTCAGTGGGGTTCCCCCTCGCTCCAGGTAGTGAGGCTGGCAGGGCCGTTGTCCCAGCTGGGAGATGACCAGGGTTGGGGACTGTGGGAGGACCTGGTGTAGCCCCCCTCCTCACGCATGTCCGACCCCACTGCTGGCCCACCCTCACCAGATGTGCTGCAGCTGCACATCCGTGGGGTTGGTCTGGCTGGGCCCTGCTGGGGAGGCAGGTGCCCCCCAGGGTTTGGCCAGACACCCCACCGGGGCTGTGGGTGTCAGGATGGGGGTCTGGTGGCTGTGGGGCTGCAGGGGGCAGCCGCTGCCAGCTCTGGGGTACCACACACTTTGCCTGGTGCTGGGGGCCACCCTACTCACCCCCTCCCTGTGTGCGGATGATGGGGCCCCCGTTGCACCCTGGATCCAGGGTGGGTGTCCTGGGGAGCCACCACCCTGGCTGGGGGGTGCCCGACCCATGTGCAGGGCCCTTCGTGCCGAAAGCACCTGGCAAAGGGGAAGTGAAGGGAGCAAGCAGGCACGGCCCCTCCTGCTACAGCCCCGGCCCCCAGCACGAGGCCTGCGGCTTCCCCCGTGGGGTGGTGGGGGTGGGAGCCCCTGCTCCCCACTGGGCCCCAGAGCAGGGTACCCCGGGGTGGGCGTGGAGCCTCCTGCACTTGCAGCTGTGTGGGGATGCGTGTGTGCTCGCATGGCGGGTGTGCACCTGTGTGTGCACGGAGCTGGCAGCGTGTGCGTGTCTGTGACGCCATGTGTGTGCGTCGCCTGCTGGGCCTGGTGTGTGTGTGTGTGCACACCCGAGTGTGTGTGGCTAGTGGTGCAGCATTGGGCTGTATGAGGGGGTGTGCATATGTGCAGTGGGTGTGTGTGGAGGGGGTGGAGAGGGGTGTGTGTGTGCGCAGATGTGTGTGTGTGCACAGTGCCTTGCTGCCCATGCTGGCACACCTGTGTGTCACCTGTGTCCCCATGCCAGGTGTATGCATGCGTGTCAATGCATGTGGGGGTCCCGGGCTGTGCCTGTGCCATCACTCCCATCCCCAGGAGCTTGGCAGTGGTCTCTGCCTGTCCACAAGGGTTCCCTCTCCTGGTCCTGGGGGGTCTCGGGGTGGTGGGCACCCTCAGGGATTCCCTCCCACTGCTCTGTATAGTGGTCCCTGGGCTGTGGCCTGCACCCCACGCTCTGCCCTGGTTCCCTGACCCGGCTTCGGGAAATGGGACCCCAGGGCGGCCCCCTGCCCCAGCCCTCCCACCGCCCCCCCGCCCCCCCCACCTTGTCCCACTCTTGGATGCCGGGACAGGGGGCCCCGCAGCCAGGCCCAGCCTGTCACCCTACCCGCTGGCTCCAGTTTCCTCTGCGCTGCAGCCGCTCCCCTGCAGCGCCCCGTAATTAATTAATTTTTAAAAATTAATGAGCAAAACGTGCTCCCTGCAGGCCGGGGGCTGCGGGTGGGGGGCTGCGGGGCCCTGCTTGGGGCCAGGGAGCGGCGGTGCTGGGGACCCCCGGCCCCCCCCATCCCGCCCGGGGAAGATTGATGAGGCCGCGCTGGGCCCCGCGCCTGGGAAAGCCCATTACGGCGGAGGTTTTCTATCACTGTCACGGGGGGCCGGGGGGAGCCGCCTGCGCCGGCCGGGAATTTGCCGCGCTCAAAAGCCACTGAAGGGGATAAATGGGGTCTTTTGGAGTGGGCGGGCAGCAGGGGGGCTGTGGGGCCCCGAGGTGCCGGCGTGAGGATGGGGGGAAGGGGCCGGGTACCCCAGGTTGGCATAGGTGGGTTAGTGAGGGGATTCTGGGGGGCCCTACCCATGTCCTGCTGCCTCCCTGGGATGGGGGTCTGTGGCCCTGCATTCGCAAAGCTCTGGGTGCAGCAGCGTGGGGTCCCCGGTCGGTTTTTGGGTGGCTCATAGGAGCATCCTACAGTCCCCAGAGCATCAGTGTCCCCATGGGTGGGACTGGGGGCTTCTGCCCAGATCAGGGGGGCTGGGAGGGACCCACTCCGGCATCTCCCAGGCCTGCTGATGGTGCAGCAGGACAGGATCCATGTTGGGCATCCCCCCAAGCCGTGGGTCTGTGTGCGGGACGCTCCCCCTCGCCCAGTTCCTCTTGGCACCTGCGTTAGGCCGGGCTTTTGAAGGGGGGTGGGGAAGGTTGTGCTTTGCTTTTATTTTTTAAAATCCCAGTTTCTTCCCGTTGCCGTCGGCACAGGCTGGGAAGCACTGCCCGGCGGGGCACGGCTGCTGGTGTGCGTGCATGGCACGGCTGGGCCCTGGCCGAACCGCGCGGTGCCACCGGCCCGTGTCCCCTCCGTTGCAGCCACATTCTTTCCAGCGCTGGTAAATGAGTCGGAGCAGACATTTGTCATGTTCGCCGCAGGAAGTTGGAGGAGCGCTGGGCTTTTGTTCAGAAACCTGCTGGCTAAGCAAAGCCTCTGACTTTCTATTATTATTTAAACAGGCGCTGCTGCGCTGCTCGGCGTGCACACACGCATGCACACATGTACACACACATGCACATGTACACATGCATGCATACATACATGCACACACTGCACACATGTGCACACATGACACTCATGTGCACACATACACATATGTGCACACATGTATGCATGCATGCACACATGCATGCACACATGTATGCACACACGCATGCACACGTGCACACACCTCCCAGCCTTTTGCTTGCTCTGTGGTGGGTGGGTGGGTGGTTTTCTCTCCTCCTTTCTCCCTGTCCCTTGGTGGAGGGAGCTGGGAATAAAAGGGGTGCTCCTGACTGCTCCCTTTGGGGGTGGTGTGTGTGGCCCTGCCTGTGGGAGGGTGTTTGCGGCCACAGGCTGAGTGTGCGTGCACTGCTTTGTGTGTGTGTGTGCATTCTGACATGCACGTGTGCACATACATATGGTCATACATGATCCCTACTTGCTGCGTCTGACCGTGCAGGGCTGGCATGTAGCAGCACCCGCATCCTCTGTGCTGTGTCTGGCTGTGTGCACACCTGGGCTGCTCCTGCTCCTTCCCCCGGCTGGACACGGGTTGGGGTTCACATGGGCCCCCCACCATCCTGGAGTCGTCCTCTGCAGTAGACTGGGGCAGAGCCCATGTGCTCGCTGGGCAACATGCTGGGTTGGGCCCTGTGACATGGCTGTGCTCAGGGTGTGCCTGTGGCATGGCAGTGCCCGTGGTGCTGTGTTTCAGGGTGGATGAGGCAGTGCCGGGGTCTGTCCTGCCCCAGGGGCTGAGCCGGGGCAATCCTGGTCTTTGTGGGCAGTGCTGTCACCGCGTGGGTGGCCCCAGGTTTGGGGGGTCACTTTAACCACACCCCCCTCTTTCCCGTGGTGATCTGGGTGCATGTGGCACTCTGCCCCACACATGCCACATGCAAACACACGTGTGTGCAGTGGGGGGGTCTGTGCACATACAGATACAGTGGGGACATGTGAACACACATGTGTGCATGTGCTCCGGTGCTTTGTGGGAACACAGTGTCATGTATGTATGTGTGTGCAGAAGGTGTGCATGCCCCTGTGTGTGTGCCCCCAGGCTCCCCCCGCACTTTGGGGCTGTGCAGATGCACCCCCCACACATCGTGGTGCTGTGGAAACATGCCTCGCCCCCTCTGCAGCAGGAACACGTGTGAACACACGTGTGCACGCACACACGTTGCATGTCCCCCGGCCTCCCCCCGCGGTGCCACCCGCACCCCGGGGGGCGGCCGGGGGTCAGGGCGAGGTGAGCCCTTCCCCACCGGGTTCACCCGCAGTTCACCCGCATCCCATTAGGCAAATGAGCCGCGGCCCGGGCAGCCCCCGGCCCCGCCGTGCGCCCCCCCCCCTACCCCACCCCGGCCCCGCCGCCCCCCCGGCCCCGCCGTGCGGCCCCCCGGGCGCGCCGGGCCGCTCCCGCGTGGCCGCCCTGCCATGCCCGGTGCCGGCCGTCCCGGGGAGGGGCGGCGGGGGAGGCCGGGGGCGGCCCTGCGGCGCGGAGCGGGTTAAGGTTGTGGGGAGGCGGCTGGTGTCGGGAGGGACCGGGGCTGCCGGAGCCGCAGAGCCGGCGGGGCTGCGCCTTCCTCCCCTCCCCCCCTCCTCCTCCTCCTCCTCCTCCGCCCGCCGCCGCCTGCCCGGGCGCGGAGCGGAGCGGCGGGGCCCCGCTCCCCGGCTGGGCTGAGCCGCGGCGGGCCCATGGCAGCGCGGCGCGGGGCGCCCCGGGGGCCCGGCTCCCGCGGGGGGGGCGCTGACCGCCCGGGGCCGCCCCCGCCGCCAGACCGGGGGAGCCGCCCCCGCGGCCCCGGGCCATGTACGAGGGCGCGGCGGTGGCGGGGCTGCCCCCCGGCCCCTTCCTCCGGATGGATTTCTACGGGCCGGGCCGGGGCTGCCTGCTGCCTGAGCGCGGCCCCCCGCGCCCCGCGGGGCCCCCCGCCGCCCTCCGCCCTGGAGCAGCTCCGGCCGCTGTAGGTACCTGCGCCCCGGGGGCGGCCGGGCCCCTCACCGCGGCTTCGGGCCGGTGCTGGAGCCCGCCCGGCCGGGAGGAGCGGCCTCAAGCCCGGGCTGTGGGGGGGCGAAAGGGGATCCGCGGGGATGGGCGCTGGGTGCGGAGCGATGGGTGCCAGGGTTGGATTCTGGGTGCGGGGCCGGCCGCAGAGCGGCGGGTGGGGGACTCGGGGGGGGGGGCACCGAGCAGGGAGTACTGGGTGCTGACCCCGGGGGGCGCCGGGCTGAGCCCCCGGCCCCGCGCCCCCGTCGCCGGGCTGGGCTCTGCGCAGATGCCGCCGGCGCGGCCATAAACAACCCTTGTCCTATTTCCGCGAGGGCCGGGCCGGGGGGCGGCGGGGACCCCTCGCAACCCCCTCCCGGGAGCGGGGCCGCGCCGCGCCAGCTCTGCCGCCGGGAATTTCGCTCCCTCCTGATAAGGGCTCCGGCAAAATCCAATTAACGACGGAGCCGCTGCGCCGGCTGCTGCGATGGGGGCAGGGAGAGCGCCAGCGTGTGCCCCCCCGGGTCGGTGTGTCCCCCCGGGCCGGGCCGCCCTGGTGCCGTGGCGGGGCCCGATCGATCCCGCTCCTGGATCTTGCTCTGGTTCCCCGGAGGTGTGTGTGGGGTCACAGACCGGGGTCCCCCAAGCCGGACCTCCGCCGGGACGGGCAGGCTCCGGTAGGGTGTAGGCAGCCCCCCGTCCCCGTGCTGCCGGCCAGCCCGGGGGCTGCCCCGCCCCCACCCCCCTGCGCCGCGCGGGACGCGGGTCCCGCTCCGCTTTGTCCCCGGCGTGTAGGGGGCGAGCGGGGCCCGGCCCAGGGGTCCTGCAGCGTCTCTCCCAGCGAGCAGCCGGCCGACCTGGCCGGGCGCCCAGGGGCCACGGGCAGCGGCCGGGGAAAGTCCTGCCCGGCGCCGGAGGACTTTCACCCCGATACGGGCTGCGGGGCCCTCCCGCAGGGCCGGGGCAGCCTCGTGTCCGGGGAGTGGAGGGGGGTCCGGCGGACCCCCTCCCTGCCACCGTGCCCAGTGTGGTGCCCATGACCGCTGCTGCACGGGGGGAGCTGCGGGCACGGCCCCCACGGTCCCGTTCCCCCCATTGTCTCGGGGATCTCGACCTTTCCGCGGGCATGGGGCGAGCACGGCGCAAGGGGCCTTTGTCTGCCGCCAGGATGGCAATGGGGGCTGCTGGGGGGGCTGCTGGGGGCTCCTGCCACCTCTGCTGGGGGTGCCGCCTTTGGAGTGGGCAGGGGCCGTGTGTGCCAGGCTCCAGCATCCCCTGGTCCTGGGCTGTGCTGGCCTGAGTGGGGTGGCTTGGGCCCATCATGCCACCCTGTGCCCGAGGGTCCGCCTGGCTGGAGCCCCCACCCTGTGGGCTGCAGGCGGGTGGGCAAACGGGCAGCTCTGCCCCAGCCAGGGCACCTCTGGGCTCTGGTCACGGTGACTGTGACCTGGCGGGTGGTGTGTGGGCGGCGGGTGCTGGCACGGATCCCTGGCAGGGTGCCCCACTCCCTACGTCAAACCAAAGTGCCGTGTCTCCCCAGCCCAGGGGTGCCAGCTCATGGCACAGCTCCCTACTGTCAGGGTGGCTGTGCTGTGCCTCAGTTTCCCCAGAGAGAGCTGTGCCTGCAGCAGGGCTGGCCCAGTGGTGCTGGCTGCTGGCACAGCACTGGCACTGCCCTGCCTGGTGGGATGCCATCTCACTGCTGGGGATGGAGGGGGAAGAGCTGCTCCCTGGGGCGCGAGGTGCCTCCCTGCCACAGCTGGGGAAACTGAGGCACTAAGTTACCGAGGGCCATAGAGGGGCCTGCAGGCACCTACCGAGGCTGTGGGTATCCTGTGCCAGCATGGGGCCAGGCGCTGCAAGGGGGTTTTGGTGCTGTGGGGATTTCGAGGGGGCGCACAGGAGGTTGAGACCCCCCTGCCCAGACACAGGATGGCTCCGATGGCCTGAGCTGTACTCCATCACCCCAGGCCAGCTGGCGCCAGCACAGTGCTGTGGCAGATGTGGGAGTCGGGGTGCTGGGGGTCCCAGGGCCTGGTGCTGGCAAGGGGGCAGGATGTCCCAGGGGGCTAACCGGGGCCCGGCGGCACATGGGCAGGACCAGGCACCCTGTGGTGTGGGGCACCCCACAGCTCAGGGGGTCAGGCCCATCGCTCCCCGATCCTCCCTCGCTGCCGCAGAGGTGCGGGAATTCGGGGCACGCGGCGTGGCCCCCCGCAGGCGCTTTCCCACGCCGGGGTGGGGGTGCCGGCTGTCGGGGTGCCCCGGGGTCCCTTGGTGTGGGCAGGAAGCGGCCGACGGGGCCGCGGGCGGGGGCGGCGCGTTCGCCCGGGGATGCTGGTGGAGCCGCAGCATCTGGTCTGCAGCTGGGCTGCGCTGCCGGCGGACGGGGGGCAGCGCCCAGGCCCCCCAGCGGGAGATGGGGCTGGCGCGGGGTGGGGGGGGATCCTCCCGGTGTCCCCAGCCGGCCCCTCCCGCGCTCAGCCCTGTGGGAGGGGGTGGGGGGAGGTTTGCACGCATCCTGCTGGCTCAGCACCTTTTGCTGCTGCACCGGGCCTTTCCCTCACCCCGCGGGGCGCCCAGGCCTGATGCCACGGCGAGGGGCTCCTGGGGGAGCAGGCTGGGCAGGCGGCCGTGCCCGCCGCCCCCTCCCTTCGCCTGTGGCTGCGGTGCCGGGGGGATCCCCGCAGCCTGCTCCGGGGAGGGATGGGGGTAGGGGGGAACACACGACACGACACCCGCGTGCGCCGGCGCGGGGGAACCCGGGTCCCCTCCCCCTCTTCCCCCCCTTCCGCACCCAGCACATCCCAATCCTGTCAGAGCCGCGTTTGGGAGCGCGGCGCTCGCGAGGAAGTTCTTAAATTATATAAAAGGGGCGATAAATTCCGGCCTCGCCCGCACCTCCGCGGCTGCGGGAGTTACACCGTGCCGCCCGCCTGCCCCCCCCACGCCCCGCACGCTGATCTCACGCCCCGCACGCTCGTGTCACGCTCCGCACGTTCCCCCCGCGCCGTCCCCCTTTCCCCGTCCCCATCATCCCGGGGACGAGCATCGTGGGTGGCTTTCCCGCCCCCGGCCGTGCCCATCACCTCTGCGCAGCCAGGCTGGGGACCCTCCCACCCCTCATCCACACACACACCCCCCCCGAGGGCCCCCCTCCCCGTCCCAGCGGGACCCCTCCTCAACTCATCTCCCAGGGTGGTGGTGGGGTGGGTGCCCCTGGCTAGGGTCTCTCCCCGCAGCCCAGCCCCCTCTCCCCCCCCCCCCCCATTCCAGTCCGGGGGTGAGTGGGTGATGGCGGGGCCCTTTTTGGGGGCCTTTTTTGGGCGTGGGGGCTGGCGGGGCAGGGGGCCGGGCTCCCCTGCCGGGCCAGGCCTTTAATATCCTGTTTGACTGGTTCGCTTGGCTCTGCTGCAGAAAAACATTCGCAAACATCCCGGAGGAGCTGGGGAGCGCTTAACCCCTGCCTGGCTGCACCCTGTGCCCCCCTACCTGCACCCCACATCCCCCCCACAGCACTGCTCTGCCCTCCCGAGGCAGGGGGCTCAGACACCCCCCAGATGGTCCTGGGGGGCTGTGGGGGACAGGGGTAGCGGTGGGGGAGCAGGACGGAGGTGGCACATCCCACAGGATTTTGGGGGGTGGGGGAGCAGGTAGGACCCCCCGGGTACTGGCTGTGTGTGGCCATGCCCGTCCCCTTCTGGGGGCTGTGGGTGCAGTGGGTGCACCCCAGACTGGGCATGTGCATGTGTGAGTGAGTGTGTGGCAGTGTCTCCCCCCCTTTCTCACACCCCCAAACACTGCACTGGGACTGCGCCAAAGCCACCATCAGCGTCGCCTACATGGGGGGCTCCGGGGGCTCCGGGGGCTCTGGGGACACCATCTCTTCCCTTCTGTTCCCTCTTTTTGTCTGCCTGGATTCCGTGCCGGCTCCGTGGCCTGGAAATGTCAAACCACATCTTCCCAGCGCGTGTCTCCCCCCCGGCCCCCTGCACCCCAGCCGCGCGCAGGGCTGGGGGGGCCAAGAGGCGACCATCAGCCCCGGGCGCTGTTGGGAGGGTATGGGGAGAGGGGATCCCTGCAGGGCCAGCCCTGTGTGGGGGTCTCTGTGCCCTGAGCGCTGCCGCCTTCCCTGCAGCGGTCGAGACGCAGAGCACCAGCTCGGAGGAGATCGTGCCCAGCCCCCCTCGCCCCCGCCCCTGCCCCGGATCTACAAGCCCTGCTTCGTCTGCCAGGACAAGTCCTCGGGGTACCACTATGGGGTCAGCGCCTGCGAGGGCTGCAAGGTGAGACCCCTCCCCACCCTCAAACCCAGTCCTGTGCCCTGGATGCAGCCCCTGCACCTCCCAGGGCCCCTGGGCCAGGCGCTGACAGGGGATGCGGGGTCCCCAGGGCTTCTTCCGGCGCAGCATCCAGAAGAACATGGTGTACACGTGTCACCGGGACAAGAACTGCATCATCAACAAGGTGACGCGGAACCGGTGCCAGTACTGCCGCCTCCAGAAGTGCTTCGAAGTCGGCATGTCCAAGGAGTGTGAGTGGGGATGGGATAGGGTGGGATTGGGGATGGGATGGGGATGGGGATGGGATGGGATGGGGATGGGGGGAAATGGGGATGGGCTGGGGACAGGATGCAGCCAGGGGGTCTGAGTGCAGTGGGACATCCCTGTAGCCCCCATCAGTGAGGCCCTGAGGGGGAGGGGGAACCCCCCTGGGTTTGTGTCACAGCCTGGCCGTTGCCCAGGCAACGCGTGATTGATGATGTCAGAGATAAATGACGCTGACGAGGCCTCCCAGCTCTGTGTGCCAGTTGTCATGGTGCCTGGCTGTACCCCCGCACAGGGCTGGGGGTGGGTGATGGGGGGGCGATGGTGGTTGGGGCACAGCTGCCTCGCCGCTCCTGCCCCCATCTGCCTGCCCACGGTGGGGGGGCCCATGACAGCCCCCTTTGGGGGGGCAGTGGCTGCTGGGTGTTTGGCACCCCAGGGGCTGCAGCCCACCCCCACTCCAGAGGGGTCCCATCGAGGCTGATCCCTGTGGGGACCACCCCTTGCCCCTCCCTTGGTGGCTCAGCTGCCATTTTCTCTCCCTGCTCTTCAGCTTTGCAGCGCTGAGCACTGTCCCCATGCTCAGGGTGTCCCCCCACCAGTGCAGTGTCACCCCCCTAATTCCCTCCTCATGTCTCGGGGGGTTATTGACTGACTGATCCTGTGATGGGGTCGGCATCTTGCCCTGGGGGGACAGAGCACAGTGGGGCTGAGCCCCCTCAGCCAGGGGCTGGGTGATGCTGACCCTGGCGCCCCCGCAGCCGTCCGCAACGACCGGAACAAGAAGAAGAAGGACGTGCCCAAGCCAGAGTGCTCAGAGAGCTACATCATCACGCCCGAGGTGGAGGAGCTCATCGAGAAGGTGCGCAAAGCCCACCAGGAGACCTTCCCCGCCCTCTGCCAGCTCGGCAAATACACTACGGTGAGTACCAAGGGGTCCTGGGGGGCTGGAGGGGAGTGTGGTCACTGCCCCCCTGCCCTGCAGCATCCTCACCCCGCCACGTCCTGCCACAGAACAACAGCTCGGAGCAGCGGGTCTCTCTGGACATCGACCTGTGGGACAAGTTCAGTGAGTTGTCCACCAAGTGCATCATCAAGACGGTGGAGTTCGCCAAGCAGCTCCCTGGCTTCACCACGCTTACCATCGCTGACCAGATCACCCTCCTCAAAGCCGCCTGCCTCGACATCCTGGTGAGGGAGGGGACAGGGATGGGGATGGGGATGGGATGGGGAGGGGGATGGGGATGGGATGGGGAGGGGATGTGGACGGGGAGGGGATAGGGATGTGATGGGGAGGGGATGGGGATAGG
The DNA here is from genome assembly GCA_027925045.1 of Hypotaenidia okinawae. Lineage (NCBI taxonomy): Eukaryota > Metazoa > Chordata > Aves > Gruiformes > Rallidae > Hypotaenidia > Hypotaenidia okinawae. The sequence continues at coordinate 4,991,594 of BSDF01000024.1, forward strand.
GAGGGAATAGGGAAGTGATGGGGAGGGGATAGGGATGCGATGTGGAGGGAATAGGGATGGGGAAGGGTTGGGGAGGGGATGCCAGACTGAGCCCCTCATCCCACCCCCCAGATCCTGCGGATCTGCACGCGCTACACGCCGGAGCAGGACACGATGACGTTCTCGGATGGGCTGACGCTGAACCGGACGCAGATGCACAACGCAGGGTTCGGGCCCCTCACCGACCTGGTCTTCGCCTTCGCCAACCAGCTGCTGCCGCTGGAGATGGACGATGCTGAGACCGGGCTGCTCAGTGCCATCTGCCTCATCTGCGGAGGTGGGTGCTGGGGCTGCGGGGACTCGGCTGGCCTGCCCACCCCCCAAATTCTGCCCTTTGCCAAGGCACGGCCACCCCAGTGACTCCCCGGGACCTGGGACAGGGAGCTGGGCTGTATCCACACCCATGGTGGGATTGGGGGGGACAGGACATGCTCTGCCCATCTCTAAGCACTGTCGTGTCCCCACCCAAAGACCGCCAGGACCTGGAGCAGCCAGACAAAGTGGACAAGCTGCAGGAGCCGCTGCTGGAGGCGCTGAAGATCTACGTGAGGAAGAGGAGGCCAAACAAGCCCCACATGTTCCCCAAGATGCTCATGAAGATCACGGATCTCCGCAGCATCAGCGCCAAGGGTGAGCGCTCGGGAGGGGGCGGCCACCCTCCTGGGGGTCCCGGAGGGGCATCCCTTGGGCTGTAGTGTCAGGGACTTGGGGGGGGTTGCTTATCCTTCCCCAGGGTGCAGTGTCCTCGGAGGGGCCGAGGGGGTTCCCACAGCACCTCAACCTCAGTGGCTGCTGGGGAGGAGTCAGGGCTGCGTTCCTGGGCAAGTAGAGCTGGGGGTGCCGGTTTAGGGGTGCCAGTTTGGGGGGTGCCAATTTGAAGGTGCCCAGCCCTACTGACCCCCCAACCCTTCCCGCAGGCGCCGAGCGGGTGATCACACTGAAGATGGAGATCCCGGGGTCAATGCCGCCCCTCATCCAGGAGATGCTGGAGAACTCGGAGGGCATGGACACATTGGGGGGGCAGCCAGGTGGGCCCCGTGCGGGCAGCTGCAGCCCCAGCCTCTCACCCAGCTCCAACCGCAGCAGCCCGGCCACGCACTCGCCGTGACCCGCGCCTGGCGCGCACCAGGACAGAGCCCGGCACCAGGACAGAGCCCGGCATCTGGCACGCAGAGTGGGGGGACCACCCTGTGCCTTGGCCCTGGCTGCAGCCCCCCCAAGGGGCGGACTCCTCAGCAGCCCCCCGAGCTGGCACAGCCCCTCCCCCCAGCACCGGAGCGGACCCCACGGGGAGCCCCACAGCCTCCCCCTCATCCCCCAGCCCTGGGTGAAGCGCGTTGGTTGAGTCACATTTCAGGGGCGCGGGGACCTCGGCTGCATCCCTGGGGACCCCCCCGGCCCCACCAGCACCAGCACACACGGGAGCGCGACCACCTAGCCACCCCCCACCCCAGCCTGGCCCAGCTGTCCGGCGGGGAGGACCCGGCCAGACCCCACACGCTGAGGAAGCAGAGTCATTTAAAAGAGAAAGAAAGCAAAGTATATATATATAAATATCTATAAATATCTATAAATACGTTTTAAAACCTTTGTAAAAGTTTGGAGGGGTTTTTAGGCCTGTGCAGGTGGAGGGGGCACGGCGGGCGCTGCCGGGGGGGATGGGGGTGGGGGGTTGGGGCACACGATTTATTATTATTAAATTTTTTTTTGTTGTTGTTGAGATTTTAGTGGTTTTAGAGTCGGGGGGGGGGGGGGGCACTGGGAGGGCCCTGTCCCGGCCCCTCCCCCCAAGATGGGGTGGGGGCTGTGGGGGGCCTGTGGCAGTGCCAGCCCTGGCCTCGCGGGGAGCGGGAGCCTGGCCCTGCCGGCACGGGGAGGATGGGGGGGTTTGGGGGGGGCTGGCTCCAGAATAAAGTTTATTTATTCTAGTGCCTGGCTCGTTCTTCCGGCGGGGGCACCGAGGGACGGGGTTGGGGGGAGTTGTGCACAGAGCAGGGGTGTTATTTGCTGCAGGGGACCCCTTAGACACTCCCCCAAATTTCCCTCCCTGCTCTGGCTGTTCCCAAAGGCTGGGGCAGAGCCCTTTGGGGTTCCCCCTCCCCCCAACATGCCCAAAGCCTCTGCCCTTCCCAGCCTGGATGCTGCAGGGGCAGCCCTGGCCCGGAGAGCCCCAATGCACTCGTGACACCACAGCACTGGGTGAGTGGGGGGTCAGGGTGTCCCTGCTGCCAAGCAGGGATGGGACCTGTTTGCTTTCCTTTTGTCCATGTTTTTTTCCAGCAGCTGCTGGGTGAGGCCTGTCCACCGCCCACAACAGGAACCGGGGGCACTGGGGGCACCGAGGGACGGCTTCCTGGCACGGCAAGGGCTGGGGCAGGAGAGCTGCAGCCACCCGCTGGGCACCAGCCGGGCTGAGAATGGCCACAGCTCGTTCCATTGATGGGGCCGGCTACACTGTCAGGTCCCCACGCAGCGGGGCAGCATGGGGGTGACACGGCTCCTCCGTGGCCCCCGCCGGCTGGCCGGGTGCTGGTCCCCGCTCCTGTGGCCGGTGGCAGCACCCACCCCGGGGTGGGGGGCCCTTGCGCAGGAGGTGGGCGAGCTCGGCCAGGCTGAGCAGCGCTGAGACCAGCCCCACCACGAAGTAGAAGTGGATGAAGACGGTTTTCTCAGTGGGGCGGGAGACGAAGCAGTCAACGTGGTGCGGGCAGGGTCGGCGGCGGCAGATGAAGAGTGGCTGCACCCTGAAGCCGTAGAGCAGCGCCTGCCCCAGCAGGAAGCCCAGCTCGGCTGCGATGCGTGCCACCACGCTGCCCACATAGAAGGGCTGGAGGCGGCGGGCCCGCTGGCCAGGGCCCCCCCAGACCCTGGCTTGGCTGCCTGGTGGACGGCGAAGATGACGAAGAGGGCAGCGGGAGCCGAGAGCACAACGATGTGGAAGACGAGGAAGCGGTAGTGGGAGATGGGGAAGGCGGCGTCATAGCACACGGGTTTGCAGCCTGGCTGCTGCGTGTTGCAGACAAACTCCTCCTGCTCGTCCTCGAAGACGTCGCTGCCCACGGTGGCCAGGACCAGGATGCGGAACAGCAGCATCACCACCAGCCAGAACCGCCCCACCATGGGCGAGTGCTCCTGCACCGCATCCAGCAGCGAGCTCAGGAAGCCCCATTCACCCATGGCCGCGCTGTGGGAGTGGGGTCAGTGCTGGGGGGACGTGCCGTGCCCACGAGGATGGACCCCAGCGGGCAGCATGGCCCCTGCCACGGCTCACCCCCAGCTGTGCCAGCCCCAAATGCATCACACCATCACTGTTACGGGAGGGTACCCAGCAATGCCAGCCCAGTCACCCCTGTCACAAGTGTCCCCAGGCCTCTGCCATGCCCTGGATCTCGCTCCCCTGGAGATAGGTGCACTGCATCATCTGGGGCAGGTTCCCCATTCTTCAGCCATCCCCCAGATGCCCCAAGCCCCCCACCAGGTCACCCCAGTACCTGTGGAGGCTGTGGTCCCCAGCGTGCCAGTGCGGCTCGTGGTGACTGTCCAGGGCTGTCCCGGGCTGTCCAGTCCGTTGTCCAGCTGGGATGGGACGAGTGTCCCACAGCCACGCCTGGAGGCCTTTTAAAGGGACAGAGCGGCCACAGGGGCGCCAGGAAGGGAGGGCTCTGCTCTGCTCTGCTCTGCTGGAGGATCTCAAGGACAAACACTACCCCTGCCCCGGGGCCAGCAGCAGCCCCCCATGGAGAAATGTCCCCATCCTTGGCCTCCTCCCCAAACCCCCAGGCCCAGGGGTGCTGAATCACAGCACTCAGCACCCCCTAAAAGCTCCCCCAATGCCGTCATCGTCTCTGGCACCGGCATTGCCCAGGCACATTGGCTGCCTTTGACCATGGCCTCACAGCTCCTGCCCCACGGTCCCTCATGGGGCTGGGCTCTCCCCTGTGGGGCTGTGCGCAGGAGATGCTCAGGACTAGCACCAGCCCCACCGAGCTGTGGGGCCATGGGGAGTCCTACAGACTGTCCCAGGCTCTCCCTGTCTTCATTGTGCTTTTCAAAGTCCTGTGATGCACCACAGGAATCCCTCCATGGCACAGCCAGGGCTCCCACCAGCCCCTGCTTGGCCAGGCTGAGTGCTGCCGGCCGGCACCTCACCTTCCCTTTGTGGTGAGGGGCACAGAGCCCCAGCCCTGGGAGGAGCCCTGGGATCCTTCTCACCCCTCAGGGTCCCTACGATGCCCATGGTGGGTTGGCTGCGATGCCCAACGGCTCCACTCCCCTTCTAGCGGTTCAGCATCCCTGGCCAGGGGCATTTAGTGACACGGAGAATCAGGCTACAGCCACTGCAGCACATTGTGTGTGTGCACATGCACACCCGGCTCTACCTCTGCATGGGGATGACGGGGGGGTGGGGTGGGGTGTTACAGGAGCCCCCCACAGCCAGCCCCCAGCAGCCTCACTCTGTGGCCTCGCCATTTGCTGTGAGAGTCGTGACAACTGCTTCTCTGAGCACGCTCACAGCAGGAGCTGTAAATAGCTCGGCCCTTTGGTGGGGACGCGCCAGGGACGCTCTCCAGAGCCCAGCAGTGGAAAATCTGACAGTGCTCTCCACACTTGACTGGGTTCCAGCAAAAGCACCTCGGTGGCACCGATAGCGCCCGTGCCCAATTGCCTTATCCCAGTTGGGGGTGGGGAGGTTGGGGGCCCCAGGCTTGGCCAGCCAGTGCTGTGCTGCACTGGGAATCGCTGGGGAAGGCTGGGAGTGCAGCTGGGTCCTGCCAGACCTGGAGTGCTGGCTCCCTGCAGACCTGCACCAACCCTGCCCCATGCCACAGGTGGGATGCTCTGGGGGTGTTGGGGGTGCTGAGCACACACCTCAGGGGATGTAGGACAGCACAGGGCTTCAGTAGTAACCCTGATCCCTCCCAGTGTGGGGACCCCCACACACTAACCCCTCCCTGTTTCTGGCAGGAGCAGAGCCAGGGACATGGCTCCTGCTCGGAGCGGTGGTTTAGCACCAGACCCTTGCTGGGGAGGGAAATGCTCCGGCCTGGGAGCGCTAAGCATGGACGAGATCGCAGCCTCTGCTCACCTGCGGTCACCCCACCAGCTGCAGAAGCAGAACCTGAGGCAGACACCAGGTACCACAGGGACCTTTTGCAGGAATCTGGAAACGTGGGCTGAGGAACGGAGGTGAGCGAGTCCAACCAGCGGTTCTACCAAAGCCACAGTCTCAGCACTGAGAAACTAGCAGGGAAACAAGTCCTGGCAGCACCTGAGCTGGCTGCGGGCATTTCCTTTGCCAGGATTCAGGACACCTGGGGGGTTTCACAGCACTTGGCAGCTCGAGGTGATCATCCAAGGGATTTCCAGCTGATGGCATCATGTACCCGAGGAGGAAGGAGAAGGGATCATCTTTACAAAGCCTTTACAAAGGGATCATCCTTTACACCAGCCCTACACAGAGCAGAGCTTGGAGGACTTGGCACAAGCTCCACAAGTACTCCCCATGCATAGAGCAAGTTCCTGGTAACAAGGGAAACAAGGAGCAGGCAGTTGAGGACAACCCTTTTATTGGAAAAACTTGAGTAAAACCACTTTTATACATAAACATTAAAAGAAACAAACCCGAGACAAGAAAAAGACAGAAAATATTTACAGTCAAGACTCATTAAGTGCCACAGAAATGGCTCTAAGAAAAGCTCAACATGACTAGATAAATACTCCAGTGAAAGGTTTCTAAGAGGAAGAGGACACATCTCTGCTTCTACTGAGGAGCCAGGTGGCACCGAGGTGACAAGGCCAGATGCCGCAGGGAACGGCACTGGCTGTGTGGCCAAGCGCAGAGGAGCCAAGGGGAAGTTCTTATCCCCAGGAATAATGGGGCAAAAGATGCTTCAGCCACTCCAAAACTTGCCTTTTCTACCACCAAGTGCTACCTGAACCAAACAACCAGCAGATCAAAGCTCCTGGGACTGGGACCTGTCTCACCTGCCCTCGCCAGGGCCCATCCCAGCATGGCAGAAACGCCCCTTTAGCCTAAAACCCAGCACAAGGTGCTGGCACGTCAGGAGTGTCTCTTACCTGGAGCTGACCTCTGGGCTGAACTGGCTGAACATGGGTTTTCCTGGCAGCCAGAACACAAGATAAAACTGCCAACACAGAGCAGAGCGCAGACAAGTCTGCACAACCCTGTTACTACACCCCAATTTAAAAACCAAAGGCTAAAACTCAACAGGGCCAAGGTTGAGCAACCAGGGCCTGCTCAGACACACAGGGCTGCAGAGGAAACACTAAAGGCCTACACCACCTCCTGTGTTACAGCTTGGCAGCTGGGGAGCTAAAAGCTTACCTATTTAATTATTTAAGATATCTGGAGAGGAAGGAATCTATCTGAAAGGATCTGATGTGTTCTACAGCCTGCTTTCATATTAAAACCACCACAAAGTGTCAAAAGATTCCTGCTAGCTAATGGGCAAGAGGGAAGCACGTCAGCAGCAGGCTGCTCACAGGGAAGGGGGTGTGATCCAGTTTAAACAAATCTGTTATTTAAAACCAGGGGAAACAGAACTGCATTCACTTGTGACAAACACTTGTCGACTGGCTTAAATTCAGTGAAAAGATGTCCCAGTCTGAGGTGTTCTTTGGTGACAGCTTGTCAAGAGCTCTGCTGAAGGCTAGTTTCTAGCTCAGTTTGGATGAGCTGTGAAAAACCATCAGAAAGATTCAAAACATATCATCCTCATCGGACTCCTCCAAGTACTGGACAGGCTTTTTGAGGCGTCCAGGCCTGGTGCGGGGTGCGGCTGCCACGGGGCTGTCTGCATGAGCTGCTGAATCAATGGTAAAGCTCTCGTCATCTTCCAGCTTGGATTTCTAGAGGGAAAGAGAGGGAGGTGAGTGGTGCACAGAGCATGAACAGGGAGCGCAATGAGTGTGACCCAGCTCACTGCTGGGTGAGGGGTAATGGGGTTGGTTTGGACTGAGACCAAACCATCTGGGACGAGGACGTGTGCCCGATCCCCTCCTCAACCCACACCCAGCAACAGTTGGGTGTCGCAGAGGAGGTTCTGCCTCTGCCAGAATAACCAACACCACGCTCAGCGGCTCCCCCTCAGCTCAAACAGAGGGCAGAGCACAAACCTTTGCTGCAACCGATTTGGAAGGTTTTGAGCCAAAATCCGAGTCTGAATCCGAAGAGCTCGGCTGCCTTTTGGCCACTTTCCGCCCCTTGGTCTGGCCAGGCTTCTTGTCACCAGGCTGGGGATCCTGGGATCCCTCCTTTCCTGCTGCCTTGCTGGATTTGGGTGCAGCCTTTGTCTTGGCTAGAATATCCACGATGGACAGCTGGTTGTCTGAAAGAGAAACCGGCCTTTAAACCCCTTGTTTTGCTCTTCTCTCCTTCGCAGTTTGGGAACTGCTTCCAAGACAAACAGGGCTCCACATGGCGCTGTGAGGTCAGCATGCGGGTCACCTCGTGGGCTTTGCTAGAAAGATTGCTCCTTACCAGGATGATGAGAAACGAGGTTGTTTATCTGCTTAGTTCCACTGCATTTAGAGGATCAAATTAAAACGTACCCAAAGCAATTTACAGGCTATTTCAGATTGAAAAGTCCTGAACTCTCAGGGCTGTGTAACCAATCTTGAACCTTCCAAACTTTTGCATGGGGAAGGAATGAATTTACTGTCTCTACTACACAGTTACTCACAGAGTTCGCTCTTATCTATGGCTTGACAGGTTTTAGCAGGATCTTGAAGCGTGTCTCCACGCAGGGCTGAAATGAGGGGGCCATTCCTGAGCCATAACAGACTTTTTCTCAATTTAGGAGTGGAAGGAACAGCTATTCTGCTGCAAAGTAACAGCCCTCCGTTTCTGCTGGGATCCAACTCAGCTAGAGATGGAATATGCAAAACAGCTTTCAAAGTTTGACAAAGACTCTGGGCAATTAAGTTTAAAAACCCTTGAGTCAAACACTGTAGATTTATGAGGTCGAACTAGCACTAAATGGAACACGCTTACCCCAAAGCTGCTTTTCTTCTTCCTGGGAAGCAAGCTACCAAGCAGCTTTCTTCCCAAAAAGACATGAAGTAGAACATTGACTGCAAGACAAATTCCTCTCGGATTATTTCTGCCAAGTATTACATAGCTCTGTAGGAAGCATTCACTTTTCCTGTTCCCAAACTAAAATTCACTCCCTTCGAGCATGTCTGAGATGAACTAGAACATGGTATGTTTGGAACCAGAGTTCTTTATAAATGACAACAACCAGACAGCCTTTGCCACTACCCTCAGATCTTTTCTGGAGTGAAAAGGAGTTGTTCAGGCCTCAGTACCTGGTGAAAATCACTGGGACTTGTTTCCCACAGGAATAATCATCATCGTTATCTAAAAGGGATCTTGCTAAATGTCGCCTTACCCTTCGTGGCACCGGCCTTCTTAGCAGCAGGAGGTTTTTAGCCAGGGCCTTACTGCGAGGCACAGGGACAGGAGGAGCTGCGGGCACTTGACTCTCACTTTCAGTAGCGACATCTTGGGTTTGAACTGGATAAAGAAAGCAGAAATAGTCAAATGGTCTGCTCTGGCTAAAAACACTGGAGCAAAAGGAAAAGAATTTTGACCCAGCTTTATAAAAAGAACAGCTACTAAAACCGGGTTAAATCAGAAAGTCAGGCTAGATAAGGGGGCTGGTGCCCTGAAACAAGCTTGTACCCCAAGGTCTTTGCAAGATCTTGTGACTAAGGCCTGGTCTCTGTCAGTGTTAAGCACTGATCCTAGTGCCCAGTGCGCTCCCTGGGGTTTAGGAAACTCCACAAGGTTCAGGAGGTCTCATACTCACCAGGGATAGTGCTTTGCACTGGCTTCTGCTTGGAAGCTTTATCTGCTTTTCCAGTGGTTTCCCTGAAACACAAAACCCCGAGGATATTTTTTCAATTTACAATGCACTGCAATAGGTGCACTGAAGAGAGAGTATAGGATATAGATTCATTTCTATATGGCATTATCACTAGAAGCACGACTGATTTCCAGTGCCTGTGCAGAGAAATACTCACTTGGGAGCTGCTCTGGGCTTGGGAGCAGGCTTTTCTTTTGGATTTGTATCTGACTCGCTGTTGCTTTCACTGTTGCGCTGGAATTCAAAGTCCTCATCTGAGCTGGAGAGATTTGCATCTGAGTCCGAGCTGATGATGGCCTTGACTTTGGCTGATGAAGGGACACAGATGTGTTATTTTACACAGTTGGCAATACACAGCTCAGTTTCGTTTTCAATATTTTAGGCTGCAGTTATTAAAAAAAGAAATAAAGATCTGAATAAAAACAAGCAGATACTGAGGCTGCCAGGAAGAAGACTCCAAATCACAAGTATATTCTGGGCTGGCTTACCAACCATGCCTTTGATTTGCCAAGACAGTTGTGTAATTAAAACCAACAACCATATTTCTCTAGCTGCCCTTTTCTTCTCTTTCTTGAAAAGCACTGTGAAGATTTGCTCAAGCAGTAGAAGTATTTAGTTGTCGCATACAGTAAAATAAATAAGGCTCTTAAACGGCCTTTCTGACCGACACCTCAGAGTCATAGAATGGTCTGGGTTGGAAGGGACCCCAAGGATCACAGAGTTCCAACCCCCTGCTACAGGCAGGGCCACAAACCTCCAGGCCTGGATCTACACAAGGTTGCCCAGGGCCCCAGCCAACCTGGCCTTCAACACCCCCAGGGATGGGACACCCACCCCCTCTCTGGGCAGCCTGTTCCAGCCCCTCACCACTCTCTCTGTAAAAAACTTCCCCCTAATATCCCATTTGATCCTTCCTTCCTTTAGCTTTAAGCATTCCCCCTTGTCCTGCCATTATCTACCCTTTTAAAAAAGTTGATTCCCCTCCTGTTCATCTGCTCCCTTCAGGGACTGGCAGGCTGCAATGAGGTCCCCCCGCAGCCTTCTCTTCTCCAGGCTGAACAAGCCCAGCTCCCTCAGCCTCTCTTTGTAGGGGAGCTGCTCCAGCCCTCTGAGCATCTTTGTGGCTCCTCTGAACCCTTTCCAACAGTCCCACATCTTTCTTGTATTGGGGCCCCAGATCTGGACACAGGACTCCAGCTGAGGCATCATGAAGGCAGAGCAGAGAGAGAGGGACAATCCCCTCCCTGTCTCTGCTGCCACCCCTCTGCTGATGGAGCCCAGGATCCCATTGGCCTTCTGAGCTGCAAGAGCACACTGCTGGCTCATGTTAAGAGTCCAGGAGCTCTAAAACAATCTGCTCAATTTCTTTTTTCCTCTTCCGCATTCGTGTCCTCACTCACCTGCTGCTTTGCGAACCACTCTCTCCCTCTGAGGCGGCGCTTCAAATTCAGACTCTGAATCAGAGCCTGAGTCAGACCAAGGGTTTCGTTTCTTGGTTTTCTTTACTGGCTTAAATGGCAGTGTGGTTTGTTTCTTGCCACCTGAAAAACACCGGGAGGCAGCATGAACAAGGAAGCTTCCATGTGTACTTCAGGCTCAGAGGTTCAAACTCAATGTAGAAACACATCACTAAGAACAGAGGATGCTGGCTTAGGCTTCAAAAAGCAACAGTGATCTATCCTGCTTGGCTCTTATCCAGATCTCTTTCCTCTCTAGTTTTTTCCAAAAATACTGATCCTAGCTGTTACACATCATCTTCAGGAAGAGGTCAGATAACCACATTTACAACCCTTCCCCTCACTCTCCACTGATGGGATAACCCATAGAAGCTTTTTACCTTGCTCTGCCTTGACCTTCTGCGCCAGTCTCTGCTTAAGGCCCACAGACTCCTTGTCTCCTGACGTGCTTCCCTCTTGATTCTCATCAAATTCAGTTTTCTCAACCTGAAGCCAGAAACAGACAGCAAGTCAGCTCACATGTCAGGAGAGACACACAGCAGCACGGAAGGAGCTCCTTATTTTTAGAAGGAAAGTTAGTGAGACAAGAAGGCTGAGTTTGTGAAACAACCTGTCTGTAAAACTGATCACAGTCACGTCACAGAATCCCAGACTGGTTTGTGCTGTGAGGGACCTCAAGGCCCACCCAATCCCACCCCATCCCTCTTCCAATTTGAACCATTCCCCCTCAGATCCATCAGACAGGATCTGTCCCCAGACCAAGTGGTTTAAAATGCAAAATCTGGCATTAACAAAACCCAGAACTTTTCCCCTTCGGCACTGCCTGTGCACTGACAGCACAGTGCTGGGTGCTGAGGGTGCAGAACTGGATGGCTCTGGGTGCTGAGGGGGCAGTACTGGACAGGGAGGATTAAAACCAGAGCAAGTTATTTGGAAAAGCTGTTTGACAGAACCATCTGTAGGACGGGAGCGAAGAGCCTGGCTACAGGTCACAGCCGAGTGGCCTCTGTTTTCTGTACTGCAAACAGCCAGATAGCATTACTGCAGCTGGCCCTAGGAAAAGGGTTAAATCTTCTTTGACTCCCTGATATCGAGAACAATAATGGCATTAAGAGGCTGGAAGCACTACTGCAAATGCAGAGAATGTTCTGGAGAAGTGAGGTTACTTGCTGTGCTTCCTGCCTGCTAGCAGGTTTATGAAATCCCTGAGACACCTAGAACAACCTTACTTGCACCTGCCTTCTCATTCCTGAGCTGCCAGCCCTCCTCTGACGTTGTGACATGTGCTCTTGACAACAGATTTCCCTCCAAGCCATCTCCTGAGACATTAAGGACTCTGTTCTCCTTTAAATTAAGAAACATCCATTTCCAGCATTCCCACATCCTAAGGTTCTGCCCCTCTCCCTGAACAGCTGCTTCATCAGGACAAGTTCGGCTAACAAGAACTCACATTTCTTTAGGGCTGTATTGAAGAGGGTGTAAAGACAGATAAAGGTTTGGAATGGTCTATTTTTTTTTACCTTTATTTTCTTCTTAGTTCTCTTCTCTGCCTCTGCCTTCATCTCTGCAGTTATCCGAGGAACAACCCTCACGCCGTGAGGCGATGGCATTACTTCCGTCACTGGCGCCTTCTTCACCTTCATTTTTCCTCCTTTCACCTTCAGAGGTTTCCCAGCCAACCCCGCCATCTCATCCTGGGCCTGCTTGGCCTCCACTGCCTGCAGAGGAGAGCACAAATCAAACAGGGCTGAGAACACCAACCCAGCACCATGCTGCTGAACAGGCACACGCTGCAGCCCTCACAGTAACGTGCTTTCTACTTGCAGATAGGTTTCCTGCCAACAGCTTAAATTAAGCTTCCACTCTGCTACAGATCCACATTTTCAAGCACCGGTTCGAGCCAGAGCTACGGTTCGGTTACTTGAGGTGTGAGAAGGGACGTGGGAGGTGGAACAGATGCCTGCCCACAGTCTGGGCTCTGTTCAGTAAAGTCCGGCTCCTCCCTCACCTTTTTGGTGTCAAAAAGCCCTTTGATCTACATCCCCTCAGACTATCCCCCAGAGCTGGGTTCCTCTCAGGCCCTCCTAAAACTCCTTGCCACTCTTCAGACTGGCAGCTGGAGCCTTGGTGGTTCGACTCCCTGGCCTAGAGCAGTGTTACTCCTGTCCAAGCTAGGAAGGTGAAAAATGCTTCCAACTCTCTGCAGTGAGCACAGGACATAGGAGTTAGCAATTTTAGTTTCTCTGTTATAACAAAAAAGTCAATAAAGAGTTGCTGGATAAGACTACAAGGGAGTCAGTCATTTGCACCAAACATTGACTTACATCAAGTTCTTCAACAAAGACAGCAAGGTCTTCCTTCCACAAGTCAGAGGCACTCTTGCACTTAAGGTTTTCCAGCTCCTTTTCCTAAAGGTAATCACAGTTGATAATCATTAGCCACTATTTTAATCTGCTGTTTAAAAATTCTGATATGATAATGCATTTATAAGGAGTGGAACGTACTTTGGTATCTCTCTGCTTACAGAGCTCATCTTTCTTCTCTTTGGTCAGATACCAAAGGGGCATGTTCAGCAGATAGTTGAAGTCCGGCCCAGCAGCTGCAGCTGATTCTTTCTCATTTTCCTCTTCCTCCTCCTCCTCTTCCTCTTCCTGAACATGGATTTAAAACAAACATTGTCAACAAATACTTTGACACACAAAGGTAGGGCTAGTGATGAAATTTGGACAGCATCACAGGTCCTCCATACGCGTGTGGTGTCCCAGACTCTTCTAGAACAATTCAGGAATGAAGAGATGAAGTTACAGTTCAGCTCTATCCCACAGAGGAATCCACCTGCAAAAACAATTCTCTAAATGTCTTTTAGTCTACTCAGCCTCCCTGTCTCAATGTCCCAGGTTGTCTCTTCAGGCTACATAAACTGTCCCCTTGCTCACAGCCCTTCTAACGCCACGTCCCACGGGCAGGGGGAAGCCCTGAAGGTAGAGCAGAAATTGCTGTGGTGAGAGAACTTGACCTGACAGACTCAGCCTGAATGACTGGTCTCAGTGCCTCCGGAAAGAGGGACCGAACTTTGGCTTGCCTTGTTTCCTATCACAGGATACCAAGCTCTGGAATCCTACAGACTGAAAAACAACGTGGGCTTCTTCCTATGAATTACAGAGATAGGGGCCAGCATGTATCTGTTCAGAGAGGATAACAGGCATTACCTTGGTTTGTGATTCCTTCCAAGCCTTCACCGGATCAGATTCATACCCTCTCTGGATAAGAACTTGAATCAGCTCTTTCTTGGGCTTGTTTTCTGTAAAGAGACATTTCAGGATCATCAGTCAGTGACCCCTACCCACTGCTAGGAAAGACAGATGAGCTGGATATCCTGGGTCCCATGGTTCTAGTAGCTCAGCATCCTGTCAGGCTGTAGAACAGCCTTTCCTCACCAGGGTGAGACATGTGGAAGAGCCTGAAATAACCCCTCAAACATTCCTATGTAGCAGGTGATTTGTCAGGTCAGCACTGCTTCTATGCCTGTCAAGAACACCTGCCAGAGCACTGGAAACATATCCTTCTTCCTTTCTGTATATGCATTTCCTCTGCACTAGGAAGCTTTTGAGCTTGGAAGAAAAGGTGTGATGGTATCAAAAAGGCTTCACATTAATAAGCAGGCAGGTGAAGGAAGAAAACCAGCCCTGCTAGCACACAAAGGCTCTGGGATAGCTCACACCTCATTAGACTTCATGTGAGAAATTTATGCTCTAAGTGCCCCAACCAACAGAAATGCTTCAGTGGGAATTTGTTCCTTTTTAAGATATCAGAAGCAATCAACCATGAGACACAAATACAAATGAAACCAGGCTCTGTCAGCCTTGGAACTGCTCATTACAAAAACCCAAGAAAAAGCAGTTCAAGGGAATTTATTTCTCTTCCTGAGTTGAACAGACACAGGCTGTTGGGATTACTGGGCTGCCTTGAGACACAAACCACAAAGCATCTTATGACACTTTGTCTAGCTGCATCCTCCACAAACACAAGTGAAATACAGACTGCCTTTTAGACCGAGGTGGAAAAGTTGATTGAAAGATCTGAATGCTGGGAACAAAGATCTGTTTCTTTTTCTAGCTCATGATTCTCAGATGCTGCTAACGAGCATCTTCAAAAAGGTTTGAAACCCCAGTGCAATGAGAAGCGATTTGGAGTGTGTTTGCAGAGGTTCAGAGAGAATACACGGGTTAAGAAACAGGGTTTGAACACAAGACACTACCCCTTTTTAACTCCACCAGTACACTTAACTCCAATTCCTACAGATTCAGAAATAGATAGGAGTTGCTGCTAAACTAGTAACAAAAACGTTCTAGTCTCCAGGTAGCGTCAAACTCAGCATAGGAAAGCTGAATGAGCATCCTGTTTTAGCTAACATGTGCCTAATGCTCTACAGACCAAGGATACTCTGAAGCACTTTCCTCTTGTACACTACTGGAACAGAAAGATAAAGAGCTGGTGTAGTTTGTTAAGAGCCAGTCCAGGGCTGAGGGGGTGCTGACAGAACTCAAGGGAGCACCTAGTTCTTCTCCCAGTTTCATCCACCAAGTAACCCAGAACAACACATACCAATCACGATCTTGCCATCTATTTTTTCCAGGATGAAGCGAGCCTGGTTGCTCAGCTTGGCAGACTCGGCACTGAGCATCCCAATAAGCCATTCTTTCCTCAAACCGTAGTAACGGAACCTGAGCTCAAAGAACTCTTTAAGAATATCCTGGGGTGAGTCGTACTTCTTCAGAAAGCCAACGTGGTCGAAAAGAACCTAGATGAAAGGACAGAAGCATCACCATCATAAAGCTGTTTTCCAAACCCACTGAAAATTAGCTGCAATGAGGTGTGACAGTACAACTGAATAATTAGCCAAGAGATTATAAAACCTTAGTGCTGTTTTAGAAATTACTTCAGCTTGCAAGCATGGCAGCAGAGGCAATTTTAGGATTTCAGAGTTCTTGAAAACATAGTAGGGTTAAGGTTACTTGAATCTTGGAGCTATCTGCAGGATAAACATCTCACATCAAGCTTCACACATTGTCAACACCCAGACATTCAATGGCAGTGCTGTTGTCACAACAAAGGTCTCTGTGAACTGGGCATTTCAGATCACTTTGGCTCCTTCAGGCAAAACCATACCACTCTCACCCATTCCCAAGCCAGTCCCTTGACCTTTGGAAGGTATATTTAGAGAGCTGATTTAAAAAGGAAGCGAATAGATTACTGCAAAAAGAGTGTTTTCATTACAAGTGGCAACTGCAGCTTTGCAGCCTGCAAGGATTTTCTTCAGCAAAATTTATTACATACCATGGAGTTGCACGTTAAACTTGTCTGGAGTTTGAAGACCTTATGCAGCCCCACTGCTTCAGCTTCTGCTAGTTTTTCCTCAGTCATCTTCACTATAAACTTCACTGTTGTGTCTGTGTGATACTCTTTGTAGTCTGTGATTAGTGGGGGGGTCTTCTCAGTCCCGTTTAACATTGGCTCCAGAACTTGCTCTTTGTAAGTCTAAGAAAAGAATCCAAGTCAGACCCATGTTCTCCATGGAGGCGAGAAGCTCCAAAAGCCACTGATCGTGTTTTGCTTTACAGGACAAACTGTGTTCTGAGGACAAATTAGCTGTTTATTACCTGTGTCCACGTCCTGACAGGCAGCTCAGTGATCTCAATGGTTGTAGAATCAAGGATAGACACTTCACCACTTATCACATACTGATTAGGTCCCAGCTCATCTATTGTGCCTTTGAAATTCTTGTAACTAGGAAGCTGGGTGGAAAAGAACAGGAGTCAGCTTTGTGTGGAGCCTCCTGGTTCTAAGCACTTCCACAAACTAACGAGCAGGACACTGATTTAGAAATACATTATTTACCATTGGCAGTGGCTCTTCTCCATCCATCAGGCGGCGGATATTATTCACAACTTCCCTGATATCAAAGTTGGGAATCTTACAGGACCAGCCAGTACCAATCCCTTCTGCCCCATTTATCAGCACCATCGGAATGATAGGCATATACCACTCGGGCTCCACACGCTGATTGTCATCATACAGGAACCTCAGGATATTGTCGTCCATCGGTGGGAAGAGCAGTCGTGCCAGTGGGCTAGAATGGAGAAGGGAATTTAAGACAGCTCTTGTCACAGAACAGTGACCTCCATGCAAAAACAACCCCCAGAAAACAAACCACATGAATGGAGTTTACTCCCCTCAGCCAACCTTGGCTATACAGGCTAGGTGCCTGTGATAGAAACTAGGCTTCTAAAACATCACTCCAAGGGAGATGCATCTTCCACAATGTCCCAGTCTCTACGGGACGCTGAGCTCGTACTTTAAGTACGACTCGTAGCTGTGTGATGTCTGGGAAGGGTCCCATTCTGCTTTCATGCAGCCAGACCCACGGCTCAAGGGACGGATTTGATCAGATTCAACCTGACTGTTGGGCTGCAGAGATCACAGCCCTGCATTGTCAGATACCAGAACTTCACCCCTTCAACTTAAGCTCTTTTTTTTTTGTCATCCTACCCAAATTTCTCCCATTTCCATATTCCCTGCCATGCCTTTCTGCTCTCCTGGGTGATAACCAAGTTTACGAATCTGAATCTAGGATCCAAATCTCACTTCAACTGTTGCTGCTTCAAGTATGCAAGCAGTCCAGAGTTTTAAAGGAAAAAAGTAAATTCATTTTTAATTTGAAATGCTGTCAGATTGACTCCTGTAACATGTGAAGAGCATTTAAGACAGTAAGAAATCTTCAACGCTAACCTGAGCATTGTAAAGATGTATCGAGGGCTGGCAGAGTCTTTCCCTCCATGCAGCCTTGTGCCAAACTGACCGATAGGCTGCAGCAAGTTGAGGTTGTTACTGCCCACAAAGTTCTGAGCCAAGTTAATAATAGTCATCATCAGGGATGCCTGCAATAAAGGAAGGTTCAAAGCTGAAACTGCAGAATTCTTCACTGAATGGACAAAGTTAAAAGCAAAATTCACACCAAGAATATAACTGATGTAGAGGATAAACTCAGCTAATAAAAGAGTGGAGGAAGCTCTCACTGAAAGCACATCTCAAGACCCTCTAGTCTGGACCACTAGATACACTCCGGTGACCACCATCTACTGCTATCTACCTATTCTTTGAGAGCTCCAATGAAAGATCTATCTGTTTCCCAAGAGAAGCTTAGTTTAGTGTTTCAATTCTCCTTTCCAAGGCAGAAGGCTATCAATGTCTGCCTAAAACTGTCACAGGTAAAGCATGTTCTACCCTGTTCTGCTTTTTGAATGAAATATGCTCCCATAAAGTCCAGGTAGGACAGGCAGACTGACCGTTAAACAAACAAGTATTAGTAGCAGATATACAGCCATGTTGCTTTGGCTTTTCTACTCAAACATCTAATCCTGCTTTAGACAGAGGCATCTGAACTCTCAGAGGGCTTTTTTGCCTTTCACTTAAAAGAGCATTTTGCATAACCACGTCAGTTCTTACTTCACCGTGATGGTATGAGGACATCTCAGCTACAGAACCAGCCAGCTGAGCAACCTTCACCTCCCGCTTATCATTTCGTTTGAAACATGTGAAAAGAACTTTCCTTTGACCTGGCTTCAAACCTGTGTGAGAAAGGAAAGACCTTGTGATTAGATCATACATGTTTCACTTCGCTTCTGCTCCCTCTTATACACCTCAAGAGTCTGCACCAGGAGTAAGGTATTTGGGATAATATACTACAAAATGGACAAGATGTTTAATAAAGATTAAAAAATGTGGACAGCAGAAAACAGACCTCAGAACACTGGCTCTGAAAGCTCTGCAGGTTGCCCTCAGTCTGATGATACAACACACACCCATTTATCAAGTGCTGGGGAATGTACTGCGCAGAAACATTGCCTTGAGATAACTTACCATCAACAAGTGATGGGATTGATCTCTCATTATCCGAGTTGGAGAACAGCACTAACTCCTTGTTGATGAAGTCGTTGTATGTCAGGTAACTAGTATTTTTCCCATATAGGTATTCCTAGGAAAAACAGATGTGAGATCGCCTTAACTTAGTGAGTTATCACTGCTTGAGCTATCATTGCCCTATTGATGAGGTAAAAAAAAGATAGAATTAAAAATGGAATTAACTGTTGGACAATTGACAATGAGATTACACTGATGAGAGAAGCAGCTGCTCTGCAAAATCCTGAAACATTTTAACTGTCCCATAATCCAGTGATTGACTGTGCTGTGTGCAGCTCAAGCAAGCCAGAATGAAGCTGAGAACAGCCCCAGGGAGAGAGAGGAAACTGGTTTCCTTCCTTTTACCTCTGGCAGACCATGCAGCTTCCGTTGTCTTCTATCCTCCATGAAATTAGTCAGCCACTCCTTACGCTCTTCTACCTTCTTCTTGCTAAAGGCCTGTGGATTTCACAATGAAAAGGAACTTAGTTCTAAGACATGGCAGTGGGAGCTACTGCACCACTTGAGAAAGAGAGCATGCAGGAAGAGTTTACCCAGGAAAATAGCCAAGTAATATGCTATACAGGCTGACTAAATAGCCAAAGTGTAATAAAAGGTTCTTGCAGCTAAATATATTAGGAGTATAATTTCCATCAGTCTTTAGGAGACATATGGTAGAATAAGAGAAAACTAATCAGATTTCCTTATTAATTAATATTTTTGGGGGAAAAAAGGTGGATTTTTTGGTCTTGGCTGATAGTTCAGAAGACTCAAGAGTCAACTTCTATTGAAGGTTAAGAAGTTCATAGAAACAAGGACTGTTTTAATCCACTAGTGAACTGTTTCGCAAGAAAATCAGGGGAGAAAGGAAGAGTCTAACTTGGAGAATATTGCAGCAGAACACACAGAAAAATGTAAAAGGAATATTTACTATTGTGTCTGAAAATGACAATTGGTTTGTAGCGATTAGTTTGTTCTGAGCTATATTTAAAAACCATCATTAAAAGGGTGCTCTTGGCCTGAGGTCTGTGGACAGATTTGCTTCTATGGGTTAGACTAAAGCTGTAGCCTTGGTAACAAAGAGATTGTCTCAAGCCCAAAGGCCTCTAAGAGCATTTTAAGGGAAAATACAGAGGACTCTAAGCAGAAGAATACCAAAGGTAGTAAGTCAGCAATTAAATCAAGTGTTAGTTACCAGGGTGATCGCAGCATCATCTTCAGGACCAGAATATTTGAAGCCAATTCGATGTCTGGCCATATCTGCAAAGTATTCTTTAGCCTCCTTTGATGTGCTGGTACCCAAACCTGCAGAGACAATACTAGTGAATCCCAGTAGCTTCTTCCTTTAGTCAAATTATAGTTCAAAGAAATATTTTGCTCCGTGTGCTTTGTGATGCATCATAAAAACATACAGCAAGGTGATGACTTACTGAAAACTTACGTTACGTTAAATGTCACCATATCCCTTTTTCTACAAACCTTTGTAGTACTTGATTTTCCACGAATTGTAGTTCTGTGTATTGTTTTTCCATTCTTCAAATTCAGGAATGCTGTAGAAGGCAATTTCTTCTTTGTTTTTAGAGACCTATGAAGAAGAAATATTTTAACTGTGAAATGAGAGGCAGATTTAGGCCAATGCATCCTTCCTTGTTCACCTTACCATGTACCCAGCCCATACCTTTATGATAGGAGTAATAAATTCCTCCAAAAAGTTGTGTTTTAGAAGAGATGGCCAGTTGTGATGGATGAAGTTAATCAGCAAACCTTTGATGTGTGATCCATCTTGATCCTGATTTAAAAAGAAAGAATAAGACATATTTAATCATGGACACGATGAAGGTGCTGATTGTTAGAGCTTAACAGAAAATGATTCTATAATTCCAGCTGACTGTCCCTAATAACCTTAATTTCTAAAAAAGTGACCGTGCATTGTTGAACTTCTCTTGAAAATCAAGAGAAACAGAAAGAGCATGTTCTTGGTGAATCAAAAGGCATCAAGGACTGGTGAAAGACCTTGAATTGTCAGGCTGGAAAGACTGCATTTAGCTATTTGGTGGTGCTGTTCCCCCCTCTACTTTATCTGTTTGTTTTGTGACTGAAAAGACATTATGACCCACTAAAATACAGAATGATAAAAAGAAATGAATACAGAGGATTAGATATAACAGTGGCACTGGGAGAAAGGCAGCGTTTTCTTCCTTCATGGGTACTCTAGTGTTGGGTTCCACCCCCCCAACTCCCCCAATTTTAAATTTTAGTGAACCCAACCTGATCTGTCATAATCATAATCTTTCCATAGCGAAGAGTCTTTAAAGATTCTTGATCTTCATAGTTCTTTTTATATTGCAGACCCATAATTTTGATGATGTTGTTGATTTCAGCATTTTCCATAATCTGGAAAAGATCACACAGAATAAAAACTTGGCTTTCAGACTTAAAACGTAGCTCAAAGCAGCCTAAAGTTCTCCGTAACAGGACTTGATCAATACTGCCCCTTAACCAGTGAGGCAGGCTGAAGGTAAGACTAGACTCAGGCATTTTAGGACGCTCCTGCCAGGAGTTACCTGGGATTTTAAAAGATTTTCCAACTAACCTGCTTATGAGAAGCTTCCCTGACGTTGAGTATTTTCCCACGAAGGGGAAATACTCCATATTTGTCTCTTCCAACCACTCCTAGGCCGGACACAGCCAGTGTTTTGGCTGAGTCTCCCTCGGTCAGGATGAGTGTACAATCTAAAGAATTCCTGCTGCCTAAAACCCAAAAGAACCAAAAAAAGCCAAGTCAGTTTCAGAAGTGAAATCGAAACCTGCAGATTCACAAACTACCTTCTCCATGATCCTTACAGGTCCCTTCCAACTCTCTATGTTCTATGATTCTATGTACAGGTTTTGTTGCACTATGCATGGAACCGTAAAATGGGGATAAACTATAATTACAGATTTTATTTTCCCTTAGGTAGAAATTCTTTCATTTGCTTAATGAACAAGTTTTAACTACTTTTGAATGAATTGGTTACAAAGGATGTAAAGCACTTACCAGCATCATTGGCATCATCCAGCTTAGGAACACCCTTAATCTTGGTGTGTTTCACAGCCGAGCATTTCTTATTCAGCTGGCTCTGAGCTTTAAATTTTACCCAGTTTAGGATACTTTCAACAATGCCACAGCCAACTGCCTGCAATACAAAAAGTAACCCCAAAATACTGTGGGTAAAAGCCTTAAAGATGACAGAATTTTAAGTCAAGATACTTTGAAAGTATCTATTTGCCACATAAAACATAAGATGCAGTTTTACAGACATCTCTGTGTATGTAAATACTTACACCCTTAATAAATTTTTCACTCAGTTTACAAGTTGAGCCAAAGTTCTTTGCCTGCAAAGTCATGTTCTCCTTAGTCTGAGAGTCAAAGGTTGGGTTTTCAATTAAGGCATTCACGAAAATCCACATGTGGTTCTTCACCTATGGTTAAATACAACAAGCATCACAGGTTATATAGGCTCTTCTCAGTACCAGCAGTGCACCCTGACAGCCGGGAAACCCCTGGTTGTCACTGTATGGTTTTGAAATTTCCAAGAGGTCTTGAAAGAATTTAGGACAGCAATGACACGTGATTTGGGATGTGAAGGAATCAGAAGTGCTCAGCCCAGCTAAATGTTACCTAACAGATCTGAGGCTTAGCACATTTACGCTGACTTACAGTGCTTTGATTAAAAATACATCAGCCGAATATGAGAAGGCTGTTAGTGGGCTTAAACTGGCCAATATTAGAATTCTGTAATTAGTGATTTTATATCTATGTTGCCTGTACAACAGAAATAGGTGTTATTAATTAACATAGTAATGCAGTAAGCTGTAGTTACAATTTGCAATAACACTTGAGTTGTGGTTCCCAGTGGGGAAATTCTGATGTCATACCTGAAAAGGCTTCACTCCCACACCGTTTTTGTTCTTCTTTTTCACAACATCAATGAGTTTAGTCACAATCTGGTCAGCTACATAATCAATGTGCCTGCCACCCTAAGGGGAGAGGAGACTTGGTGGTGATTCCATGTTAAAACCTCCAGTATGCAATCCATTGGAAACCTCCACCATAGCCTGGTCAACATAAAGCGACTCAGTATTTCTAACTAATTTTGAAAGTAACTAAGGATGTTAACGATGAAGAACACAGCATTATCTTGACTAAATAAACTAAAGAGGGGTTACCTTTGTGGTGGCAATGCTGTTGACAAAGCTGACTTGCTGGAAGCCTTTTTCACTCAGAGTCAAACACACTTCCCACCGAGAGTTGACTTCCTCGTGGATAACCTTAAGCGCATTACCGGTTTCATCTACTTTGTCCTTCAGGTAGAGGTCCACATAACTGCGGAATCCTTTCACCTGCACACAGATGAAAGCAGACAGCTTGTTTACAACAGCTCCTATAAATACTTCATATCCTCCTGAAAAACGGGCAGAGAAACCGCTCCTGCAAATTTTCCCTTTCAAATGCATAATGACATAAACTGCTTCAACAAAATCTCATTATTTAAATGGCATGAGAAATAGAGATATTCCTGTTTCTTTTAAATTCTCACTTACAGGCAATCTCTGTCCATTCAGGAAAACTTTGACATCCTTTGTGGATCCAGCAATATCATACGCTCTTCGAGACATTAGGGCTACAATGTCTTTATCAAGAATGGTCATTTTGAATTTTGACAGATCAGGCTGGAAGGTGACACACGTGTAATCTTCTCCATCGAAGTATTTCAGCTTCATTTCACCAGCCTTCCCCATGTTGTCTGTCCAGGTCTGAGAAAAGGAAGTTTTGTGAGTTGCAAGTCTAACACCCACCAGTAACTAGCTTTGGTTTTGAAAGCAAGAAGTTCATTTACAAGTTTTAAATACTTTCCACTTCAAAACCAAGAAAACAACACTGGTTAAAAACTAAATTCTGCTCATTTCATGACTCATTTCAATTATATTTCAATTACATTTGGCCATACAGTAACCATGGGACAAATTTATTCTAATCACAGTGTATTGAATGTAAGTTACATCTAGATTTTTGGGAGCAAAAACTTATTTGAAAATCTCAGGGATACCCTGAGAAAGAAGGGTTCACACCTGCTTGAATAACTTCTTGTATTCACGACACGCAGTTTCAACAGTAAATTTTTTGCTAAATATGTTGCACAGTTTGGCTCCATAACCATTTCGCCCACCTAGAATTAGAAGGAAAACAGACTTGTTACCACCTTTGCTCAAAACCACCCAAAAGAACTCCAGGGTAACAGGAGCCCAGCCACTTCATCACAAAGTACAACCCTCGATAAGCAACAATATTCTGCAAACTCAGTACACGACTATACACACATATTTAATTGGGATTTTTCCGGTTCTCCATGTTTGTCACTAGAAAACAGACCATGGAGCCTTCTCTGATGGACTCACAACATCGTTTTGGCGTTGCACCAAGGAGCCCCTTCCCCCCATTTATTTTCAGTTCACACATTTAAACCAACCAGGCTGCTCAGGAGCATCAGCACATCTTGAGTGTCTTCCCTACCTGTGACTTTCTTTTCATTGTCATCGTAGTTGCTGGATGTTAATAGCTGTCCAAAGATAAGAGCGGGCACATAGACCTTCTCCACTTTATGTTCAACAACTGGAATACCTTTCCCATTGTTCCATACACTGATTGTGTTATTCTCTCTAGAGAGGATGCAAAACAAAAAAAGTAAAAATAAAGTGTGTTTTTAAGGCTGTGAAGGACTGAGCTACAAAATGAGTACTGCCCAAAAGCTCTGGGGAAAAGCCACCATTTCATCGCGAGCAACTCGCTGCTCAGCAAATGCGGGAACAGCCAGCAGAGGGAGGGCAAGTCAACAGAAACCCCAGATCTGCGGAGAGTGTCTATGAAATGGACCTTGCCTCCCCATAAAAATCCTCTATCTGTGCTCAGTGACGGAATGAAAAGGTTGTGAGATGAAGAACGTAGGAAGAAGTCCACGAGGGAAAGCAACAGTCAGAAAGCAGCCACTTCACCAGTCAGCTCTCTGTAAGAGGCCAAGGGAGTGAACAAAGAAGGAAGCTTTCACAATGGGCGAATTACTTTTGGCCTAACTTGGATCGGCCTCGTGGCAGAGCCCTCCCAACACTGCACCAGCTTTAGCAGGAGGAGGGAGGAAATCTAACACAAAAGTCGGGAAAGCAATGAGCAACAATGAAATCAAACTTACACATCAATTGTAACTTTAATGCACGACATGCTTTTATCCCTCTGCTTGTTGTCTGCAGCATTGACTAGAATGGAAAAACTATTGTTATAAAATGACATTCTCGAGCAGGACAAAACAGTTAACTATGAAGTGACTTATAGTAGAACGCATGCAAAAATCCAATACAGCATTACTAATGATCATTTCAGCACACAAATAAAGATGAGTGCTACAAACTAACATAAAAGGAAGAATTTGGGGCTGTGGACTGGTTCTGTGATGGAGCATGCTATCCTGCTGTGATGAATAGCTTCCTATTAACTAGTGCTGATGGAAGGACATTACTGCCCAGTGTTTCCAAGCACAATCAACAAACAGGCACTCCACGAACACCATCCATCAGATTACACAGTGGATGTTACTCGGTCAAACACGCAATGGGATAAAAGTACACCTGATAAGTTCTTCGGTTTGGTTCCAGTTTCTTAAAGACACTTGGCACCCGTTAACAACTTGTCAATCATTGACTCCCGCGATGGGTCCCTTACCCAGAATCTCGTCGAAGATTTTGTATAAGCCAGGCACAAAGGTCACATCTCTGCAGTTGAGACCCACGTCCTCATCAAAAACCCACATTTGCTGAAGAGAAGGCAAGAGATACGTTAAAGCAGCCGGGCTGCTGCCTCTTCCATGCCACCAGTCTGTGAAGCAGCAGCTTTATAAAGTATTTGGGAACGATCCCACGCGGCTCAGCCCCAGCCCTGATCCCTCCCGCCCCACCTCCGCACCTGGGTGACCAGCTCCACGGAACCGATGTAGGTGTCGGGTCGGAGCAGGATGTGCTCCAGCTGCGTCTTCTTTTGGTAGATGTGCTCCACCGAGAGCTGCTTCTTGGTGCCATCGCCCTTGGGCAGGCGGGCGTTCTCGTCCGCAGGCTGCTCGAGGGGAGAGGAGAGGAGCGGCGGTGAGGGGCTGCGGGGGCCGGGCTGGGGGGTCCGAGTGGGATTGGGTGGCGGCAGCCGGGAACGGGCCTGGGCCGAGGGAAATCCCTAAGCGGTACCGGAAGAGGGAGGGAGCCGGGTGGGGAAGGAGGCCGCGGGTGAGGGAAACCCCAGAGGGGCTCGGGGAAGCCGGGAGAAGGGGCCGCGGGGGAGCGCGGGAGGCTGCGAGAGGGCGCGGCGGGGGAACCCGAAGCCCTACGGGACGGGGAACCGAGGGCGATGGCTGCGGCAGGGCACCAAACGCACTCGGAGCGGCGGCGGGGACTCCAGGAGCTCCATGGCGGCTGCGGGTGCTGCTGAGCGGCGGCAATGGTGGCCCCTAACCGCCCGGCGGATTTCAAACCTCTGCTCAGCCCGCCGAAACTCTCCGCCAATCCCCGCCCGCGGGCCCCCCGCGCCGCGCCAATTGCAGCGAGGGGGCGGGGACACGGCGCGCTCCCCTTCCCTCACTCTCTCCGGTCACAAGGCGCTCCGCGCATTCAAATCAGCCACTCAGAAGACAGAGCTGTGGAACGGACAGCGGCAAGTGGCCAATAGAACAGCGAGGGCGCTGCTCGGCGGGCTCGGCGCCCGCCCCGTTCGTGACGGGATGCACTAGGCCGAGCGGGCAGCAGCCGGGGTGGCGGGGACCGCCTGGCTGGGCCTGGGGCAGCCGGCTCGGCTCGGCTCGGCTCGGCTCGGCTCGGCCCTGAGTTACACCCGGGGGCGCTGGGCGGTCCCTGGGACACACTAGGTGGGTCCCGGAGATATGCTGGGGACACTGGGGCACACCGGGCAGACTCTGGGGGCACTGGGGCTCAGCGCTGCCTCTTCCCCAGGCCCTGGTGTGTGCTTCCGTGTGTAGGCCCCAGGGCTGGCTGCAGCACGTCTCCCCTCCCACCCTCTTGCTGCAGCAGGCGAAGTCCTGGATCAGCCCCCCACCCCACACCCCCCAATCCGTAAGAGACCACCAAGTGCCACCCAAACCACCAGCATTTGGTGCTTTATTTTTGGGCAGCAGCAGCATTTGCTGCACTTGGAGGCGCAGGGGGTGGCCAGGCACAGCCTAGTACCCCCTGCCCCCCAAAGGGCACAGATGGGGACACACACAGCACAGCCAGGCCAAGGGGTCTGCATCCTCCTGGAGCTCCAGTGCTGCAGTTCTTCCCCCCATGCTGTCCATGGGGCCCCACAGGATGGGGAGGCTGCCTGGGGCATGTGTCTGGGGGTCACCACATGTGCCGGTAGGGAAAGGCCACCTCCACACAGAGTACCACCAACTCCACGGAGCAGTTGTGCCGCTCCCCTGCCAGCAGCCTGCTGTTGCCCAGGGGGCAGCCAGACCCTCCCCGGGGCCAGAGCTGCGCCAGCCCTGGCAGTCCCGCCGGCGGGCATGGCTGCCCCGTGGTGTGGATCCATGCCAGGCCAGCCGGTGAGGCCTGTGGATGGGGACAGGGGTTGAGATGGGCTGGGGGTACACCCTCCGGGGCACTTCCAGCTCTTTGCCCCAGCTCCTGCATCCATGCCAGCAGCGGGGGCTGGGGTACATGACCCCCACTCTGGTTTCTGGAGCAGGTGCATTTGGTCCAGGACACCCTGCTGGCGCCTGCCCTGCAGCCAGACTCACCAGAGAGGATCTGCCAGGACGTCGCGCCCGTTGAAAGAGTAGATGGGGCCCTGTGGGCTGGCACCAGCTTGGCCCTCGAAGAGGGAGCTCCAGGACCTGGCCAGGAGCTGACCCTGCAGGCACAAGTGACAGTGCTGAGACAGGGCCTAGAGTGCCGGGACAATGACCTTGTCCCAGTTACTTGTGGGTAAAAACTTGCTCTGGGTTTCTCCCGGCTCCCCAAACCATAAAAGCTGAGCACAGCTGGGATGCAGCAGCCCTCGTGTGGGACTGGGCAAGGCTCCCATCACCACGGCTCACTGGCGACCAAGGGCTTTGCTGCCGGCAGCCCCCACAGAAGACCAGGGTACCTGCCTTCAGGTTGACAACAGGGAGGGTTCTGTCTGTCCTCTTGACGATGGACACCAGGTCCTGGGTGGGGGCTGACAGGAATGCCCGGAAAGTGCCATAGAGCTGAGCCTCCTGGGACTGCCGGTAGCACTGCAGGTCTGCGCCCCGGATCCCGCTCATGTCGCCAGCAAGGGGCACGTTCAGGGCAGCCAGGCGGAGCTGGGGAGGGAGGCATGGCACTGGGGAGGCTCAGGCACAGCCAGGTGTCGAGGGCTCTGCTCCTCCCTTCCCAGGAGGGTGCAAGTGTCCAGCACTGCCATCTCCTACCCCTGGGCCAGGCATTGCTTACCGATGGAATCCGTGGGGCGATGGTGGTTGGCAGGATCTGGGGCTGCACTTGTCCCCCCTCCTTCTGAACCTGGAATGATGCAGCTCGGGGACACCCGTCCCAGGGCCATGGGTCCCCCCTTCCCAACATGACCCCAGGCTCTGTGTGTGCCAGGCTGGCGCTGCCCTGCTGACAGCTGGTCCCCATGGCACATCCTGTCCCCATGGCATATCCCTCCCACTGCGCCGGACCCGGCAGCAGCACTCACCAGCGAGTCTGTTGGGGCTAGAACAGGTGGCCCCATGTTGGGACCTCTTCTCTGCACCCGCTTCACCTCCTGGATCAAAAAGAGAGGACAGTCCAATGGGGGCCTGTCCCCCCCATCAAGCAAAGGATGGCTCTGATGGACCCCCAACTGCCTGCGCCCCTCACCTGGTACTGTGGGGTGGAGGCAGAGGGGTCATCCCCAGGGAAGAGGGAGTCCGAATCCTCAAGCTGCTCAATGCAACGCACAGGGGGACAGATCAGGGGAGAGCTGACTGCTGTGCCAGCAGCCAGAGCTGCAGCCCAGAACTCCCTCCCCATGAGGGACCCTGAGGGTCACCCTCAGTGCACAGTACCAGGAGGCGGCTCCAGCCCTTGGGGGTCCGGAGGAAAGCGCTGCTCCCTTCCCGCACGTAGACCAGGCTCCCCTCGGGCACAGTGTTGCCCGACTTCAGCATCAGCTCCTTGGACCTGAAGACCCATGTCTGGCGCTGGGGGGGATGGAGAGATTCACGGCCTCGCTGAGGCGTGCGGGTCAACCGGGCAGCCTGGGGTGCTTGGCCGCTGGTGCAGCCAGGACGCACACGGAGATCTGATGGCTCTGTCCGAGGGATGTCAGCATCTGCAGAGCCCAGAGAGGGGGCCACAAGACACCCTGGTGAGTGGCTAGGTGCTCCCAGGGGAGCTGCCCCACAGATGGTGACACAAGCAGGGTGGGACAGCCAGCTGTGGTGCAGGGTGGCACAGCCCTGGCACCCAGGAAGGGATGTGAGACTTCACAGAAAGTGTTTCTGGGAAGGCTGGAGCCCCCAGACACCAGAGAGACACCTGTACCTGCTGCCCAGCCTGCGTCAGTGGCTGCTGGCTGCTTGCATGGTGGCTGGCCACGGATGGGGTAAACCCTCTGGGAGCAAAGACAGACGGGTTTGCGGGACGCCCCTGGCACCATGCGCACTCACAAGTGTGCACAGCCTGTGCTGGGCCTTACGTTGAGGTAGAGGAGACCTGGTGCTCCAGGGGGACCGGGGGGACCAGGGGGGCCGGGGTTCCCAGGGGGACCTCGAGGACCCTGTGGTAGAGCAGTGTGCAGATCAGACTGCAGTACTTCGGTGCTGCCTCTGAGGGGGCAGCTATACGACACCCCACTGCTGTCCTCCATCCCGCCCGCTCTGTTCCCATCCTGGGGCTGAGTCTCCCTGGGGCAGGTCAGCCTGCAGACAGGAGCCAGGCAGCAACTCACATGGGGGATGATTGCTCCGTAAATCTCTGCCTCATCTTTGCCACCCTGCAAAAGAAGAGAGAGAAGGTTGAGGCTGATCTCCATCCTCCCCCTCTCCATCCTCCCGGCTGGGGCCATGAGCCCGGTGGGGCTGCCAGTAGGATGAGATGTGGCAGGGGGCACGTAGAGCCACTCAGGCTCTGGCAGCAGGGTCCCCACAGCCAGGCTGGGCTCCCCAGGCACCCCTCAGCATGATGGTGCTCCATGAGCCCTGAGGACTCACCGTTTGGTACCCGCTGATGGGCACCCACGATCCAGATTGGCCGTCGGTACCGTGGAAGGGGAGGTGGCCTGGTTTGCACCCGTGTTCCCCATAGCAGCACCCCTGGGTGAGCCGCAGAGAGAGGCACGATGAGAACCCGTGCTGGGCGGTGGGGATGGGCGTGTGTTCATGCTGTGTATGTGCACAGGTGTGCACATGGGTGTGTGCATGACCCTCTGTGTGTGCACTGCACGCTGGCATGGGCGTGTGCCGGGCTGTATATGGGTGTGTGCGTGACTGCGCATGCGTGGGCTGCGTGGGTGTGTGCATGGCTGTGCAATCCAGTGTGTGGGGGGGTGTGTCCATGTGCATTTGTATGTACCCAGGGGATGGTGAGGCTTGCTGCCCCCCTGACCCCCCATGTCCCAGTCCATTTGACGGTGCCACCTCCCCCCACACCAGTGCCCACGGCTACAAACCCTCTCTCCAGGGTCGCCCTTTTCTCCCTGCAAAGAAAGCAGAGGGGTCCCGTTGGCACCCTGGCTCCAGGGGTCCCTGCGTGCTCCCAGTGCCCTGGAGCTGCTTGGTCCTGGTGCTGATGCTGCTCCCAGGCCCTTGCTGCTACACCCCAGCACCCACAGTGCCTGTTCCCCAGCTCACCTTGGGACCGGGTGGCCCGGACGATATGTGGTGCCCTGCGTGGCGCAAGTCACACTGGAACGAGAGGACATGCTGGGGTGATGTAGGGACTGCCCCTGAGCACCCACAGCCCCAGTACCCCCAACTCACCCTGTAGTCTCCCGGTGGCCCTGGTGGCCCCATGGGACCGGGCATGCCTGGGGAGCCTGTGTCTCCGGTCCGACCAGGGTTCCCTGGCATGCCCGGCAGTCCATATTCACCCTTCTCACCCTGTTGGCACATGGCGCGTGGGGAGGTAAGTGTGGGGGCTTGGCACCCCCTGTCCCACACCAGTCTCCATAGCAGCAGGGTAGGGGCAGCCCTGGAGCCCCCTGATGGGCTTGGTGCTGGGGGCTGCGCCCCACCAGGACAGAGCGAGGGAGCCTGGTTGCTCCATCCACACTCCACTGGCTCTGCCCTGGCCCCAGAGCTGTGGACGACAGGGTTGGGACACCCTTACCTTCAGGCCAGGGAATCCTGGCTCCCCTCGGAGCCCTGGTTTGCCAGGGAGTGACGCAGGTCCTGTGGGACCCGGGGGTCCTTCGTGCCCTGGCACCCCAGGGAGGCCCTGTGGCCCTGGGAGCCCTGGTGCCCCTGGGGGTCCATCTGGCCCAGCTGAGCCCGGAGGCCCCGGAGGTCCTTCAGCCCCAGGGAACCCAGGTGGTCCCACAGACCCTGGTGGGCCTGGGGGTCCTGGTTGTCCCTCCCGCCCAGGGACCCCTGGGGGGCCTTCGTGGCCTGGGTAGCCTGGGGGTCCAGGCAGCCCAGGAGGGCCTGGTGGTCCCCGGTTTCCTGCCAGGCTGGATCCTCCCAACTGCTTGTCAAGTTGGAGGGAGAGAGGAGAGAGAGAGCAGAGATGGTGAATGGTTGCATCCTGTCCCCTGATCCCCCTCCCCTGGGCTGCCTACTCCCACAGCCACGTTCCCCAGCCCTCCCCATCCCTGGCAGGGACAGACACTGCAGCCAACACCAGCACTGCCCACCTCCCCCTAGCATCGCCTGTCTGTGCCCCCCACCCTGGAACTCACCTCATTCTCAGGAAGGGCAGCAGGTGCTGGTGGGCTCCTGGCTCCCCAGGTGCCTGGTGGTCCCGGGGGCCCGGGTGGTCCTGGAGGACCTGGGGGGCCCCGGGGACCCTGGTGACCTGGCTGCCCTGGGTTGCCGGACTTTCCTCTCTCCCCAGAGAATCCAGGCTGGCCTCTCTCTCCTGGGGACCCTCGGTCGCCTTTCTCTCCCTGTCAGAAAAAGTGTCTGGCTCCCCGCTCCCAGCACATTCCTCCACTGGTGCCTCCCATGGGCACACGCTGCTCCCCTGCCAGCAGACACCTGAGTCTCCCCCCAACCCAGACCCTGAAGAGAGAAGGTTCTGTACGGCCAAAAGAGCTGTGGGATTCTCTCCCACATGGGTCCCCATGACCCCCTGCCCCTCCCTGGGAAGGGCACCACACCTTTGGGCCGGGAGGACCGGGAGGGCCGGGGCGCACAGGGCAGACGCAGCCAGAGCTGTTGAGCATCTGGAAAGGGAGAGAGATGTGAGCCCTGGAACTGGCTGTGGAGTGCAGCACGGGGGCCCTGCACCTGTCTCTCACCTGGGGGGCAGGGTCCGTCTCCAGGGCAGGGGGCACCTGCCGGGGCAGCCCCTTTGCTGTGGTCTGTGTGGAGGAGAAGTGGTGCTGAGTGTGAGATCCCCGGGCATCACACCCATCCCCCGCAGGACTATTCCCGTCCCACCCTGCCCTCGCCTGGGTGCCCATCCCAGGTGCCCATCCCGGCTGCACCTCGCAGCCCCCTCCACCACCTTGATCTGCAGGAACTCCTCTTCCTCTGCACTCCCCTCGAAGATCTCTGGGGTGGCCGTGGGTCGGTGCTTCTAGGACAGATGGGGAGAACTCAGTGTGAGGCTGGGGGAGATCCTGACGGGCACGTGAGACCCTCCCACTGCCGTGGGTGCCCACAGCCCAGGGTGGGGGACAAGACCCAGCACTGCTTAGGGGCTGCACCATGCAGGAATGGCCATGTCTCCTTTCCGAGGGGGCCAGGAGGGACACACTGTCCTGCCCAGGCTGGTGCTGCTGTGCGACGGGGCACAGAGAAGAGCAAGGACGTGGTGAGGAGAGTGGCTGGGGAGGTTGGGGGGCGGGGGAGCCGGGGGATCAGGGGGTTGGTGCTGCTCGGGGAAAGGCACCTGGCCTCGTGTGCGCAGTGGGGCATGGCCCAGGCCCTTGGCAGCCCCCTGGCCTGGGACTGCCGGCGTCGGGGGGTGTCACCAGAGGCGGTTTGCTCAGCAGCACCTTCCGTGTGGGCTCCACGCTGTCAGCGTCTTCATCTGAAGGAGCAAAGGGCGGGTGGGGGGGGGGCGGTGGCAGGGTCGGACACGGCCCCGGTGTCCCGGCGCTCCCAGGTCCCGGCACTCGCCGCAGCGGTGCCACCAGCAGTCCCACCCCGTCCTCCAGCCTTCCTCCCGGCGCTGCCCTCCTCGCTGGGGGGGGTGCCGGAGCTGGGGATGCCCCCTCCCGCCGTACCTACCTTCGCCCCATCCAAGGGCGGGGGCTGTGGGGCCGGTGCCCGGGTCCGGGGTGGTGTCCTCGGCTCCCAGAGGGTAGAACCACTGTGCCGTGGCGGGGGACAGGTGCCCTGCCAGCACCCAGAGGATGCAGAGAGCGCCGAGGAGGCGCCGGGGGCCGCGGGACCCCATTCCGCTGCCTCGGGCCCGGCACGGGGGGCTCGGCTCGTCCTCTCGTCCGCGCCGTCTGCGCCCGCGGGCCGGGCACGGCTCCCGCTGTTATCCCGGCGGGTCCTGCTCCGCCCGCCCCGCCCCTCGCCCGCCCCGGCACCCGCACCCCACGGGCCGTATCCTGCGGGGGCTGAGCACCCACTCGGCCGGGTCACCGGCTGCCCCGCAGGCTGGGGGCGAGGAGGACAGCCGGGAACCGCGGGGAAGGGAGCCAGGGCCAGGAGGAGCCGCGGGAACCGCGGGAGGGGATGCTGCCTGGAAATGGGGAATGGAGGAGTGGGGGCTGGCAGAGGGCAAGGGGCATCGGCCTGGCGGCTGGGGCTCCGTGGGGTCTGCCCGGCCGCCGGTGCCCGGTGCCGGGAGGGGACAGAGAGGGGCTCACAGGTGGGTGGGCTGAGCCCTGGGGATGAGGGGTTCAGGTCCTGAAGCAAGTCCAATACCTGTGCCCTGCAGCGTGTGCAGTCACCGCGTCTCACAGTGGGTGCCACTGGCCCTGTGTCTCCCGTGGCTGGGAGTCTCCAGCCCTCTCTGACCCCCAGCCCCACTTCTGCCCCTGCCCTGTGCTGCCCTGCAGCCTCCACCCAGAGCTGGGGCAGCCCCTGACCCTGCTGGGGCTAGTTGCAGGGAAGCAGCTGGGGATCCCCCAGCCTCCAGATCCCCAGAAAGCTGAGGATGGGCAAGGTGTGCTGGAAGCCCAGAGAGCCCCAGGACTGAGAGCACGAGGCTGCCCTATCACAGGTACTGTGTGCTCAGCACCCTCCTTGGCTGCGGGGCAGTGATCTCCAGGTGGGGGGCAACATGAATGTGGGGTGTACCAGCCTGGGCTCCCTCTCCATTTCACAGGATGGTGCTGGGATAGGGGACTTGGAGTAGCTGTGCCTGAGCAGAGATGGGGGGGCAACCTCCAACTAGGGCTGTGCAGCGAGCACATCTGGTCCCCTGTGTGCCATGGCAGCCGCCAGCACTGCTGTGCTGCCTCTGCCCGCAGACACAACAGTCTCCTCACAAGCGCTCAGCAGTGCCAAGGCCTGATAAGGTGCTGCAGTCGGAGCGTGTCTGGCACCTGTTTGGGTTTGGCCACAGCTTGGACACCGTGTCAAGGCTGGTGCCTCTACCCTGAGTCATGGTCACAGTGCCACCGGGCCCAGTGGCGGTGCTGGGCAGGGGCGCTGTGGCAGCTCTGGGTGCTGGCGCCTTGCAGGGCTCCTGCGCTGGCTGGGAAGGGAGAAGAGGGGCTGGGAGCATGGGGGACAAGGACCCTGCCTGCCCACCCAAGTCCTGCCCACCTGCCTGTGTCCTGCCAGCACGTTTGCACTGCTCAGCACTGCACAGGAAAGAGAAGATGGTGCTGGGCACCACTGCAGCCAGTGCCACCAGTGCCTGAGCCTTAAGGTGCCAGTTTGAGCACTAGATGTGCTCACCTGTAAGATGAGTTTGGGGTTCTCAGCCTGGGCCCTGTGTTACAGTGTGGCTCTGTCCTTGTGAGGGGGTCTGGATCTGCACACCCTGCCTGTGCGTGGCCAGGCTGAGGCACCTGGGGAAGCAGCTGTTTGTCTGCTCACTGCTCCCCACCTTCCCCCTCTTACTTGTCTAATCAGAGCAAATGAAACAAGGGACATCAGTACTGCACCCACATAGGGCCCTGCGCCTGCTTGTCCATCTGTGCTGCACTAAATTTCCTGGAACATTTGGAGCTGGGCCTTGGAGTGACACCCCACCTCCTGCCCTGAGCCCTGCTGCCAGGGCCTGGGGACTGCCCGGCCCTGCAGGGAGCGGAGCTGGGTCAGGAGCTCCTTACAGGGCAGGATCCCCTGGGGCAGCCCAGGTGCATCAGCACAGGGCAGAGCCCCCACCTCCCAGGTCCCCTTGAAGCTTTACCCGCAGTGGGGTGACAATGCTGCTGTGCCAGCGTGTGTCTGTGCATGCAGCACAACGCTCCCTGCAGCATGCAGCTGCTCCTTGTCCCATGGCATGAGTTCATCCAGTCTCTGTCTGACCCCTGGCCACAGCAGATCTTGTCCCTGGACAGGGAGAGAGACTCCGTGCCTCCTTGCCACCCACCACAGCAAGTGGGGTGCAGGGGTGGGGGGGCAGCCAGTGCAGGGCCTGGCCAGCCACCCCAGCATCCCAGGGCAGGGGCAGCAAGACCATGCTTGTGCTGGAGCTCCCTCCACCCCGGGCTGTCGCCAAGAACTCTGGGCGCAGCTCACGAGGCACCGAGTCCCCGGTGATGCTTGGGGATCCTTTTCCCCCCGGGACTCAGGGCCGGGAAGTTGCAGGGACTCTCGGGCCGGGGCGCTGCGGGAGGGGTGCTGGGGCTCCCGGCCGGGTGCTCCCGGTTTTCCACGATAGCCACTAGGTGCCGGCAGCTTTCAACTTATCACCCAGCGCCCGGCTCGAGAGAGGCCCCGGCGCGGGGGGCGCGGGGAGCCGGCGGTGCCGCCCCGGGGCGTCCCTGGCAGGCTGGGGCTGAGCTGCTTTACCTGCTCCCGCCGGAGACCGCCCGGACCCCCGACCCCCTCCCTCCGCTAAGGGTCTTGCCCACGGACCCCGCGATGCATCCCCCGCACGCATCCCACACCTCCCAGTTCATTCCCGTTGGTCTCAGAACAGGGGCGGGGTGTCGGGGCGGCTGCCGGGGACAGCGAGAGGGTGTCGGGGTGACCCTCCCGGGGAGCGGGGGCGGGGAGCGGGCTAGGGGTGTGCGGCGCCGGGGGTCTCCGGATTGTCCGGCGCCGGAGCTGCCCCGCCGGCGGCCCCGGTGCTGAAACCGCCCTCCCCGGTGCTGAAGTCACCGGCAGTGCCGGTGCCGCCGCCGCCCCCGTCGGCGGGGAGCGGCTGTCCCCGTCGGCTTCCCGGTGGCGACGGGGGCGGCCCCGCCGGTGGCCCCGGTGCCGGCGGCGGGAGGTGTGGCCAGGGGCCGCATAAAGCCGCCGCCGCCCCGCGCCCGCCGCCAGCTGAGCGCCGCCAGCAGCGGACCGGGGCGCGGGCGCGGAGCGGGGCCGCCATGCGCGGGGCCGCCGGGCGCGCTCTGCCGCCGCCGCTGCTGCTGCTGCTGCTGCTGGCGGCGGCGGGGCCGGGCCGCGGCGAGGAGGCGATCCAGTGCCCGCCGTGCTCGGAGGAGCGGCTGGCGCGCTGCAAGGCGCCGCAGGGCTGCGCGGAGCTGGTGCGGGAGCCGGGCTGCGGCTGCTGCGCGACTTGCGCCCTCGGCCGCGGCACCGCCTGCGGCGTCTATACCGCCCGCTGCGGCGCCGGGCTGCGCTGCTACCCGCCCCGCGGCGTGCCGCGCCCGCTGCACACCCTCATGCATGGCCAGGGCGTCTGCACAGACCTGGCCGACGTCGAGGCCATCCAGGAGAGCCTCCAGCCCCCAGGTAAGGCCGGCCCCGGGCGGTGGAGGGGCGGGGGGTTGGCGCCCTGGGGTCCCGGCCCCTTGCCAGGTGGGTGGCATGGTCCCCGAGCAGCCCCCGTTTGCTCCAGCCTGCTCTGCGCTCACTGGGCAGGGGCTGGGGCTGGTAGGGCTGGGAGTGGGGTGGGGGGTTCTGTGGGACAGGATGGGATGGGATGGGATGGGATGGGACAGCCTGGGGACGGCCGTGCACGGAGCGTGCCCCAGGGAGTAACAGCGCTGCGCTCCCACAGCTGGGTACTGGGGGTCACATTCCTGCCATCCTGACCCATGGCCGGTGGCACCGCGCTCGCTGGGGACTTGTCACCCACTGTGCAGCCTGGGGGTCCCCACGGACCCTGGGGACAGATCCCAGCTGCCGGGAAGCTCCTGTTGCACGGTGACCCCGGCGCTGCCCCTGCCTTGGGATGCTGCCGGCAGCTCTGCCCACACCTCCGGGAGGAAACGGGAAAGAGGCCTCTGGGCACCTGCATCCCTTGTAGCAGGTCAGGCTGGGCTCTGCTGAGGGCTGTGTCTGTCCCGCGGCTGGGCCGGGCGGGGGGATGTAGGCAGCAGGCAGGGCTAGGCTGCAGAAATGCTCTGCCTGCAGGTTCTGCCCCAGGACCCTCTTGCAGGTGTTGGTCCTGGCCCCATTCCACCTCCATGGTGCTCGGGCTGTGTCTGGGGGCCAGGAGCTGAGCCAGAGGTAGGAGCCCAGCCCCAGAGCTGCACAGACTGTGCTGCAGCTTTGACACAGAGCTGCTGCTGGGTGATGAGTGTGTAGACCTGGCCCTTGGGGCTGGCCCATTGGAGGGTCTGGATGCTGTGCTCCCCCTTTTCCAGACTGCAGGCTGTGATGGGACTGCGCTCCCTGCATCTGGGGAGCAGCATCCCACCATGGAACAGTTTGTGAGCTGGTCTGATGCCACGTCCCCATGTGGGGTCAGCTGGAGCTCCCCGAGGGTCAGAAGGGGCTGGAGCAGCGTGCCTCCCTGTCCATCCCAAAGGCCAGATCCCAGCTGCATTTCCCTCCTCTCCATGGGTCCATGGCAGCTCTGCCAGTGTCCCCGAGGCGAGGAGGGCCCTTTGCTGACAGGCCCCTCTGGCTGCTCTTCTCCACAGGCAGGAACTGGCTGCGGGTGCTCAGCACAGGGTCTGCTGCAGAGACCCCCTGCCCTGCCTGTCTGCTCTCATCCCACATCCTGCAGGAGCTGTCTGGGCTCCCTGGCCCAGGGCTGCGTCCGGCTGCCAAGGCCTGTTGGTTTTGGCTGTGCCCCGTGTAACGCAGCATTTTTTCCCAGAGCTTTTAGGAAACAGACTTGCAGTTTTTTCCCTTCCTTCCCATGGTGTTTTGGCCTTGCTGGGGATGGGTGGGTGGCTGTGGGAGCCAGGTTGTCCCACCGGGCACAACGTCTTCCTACAGCATCGCAGGACACCCCTTTGCCTGAGGCAGTGTGGCAGGATGCAGGCAGGACACCCTGCAGCACATTGCTCGGTGTGGCTCTGGTGGGAAGGTCCTGGTGGGACGTTGGAGCCGCAGGTCCCTGTCCCGCTCTGGCAGCCCAGAGCCTGTGGGAGTGTGGGGCTGGGGGCTGCAGGCTCCATCGCTGGCATGGCCTGTGCATCCGATGGATCCCCTTGGCGTAAGC
The DNA here is from genome assembly GCA_027925045.1 of Hypotaenidia okinawae. Taxonomy (NCBI): domain Eukaryota; kingdom Metazoa; phylum Chordata; class Aves; order Gruiformes; family Rallidae; genus Hypotaenidia; species Hypotaenidia okinawae. Next base: position 5,029,602 of record BSDF01000024.1, read on the forward strand.
AGCAGGAAAGACAATGCCTGTTTAGGGGCAGAGGTGTATGGAGCAGGTGCCCCTGGCTGTGCCCGCATCTCCCCGGGCTGAGCCTGTGTGGGTGCGGGATGAGGCTGCAGAGGGCGGGCGGCTGGGAAGCAGTTAACATGCAGCTCGTACAGTAAACACTTTGTCTGGGGGCTCAGCCCGGGGGGCTCTGCATTCCAGGGAAGAGGCTGGGATAGCGGGGGCTGGGCTGAGGCTGGCCTTTCCGAGGGGCTGGGCAACGGCTCCTGGCTTCATCGCCTGAGAAGAGCCTCTCCACTCACCCAGGACCCCTGGCATCTGTGGGACAGGACTTTGTAGGAAGCTGGGGAACCGGTGCCCATACTCCTGGCCTGAGACCCTCTCCTGGGGACCCTGCACAAAATCCCGGTCCTCATCCTGCTCCCAGGCCTGCCAGGTCTGAGCTGGCTCCTGGGGCATCCTGATGCTTGGCCAGAGCCCTGCGACAGGGCCAGCCCAGGGAGGCTCCAGCCGCAGCATTTTGGCACAGCTGCGACTTTTTGGCACAGTCCATGGTGCCTTGGGGAGGCGATGGCTGAACCCGTGTGGCAGCTGGGAAGAGGTGAGGATGTTTTTCCCAGCACACACGATGAGTGATTTAATGCTGGGCACATCATTATGTCTGGGAAAAACTGACCCCATGGTGTCGTGTTCATCCTGAATGATTGCTGGAGGCTGGGACAGATCCTGTTCCTTGTGCAGCAAATGGGAGGGACAGTGGCAGCCGAGCCCTGGGTGCACGGGCAGTGAGGACAGTCTGGGTGCAGCACCCGTGGACGTCCATCTCCTATGTGTTGTCCATCACTGCTGCTTTGTGTTTGGTCAGGTCCCTGTGAGGCTGTTGCCCTGTCCCAGCTGTCCTTGGGATGGCGTCTGGCCTTGGCCCCTGCTCAGGTTTCCCCTGGCTAGGCTCTGGTCCCTGTGGGAAGCATCCGCATCCCTCCCTCCCTCTCCTGCATCCCAGGGAGCTTCAAGGTGGGAATCCTGCCCTGCTCCCTTAGGGTGGATCACAGTATTGGCATGTGGCCAATCTCATTTGCATCTCCCGTTTATTGAAGGCAATGATACAGGCAAGGGCCAGGCAAAAATCTTCCTCCTGCCCGGATAGGGCAGCTGGTCTGTGCAGCCAGTGAGGGGAGCACCCAACCCCATCCCCATTTCATTCCTATCCCATCCCCATCCTCATGGGAACTCCAGTTCAAGGAGTTTCCCAGCCCAGTGGGTGCTGGTGTTTCGGAGCTGCCACACATCATGTAGCTGGTGGGAAGATCAGCCTGAGGACCACAGTGGTCCCTGCTGCCAGGAGGGATCCTGGAGCCTGGGTGGGAGTTGAGGTGCAGCCCAGCCCCTCTGTGTTTGGGCCGTGGGTCCCAGTGCTGTCCCCACAACTGGGTGAGAGCTGCCCAGCTGCCCTGAGGCACCGGCAGTTCGTGTGACCTTAGAAAAGCGCTGTTGGCATCTGGTTTTATTTAAGCTGAGAGATTTGATGCTCTGAAAGCAGCTGGTGGTGGGGGAGGAGGGGTGTTGCCTGTGCCTGGGCTGGGTAAGGGTCCCCCCAGCTGAGCCGGTAACCCCCAGCCCCACCTTTCCCCTGCCTTTACGGGGAGCTGTGTGAGGAGGTGCCAGCACTTCGGCACGGTGGTCCCCAGCAGTGCCACATCTCCTGTCCAGCTCTTCCTCGTGTGTCTCCCTGAGGAGGGGTAGGGGGAGGGAAGGAGTCCCCCCAGCCCCTGTCTGGGCTCTGCTGCCATCGCTCGCGTTGCGCCATGGCCCCGTGGCCGGTGCCGCCGGGGCTGATGCGCACCAGGGCTGGCATTGCTCTGCGTGGGGTCCTGGAGACTTTGGGTTCGTGTTTCAAATTTCAAGGGCATGAGCCATTTCCTGGAAAAAACTGAAAGATTAAACAAAAAGCAAATAACAGGAATGAAGGAGAAGGCTTCGATCGGGGCTTCACTGTGAACTTTAACCAGGCTGCTGGGAGCCGGCCCAGGAGCCCTTCGCTGTGCGAGGTGCCGATGGGAGATGGGAGCCGGGATCCTGTGGAAACAGAGTGGGTGGGAGACCATGGCTCTGACCTCCTGCCTGCCTGTGGGAAGAGCCATCGCTGGGCAGCACCCGGCAGCCTCTGTCCCTGGTGCCGTGGGTCCCTGGGTACTCCCACCCGTGCTGCGCTGTGCCCACCCCTTCCTGCTCTGGGAAGGTTTTTCCCCGTTGCCAGACACAATATGGATTTGCATGAGCCCAGCCCTGGGATGGAGTCAGATGGGAGCCCTGGCTGCTTTCCTCTTCCAGCCCAGGCGTGCTGGGAGTCAAATGCCACTCAGGCTGTGCCAGATGCATCTCTGAATGCAGGTGGGACCCCGGCTACTGGAGACATCCCCCTCTACATCCTCTCTCCAGACGGGTCCCAATCTGGAGGCACCAGCAGTGTTTTAAAAAAGGAAGTCAGGCTGAGGGCCGGGTCTCATGATGCTCCGTCCAGCTGCCAACATCTGGGATCGCAGTTTGGCTGCGCTCCTGGCACAGGCGAGGGTGCCAAGCGCCGCCTTTCGGGATCGGCCCCGTGGGAGATTAACTTTCTTATTCCAGGAATTTCTTCTTTCATGTCTTTGCGGGGGCCGTGCCTCGCGGCAGACCATGGCTCCAGTCCCGGCTGTGGCGCCCAGTGCTGCCCTGGTGCAGCCTGGTGCCCCTGTTCCTGCTGCAGCCACTCAGAAGCAGCTTTCTGGGAGCACTGGGGTCTTCCTGGGGCTCCCTGTCCAGGCCTGCTGGGGTCACCTTCCAGCCCCGTGGGTCTGGTGCCCTGGGTGAGTCCTCGGCACCTTGTGGCATGTTGCTGGCTGGGGCTGTGTGGCCGCTGCCCGGTGTCCTTGCAGCACAGTCTGCAGCCCTGCAACAGCTGCCACATGGCAACAAGCCCCTGAATTGTGGCTAGTAAGTTGGAACAACTCCCAGGAGCTTCTCCCAGCGCTGTTGGGAGAGCTCAGCCCAGTGCAGTGGCAGGGGCAGGAGGGGACCCCCGGACTGGGGGTGACACCTGCAGGCACCAGGGTGGGGTGAGGCAGCACCCACTGCACATTGTGCTGGTGGTGCCAATTGGTCCGCAGGGCCAGGACACTAGGGGGGCATCGTGCCAGAGTGAGCAGCCAGAGCACGCAGCACCCCCAGGGCTGCCCCACAGCACTGAGCCCCCTCTGGTCTGTGTCCTTGCAGAGAAGGAGGAGATTGACCACCCCAACAACAGCTTCAGCCCCTGCAGCATCCACGACCGCAAGTGCCTGCAGAAGCAGCAGGCGAAGCGGGTCAACAACGGCAACAAGATGCGCAGCAGCGGGAGCCCGAACCACCGTGAGGAGACACGGCCCATAGTGAGCACAGTGCCACGCCACGACGGGGGGCTGGCATCGGGCGCCGGGGTGGTTCTGGGCTGGGGAGGGTGGGATGGGGTTGGAGAGGGTGGGATGGTGCTGAGTATCCCCTGCGCCATTCTCTGGGGTCGGGGTCCTGGGGTGGGGGTCATGTGTCAGTCCCGCTGCTGGCTCAGCCCCCCTGTTCCTGCAGGCGCAGGGCTCGTGCCAGAGCGAGCTGCACCGGGCGCTGGAGCGGCTGGCCGCATCGCAGACCCGCACGCACGAGGACCTGTACGTCATCCCCATCCCCAACTGTGACCGTAACGGCAACTTCCACCCCAAGCAGGTCAGGAGGGCTCCTGGGCATCATGGGAGGAGTGGGGGGCTGATTGCATGGGGGCACTGTGCAGAGCCAGGGTGGAGCTGGGAGGGGGCTGTGGGCACAGCAGAGAGCACCTGTGGCTCCTGGCTCCAGTGGGAGTCACCCTTTGGAGGTTGGGGGGCCCTTTGCAGAAGCTTGGGGAGGGGGTGGGGGTGTCAAAGCCCCTTGAGAGCTCCTGGCTGCCCTGGCCAGGCAGCCTGCGGGGCCGGGGCTGTGGGGGCCAGGCTGGGCACCCCTCACCAAACCCATCCCCCCAGTGTCACCCAGCGCTGGATGGGCAGAGGGGCAAGTGCTGGTGCGTGGACCGCAAGACGGGGGTGAAGCTGCCAGGCTTCCTGGAGCTGAAGGGGGACCTGGACTGTCACCAGCTGGCAGACAGCATGTGAGTGCAACCGTGGCAGCCCCACACCGTGCCACAGCCGGGACACCCGCTGGGGCGGGGTAGGAGAGGAGAAGAGCGAATGTGACGGCTGAGCAGCTCCCTGGTGCTGGGGGACCCCAGCATGCACCCCCGATCGCCGCTGTGCTCTGCGCCACAGGCTGCCTGCTGCACGGGGCACGGCACCATGGCCTGCACCATGACCACTAGCCACCACATGCCAGCGGCACCTCCATCCCACACGGACACCTCCAACAGATGCTGCCCCGGGGGTGTCAGCAATGGAGCAGGTGGGCATCACCCACTACGCTGCGGCCCCTCGGTGCTGCCGCTGCCCACCTGCCCCACGGTGCCCTGCTCTGGCCCTTTACCCCGGCCCCTCCGTGCTGCAGCACAGCCGGGGCACGCAGAGCCTGGCGCCTGTGGCAGAGGTTCAGCTGCTGCCCCGGTGCGGCCCCACAGGCAGCCCTGGATGTGTTGGCAGCCTTGGGGGGTGCTGCGGCGGGACCCCTGCCCACCATGCATTGCCATCCATGCCAGACAGAGTGTCTCATCCTGCCCTTCCCAGTGGTGGGAGCCTGCCCAGGGAAGGGTGGTGCAAGCCCAGAGATGCCCCCCACCTCCTGCCACCAACTGCCCATGTCTGTCCCTGCCCCCTCCTTGCCCAGAGCACATGCGTACGAGAGGCCTTGCAGCCGCACAGAGCAATAAGAGACCTTTGCCCCACCCCAACCCCCGCAGCCCCCACCCTGGGAACTGTCAGCCTCCCTCCCCAGCCTTATCCTGCTCCCATCCCCAGCCACCGTCCCTGGGACGAGGGGCCGGGCACCCCCAGACGCATGTTGTAGCCCATGGCGCCAGGTCCGAGGGGGATGAGGGATACCTGGGAGACCCCCCAGCAGGGAGGGCTGATTTTGGTTTGGTTTGGGTTTGTGGTTTTTTTTCCTTCCCCAAAGATTTTTAATATTTAAACACTGTTGTTGGTGGGATGCTGACCCTCCGTCCCCACGACAGGGGCACCACAGGCTGCAGCTTCCAGCTTGGCACAAAGTAACCAAACCAGGACGAATTCCTGGAACGTCTCAGCCCCAGGACCTGTGGATTTTGTCAGCACTAAGTTCCCAGCTGAGAAATTGTCACTGTTCTTGTGGCTTTTTCTTTCTTTTTTTTTTTTTTTCCTTTTTAAAACTTTTCTTTCTTTTTATAAGCTGGGCTGGAAATTTTTCACCTAAATGTCTTTTAGGTGAGACATGGCCGTGCTGGCAGCCATGGTGAGCATGCTGGAGCCAGAGGGATTTTGCTGGTTCTGCCCCCAGACCCACCCCCAGCTCCACGGCCATGGCCAGAGGTTTTGGTTTTCTGTGTGGATTTGCCTGGTCATGGTGCTGGGAGCCCCAGCCCTGATGGGAACAAAATGTTTCAGTTTTAGTGAAACACCCTTCTGCCCTCTGGCATGGCATGGCACGGCACAGCACAGCACCTGTGGGGATGCTCTCACATGTCTTGGGGCAAGCCAGGCTGGAGGCTGGCACTGGGCTCAGCCTTGCAGCTCATCAGCACAGTGTCACCCAGCTTCTTGTCCGGGTGATGTATCCCAGCACCTTCCCCATGTGTCCCATTGGGCGGTGCTCCTGTCCCTGCCCCACTGCGATCTGCCGTCACTGGGAGGGTCCCATGGAGCTGTTGAGCTGCCAGCTGCACCCCTGCTGCGTGCTGCTGGTGAGATGCCCGGCCTGCCCTCATGCATTGCTGGATCCCCTGGCACCCCTTGGCCAACTGTGTGTGTCCCAGCTTGAAGGAGGCTGTATGTGTTCCAAGCCAGTTTCCTGAGATGGTGGTCAGTGAGGACAGGGGTCCCTGTCCCTGCACCCACTCCACCCTGGTGCCACCACGCAGAGGATGGGTTTCACAGGGTGCAAGGAGCTGGGGAGCACAGCTGGTCATGGTACCAGTCCGACGTGGCCACGCCAGCAGCACCCTGGCAGCATACAGGATGCAGCAGCTGCCCCAACCTGCCGGAATCCGCTGCCCGGACCTTCCCCACGTGTGGCCAGGGCAGCGCCCACAGAACCCTCCTGGATTTGGGGTGGCCAGTGGATGCTGGCGCTCAGCAGGGCATGTGCTGCGCCCGGCTCGGAGGACTCTGCTGTTTTATATTGTCTCTTGCGTAGTTTAAGGCTGTATTTACACACGATCATGTACCAGCGTAGGGCTCCCCGACCCCAGCGGGGTTCTTCCATGCCGATGGGATTTCTTGTCGGTTCCTCCAGGGCCAAGCCCGTCCCTTCGGACTCCCATGTAGCACCGACCCTCTTTTACAGTAAACTTGAACCTTTATATCGTGAAAAAGAAGGAAAAAGGAAAGGTAATTACTGTGTTCAGTTACTCTGGTATCACTGTGTTCATGTGGTGTCTGCATCGCTTTAAAGAAACGCAGAGAGGGAGTGGGGGGTTTGTGGGGCTCCTTGGCTGTGCCAGGCGAGGGGCTGGACTGCAGCAGAACTGGAAGTGGGAAAAATGCCTGAGCTGAGAGCGTCTGGTTTGTGGATCCAGGGACCTGGCTGTGGGAGCAGGGTCAGTGCCTGAGCTCAACAGCATCCACAGCTGTGGGGCTCCAGGGCCTCGCTGCGTGTGGGGACAGGCTCAGCCTCCCCAGGTACCTGGTTCCACGCCAGCCTGGGGGATGCTGTGCTGGGTTTGGGGCTCAGCAGCCCCGAAAAGCCAGACGACCCCAGGAAGAGCCATGCTGAGCAGGGCTGGGTTTTGTCCGGCTCCATGCAAGGGCAGGAGGATTGTCACTGCAGGGGCAGGACTGTCACCGCTGTCCCTGCTTGGGGCGCAGAGCACTGGCGGGGAGCGCTAGGCTGGGGCGAGATGCTGGATGGGCAGCAGGGTTCAGCAGAGGACAGGGACAGACACTGGCTTGTGCCAGGCGACGTGCTGGTGGCTGGCGGTGCTGCCAGCCTTGCAGAGCTGCAGGCTGTGACACGTGTGCATGTGCACGCCGGTGCTGGTGTGCACTGAGCATCCCTGGCTCTGCTGGGTGTTTTGGGAGGGTGTTGTGGGGGTGGGAGATGCCCCAGTGAGGGGATGCTATTGGCCCTGCTCCTCAGCTGAGTCTGGTCATGGCTCGGCTTTCCTGGCGTCTGCAGGACGGCTGGGAGGTGGCACTGCCAGGGGTTGGATGTCCGGGTCCCCAGCGGTGTCGTGTGGGGCCGGTGCTGGCTGACACTCCGGTTCCTGGAGCTGGGAGGCTGGCAGAGCTGGGGGTTGTGCAAACACCCCCAATGGCCCCGACCCGAAGGCAGCCATCCGTCCGCAGCCGATGGAGACAAGCGCAGCAATTTGCTGGTGCAGCAGATCAGGCTGGGCCAGGGAAGACGCCAGCTGTCCTGGAGCCCGGCCCAGTACCCCGGCCCTGTGCCGGCGGCTGCCCGGGGCTGGGGCTCCTTCCGGGGGTCCCTCCATCTGCCCACAGGCTGGGGGCATCAGGCAGGGCTGGGGAAGTGACCCAGCTGGAGAGACGCGTGTGCACATGTGTGCATTTGGCAGGGGCACTGCTGAGCTGTTGGAGACGGTGGCATGGATGCCATGGGGTCCAGGTGGTTGTTGGCCCCTTCCCATGACAACTGCGGACCCACCTGCCCCCTGACACTGCCATGCTGCTGCTCCATCTCATTGGCCAAGGGAGGGATGTGGCCCTGTCACTCCTATGTCGCTAGAAAGCCAGTGGCAGGAGGAAACCAAACCCTCCCGCATGCTCCATGTGTCCAGAAGCACTGGGGGCTGGGACCCCCAGGCAGGGCTGTGCTGGGCAGCATGGGCAGCACCATGTTGTGTCAGGACAGGGGGAGGGATGGGGAGGTGGGTGGTGATGCTGACCTCCCCTACACTGTCCAGTGTTGGGTCTGTGTCCCCAGGGAGCAAAGCCCTGCACCCTCGCCACCTGCACTTGCCGCGGCTCCTGTCCCCTGTGCAGGACACAGATGTTCCTGTGCTCAAAATCCTGTGGACGCTGCGCTCTGTGTGTCACACACACAAACACACACATGTCCATGCGCCCACACGCGTGGTGGGCAGTCACTGCTGAGATCTGTGTCCCCACCTCTGGGGGCAGCCTGGCCACATGCCACGGCATCTGTGGCTTTTGGGGCTGTGGAGCATCACCTGCTGGCTGCCAGAATTGAGCCCCTGAGCCCAGCCAGGACAGCGCCTGGGTTACAACATGGCTGGAACCAGACCCAGGAACCAGAACCCAGAGCTGCGCTTCCAGGAAGCCTGGAACAAGCTCTGGAAGCCACGAGGAGCTCGGAGAATTGTTTGTTTTTTCCTGAATCCAGGTGGTTTTGGCTGAACTGCCCCTGCGGTGCCTGTGCTCTGGCTGTGCTGCCCTGGAAAAGGGTTTTCAATGGACTAGAATTCCACAGGCACTTGGCTGTGGGGCCGCTCGCCGACCCACGTGGTCCTGCAGCGGTGGGAGCACCCATCACCCTGTGCCCGGACAATGAGCCCTCCGGCTGGGCCTGCTGAGGGGAGCTGGGGGGATGCTGCAGGGTGCTGGGGCCCGGGGGCAGCATCACGACCACCCCAAAGCCAAACCGTGGGGGGCTGGGTGTCGCTCCATGCCTGTTGCAGCGGTCAAGCAGCATCATGCCGAACACGACGGGGTGAGGCAGCAGCACTGGGTCGCAGGCGCCCAGGGCCCGCAGCCGGATCAGCGCTAATTAAGAGCCGGTTAATGAGAGGAGCTCCTTACGCGGCGGTGGCTCTGCCCTTATTTACGGGCAGCGGGATGCGAGCGGGATGCGGGGCAGGGCCGGGCCGGGCGGTGTCGTGCGGGGGCCCCTTGCCGGCTGCAGCCCGCACTGCAGCGAGTCACATCCTGCACCCAGCGGGGGGCTTTGGATACACAAGGAAGGGGTTGGGGCTGAACTGCCAGTGACCCTGGGGAGCCGTGTGGTCCCCCCTCGGTGAGGGAAGATGCTGCGCTGCAGCACGATGGGTACAGCAGTGGCATACGGAGCCCATGGCATCACTGGTGTCACCAGCATCACCAGGCGCTGGGCTTTGGTGGAGCAGAGCTGGGGGCAGAGGAATGGGGTGGGGGGGGTCCCTTGGTTTCTCTGGGTGCTCCCCCACTCCAGTATCTGTTTTTCATGACCCAAGAGCTGCTGCAGCTGGGCCCTGTACCAGCGCCTTGCTGGAGCAGGATGAGTTCTCCATGCGCATGGCAGGGATGCGCGTTCCTGCTGCGAACCTCTCGGCAGCGTTTGTGGTGAGGGAAAGGACCCAGCACTTTACTGGGAGTACCCTGGGGCCGGCTCGTTAGCACGGGGTCCCAAATTAACACGGTGTCGAGGCGCCAGGGAAGGGAGTACTGAGGATGCGATGCGGGATGGGCTCGGAGCCACTGCCCCGCTCCGCGGTCGCGTCGAGAGCCGAATCTTCATCTGGTGTAAATCACAACAGCGCCGCTCTCCACGAGGCTGCGCCAATTTACGTCATCGAGGACCTGGCCCAACTCTGGCCGAGTCATTTCCAAAAACCCCATGTTTCACTGTCATGAAAATGTCAACATTGATTTCGCAGCTCGCAGCGGCGCTGGGGCTGAGCTGACCCCGCGTCACAAAAAGGGGTAGAGGAACGGGCCAGCTCCAGGCAGAGAGAAGCTGCCTTTGGGTGCCTCTGGCAGGGGTGCGCAGCAGAGCCTGGTGACTCTGTGCCTCCATCTCCAAAACTGCCCCTGCATCCCTGCATCATTCGCAGGGGGCTGAGTCCCCCAGTCCTGCACCAGATCCCCTCCCGCAGCACTGGGGGGGTGGGTTAGGGCTGAGTCCCCAAAGCTGGGAGCTCGGCTCAGCACCCCAAGGAAAAACCTGCCAGTGGGAATCGCAGCCGGAACTTTTCAGCCCTGCAGAGCACTGGGAAGGGCGCAGGGGTTGTGGGAGGCCGTGGTGCCCTGCAGTGAGTGCATCCCCCACCACCACCCTCCCAGCTCCAGTCCCAGAGAGCTGCCACCCCTCACCAGGCACCATGGTGAGTGCTGACAGGCAATGCCCACGGAAGGTCCACGAGGAAAGACTCATCCTGACGCAGCACAAAACATTTACTTGTGATGTATGTAACAAAAATAGATAAATACAAGACCCTGGCACTGGTGGGGGGCACCCCCTGAGCTGTCCCAGGGTCTCTGTCTCCTATGGCGCTGGCAGCAGCTGGCAGAGAAGGTCAATGACGAGTGATGCTGGCTGCACCACGTCGTACTCTGCAAACAGGTGACAGAGGTTCTCCGAATCTGTCTGGCTTTTGGCCACGAACCCAAAGATCCTTGGGAAAAAGGAGAGAGAGCCTGATGTTCTTCACATCCCGAAACGCGCTCCCACCAGCCCCGGCCACAAGCCAAAGCCCCACTCCAGCAGTTCCACCCTGGCCTGTTCCCCGGTCACGTTTGCTTGGATGTGAAACAGCCGGAGAAGCGTTTCTGGCGGGGCTCCCCCAGCCGTGAAAAGCCTCTTGGACTCAAGGTAGAGCCAGATATAAACTCCCTTCCCGAGTCTGGAGTGAGCGAGTAGCTGGGCGGGCCAATGGATTTGGACAGGGGCTTTGTACACAGGGGGATGCGGAGAACTGGGCTTAGCTGAGCCTCCGGTCAAACCCTGCAGAGCAAACCCCCCCTTAAAGCTTCACCCGTCTGTCTCATGTCCCCTCCTGCCACCACAGTGACTCTCACCACGTCCCCCTGTCATTTTTAAGCTTTGCTTCTTTGTTCCCCATGAGGGCAGTGAGGCTGGGCCAAGGCAGCGCTTCCCCCCACCCCGAGCCCCCCACCGGCGCATCAGCTGTGGGATATCCCCTCCCGGGTCTCACCTCGAGGACTTGCAGTACTTCTGCCACCTGTGGGGAGAGCAAATTGGGTGACACTTAACTCAATCCATTGGCTGCCACGGTCAGGCAGCACCCGAGCACCTTGAGCCCTGGGCAGGGGCATGGGTTGGGGAGCAGTGTGGCTGTGCTGGGGACAGCGGGTACGCGAGCATCACGCGATGGCTCCGACCAGCACGGTACCCTCAGCCCTGCGAAGCAGCCAGTAACTCACTTTCTGTTCTCAGGATCCATCCCGCAAAACCTGATGGCGGCCAGGGGGTAATGTCGCCTGAAGAAGACCCTGTTCGGGGGGAGGGGAGAGTGCAGTGTTACAGGGGGGAAGTGCCAGGGCTGAGCTGGGGCGAGAAGCAGGATTCTGTGAATTCAACCCCACTCGAGCTGTGGCAGCTGCTGGGAATGGGGCTGTAGGGATGGGTTTGTGGGGATGGGGATGTGGGGCTCCCGCTCCCCTGAGGCTGAGCCACCAAGCCAGCAGCTGTCACAGCACTGGCAGCTCTTGGGCTCAGCCGGGCTCTGCTTCCTGCTGCTGGGAAGTGGCCGCAGCATCACACCCTGCGGCCTCAACAGCCGGGATCGGGTCAGTCCCTGGCTCGCGACACGGATCTGTCCCAGTGGGACAGGCTTCCTTGTCATGCTGCAAACCAGCATGCCAGCGGGCTGAGCGCTGCGTTCCCAGTGCCCTTCAGCTCCCCAGCACCCAGTGCCCGTGAGCCCTCAGCCGTGGCTGCAGCGCAGCGGCACCGTCCCCATCCCCACCCTGCCCGGGCGGCTCTTACTTCCTCTGGACATCCGTCAGCGTGACGCCCTGCTCGCTGACTCGGAAGAGCACCAGGATGGGAGTGGGCAGCGTCTCCAGCTCAAAGGTGGAGGAGATGGCTTTCTGGATGGCTGGGCCTCCTGTGAGCGTCTCCATGTTCACCGAGTTGAGGTACAAGACGTTGCACACTGTGAGGGCAGCACAGAGCCTGGCTCAGCACTGTGCCGGCACGTGCAGCACCGAGCGCAGCGGGGCTGGGGCCGGGCATCATCTTGGACACCCGGACACGTGTCTGTGGGTCAGGTTTGTTTGGATGAAATTGGGAGATCTGGTGAGTCAGAAATTCTTCACAGATTTATCCTGGTTTTACTTTGATTCTCTGTGCTAATTGTTTGAAAAGTCAAAGGATTTAATTTCCGGTTTCTAAATGTCACATTTGGGGTTTTTTTTGGGTTTTTTGTTTGTTACATATTTCCTTTAATGAAAAGCAGAAGCAGCTCAAGCCAACTAAGGGCCGAAGCCAACCTAAAACATGACATTTCAGGCTGATGGAGCTGTTTGAAGCGCTGCTCTGGGTCAAACTAAACTTTTCAGCTTGCCAACTTATTTTTCAGAATTTCCAGCAAAACAAAGTGGTTCCTGACTCCCCCAGCTGCACCGTGACCCATCCACAGCCTCTCCTGCCCGTCGCTCTCTGCTCTCACCCACAGCCGACCCACCGCTGCACCCAGGCTGGGGGCACATGGGGAGAAAAGACCCTTTCCCATCCTTTCTACATGTCTCCCATCGGGTGCCTCAGCAATTCCCCTGACCCCCGATGGCCCCGTCCCTCTTCCAGCACCTCCATATGTCCAGCACCCATCACTTCAATACCCGGGTTGAGGCCAAACAGGAGAGGGGCTTAAAAATCAGGGCTGTTGAAAGTTGTGGGTCTCTCATCAGCCTGGGCACCTCAAGAACTGTCTTCCCAAACTCTCCTTTGCTACCCCGAGGACCAGAAGCCCCCCTCTAGGAACAGCAGGATCCCTTGCAGGCCCCTGATGTGAAGAAAACTCAGGGGTCCCCAAGCCGGAGCCAGAGCCAGGAGGGGGTGATGCTCCAGCACCCCCAGATGCGCTGGTGTGACCTGCTCGGCCCACAGCCAGTGCCAGCTCTTTGGCATTGGCTGCAAGAGGTGCCGGGGTGGATGTCATCCAAACCCAGAGCCCCGTGCTGGGTATAGGGAGGACTAAAGCCTGACGACCGGTGCGTGCCCAGGGCTCAGGCTGCTGGAACCTCGACCATGCTGGTGAGGGCAGCTCCAGTGCTCACCAGCAGTTTTCTTCAGCAGGGACAGGGGAGATTCGGGTCCAAAGTCGGGGCTGTCTTCTCCATCAGCGAGGTCTGCACAGGGCACAGAGAGGAGCTCAGGCTGTGCTGGGTCAGCACCACGCAAGATTCCTGACCTCCTCGGAGCCCAAGGGTTCAATTGCAAGGCTTTAGAGCAGTAATTGATTTAGTTGTTCTCCATCTCCCTCTCCCAGCTCCCCCCAGCTCCCCACTCTGCCTTTCCCTGCCCTTCCCGACAGTCCCTTCACCACCACCTTGACAATCTCCCAGGTCCCCTCCCCACCTTCAGCCAGGGCAATCAGCGCTGTTGGGGGGGAACCGAGCGATTCAGCCCCCTCCCATCCCCCTCTCCACAGCCCAGCTTGGAGCATCTCTCCCTGCCCTGACACCTACCTCGGGTGGGGATGCTCAGCTTGCAGGGCAGTGCCAGTGGCGTGATGGCGTGCTGGTACACGAAGGCAGAAAGGCTCCCTGTGACACAGAACTGTGAGTCAGGGGGGTCCTGGTGCCCAAAATCTCCCACTCACACACCTCTGGCCCTGAAATGGTGTCCCAGGGACCTCAGAAATTGGTGGGAGGGAGCAAAGCTGGACTATATGGGGCCTCACAGCAACAAATGGGCATTTTCTCACACCCACCCCATGGCCCTGGTTTGGAGCCGGCCTGGCAGAGGGGTGTGGGCAGGGGCCAGGGCCTGGAGGGTCCCCAGGGCAGTGGGTGGGCAGCACCCTCACAGCAGGGCCCCAGAGCCACCCCAGTCCCAGCCAGCACTTCCAGGGGCAACTGGAGACCTGGTACTGTCCTTACCAAAATACAGCTCCTCCTTGGCCCCTTTCAAGTGCACCCCTTTGGCAGAGGACTCGATGAGGAAGTGCCGGATGAGGTCACTGCTGTCATCACCTGGCAGTGGGATTGCATACAGTGTCAGCACCCGCACAGCCGCTGCTTGGCCCCTCCATCCCCCATCCCTCCTCCTGCTCCCTCTGTGTGGGGACAGGCAGCATCACACAGACAGACACAGCCCTGCAGCTTAACCGCTGCTTTGGCCAAGCAAACCCCACCTTTCCCAGCGCGTCCCAGTACCTGTCTGGCTGCCGGACGGACAGACAGCGACCTTCATCGCCAGCCCGAAGGACCCCCGGTACGACGTGCTGTCCCGCACAACGAACGTGCCTGGCTCCTTGTCCCTCAGCAGCTGGATCGCTGTCAGAGCACAGCAGAGCCTCAGCCAAGCAAAACAGGTGGAACCTCCCTGCTTCATGGCTCAGCCCGGTCGATGCTCTCTCAGGGAGCTGCTCCTTGGCAGCAATGAGAGACGCGCAGGAGTGTGTGCTGAGGATGTGCATGTCCCTCCTGTGGGTACCAGCTGTGGTGCCCCGACACCCTGAGCAGCCCTGGCTCTGTCCTGTGGGTCCCTGCAGTCCCTGGGACAGATCCAGCCCTGCCTGGGAGGTGCTGAGCAGCAGCATGGAGGCAGAAGGAGCTTTACAGGGCTGGAGGGGGACAGAGGGGCGGCGTGTTTCTGATCCCCCCAGCCCTGCGAGTGGGTCTCTCCATCTGTGTCAGCCCCAGAATACTTTGAGCTGCCACCACCATGTCCCTGGGCATCCAGCACAGGCAGAGCCGGACTGTGGTGCTGTGGGTGGCAGGACCCAGACTGGGGCCCTACAGAGAGAGGGTCTGGACGGGGCTATGCCAGGTCCGGATGGGGTATCCCAGGTCCAGATGGGACTATCCTGGGTCTGGATGGGGCTACCCTGACCTCCTGACGTACCTTGGTCCCGGGTGATGCTCGGCTTGAACCAGTACTTTGACGTGTCCATCACAAACTTCATGGTGGGCTGCCCAGCCCTGAGGGGACCTGCAAGAGACCTTACGGCGTCAAGGCTGGCACGGGACCTGCAGAGCCCTCACAGCCAGCATCCTGAGCAGGGTGAGCCCTTGCCAAGATTTTTCCTTTCAGCCTGGCCAGGGTTGAAGCTGCGGGGTCTTTTTCTAATCCCTTTGATCAGAGTGTCCTCCCTGCTCCTGGGAATAATTCCTTCCCTCCCTTGACAGACTGTGATGGGGAACAGAGAGGGATCCCAGCAGTGCCAGGCTGCCTGACCCCATGCTGGGCTGTGGGGATTTATGCTGCCTGAGGTTCTGGCACATAATGCTCTCATGCGCTTCCCATAAGAATCCCAGTTAAAACCCTCTGCCAGGAGAGCTGACCCTGCCCATCTCCTCCAGAGAGCAGCCACCCCAGTTGTTCCCTTGAGTTCCCGTCTCTTTAGATGTCCTCCAGAGTGACCTGGGACCCCAACCCCTCCTCCCCTGGGTCTGGGCCTGAGTTATCATGCTCACACTCAGGCACTGTCAATATGTGATCCTGCATCTCCTTGCTGCCCGGTGCTGAGCTGAAGCCCATCAGGGTGGAACACCGTATTTCATGCAGGGCCATCAGCAAAGAGCCAGAGACCACTGCAGAGCCCTGCAGAGACACACCCAGGACCTCCAGCTCCAGCCAGGACCCCCTGCCCTTTGCAACTATGACCCATGGAGTGGAGTAGGCACCAGTGTTCTGGCAGCTGGTGGGCTCTACGGCTCCTTCCCCCAACCTGCCCTACAGCAGGGAGGTGACTTACTGTCCGAGGTGCAGGAGAGTGCTGGTGCTGATAGTGCAGAGTTCAGGCCACCGAATCTTGAGCCCAGGCTGCAGCTGGGAGGGGGGCTCTGCTTGGCTGGGGGGCCTTTGGCCAGCCTGGAAGATGCATCTCCTTGTTCCAGGCACCCATTCACCAGCAGTACTGGAATGTCGGCGGGAGAGTTGAGGATGGAGGGAGGGCAGCTGCTGGCCTGTCCCTTCTGGGATGAGGAGGTGGTGGCTTTGGTGGAGCAGGCTGCCCTGGGCTGGTGAGGATGCAGACCAAGAGCTTCTCCAGAGTGAGACCTGGGGCTTGGGGACAGCAGGCAGGGGCTTCCCAGGGAGCTGGCGGGGGACACACATGCACTGGAGCAGCAGGCAGCAGAGTGAGCATCCAAGTCGTCGGCATGGAGAGAGTGGGTGCTGCTGCAGGAGGGAGACCAGTGGGGTGGTTTAACCAGGGTGTGATGCACAGCCCACCCCCGAGACCACCCCAGGAAAGAGGTCTTGGACAGCAGGATGTGGGATAACCACCTAGTGCCCCTTCCATCATCATCACCACCACCATCATTGTCATCACCATCCCAAGACTGGGACACAGGGTGGCATTTACCTTCCAAGGATGTAACTGGTGTCTGATGTGGGGCTGGTGGAGGGTGGGGAGATCCAGCTTCCAGGGAGCAGGGGCTTCGGCAAACCATCACAGCCCAGGGAGGTGCTAAGAGCGCTGGGGCCGTAGGAAATGCTGTCCGTCTGTCCAGCTGCGCACGGCCTGGGCATGGCGATGCTGCAGGTCGGGGAGGTGGTGCAGCTCAGGGTGGCTGGCTGGGGGCTTGCAGGTCCGGGTGGGCTCAGGAAAACCACATTGCCAGCAGTGCTGAGGTTGCCTCGGAGTCCCCCTTTTTGGGGGGGAAGCCATTGCCCTGGGGGGGTCTGGCGGGCAGTGTGCTGGAGGGGCTGGGGGAGCCCTGCAGCACCTCGGTGCACGTGGCTCTGCCTGGCGTCATCTCTATGTATTTGATGTCTGCAGGGGGAAAGAGGAGGTTGTTACCGATTCTGTGGTCAAGCTGGGCTTGTTAGCTAAGCTCTGCAGGGACCCTGCATCTTCCTTCTCCTTGCTATTCATTTCGGCTCATGTTGCATCCCCTGCAGCGCTGCTGGGCCCCTGGGCTCTGCACAGAGACCCCCAAGACCTTTGCCAAGTGCCTATGAGGGCTGATTTCCTGAGGGGCACCGAGTCCTTGTGACCCACCCAGGCATGTGCAGGTGGGCTCCCAGGCACGAGGGGTTACACATGGCTGTGTCTAAGCACGGACCCTCCTCGCCAGCACTGCACAGCCAGTGCTTGCCAGGACCTGCATCCAGCAGCGGGTGTTTCCCCCAGGAGCTGCTCTGTGTGTACCTGACTCAAGGGAGAAGCATCTGGCTGCTGCCCCCAGGGATGACATTGGGTGGGGAGCACGTGGTCCTGCACACCCCGTGAGCTGGCTGGGCAGGGGGGCACGGGACGTCACCCGGCCCCCAGGCAGAAGGCAGAGGGGAGCTGTGAGGACAGGGGCAGTTACGCAGCACTAGAAACCACCTATGAGACCGGCCATGCCAGCAGTGAGCACACAGCCAGGGGCAGGGGCTGGCTGCCTCCCTCTCCTCCTATCCTGCACAAGTCCCTTAGAGAAAGGATTTCCCAGGTGGTTTCTGTGCCTGAGCTGTGCTCTGGGTTTGTCTGGTTTTCCATCCACGCCTGGGCTGGTGGAACACCTCCTGGCCCCTTTGCTTGCTGTGTAAATAGCCCACAGAGCATTGCTTGCCCCAAACCTCAACAAAGCCTCATGGCCAGAGGGTGCCAGGCTCCGGGCGCCCGATGCACAGCTGTCACAGTGGTCCTTGAGCAGGACCACAGGTTCTGGCTGAGCAACAAGGTGCCTTTTAGCAGGAGACACCCAGGCTCAGTGTGAGTGCTGGCAGCGATGGAGAACACATCGCCCACCCAGGGAAGCAGTTACCCCCACCCTGCCCCAGGAGCGTGAGCCTCCTTCCAGTCTGAACGTGTCCAGGTTTGTTTTCAGCTCCCAGTTCTCACCCTGCCATGGGGTTCAGGCAGGTTTCCCCTTCTTGGAGAGAGGAAAAGCTTTGTGCCGCAGCAACAAACAACGGGTCTGGACAGCCCTGAGCCCAGAGAGCCCTGAGCCTGGACAGCCCTGAGCCTGGACAGCCCTGAGCTCCTCGGCACTCGATGCTGCTGCCCTGGGCCTGGCCGGGCAGAGCGCCTGACTGCAGCTGCCAAGCACTGCAGACCCTGTTTACTGCAAGAACAACCAGACCTCTGGGGCATAGAGCCTGATGAGCAGGAAAAGCACGAGTCTGTACAAAAGTTACTCTCTGAGCCCCTTCACTGCGTCGCGCCCGGGATCGGATCGGCCGGCCGAGAGCCGCCGAGGTGGCGCCGGCAGAGCCAGAAGGGCTGGTCCCCAGCGGGGATGCAGCTGGACCAGGCGCGGGATGGAGCCAGAGCCGCGGCTGACCCCTCCACACCCTCACGGCCACTGGCAGCCACAGCCCGGCTGTGGAGCTGCACGGTTCTGCTGTCAGCGTGCGAACCCTCACGGGGAGATCCCGGCCTTTGGTCAGCGTCTCCCTTGAAAGGGGAAGAGGAACGGGGAGTTGAACCCTATTTAAAGAAAGGGCTGAGAAGCATCTGTGCCCCCTCATGGCCTCCTCGCCTGCCTTTGCTCCAGCTTATCAGGTGTGGTTAAATCTCAAATATTTGCTCAGGACCTTGGCAAGTTTTCCAGCCCCAAGGAGTGGCAGAAGCGCTGCGCACACAGAGCCCGGCTGTCACGCAAGCCCAGGCGCTCCCTCCCTCCCCTCTCCTCCAGGAACAAGGACCAGAGGGCTCAGTGACCATCCCAATTGTGGCTCCTACTGCCTCGGCAGCCGTTGGGCTATAAGCCCCTCTCTCCTTTTCCACCTGACAAGGAGAAGCCCCTCTCATGGGCTCTGGGCATCAGCATCCTCCTGCCAACCCCCCCAGGGACTGGCCCCACTTGTGGGGAGCCTGGCCCTTCAGAAAGGTGTGGAAGTGACTCAGAAGGCGCAGCAGGGCCCCAGGGAGCCCAACCCATCCAAGGGGAGCAAGGAGGAGCAGGAACAGGGTGAGAGCATTTCCTGGGGGCCAGCTGGCACGTGGGGGGAGCAGCAGCACACACGGGTCGCACGGCTGCAGCGGGAGGTGGGTGAACAGGGTATCAACAGAGAGGGGCTGTTAACAGGAGCTGAAGGCTGAAGTGAGGCTTTTCCCACTGAATTCAGGGCTGGGTTTTCTGATGTTTGGTTCCACACCTGGGGTCAGATTCCTGACATCTCTCAAGCTTGCTACCTGCTGAGATGCTGGGGCACCAGTGCTGCAGCGATTCCTGAAGGAGAAGCACTAAAATGCCTCCAGGTGCCTTTCAGAGGAGCCAAGAGCTGAACTTGCACTTTGTCAGGGGACTTTACCTGCACGGCCACCCCCCACCCCAGTGGGAAGCGAGGGTCCCTCTGTCCCCATCACTCTGGTCCCTGCGCTCCCTGACTGCAGCTCAGCTGCTTCCCCCAGAGCACAGAGACCCTGATGCCTGCCAGGGCCACAGTTCCAAGCCCTTCTCCTGCTCCAGCCCCGATTCCTCAGGGCTCAGAGAGAACAGAATCCTTTTCACACCTTTATCATCCTCCCGTTTGACCTTAATCTGCAAAGAGGCCCTGGGACGGACTATCAGTGTGCCACATGCTGTCTGCCGGTGTCACCCTGTGCACGGCATGCTGAGCAGCTGGCATGCTGCAGAGCCAAGGGGAGAGGACATGTGGGTCAGGATCACAGGGATGCCCACGAAGGGTTCACATAAGGCACCCAGGCCTGAGAGCGAGAGAGGGGCTGGTATGTGCCGCTGATGTTCTGCCTGGTGTATGCCAGGTATGCTGCCGGAGGAGCACACAAGCCCTGGAAGAATTTCCCTGGCAGGATGAGTGGGAACATTTAAATGGGACAGTTGTGTAACGGATCGGTATGTCAGCCCAGGGCTCTGGAAAGCTGCTTCCAACCCTGGTGCTGCCACAGGTCAAGTACAACCCTGGGAAAGGCTCTGCTGCACCTGGGAAGAGCTGGGGCTCTGTGGTGGGGGTGGGCACGCTCCGGGCATCACTACAGGGTCAGTGCCCATCCCCAGTAACAGCTGGGGCTGGCAATGACTCGGGCCAGGCACGTGCTGAGCATGGCAGGTCCCGTTTCCAGGGAGAGACCCTCTCCCCAACACAGGGAAACAAACCTCAGGGTGAGCAAGGGCTCTGCCTGACCCCAGGCAGCTCGGAGGTGGCAAAGCGGGATCTCAGCACATGAGTTTGGCAGAGCCCAGTGCGCGCTCTGCTCTCACAATCCCACACCCATCCCACTGGAGAGGGCAGGGGTTAGTGCCGGTGCCTGTTCCCAGCTGGAACGGGCTTCATGGGAGCACGGGACCTGGTGCCCAACCTCTCTGCCCTGGGCTTGCACCCTGCCTCTTGCAGGTGCCTGTCACGAGCCCTGTGCTGTTCTGGCTGTGACGCAGGGCCAGTGCCTCTCTCTCCTCACCTATTGTCTCCGGGTCGTGTTTTTGGGTGGCATCGGCATCACGCTGAGCAGCAGGTTGGACCGAATCCTTCACCGGCTTGTACGTGAGCGGCTGAAAGGTGGGATCGATTTCCAGGATCAGCTTGTTGAGACTCTCTATTGATATGTCCAAGGTGGGAGACACCACCTGAGCTTCAGGATCCGTGCCGGTGTCCTCCTCTTCTTTTGAGTGATATGGGGCAGTGGGTCTCTCCAAAGGGGCATCATGCTGCCCCTTCCCCTGCATGTGAGCCGCCACGTGCTCAAACATGGGGTGGGCTCCATACAGCCCCCCGCCAGGAAGCAGGTGTGTATTGGCACGCACCATCATGGGTGGGTCAGCCCAGCGCTCCGAGGAGTAGTAGGCGTACTTGATCGGCAGCGCGGAGCAGCCCGCGTACCCCACCGGGTGCAATTTGCTTTCCCCCTGCGAGGAAACACACACGGTCTGTCCAACACGCAACACGTGGTTCTGTATGACCTGGGACATGGTTCGGTTTTCTGGTTTGATGGCTTAGAGGCCAAGGGAATCCTCCTCCTCCTCCTCCTCAGCTCCCCTTCTCCACCAGGACCTCAGGCCTCTTCTTCAATCCAGCGCCTCAGGCGGAAGAGGAATCTGAGGAATGCAGAGAGAGGAGCGGTTACACATGCCCAGGGCAGGAGCCGACCTCAGCGGAAAAGTCTATAAACCGGGGATTTGGAGCGCGAAGCTGGAATTCAGCTCAAAGCAAACACCCCGTCCTGCGCCGCCTTCCCGCCCCCCAGCCCATGCCTGGTGCCACAGCGCAGCCGGATGAGGGCACGTAGACTCATCTGCCATGGCCCCTCAGGATTTGGGAGCTGAAAACCCACCTTCTGCTTTTCTTGGGTGAGAATAAAATGAGGCATCGCTCGAAAGACCTCTGCATGGGACCCTGGAGGGACACGGGTGGGCAGCGAGCCCAGCGCCACGCAGGGCCAGAGTGATGTTCTGCGAGCGGGTGAACTGAGCCTGAGGGTGAACTGAGCAGAGCAGGGTGAGCCCAGCCAGATGCACTGTGCGTGCAGCTGCTCTCACTCAAGGCGCTGCAAAGGGACCCGGTTGCCATTCAACTTTGAGTAGCCTCCGGCCCCGCTTTAGATGTTTTTTCACTAAAAACCCAAACTCACACAGGAGCTTCCCTTGAGGGGTGCTGGGTGCCAGGTCTCAGCACACTGTTTGGAAGTGGAGAAGTTGTCCATCAGCAAGCATCATCCCCCCCGCCCCAGCACTGCTCTCCCTTGCACCCATCAACATGGCAGTAGCTGCCGTCCAGCAAACTGCCGCCCACAACACTGAGGGAGCCTGTCCCCTTTGTCCCAGGATGGGGAAAACATCCCACTCTGTACCCACTGTGGTAGCCAAACCCAGCAGCTCATTGCTCAGGGACATCAGAGCCAAGCACACGCCTGCACCAGAACTGCACCCGTGGGCACTGTGGCACGTCTGGAGCCAACGGCTGGCAGGCAGGAGTTAATCGGGGCTCCCTCCTCCACATCCTCGGTGAGGCTGGTGCGTAACCTGTACAAACATGGGCTGCGCTCAAGAAAGGATCTGTCCCTTCCTGCCTTGCTCACTCGCTATCGCAGGCTGATTAACTGGGGAGTCACAGGATTAGGAGACATATTGCTTTGGGGCGGCCGCTCCGTAACTGCCCGTGGGCAAAGGCAGGGACTCGGGGCTGGCGGGTGCATCATGTCTAGTGAGCAGTGACTAATTGCTGTCAACAGCTGCTATGGAGGTGGCTCAAAACAGGCCAGTTTGCCCTCAAATTATATAACCCCGAGGAAACCTCTCCTCTTGCTGGGTGATACCCGGGCTGGAAGGACTCAGAGGACGTGTGGAACACTGTGGCTCGCAGCGCACGGCTTGCAGCATGGCTGTGGATCATGCATCACCCCAGCTGATGCTCTCAGCAGAGCCAGAAGAGGTTTTTCAAGAGCTGCAGAAGTGAGTAACTACTTCAAACCCACGCAGCCTCCTCCCAGCCTGGAGCCCACTGTGTCAGCTGAGCCACTGGTGGAAAAGTTACAGGGCTGGGAGGCAGCTCTGTAGGCACCAGGACGTGTCCTGCACCGAGGCTGGTGCCACAGGGCGGAAAGCAGGGAGCTGTGGTGCCTTTAGTCACAGGTCGCACACACAGCATGTGTGTGGTATGACATACATGCCACGTCCTTGTAGTCTCTGGACACATGGGTCCAGCCTCATGCCCAAGCCAGGCCTGCTGCACCAGCGATGGCGCAGCGTGCCATATGGGCACTGGGGTCGCAGGGAGCAGCCTGCCCACCCTGGCTCTCCTGCCTCCGAGCACGCGTGTGCCATGATGCTGCAGCATGGTGTGAGGCTGGGAGGGAGCGTCTGTTAAAGACAAAGAGTCATTCCAGGTCAGAAACACGAGCTAGATGGAGTGAAAATTGGATTCTCCCCCGGGGAGAAGAGCTGCCTGGCTCCAGTCGGCGTCCGCAAGACAAGGCTGGTTTTAATTTAAGTAGGTACAGAAATAACGTGCAGCCTGCATGGGCCGGGACTGTCAGGGGGTTCCAGGAGCATGCACGCAACAGCTTCCCTCCTCTCATGTACTCCTGCCCCAAGTTTTTGATCTCTCTCATGCCTGACGCTGCCAGAATTAGCCTCCAAACCTCATTTCTCCTCCCTTCCCTCCCTGAATCGAAGTGAGAGGGCTCCCAGGCTCTTCACAAGAATTTGGAGCCTGTTCTGCTCTGAGGAGAGAAGGAGGAGAGGGCTGGGGCGAAGGAGAAGGTTGGGATGAAGGAGGAGAGGGCTGGGGCGAAGGATCCTCAGGAAAGACAAATGCTGCCCGCAGACATTGGGATTTTCTGAGAGGACCAGAAATAGCAGTGCCCTCCCTGCCACCAAAAGGAGTCGTCTCGGGGTGTCAGGAGAGGCTGGGGGCTGCAGTCCCCAAACAGGGCTGGGTGCAGGGTCTGGAGGGCTGCCGGTGCCTCCCGGGCAGAGGTGAGAGGAGCAGCGTGCCCTTGAGCTGGGGCCAAGCCAGACACACCCCGACACATGCGATAAGCACTGCATGCCCTTCCCAAAGCCCAGGCACGGCCCGGCACAGCCTGGCGCCCAGGGCCACGTTGGACCGATCCCTGTGGATCCTGCACTGAGCAAAGTCCCTGCGC
This sequence comes from Hypotaenidia okinawae, assembly GCA_027925045.1. Taxonomy (NCBI): domain Eukaryota; kingdom Metazoa; phylum Chordata; class Aves; order Gruiformes; family Rallidae; genus Hypotaenidia; species Hypotaenidia okinawae. Next base: position 5,053,132 of record BSDF01000024.1, read on the forward strand.
AGCCCTGTCCTGGCCTCGGTGGGAAAGAGCGTGGGGAGCGCAGCACAGACCCCAGCCCCAGCCCTGCCTTGGCTTTGGCAGCGCAGGCAGGGGAACAGCGATGCCGAAATCGCTGTGGCTCAGTTCTCTGGCAGCTGCACATGCAGAGCCCTGGCTGTGCCGCGCGGCTGTTCGGAGCCAAGACATCTGAGCCGGGACACAGGCTCCTTCCCTCTCTGCGCAGAGACCCCAGAGCAAGAGCCCCAGCTGCCAAGCCCGGGTTGTTTTTCCTTGTAACTCGAGCCCCGGGAGCCTCCTGGCTGATGAGTCTCTGGCACATCCCCTGCCCAGGACCAGCACACGGGATTGCTAGGACACCCAGGAGTCACAGAGCTCGTTACACCCGGTTTAATGATTCTGAGGTGACTCGAGATTATCAGGGTGTGCTGATCAGGTCGAGGAGAAAAGCTGCCCTAGTTACGCTGTGTTTTGCCTGAAAAGCAGGGTGCACGGCGGTATCCCAGCAATATTAATTAATTAACCTCCAGCCATGGGGCGGTCAGGTGCTGGGAGCAGGAGGCAGCCGGTGCCTGGGGAGGGGCAGCCCACCCTGTGTCTGGGAAAAAGCAGGGAGACTCCTGGATAAAGCCCCCTCCTTCCTCATTCAGACAAGTATAATTAGAAAGCTCAGCAGCAAAATGAAGCCTTCATGGAATCCAGGCAGGGCATGAGCTCTCTGTGTTGGATCAGCCCCAGGAGCCCTGCGATGGGGCAGCAGAGTGTTGCCACAGGAGGATGCCGTGCCAGAGCAGTGAGGAGCACTCCATTGCAATCCAGCAGCATGAGCCAGCCCCCCCAGTCGCCCCCCTGCACGCAGCCCTGTTCATTATTCATTGAGCAACGTTTTGGACTTCTGGAAGGGTCTCCAGGGTTTTGGATGAAGGAGGGTTATTAGTAATGTTGAAATTGCTCCTCCAAAACCTCCCCTTCCCACTGCCACACTCCCTTTTCCCTTCCCGGGATGGCTCTTTCCCCTTTGGACAGAGCTTCTCCAGGTATGAGACCTGCAGAGCCCAGTGCCCAGGGAGGATTTTCCTTCCAGCCCTTTGCAGGGTGGGCAGCAGTCACGGGAAGCTCAGGGAGGGGGCTGCAAGCAGAACATCTTTGGGTGTCTGTCCAAAACCAGACTAAATTAGCTCATCCTGGGAATGTTTGAGAGGTGTTACGGGAACGTGAGGCTTTCTAGACACACGAACAAGCTCCTGGGAGCACCAGGCTGGCTGTTTCCCTGGGGAACTCATGGTCACATCTCACCTCCAAGCCCTGGCAGGACCACACGAGGCAATATCGTTATACACAGAGCTGTGGCATCAGGCAGCTTCCTGGCATCTCAGAGATGCCAAGGGATGGGATGGGACAGAATGAGACAGGAGCTGCTGCACGGGGGCTCTGCAGGCTCTGAAGGATGTTGTGTCCCTGCACACCCGCAAGAGTGTACGGCATGGCAGCCCAGGGCTTGAAACTCGGTGAAGCATCAGACCATGCTCCGTCATCTCAGGGGTACAAACAGCACAAGGTGGGGCTGGATCCCTCCCTCCCCTCCTCAGACCTCCCTGCACCAGCAGCGTATCTGCAGTGTCTGGCCCCACCATCCCAACGCTCTGCTCTCCTCCGACCAGGACGGCTCCTCAGGACCTTGGGTTTGGTCTCACAGCATCTCTTGCACCGCCCCTGCTGACTGTTGCGGATTACAGTGGTACCTCGTCACCGCAACGGGTGTGCAGCCAGCTACCTCCTCCCGCGCCCTGCACAAACTGCCGCCTCCCGTTAGTCATGCTTCTCGCTACCGCGTGGCACCTCTATGGCCTCTGGGCACTTGAGCAGACTGCAGCACCCCTGGCAGAGCCGGGACACAGACTTGTGACCTAAGCCCAGCCCCACGGGCCGAACTGACCCCCAGCACAGTCAGTGAAACACCTCACACCCCTCGCATGGATGTGACATGGACATCACAGACAGGTTTCACACCCTGGGTGAACAGGGAAGGTCACGGCTAATGAAATACCCCCCCCAATCGCCGAGAAAGGGCTAAAGCCTTCCCCTGGGTGATAAGCACAGCCCCGGCTCCCAGAACATCCTGCAGCTTTCCCCACCCTGGGTCCCTGCACCGTTGGGAGCAGATGTGCCTTGGCTCATCCCACCCCAGGTCTCTGCAGCAGGTCTGCCCCCGGGCACGGAGCAGCCACCAGCTGAGGGCAAAGCAGAAAGAGAAGCAATGAAGAGAGGAACCGACACAAACCAGCATCAGGACAGAGGATTAAGGGGAGGAAGGGAAAGGCAGAGGTGGCCCCTGATGTGGGACTCAGTGGGTACCTGAGCTGCGGCTGCTCGTAACCTCTCCTGTTCACCGCTCCTGCCACAACTCCTTCGGCAGCACCTTGGGCTCATGAAACCAGAACAAGGGTGAGTCTGTGCAAGGACTTAGTCCTCTGGGAGCCTGGGATTTAACAGGAGCCCAGTCCCTCCCACCTGGGCTGAGCTTCGCTCGCCGCCCCCGCCCCGCGCAGGGTGCAGCCTGCTCGGGCCAGGTGTGATGCAAGAGGGAAGACCCAGAGCAGGGATACAACCCCAAGCAGCTCAGAGCTGGCAGGAGACCAGCTGCCTCCGACGCACGCTGGCACAGGATGGGCAGAGGCAGGAGCTGCTCAGCTGCCCTGTTTGTGGAGACAACTTTTAGCTGGCGCAGAGCAAGGTAACTCTGCCCAGAGCAGCCACAGGTGGGATGTGACAGCAGCACAGGGCCAGGTCCCTGCTGTGCCCTCACAGTCCCACCCGAGTCAGCACGAGCCCCCCTGCCATGGCACCAGCCCCCCCAGCTCCTGGGGGGAGGGCAGATGGGGACCATGCTCCAGCCTGGCTCTCCAGGCATCAGCTGTGAAAATAAGCAAGGGAGCAAAAGCATGTGAGCCCCCCCCCACACCCCCCACCCTGGAGCTGAAATATTGCCTCGAGGTGTCCCTCCTCTCTGTTCCTCTCCCCAGGTTCCCGGTACAGAGGGCATCCATGGGCCCCTTGGGAGGATCAGCTTAGGAGGTTGCAGGCTGGCCCTTTGTTACTGTCTCAGCGATAATACACTGCAATAATGAGTGAAATTGGTCTAATTCAGTGCAAAGGGGAAGAAGCAACCTCCCATCATGTCTGGCCAAAGGGCGCTGGTGGCTTCCAAAGCTGCTCTGGCCTGATCTACAAAACCAGACACAGGTCTGCCCACACCCTCAGTGCAATGACCGGACTGGCCTGTTACAGGGAGCGGAATAGAACGTATTTAAAGGCAACTGTGTCTCTTAATTCGTGCTTGAGCAGTGCCCAGCCCTGAGCAGCCAGCCTGACTGCTGCACTTAGCATTCCTGCACCGGGAATGGGCCATAATAAATAATCCCCAAACGTCTTTTTGGATGGCTGAGCCCTTTGGCTCGAGCGCTTCTTCCAGCTCCAGTGGGCACAGAGCCAGGTAGCAGCCAGCAGCTGTATAGCTGAAATACCCTTTTTCAAGGAAACTGCCTATTCTGCTGCCCATAAATGCTTTCTGCTCACCACAGCACTGCCACACTGCCGAGAGGTGCTTGGAAACGTCCCGTTTTATCAGGAAGTACACCCCATAAACTCCCTTCCTTTAAATTCCTGCACCGCACTTTACAGCCTTTCTGAGGTTGGATTTGTCACCAGCGGTTGGTTTTCTCTGCATCCCTGAGCAAACTGCTTCATGCTGCTGGCACAGCCCTGGTCCCTCCTTAACGTCTGCGGGGTTGCTGTGTTTGTCACCTCCTGGCACAGGCAGGATTTGTAACCTTGAGGATGCTGTTACCGCACACACATCACTGGGGTGAGACTCCGGCTGAAGAGATGATGGGGAATAATGCTGGGGAACCCAACACTCGACCTGAGCACCTCCTCTCCCATGGGATGCCTGGGCAATAGAGGACTCTCCTGTCAGCAGTGTAGGAAGGGAAGGCTGTGGGGGCGAGGAATGGGTCTGGCCACAGGAAAAGGTGCCTTCAGGCTCTGGTCCCCTCGTTGGCAGCTTGTGCTTGGCACACACCCAGATTTGGGATGTTCTTCGTAGGGTTTGCAATCCTGCTAAGCTCAAGCCTTCGTCAGAAGGTGAGACCACGCTTAGGGTATCTTCTTGGCTGAGCAGCGTGCGGGGGTGCACACCCCGGAGCGGCCCCGTGCTCCCACCGCCCAGCCCCAGCGCGGCTGGTTCATCCCCACCTGACCGATGAGATCAAAGGTGGCTGCATGAAGCTGTGCTGGCACCCGCGAGAGAGGCGCTTCCATCGCACCGACACCTTTCGCTGGGCTGAATCTACATGAGCAGACGTGAAGCGGTGAGGTAACATCCAGTCTTGTCAGCCCCTTGGCTCTGTCCTGCCGTGACGCAATCCCCTCTGTGTCACAGGACTGTTGCTGCTCCTGGCACTTCCAGAGCAGAGAGAGGAGTCTGGGTTGCTTTTCTATTGCTGCCTTCAGCCTGCAGCACTGGCGTTCATGGCTCTGTGCATTTCCATTGGTACTGCATAAGGTGCTTGGAGATGTCCTGGAGGAGCCAGTTGCTATAGAAAATCTCTTGTTTGTGGCAGTGCTGCTGAGCTCCTGCCTGGTCTGAAGTGCGGAGACATTGCATGACCCCTCCAAAAAAACCCCAAACCCAACATTTTCCTTTGGCTTCGCTGGTTTTGCAGCAGCACCAAGACATTCGTTGTCTCTTTCTCCAAGCCATCACATCCTTGTGCTCTCTGTACGCTGGAAGAGCGATGGGAAAACCCCCCAACAAGGCGGAGGGCGGGATGTTGTGCACTGCCCCATGGATCGCTGCCCCCCAGATCGCTGCCCCCCTGTAATGCACATGGACTTGCACAAGGACTCCGCAACCCCAACTCCAGCCTGGGTCACGCTGAACTTCCTGAGGATGGTTTGTATTTAAGCAGCAGCCCCATGCACCAGGCACTGTGCAGATGCACCTACACTCAAGTGAAAGCCCCCCACGAACACGCCTCTGCATCACCCCGGATTTTCCCACCCTGAAGGCCCCAAACATCATTAGCATACAATGTACCCCCACGCCCTGGGAACACATCTCCATACCTGCCATGGGTAAGGCCCTGGCGATGCAACTCCTCCCTGTCGGAATGGGATGGGTGCTGAGCAGCTGGGCGATGCTGCTTCTGTCCCCAGGAGAGCGGAGGGGAACTGGGAGGAGTGGGATATGACCAGGAGTCACGGTGGGTGGCTGGAGCTGGCCGAGGAGACCCAAAGCGGCTGTAGGACAGGCTGCAGGGAGCCCCTTCCCCAGGTGTCTGTGACCTGTCTTGGGATGGCTGCTGGCAGGTCTGTAACTCCAAGCTGAGCGGGGGCTGTTGGCAGAGCAGAGCGGCTGTCCCAGCACAGCAGGCTGCAGGAATAAAGAACAAAGGTTTACTTCAAGCACAAGGGAGGCAAATAGCCGAGTAGTCAGGATCCTGCCGGTCCTGGGGATGCGCGGTTACTTGTATCTGGAATTGGAGCAAAATAAACAGAGATCTCAAGGAGCTGACCTGACGTCAGAGTGTTGCAGAGGAACAAACGCTGGTTCTGAATGAGGCCCAGGGGTGCTTCCCTGGGGCGCACCTGGGCAAAAGGTTACAAACTCCATTTATCACCTCTGCTTGGCGTGGAAGGGATGTTTCTGGAGGTGGGGGAGGCCTCAGGCTAGAACAAGGGACTGTCCTCCAGGTCTCTCCCATACTGGGGTGAGGGCAGCATCAGTGGCAGCATCCTCTATGGCCACCGCTCCTGGTACCTCCTGTGTCTCCCTGTTTCTTCACGAGAACGGACCTGTCTGTGCAGAGCGGATTGCTCTGAGCATGACGCAGGACGTGCTCATGAAAGGCAAAGTATTGATGTGACAGCTCAAAAAGAGCAAATAAAGGCGGTGAGGTGAGGTGAGCTGTCCTGAGCAGCCGCCCTGCCCAGCTGCCGTCTGAGAAGGCTCTGCCTGGTGTCCTGTGTTATGCACCAACGCTACTTCCCAAGGCCACATCCTGAGGCCATTGGCACGTGAGAGCAGAAGTGGGACAAGCAAGAGGTGAAGTGGCACCATGCCGACAGATCGGAAGGGACATGGGAAGTCAGCTGAGCCATGAGCCTGGGCAAGAAGCAGACCGCTGCTGTTTTCCTCCTCCTCCTCACCCCTCCAGCCTCCCTCCCTTCTCTGGGGCCTCCAAGAAAGAAGAAAACATGGTAAGCACTACAACACCTTCTGGAAAGAGCCGTCAAGGGCTGGGACCTTCCCAGGACCAATGGCCAAATTGTTAGAGGCAGTGAGTCCTGTGGGCTCCCAGGGAAGCCGCAGAGGGATGCTCAGCCTGCTTTGCACCCAACTGGACTTCGACCAGCACTATGAAGCGGTGCGGGCAAGGGCGAGGGCCATGACTACTCACCAAGGTATGGCAAAAGGTCCTGCTGCCACCTCCAAACACGCCCAGAGAATTCCCGAGCTGAGCCAGCCCCTTCTCCTGGTGTGGGAGCACGTGGGTGCGCTGCTCACCAGTGCTGTGCCCGAAGCACCCAGCACCCTTCGCGATGGCGTGAGCTGCCTGGCACAGGGAACTCAGGGACAGCGCGATGCTGGGGCAGGAGACAGCTTCACACCTTGGCTAAACCCCATCACCACAGGGCTCGTTTTAACAGCCACGTGTGCGCTGAGGAGACCTCCCTGCTTCCGAAGCCTCTTCAGGTGAGTCACCCTTTCCTGGGAACAAAACACATTTAGTCAGAAGGGTGACGAGGCCCTTGGATTCCCCCAGGGAAGATTCATCATCCCCAGACTCAAAAAGGACCTTTTGTTTTCCAGGCCTTGCAGCCAAGACTTCCAGACTGAGAGGGAAACCTCGGCGGCAGCCACGCCACGTGCCCTGGGAGCACCAGGAAGAGTCAGTGCCGGCTCTGAGCCCGTTGGGGGAAAGGACCAGCTCCCTCCATCCTGCAGGCTCTGGGGTGGGGGCTGCCTGGCATGCCCCAAGCCAGCAGATGTGTCTGTGCAGGATGCTACAGCCTGGAGCGTGCCAGAGGCATGGGTAGGGCTCTGGCAGAGCTCCCCACATCTGTCTGTACACGCTGGGTGCTGCGAGGACGTCGGCAGTCAGTGGGGGGAAAACTACTGACGTCAAGGATGAGGTGCCCAGCATGGGCATGGCTGAGGTGGCAGCACGGGGATGTTCCTATGGCCTCTCTGAAGGAATTGCCTTGCTCCCGAGGTGGAGCTCCAAGAAAAAGCCTTTTTTGCCAGCGCCCTGTGAATTGGGCAGCTCACTGAGTGCAAACAAGATAGGGACAAGCCCAGGAAGACAGCTGGCATCTACAGGCTCTGATCATGCAGATATTGCTCAGCACTTGGTGTCCCCACAGCCACTGCCACCCGGGATGCTCACCCACCCAGGATGCTCACCTCTGATTTCTGGGGGTGTTTTCTCAGAGGCTGGGGCCATGGAAGCAGCCAAAGAGCCCAGGGCAGCTCTGCAGCACGTGTCCACAGCTGCATTCTGCTCTCAGAACTGCAGAGTTAGGGACTGGAGTCATCTTCTCTGCCCAGCAAGCCCTGCTCCTGAGGCAGTTCTTACCTGATCCTTCCATCGAGGAAACCTCGCATGGGGAAGAAGCACACCCGTCTTGCCGTGGGGCATGAGGCAGCAGGAGAGAGCACAGGCTGTGCCACGTGCCAGAACCGAGACAGCGGTGTCCCAAACTTTCCTTGAAAAGATGCTTCCAGGACCCGCCCTGGCTAAAGCCATGAACAATCCAGTGTTGATGTAAGATGCTGAGTGAATCACAGACCCACCTGGTTCTCCACCAGAGACGTTTTTTAGCCTGTTGCAAGTGGCACCATCCCCTTACAGCCAGTCATCAGTCTCGTATTGTGCCTGGGGGGCATCACTGCCAGCCATGTCCTGTGGGACCCTCTGCAGGGTTGTCTGAGGGGGCTCTGCAAGCTGGGGGGTTCAGAAGGAGCCAGATCACGGGTGGACACCTCTGAGGAACTCGTTAGCAATGGCCTGGTACATAGGTTAGTGACATAGCTGTGGGGATGCTGCCTGGAAGCACCAGGGCTTTTCAGAGGAGCCTGAACTGGTGGCTCCCAGGCTGAGCTGCCCAGCAGCATGACTCGTCCTGGCCTGGGGAGCCAGACACAATCTCACCATTAAAACCAAAAGCTGGTTCAAGCTTTGAGCTGGCTGCAGAGCTGGGTGAAGCTTGTGGAGCTTCCTGGTGAGCTGGGGCTCCCTGGAAGGAGAAATCCTGAGGATGTTTGTGTGTGCCTGAAGACAAGGAGGGTCCTCCTCTGCAGGGAGAGACCCTCAGAGGTTGTGTCTCCTTTGGTGCCAAATCCCCAGCCAGCTAAAAGAAACTTACGGGTTTGAATGCAAATCACTTTGGGAGGGGACCCTGCAAAGCTGCCCCCACAACCATGCACCCCGACTGGCTGCTGAAGCTCCTTGGCATCCAGGCCCGGTGCAGATCGTGCTCTTCTCAAGCCCCAGCAGCAGCTGCCACTGATCCTCTGCCTGCCCTGCAGATAGCCCACCTGTGAGCAGGTGGCGGGGAAGCTGCAGCACGGCTGGCAGCAAGGGACCCCTGCGCTCACATACGGTGGGGTCCCAAGGCCTGTTTGGTTGGGCTTAGGGCTGTGGGTAGCCACATGCGAGATTTCGGGGAAGACGGGCAGTTGGACTGTAAGGAAGCCCCCTGTGAGGGCCCCTAAACGCTGGCAGGCTCCAGCGTGGGGGCGCACAAAGCTCTGCACACAGAGCCCAGCAAAGGCTCCTGAGCACAGGCAGGTTTGAGCTCCCTCGGCCTTCTGCAACAGCATCTCTGCACACAGGCAGCACGGTGAGAGGAGACTGACCCTCTGAGCCCCTGGCAGCGGGCGGCTGAGCAGCCCCAGGGAAGGGATCCACCGGGTGCTGTATGGAGAAGGAGGAAACACAGCCTGGCTCTTCCCTCTCTGCCCGACCTGCCAAGTGTCCTTCCCGGCGCAGAGCTGCCCTTTAGACACATACCACCGATGGCCCCGTTTCCAGGAAGGAGACTCCTGCAACCCCAGGGTACAGACCATGAAACGGCTTTTGTCTTGGAGCTGGCGTCTTTGTTATCAAGGTGAAGTCATCGGGAACGTGAACAATTGCTTTCCACACTTGCTTTTCCTCTCCACAATCAGCCTTGTTTGCTCAAGCTGCAATGCCCCAAGCCCCAACTGATAGGGGTTGGCAATTTAGGTGAATTGCACCCATATTTGTTCAACGGAAAAACCTGTAAACCCTCTTGCAATAGGGGCAGGGAGGGGATGCTGGGCTCAGTGGCGACGTTAATTACAGCTAATGGCAGGGTGAGGAGGAACCCAAGGACAGACCAGGAAGGGGAAAGGTAGAGCCAAAGTATATTGAGGGCCTCCGGATGGGAGCAGCAGCAACAGGCTACAGAAGAATGGGCTGGTTATTGTGGGTTTACTGGGATCCAGCAGGTGAGGACTGTGGGTTCACTGGGATGCAGCGGGCAAGGACGGTGAGGTAGGTGAGAGTCACCTGGAGCTGGAGGGCTGCCAGGGGCTGTGAGTGGGATGGGCTGTGCCCAACTAGGCATGCGCACGTTTCCATTGTGGCTAGACCCTGAAGAAACCTGCAGCAGCCTCCCAAGGGCCGAGGATGAAGCGCTCCCTCAGCAGCTGTTCCCAGATCTCCCCAGCAGAAGGATCAGGATGAGCTCTTGGGGTCTGTTTCCCACACTGAGTACTCCAGTACTACCTGCAAAGCAGCACCTTCCCCACGCCGTGCTGCAGTGGGGCTCCACAAGGTGCTTGTTCTGCCTGTTTGCAGCCCAGGGAAGCAGCCGGGCTGCTGGGGTCATCGGCTGCTGCTGCTGCGTGGCTCAGATTCCTGGAGACCCAGAGACAATGAACCCATGGTTTATCCAACGGGAAGCATTGCAAAGGGCTGACTCACAGCTGCTGACACTTGTCACGCTGAAACACTTTGGTATTTATGGAAGGCTGCTCACATCCGCAGTGCAGGGTGCAGCGGGGCCAAGTGCTCTGCATGCTTTCTCCACCCCTCAATGCTGGTCTGTGTTGCCCTTGCCGAGCCCACGGGGCTCCTGGGCAGGACAGGCCCCTGTCCTGCTCTGCCCGTGGTCACCTCCAGGCTCCCGGGCTGGACAGGCACTCATCCCGCTCTGCCCGTGGTCCCCTCTGGGCTCCTAGCTCTCCATCTCTAAGGTAGAGAGGTGACTTTGTCCTGGGCAAAGCCCTTGGTACAGGTGCCATCTACTCCTGCCACACTTGTTCCAGGCTTTGCCCTGGGCTTGGGGATGCAAAAGGCTCTCTGGTCACTGCAGTAACCACCTAATATCACTGGCAGCTCGATGCAAAGCACCAGCACCCCTGAAACCTCCTCTGCAGGGCAAGCAAACACCCCTCAGACACCAGTCCACTAAAAATCTCTTGGTTTTGACATGGGGGAAACCATGGTTCCTCCTCTTTCAAGTGTTCCCCTCTGCTATTGTCCCAGCCTGCAGGAAAAGGAAGAAGAGGTCCCCGGGGTTCCTTCCTGCACAGAGATGGGGCTGCATGCGCCTGGCTCCTCTCCACACCGGAGCTGCACTGCGAGCAGGATCCAGCTGCCAGGACTGCCACAGCACCTTCCAGCAACGGTAAGCTCACCACAAGGCTGGAGGGAAGCAAGCTGCTAATGGACTCTAATGGAGACGGGTCAGTTCTCCTGGGAAGCAGACAAGCTGCCCTGGAGAGAGAAAAAGCGCCGAGCGGATCACTAGCACTTCCACGGTTGGTCAGGCTGTCACTCTCTGACATCCCTGGGGGTCACAGCTTCATCAAATTACAACAGAGGAAGATTTGCAGCTCCTGGCGTGACCACCAAGGCAGGCAGGGTGAGAAGTCCAGGTGTCAGTGCCACCATGTCAGAGGACTTGAGGTATGTCACATTCTGCCCCACCAGCATCCCTGCTTGACCAGGCAACACCAGCAGCTTCCTTGGCAAAGGAGCTCGCTGGTGGATCCTGGCTGGAGATGGACCCCGGCAGCAGGGAAAGGCCTGACCCACACATCCCTTCCCTCTTTAATGTTTATCCCACCATTAAGGATTTTCAGTGCTTTCCTTGTGATAAGGTTGAAAGTGTGTCATGGGAAACCAGAGTAAACCAGAGATGCTCAGCATTTACAAGAACAAGTCAGTTTGCCTCTGGTTTGGTTCATGAACGAGCACTTGCCTGTCCAAGGTGTCCCTCTGCCTCCTGCCCCACCATGCAGAAGCCCTGGTGCTACAGCTCATCAACCACACCACGAGCAAGCGACCAGCTCCTCAACTTTGGCCAAGGAACAAGTGGCTCCAAACTGCAATGCAGGTCATGGTCTATTTATTGATTCATTCTCATACCAGAGGAGCCACATTACAACTTCCCTGTTCAAGCGCCATGGTTTTGTGCCAGCAAAACAGGCATGAATATGAGCTCCAGACACTGGAAACATGTACCCAGCTGCAGGCTCTGCTCACACCTCGAGCATCACTGTACAATTCCTTCTCTCCCTCAGTAAGACATGCTCAGAGCTCTGCTCTCAGACCCTGAGAAGGCACCAGAGGAACACAGAATGCAAGTCTCCCACCTTGGCTTTCCCACTGCATCATTCACGGTTTGCAGAACTGGAAATCCTGCCTCAGTGGCCACCAGCAGCACGGAGGGAGCCAGGATTTACACAGCCCAAGTCTGTGTTTAAGAGAGAGGACACCGACTGCTGCCAAGAATGTGTTGTTTCTGGATTTCTCGGGCATTATCTGACTCCCAGCAGCAGCAGCAGGGGAGGGTGTAAGAATGTCCGAGGAAGATATGAGGATGTTCAAGCATCAATCCGAGCTTCTAGACCCTGCAAAGAAAACCCGGGAGGGCAGCGGCTGTTCCACTGACCAGGGTACCACGGCTCGGAGCAAGAGGTGAAGCTTTTTTGTGGGAGAGCACATGGAGAAGCCCATAAAAGGGGGGCTCGGTGTCCCGGCTCGACGCAGCTCCCGCCGGCTTTCTCCCAGCAGAGTCGGACGGTGTATCCGTCCCTTCGGGCTCACGGCGGGGCGGAGCGGGCCCGGCGCCGCGGGATGCTGGTGCCCTCCAGCGGCAGCGGCCCACGGCAGCCGCGGGAGCGCCGGTGTTCGATGGATGCGGGGCTAGCTCGGAGCGGGCTGAATCCGCGCACCAGCCCCGCTCTATCACAGAGGTGTTTCCTACGGAGAGGCTGCGTGGCCCTGCCCACGCCGCTGCGGGTCCTGCCCGCCGCTGCACCCCGCAGGCGCCAGCCCAAGGCACCGGCACCAGTTACGGCTTCGGAATGGGAACGGCCAGGCTCTCCCTCCTGCGGGACGCCGGGCTGGGCCCGGACACTCTCCCATTCACCAGAGCTCCCTACCTGCACCGCGCCTCCTCGAAGCCCGGCGCGCCCCGAGGGCTCCGGCAGCTCAGCGCTCCTCGAGGTCCTGCCGCTGGCCCCTGCGCCCGACGCACCAACAGCCCCAGCGCCACGGGCCCGGCGGCGCCGCACAGTCACGGCAGGGCCCGAGCTGAGGGCACGGCTGCCCGCGGCCCCACAGCGCGGCCGCAGGTGCGAGGGCAGCGCTGTCTGAGAGCGGCGCCCACAGGGGCCGTGCCCACGGGCCCGGCGGAGTGGAGCGGAGCCACCGCGGGGGCAGACGGGTCGGCAGCTCAGAGCAGCGGAGCTCCCGGACCCCAAAGAAAGGCCACGGCCACCGCACAGCGGGGAGAAACAGGCAGGCTGGGCTCCCGGTCTTTAACGCGCCCTGGGCCGCTCCCAGCCGCGCGGGTGACGGCGGTCCCACGCCCCGCTGCGCTTCCGAACGTGCACCGCCACGTTCCCGCCTGTTCCCCCCCACCCCGGGCGGGAGTGGTCAGGCCGGGTCACGTGGCCCTGCGGAGGCGCCTCCCCGGTTCTCGCGGGCGCACGGCGTCGCGCGGTTCTGCCAGGGGGCAGGGAGAGGGTGGAGGGCGCCTGCGCACGGGGCCGAGCGCGTGGGCGGCGCACGCGATGTGCACGTGTGAGTGCACGCGGGTGTTCGCGCCTCCGTGCGTCATCGTGCCCCCCGCCCCGCCCTGGGCTGCACGAGCCCGGTTGGTGCCGCCGCGAGTGAAGGGCGGGAGCGGCGCGCGACCGGGCCTCAGGCAGGGCCGAGCAGCACGCGCTGCGCTCTCTCCCCTCAGGCGGCGGGGAGGGAGGGAGGAGAATCGCGATAACCGTGTCGGGATCCGCCGATAGCACGTGGGCAGCACCGGCGGCACCGGCAGCGCCTGTCCGCGAAGAGCCCCTCGTGGGGGGTGAGGAAACACCCAGGGTAACTCAGCTCCCTGGGGCCGGCTGCGTGGGGAGGAGAGGTCTGGCCTGGCCGGAGCTTGGACACATGGGAAGGGGGATGCCAGCACCACCATGTGGCACCACCTCCGAGACAGCACAGGTCGGCTGTCGATGGGGTCCTGACCTGCCTGACTTGCCTGTCTGTGTTCAGCATCACAACATGGGGCAGGTTGTGAGTAAAGCACTGTTACCCCTGTGCCCTGCGGAGCTGGGCGCTCTCCTGCCTACCCACAGGGTGTTGGGGTTCATCTCTGAGAGGCGAGCGTGTGTTCCTCTTGTGCCCTCCAAAAGCTGCCTACTCTGAGGTTTAAATTATTGTCATTTTTGCATTATTTTTTCATTATTTTTCTTATTTTGTATTTAATTTGTGCCTGGAGGCCATAGGATGCTCGGGTCTGTGCAAACACAGTCATGCCTACAGAGTTTGCAATGCGGGCAGACAAAGGAGGAGGGAGTTTAAATGATATCAGCCCCATTTTATAACTTGGGAACACCGGTGACCGCTCAGCGTTTGGGATGCCATGGGAATGTGTGGTCAAATGGGGAAGGGATGTGCCTCCTGAGTCCTCAGTGGGGGGCCGGGGCATCAAGGCTGCTGTTCCTGCAGAGCCAGAGAGAAAGAAGTAGCTGGGACTCACTGAAACAGGGAGGAATCGGTTCGCAAAGCCACGCCGAGTGCTCAGCTCAACTCAGCTCAGGGATCCCCCAGGGTCTAGAGCATGGAGTGGGAAAGCTTTGGAAAGCACTGATGTGCTTGGAAAGCTGGTGCCAAGAGGGTGGTTACCAGGAACCATGATGCAGCCTTACGCTGCCTGTCAAACCCTGGATCATCGCGTTTTGCAGGGAGAGTCGGGGGATGTGCATTGGGTGGCAGCACCACTGCTGCAGCAAGCACTTTGCCCGGAGAGGGAGCTCCAGGAGATGGGGCAGGTAAGAGATGTGCTGACCCTCTGCTCAAGTTCTTTGGCATCGCTGTGTTTGCTGGCAGCAGAAGGGTTTGGAATCGTGGAAGGGTTCCTTCACTGGAAACGGGTCCTGTGCGGGCGCTTTGGGGTCTCTCTGCAGCTGGAGGAACAGCAGATGTGGCTGCTCGATGGGCAGACCCAGATCACTCATTATTTTGGGGGCTGCTCAGACATTTTCTAGAAAACAGCAGGAATTCCTGGCTTCCTGCATGTGTCCTGGATTTGAATGGTCTTTGGCAAACGTTCAGCGAAACGTGTTTAGGGCCGAAAGGGGATGGATGCCTGGTGCTGTTTCTGTCGTGCGCATTCTGGTTTGCGGGGGAGAGGCAGGTTGGCGGCACCTCGGAGAACAAAATATCGAAGTGTTTTTGTATGGGGTGTGGGGAAACTTTCCTTGATAACAGATTCGGTGTCACTGCGTGTTTATTTCTTTTAAGGTTGGGGTGGGTGGAGTGTGGGCTGTGGGCTGTATCCCTTTCAGGTAAAAAAGCCATCTGCTTAGGCGGCGCGGTCTTTGTTGTTTTTGTTCATTTAACTTCTGCAGAAAGCCACAAAGAAGGGATTTCAAACAGAGGCAGTGGCTGTTGGGGCTGGCTTTGTTGCAGAGCCCTGCCACGCACCTGCCTGGTTGGTTGGCCAGCGGAGTTCCCTGGGGTGAATGGGACGGTGTATGGCCAGGCCTCTCATAGGAGCAAGCACTGGAGACAGGGCAGCTGGAGGAGTTGTGAGGGATGTGCTGAAAGGAGCATTGCCCCAGCCTTGGCCTCCCTTAAAAAAGACAAAAACACCCCAAAAGCGTATGAAGTTAAATCATGCCTCGGAGGAACACTGGGGAAGTGTCGGCTTCACAGCGAGAACATCCAGGGGTTTGGCCAACCCCTGGAAGAAGTGGCTGAAATAAACATAAGCACGTGTCTCCATCCTGGGAAATGGGCTCATCCTGTGGGTTTTCCTGTGTCCCTTTCCCCTGACAGAGGCAGGAATTGCTCCGTAGCATAACACCTGGAGTTTGTTGGTCCCGGTGGCCTTAGAGGGAAGCACAGACTCTTGCAGCAGTCAGTGCAGGCACTGTCTGCTGTGGAAATTTCTGCTCTGAGTTCTGCCAGCTGCAGGTTTCCTACCGTGCAAAATTTACACCTTCACTCTGTGTGTTCTCACTTGCGGAGCAGTGACTAAGCCTTTGAGTCATCGAGTGAGGCCTTGGCTGCCACCATGGGGTTGTTTCTCCACTCATCTACAGGAGCTCAGAAGCTTGGGTTGTCCATTGTTTCGTAGTGAGCGAGGAGCAGCATGGGAGCTCCAGGGATTTGGCTCATTGAGGAGAAATTGCTCATTTTGGGAGAAATTGTGGTTATGCTCAAGCAACTGGTTTGCCTGGGGCTGCAGCTGCCAAGGGGCAGGTTCTGGTGCTGCATGTGACAGCAGAAATTGAGCTTTCCACAGGTTTGGGGTGGGAGGGGGGCTGATTAACAATCAGAATGAGGCCTTGTGGGGGAAAAGGAGTGTCTGTAAAGTTTGCTTGAAAAAAAAAGCTGCTTTCTTCATCTGCTTGACAAATTCCAGCCCCCTCGATGGGGAAGGGGCTGCCCTCTCCTCTGCTGCTGCTCCCAGGCCCTTAGGCAGCTGCAGCCCCGGTTCTCACAGGGTTGCAAGTGGTTGGAGGTGGATGGAAAAGGCCGTTTATGTGTTTCAGAGTTGTCTAGGAAGATTTGGGTATGAAGCCAGTGGAAAGTGACACCTGGAAGGTGACGTTTTTGTGGGATGATGTGAGAAACATGATGAAGTTGAGCATTGAATGTGCGTTACTGCAATCACACGGGCAAGGCATGGGTAGTCTGCTTCAGAGGGAGCAATAACGCAATTCAAAGCCTTTCTAAAAGCCCTTCAAGTACATTTAAATTCAACCAAACTCAAACATTTCTACTTTTTAGCCTGGTTGCCCACAGAAGACTCTTAATACGATCCAACTAATACTGTTTGAACCCACACCTTCATTTCTGGGGTCAGTTTTGCTGAGTTTTTCCCAGAGTCCCGGCTTGGTGGGCACAGGTTGAATGTCTGCAGTGGAGCATTTCTCAGCCGTTCCCACTTGGTGTCAGCATCTCTCAAGGCGATGGCCACGGTCGGTCCCCTTGGCTTGTGGATATACCTGGCGGTAAGCAGGGATTGGAGGTTTGGCTGGGAAACTTCTCCCAAGGAGACAAGGAGAGCATTTCCATCCCATGCGTGACTGAAGGCAAGAGGAGCAAAGGACGTGGAGGAGATTGTGTACCTGGTCTTTTCAGAAGTCCCAGCTTTCTGTCTCCATGAGGAGTCTCCACTGCTGCCTCCATCACTGTGTGATGACCAGGGTGAAATGGGACTGTAACCATGGACTTGTTCTGGATGTGCCATGGGTCTGGATGCGGGTCACGTGGAGCCTGGATGGGCTGCTGTGTCTTTCCAGAGGTTTCCTGGGGAGACTGACAGAGCATTGTGAGTGTCCCTCCTGTACCTGTCATGGCATAAAATCTGTATTTATTGTCTCCAGCTGGTGTCCTCTTGCAGGGAGTGTTTTCATCTTGGTTACCTGTCAATGAAGCTTCATTCTGTGGTGTGTTTCAGGCCACATGACAGAAAAACTCAACACATGCCTCGAGGAGGAAATCCCCTGTGAGGAAAGGCTCTTTTTGTGTTACTGATTGTGAAGGGAATGAATTTCCAAGCTGAGGATCACCATTGGCAAGGAGATACCTCCTTCCTCCCTAGAGTGCCATGTGGGATCTGTGAGGCTCGGCCATTTGCTGGCACCAGGAGGTCTCACATCCATGCTTCCACTTCTGCCCCTCTCCCACCATGTGTGCTCTGTGGCTGGAGGGAAGGTGTGGTGCTGCTGCTGTGCAACATGCTGAGACACGGTGTGGTGTTAACTGCACCAAGCAGCCTGGCCAGACCACGATCTCCAGGGAGGACTAAACCCCACTGGGAGAAAGACTAAACCTCCCCAGGGAGATGCTACCACCGCGATGTCAATCAGCAGGCTGCTGAGCTGGGACCTGTCTGCTCGGGGCTAGCTGTGCAGACTGCAGGGCAGTGTCCTGCGTGTGGGCAGGGCTCTGGGGTGGGCAGGGACCAGAAGCCCCAAGTCCTTGGAGTGGAGCAGAGCTGTTGTCTGGTTAGTGCTTCATCTCTGTGGCGCCTTGTGCAGGAGTGGTAGTGGCCGTGCTGCTGGGACAGGAGTGCAGTATGGCTCTGCAGGATGATGCTCCACCATCTCCTGGGGCACAGGATGTGCTGGCATGGTGGGTGCACCTCCGGCACCTGCAGCCCTTGTAATGCACCAAACAGGATGCCTAAGTGAGGAGGCAGGTTCTGGCAACATTTCAGGTCTCACTTGTGATGGTGTGGAGACCTTTTCTGGTGTTTGTTATCTGCAGCACGCTTCAAAACAGTCTCCATGTCTCTGGCTGCACGCCTCTTGGCTGTTTGTTCGGTTGTGCAGGCAGCACTGGCACGTGAGGCTGGTTTGTGGATGGGTGTGGAGGCCTGCCAGAAACTGCTGGCAATAGATGTTTTGATGAGTCTTGTAAGGATCCAGTTCCTTGCCAGGTCTGCTGCGATCCCACCCAAAGCCCGCTGGAAGCCACGTCTGTTGGGGTGCAGCTCCACGATGGTCAGTCACTCTCACCCTGCATGTGGTGGCATTGTGAAATGCGAGCAGAAGCGTTGTAGCTATGTGTGAACTCCTGGCAAGGCAGATGAGAACCTGTCTGTGAGGTGTTAACCTCTTCAAAGGAGCCTTGTGCAACTCTCTGTTGAAGAGCAGGGTTGAGCTGCAAAGAGGCAATTGCTGCTGGCTGCATTAGTCATCCAGAAAGAGACTTGTTTTTCCTTCTCCCCCTCCCCACCCTGGCATAGGGGTAAGAGATTCTTTCTCACTGCTTAGTGTGGCTGAAAGAAGAAGAAACATGTTATCTCCAAGGGAATTGGTCAGTTCTCTCCTAAAAACAGAGGCTGCTATTTGTGCAGCTCCATCAGTGAGATTTTGCTCTGGTCGACTTGATTTTTCCTGCGATAGCCCCCAGAGCATGAAACCAGTTCTGCTGGCAGAGCATGCAAATGTCAACGCATGTGTGTGTCTTCACTCCTCCTTCCACACCAGTGTTGGTCTCTGAACGCGTGATTCCCTGACAGTAAGATGCAAAGTGGTGGGTATTTGATAGAAACCTGCAAGATTGCACTGTCTGTGCTAGTCACACCGATAAACCGGAGAGTGCGGAAGCCTTTGTTACCATCCGCCATGGGGTAGCGTGGGGTAGTGCGCTCCTGCTCTAGAGGGGAATATTTAATTTGCTTTTCTTGTAATTAAATGTGGTAAACCAGAATGCCTGAATTTCTAGACCACAAGAAGTCCCTCAGGATTGGGGTCTGTGGAAGTCAGCAGTGGTACCTTGGTGAGACAAAGGGGGTTTGGATCCAGCTTGGCACCTTTGTTCGCAGACAGCTGGTGGGAGACAGGTTGCCTTTGTTGGGGATATGAGCTGGAAAAGTTCTGCTGTCCTTGGAAATGAAGGCTTGAAGGAGCCTTTGGAAAAGCACTTCAACTCCTGAGTCACTTCTGCTCGCAAAGATTTGATGTTTTGCTGCCTGGCTTGTTAAGGGCACTTTAAGAACCCCTTTTCCCTTCTTCAGAGCATTCGGCCGCTTGCAGTTTGGTCATTGTTTGGTCATTTGTGCAGCTACTGGGTTTTACATTCCTGTGTAGCCTTCAGGGATCTACAGATAGGCAAAAACTTATCACCCATGCGTCACCGCACAGGGCCTCTGCAGCAGCTCTGGGGCTTGCTGAGCCTCATCAGAGACCTGTGTGAAATCTGCCTGCTCTTGCTGCAGAGCCAATAAAACTCTTAGCATCCGGGAGAACGTACTAAGTGGTTTGTCTTTGCAGAAGAACACTTGGCTGCATGTGTTCCACTGGGATTTTACCTCCTCTCTTCTCCCACGTTGCACAACGTGAGGAATTCATACCAGCTTCCCAGGTAATGCAGAGGTTTTTCATCAAAGAAGGAACTAGAATCAATGTGAGTTCTGATTTTGGTACAGGGCTATGTACACAAGCGCTGAATCTTGGAAGGCCAGTTGGACTACTGCACTGGAAAGTTTTGGGCTTTTCCTCTCCTGCAGGCTGATTCTGAACATAAGTGTTGGCCTTCAGTCACAGAAATTTCCTAATAAAGCACATAATCGCTCAAGAATTAGGGTTTTGTCCAACAGTGGTCATCAGCACAGAAAGGAAAGGAAATACCTGCTTGCTATGTTATTTTAGACAATTGAATGTAAAAGAAACAACACCCAGAAACAAAGCAGCAGCAAGGGAAGTCAGAGTTTCAGTTCCTGCAGACCGAAGATTCGCATGTTGTTAGCAAAAACATCATGCCTCTGCCATGTGTGTTGTGGAGGTGAGCCAGAAGTGTCCGTGCGTGTTGGGACCTGAATCATATATTTATAGTGAGCTATGGCAGTGGCAGATGCTTTGTTTAACATCATAGAATCACAGGATGATTCGGGATGGAAGGGACCTTCAAGACAACCTAGCCCAAGAAGGTTTGGCACCCTGCGTGGGTTATACCTGTGTGGGTGACGCTCTCAGCCCTGCGAAGAGCTGGGGTCCTACTGAAAGAGAAAAGGGAGACATAACTTCCCATGCACTTTGCAACGGGTGAGACAGCTGCCCAGACCTCCATGTGCCTGCCTGGAAACTGGACATTCTACAAAATCTGAACATGTGAGGTTGTCATTTTGGTTTGAGGGAGGGGGCAGGATGGCTCCCATAACAGAACTAGGCACTGCCGTGAGCTGTCAGATCAGGCTGAGCTTCCTTTCCCTTACAGTAGCAGCACTGGAAACGGGCAGACATGGAAGTTGTCTTGGCCACATGTCCTTTGGGTAGAATTGCTCACGCCACTGCAGAGATTTGAGCAGGAGAAGGCCTGCTGGAGAGCAGGCATTGCCAGGTCACCCTTTTTTCCCCCTCTAGTCAGGCACCTTTTTTTCCACCTTCTCCCATCCTCTTTCTTACCTTTTTGTGCTTTGTGTTCTGCTTTTAATAGATTGCCACAAGGAACAACCTGCCCATTTTGGGAAGTGTGTGTACGAAGAACTCAGCAAAACCCTGTTAAGATCCTATCCCTTCGTGTCTCTCTTGTTTTTATCTGAAACCAGAGAGTTACTCATCGCATATGCCACTGCTGTCTTTTCCAGTCCCCTGAAGCATGCCCTCCCACGCTGTGGGCTGTAAGCAGGGTACAGTCTAGCAGTGGATGGTGCTGCTGTTGTTACATGCAGTATGATGCCATTTATCTGGTTGTTTTTCCTCATATTCCAGCTGCATGTTTGTGTCCTGTCCCTTGTGCCAACAGTGTGCTCTGAGCTTGTCCTGCTCTCTAATCCATTGGAAGCCTCAGCTCCTTGGGTTGCTCAGACCGTTTGATCCACTTGCCTTGAGGCCTCCAAGCTATTTGTGATGGTACAAAGAAGGGGCAGCTGAGGATGACATATGTCTTCCCTGATCCATCTTACAGCGGCTCGGGTAGGAGAAGGGAGATGCCCCTGGTATGGAGGAACCTACGACTGGACCCTTTGGGGGGTTGGTTGATGCCCCATGGGAGGTGGCCACCAGGAAAGGGCAGCTCTGCTGAGAAGCTGAGGAGGACTATTGTTGGCCATACAAGAAGTTCTCCCCTGAGATATGACACCTCCACCCCCAGACTTGTTCCATGTAAAAGAAGATGAGGGAGAGGAAACTGTAGCCCATTCTTAGCTATTCTGATTGCTGCAGAGTCTCCCCACCCTTCCTCATCACCGTCATGCATTATTTTAGGGTTTGTTTGCCTTGTCTCGTGCTGTCAAGTGGCAATGGCTTCCTGCCCAGGCAGTTACCCAGGTGGCACTTCAGAAATCACAGCCGTGCCCAGAGACACCGCCCCTTCACCCCTGTATTCATCAGTTCATTCACCAGTGAGGGGTGGGAACCAGCACCTGGGGCAGCATGAGGAGGGAGAGGATGAACCAATGCTTTATGATGGGTGGGAGCAACAGTATTTAGTGATGCCTCCAGTTTACCTCCCTCCCAGCCCAGTTTACCTCCTGCCCAGCCGGGTTTCATTTGGCACTGAGGGCTTTTAAGCCATTACTTAATACATATGGACACAGACCAAGAACTGGCAGTGAAGGAGGAAGTCTTAGCAGTGATATTTTGGGGGGACAAGGAGGAGTCCAGGGACTCTGAGGGACAATGAGGTTTCCCCAGTGATGTGGAGAAGTGATGTTAGGGACCTAAGAGTAGGCAGTAGGTGCCTCTCCTGCCTTTGATGTTGTTTATTGCAGACTGGTAGCGAGAGACAGGCTTTTAAATTGACTTTTAATGGACTTTTTAAAAATTAAAACTGAGACTTGTCCCAGTCCCCCAGTGTAATGTAAAAGGAAACTTCTTTTTCCCTGTTTTGCTAGTGAAAGACAATAAAATGGATTAAATCCCTTCTGGAAATGTACCTTTTGTCTATAGTAGAAGCTGCGCAGTGTGGCTGGGACGTTTGTGGCAGAAGTGCAACCTTGGATCACCACTCAGTAGGCGGAGTTTTACTGGTTTAAATCAGGGCTGGATGTTGGAGTCTCTGTTTCCTTAAAATTCAGGAACCTTCCTGGTTACAAGCTTGGTTCCCACTCACTCTGAGAAGCACAGGGACTTGTTAAAAGTGTGCAGCTTCCTGCAAAGCCTGAGCAGCGTTTCGTGCTTTGGGTGCTTTCATTCAGAGCTGCCGCTTCAGTAGACAGCATCTCCTGCATAAATGAGCTCCTGGGACTTGGGGCAGTTGAAGCTTCTGATCTAGTTGTGGTACATGAGACCTAATGTTTATTTAAGGAGATTTGGGGTTAGCTTCTTATTGCCAGGAGGTCTATTGTGGTGCTGTGGTATTGTGATGCTACTTATCGCTGCTTGAACCTCTGTGCCGGATGCTGAAACTAGCCTAGTACTTTCTAGGGAGAAACCATGAGACGCACCTCTTTTGGAGAAAGCAGAAATGGTCCTTAGCTTTGCCATTCCACAGTCAGGTTTCGCATCTTCTGGTTTTCTTTGAGGTTTCTTTCTCTTTGATTCCATGGTTGCAATTGTAAGAGAGAGAAGATTATCGTCCGTGTGCCTTGAGGTGTAAATTAACAGGGGGTGAGAAAGAAATGCTCTGTTTGCCTGAATCACACCATGTCAGCCTGTTTGAGTTGCAGAGCTGTGTCAGGCAGAGAGCTCATCTCAGCTGGTCAGAGAGCTCATTTCAGGTAGTCAGACAGAGAGCACATCTTGGCTAGTGTGGCAATTACTGCAACGTGCCAGTGATCCAGCCACCAGAGCCACGACTGTGGCTTCTCCCTGTGAACAGTAATAGGGTATTTGGGTACCGACTTTTTAAATTTAGAAATGCCCAATGAAAAGTTACGATCTATAGGCTGTTCACATACACTTGATGGCTACCTGTGAGTGTTCCAGTAGTGGAGCAGTGTTAAGGCAGTTGGCTTAATAGTTAAAGGCTGATGCTTAATTGGTTGATGACTTGTATAATTTATCAACAGATGAAGTAAAACAACTTTTTTCTAATTAGTTTGTTTTACACGCTTTTGTTCCTGCAGGGCAGTACTGATATGAAGCTAGGTTGATAACAAACAGCTCTTGACAGGACCAGAAGGGTAGGATATGAACTGCCAGACAAGTACACCCTGTGGAAGAAAGGCAATGGAAAAACAAAGGTATTTTAAAAAATTGTTATAATTTATTTTCATCAAATAGTAAAATACAGTCAGTTTTCAGACTTCAGTGGGAAATCTCATTAGGATCTTAAGCCAATATGAGCATGAGTCATCTAAGTGAGGAGTTTGTTCTGTCTATCAAACTAGACAAAAGCCCTGCACTTTGGAGTGACCTTCGGGGAGGCACTGGGTGCAGTTGTCCTGGGTGATGCTGTTAGCATCTCCTTTGTGTAGAAGCAGCTGCGTGTTTTCCTGCATAGAAGATGTCTGGTTGACACAGACTCCAGGACTTCTCAGACTGTTGAAGGGGAATGGGTACATCAAACAGGAACCAGTACAGTGCCATGTTTTGGTGAAGCAATTTTCCTTGCTAGAATAAGCTGAGTGAATGTATTTTGCATAAAACATTGTAGTTCAAGGAGTATGTCTTCAGGGTACATTCAGGTGTGTTTTTAACCTTGTATGTAATGCAGCTTTGCAGATATGGATACACACTAAGAATGTGTTGTTACTGGTGGAGAAAGCAGCCACGACACTGGGTTATCGGGTGTTCCTTGCTCTGGAAACATTTTGCTAGTGGCATGTCTTGCCTGAGTAAGGGCTGTAGGAACAAACCAAGAATAAATGACTCTTGGGTGTCAGTTGTAACCCCCTATTCCATATGATAGAGAAGCAGCACTTCTCTACACGCTGCATGGGTGTTACAAAGGAAAATAGGTCAAACGGTTGGATGGGGTTGGAGTTCAGCATAAACAGGTAACACGGAGCAGGATTTTTCATCCCGAATCCCAGTTCTTGGCAAAAGTCCCATACCCCAGAGCCAAATGGTTTATGAAGAAGAATTTAATTATAAAGGCAGACATCTATATAACTGGCAACATTGTTTCAAAAACTGCTAATTGAATTCTCTCCTTGAGAGACATGAGAGTTAAACTCAACCTTCCAAGTGATGGGTGTTTTGACCTGTGGTCCAGAGAGCTCCCTGTATCACTCCTAATGGATCCACACATGGTATTGAAATGAAATGTCTTTTTAGTAAGTGTGTTTTGCTCCTAATGGCTCTGTTGGAACACCGTTCACCTGCTGGTCTGGAGGGCGAGGTACCTGTGCTGAGCCATCTGCATTGAGCCCAGTGCTTGGCCAAGACCTCTCGCCGCTGGTGCCTGGCTCTGGGCAGAGCTGTGCTGTGGGTGCTGGAGCATGCAAATCAACAGTTGCAGCAGGTTCTCCGCAGCTGACATTCGGATGTCCCACCACAGCACTTCCTAGGGTGTTCATCTGTCGGTAGGAATCTTGGCTTTTGGAGTAAATACACCAACCAGCATTACGTTATTTCAAGGTCTTATTTTACGTGACAGTAATTTGTTGTTCAGCTGCTCGGTTCCTTTCAGATACATGACCCTGACAGTAATCTTCTATGCATGATGGCTCTTCACATTTAAATCAAACCACAGTGAACATCACCTATATTAGCAGTGACAGTATGACTGCAAAACACGTTTTTAATAGCTTATAAGTGAAACATCTATCTGACTTACAAACCAGCTGCTAAACTTCTTCTAGAAAGACACAATTGGGAAAGGAGAAGAAAACCCACATTTGTGTTTATCTCTTGAGGTCAGCAAGCAAATAGCACAGAAGGCCCCCACACGTATGTGAAAGTCAGCAGACCTTGTTCACAGCAGCCTTTAAAGCGAGGTTTGAGCTAGCTTCGGATGCTGGCGGACTGAAGTGGTTCACCATGGGTGCAATTAGATTGTGAATTTGAGTGTATTGCTCTAAGAAATGCATACAGACCTGCCCTGAGTTTGAATCTTTAAAATTCTGAGTATTCTGGCACCCGTCCACTGAAACACTCTAGCAAACAGACCCTCAATGCGTCAGGGGGAAGGATGACACTGGGACAGGCTGGGTGATAAAAATGCATTTTAAGCAGGAGTAGCTGTTTCTTAGCTGAGGTTTGGAAAGACATCAGCTATTTGGAGCTTGTGATTAACTTGTCCTTGTGCAAAGAGCCTGAATCTGAGTTGTGCTAGCTACCCCTGCCTCAGCCCTGAGCAGGCTGATGCCCTTTCAGAAGCTAAAGGAGACTTAATTTCCAGAGTGGAGCAGCATTTCTAAAGAATTCAAGTCAATGGGATGCACTAACTCTGCTTCTTTGCATGCATTGGATAGGTGAGACACCAGGTACCAGCATGGTGGAATTTGTGCTTTCCCTGACAGAGGTGAAGAGTTGCTGCAATAATATATGAAGCTACTGAAATGATGTATAGTATAGGTATGGATTTGACATTAGCTATGGAAGCTTCTCATGGGGGAAGGCGGTGCAGGGAGGCATGTTCTAGGATACTTCACAGCTTATATTGCATTAAGCTTGGAGCCTGAGGCCGCTGGTGCTGTTTTGTCTTGGAGACCAAGTCAGTGTGGCAGGGATCATTTTTGTGGACATGGAAGAGCAATAGAGTCTTGTTCAAAGCAAGGAAGATGCTCCTGGACGTTCAGCTCTAAAACAAGCAATTCTGTTACAGAGGCATCTGTTTCTCTGGGTGCTTGTTGCTTTGAAGGAAACTCTGCTATTTTGAGCATTTCTTATTTTGATAGGAAAGACTAAAATAAAGCTGAAATGCCCCTATAAATCTGGAGTCACCAGCCTCCCTGTCCCGTGCTTTGCTCTTAGTCACAGCTTTATTGAAGTTTCTCTGTCCATGGGACTATTGGCTAGTGAGGCTTGTCGCCTGAAATCCTTGAGGCTCCTGGGTTTTCCTCTTGCAGCTGCCTTTCCTACAGTAGTGGTGGATCTCACTCTACCAGTAATTCAGAATAGAGGAAGTGTACAAAACTACTCCAGCTTGGTCAGAGCCTGCCTGGAGCTTGGCTCATGGGGAGAAGGTAGTAGTTGTCTCTGTCTCCATGGCAAAGGAAAGCCGCCTGCTATCGCGGCAGGACAACTGCCAGAGGCGCTCCTGGCTCAGGCAACCCAGCTCCTTCAGAAGCTTGAAGAGGTCATTGCGGAATTTGACACCGATGAAGGCGTAGAGGAAAGGGTTGAGGCAGCATCGTAAGCAGGCCAGGGTGTAGGTGACATCATCCGCCATGTCAAGCTTCTTGCTCTCCTCACATGAGCTGGTGTGGTTGAAAGCTGAGATGGTCTTGGCCAACATGACGCCATTGTAGGGCATCTGGAAGATGATGAAGACAATTACCACGGCGATGATGACCTTGATGGCTTTATTCTTCTCAAAGTTGCGGGCTTGGAGTAATGTTTTGATGATGATGAGGTAGCAGACAGACATGACCAGCAGGGGAACTAAGAAGCCGAACACCATTTGGGACACTTTGATGCCGGTGTTGACGGTCTGCAAGTCGTTAGCGATGATGGAGCAACGGGGATGGTTGTCGTAGTTATTTATACCACTGTGAACCAGCTCAGGGGTTGAGAGGATGAAGGCCAGGACCCAAATGATGACACATGTGATCTTGCTGATGAATGTCATCCGGGGACGGAAGCGGTGGGCTGAGGCTGCCTGAACGATGGCAAAGTACCTGTCAATGCTGATGGACAGGAGGAGCAGCATCCCACTGAAGAAACTCACTTTGCAAATACAATAGATGGCTTTGCAGGTGGCCTCCCCAAAAAGCCAGTACATGGCTGCGCTTGTGGCCCAAAAGGGGAGGGTCAGCAGGAAGAGGATATCTGCCATAGCCAGGTTCAAAAGGTAGATGTCTGTCATGGTCTTCAACCTCTTGTAGTAGATGTAGGTGAGCATCACTAGCCCGTTGCCCAGCAGCCCTGTGAAGCAGATGATGGAGTACATGGCTGGGAGGAAGGCAGCACGGAAATTGCGGACCTCTTCCTTCTCGCACAGGATCTCAAACATGGTGTAGTCGATGGTGGTGTTGGTGTCATAGTCATCAGTGACATTGTTCCCATCACAGAACTAGGAGAGGGAAGAAGAGGAGTGTCTCGGGGGAGGTACCGTACCCCTCCATGGCTGTGTTGGGGGTTGAACCTGGGGCTGGCCTGTGGAACAGACAGTGCCAGCCCCAGGGACTTCCCAAGCATTGGCTCATGCCAACACCAAGGACAGACTTGGCAAGGCCTCGTTTCCCGTTGGTATGTGGGGCTTGGGTTTTTTTGGGGCTCAGAGTGGTAATTCCACAAGAAATGTTTAGTGCTTAGCCAAAGTAACACCTGCAAACCCAAACATGCAGCTGCGTTCCAGAGTGTTCCAGGGCCCGCGTACAGCTGTAAGTACATAGTCAGCTGTTGGATGAAATGGGAAAAGTAATATACCCCTCAGTGCTCTCCATCCCTCAGCAGGGACATTTCCTCTCGACTGACTCTGCTCGTGGGGCATTTTCTAACTTCATTCCCTCCCTTCTCCCGTGTGAGAGAACTCCTGCTGCTCCCATCCCCTTCTCACTGGTGACAGTGCTGGCAGCAGGCTGCAGTGGTCATGTCTGCAACCAGCAGCAACCTGGCGTGATGGGTGCCCGTGTTGTCCCGGGCTTGGCGGTCCTGCTGCCCCCCTACCCCCCAGCAAGGGATGAGCCCGCTGAGCAGCTGGAGCCGTAATGAGCTGGATGGGAAGGCAAAGCTGGAGCCTCCCTGGGCTGGTTTCTCTGCTGAATTAACAGAGGTGTCAATGAGATGGGAGGAAACACAGCGAGTGAAGCAGGAAACTCACTGCTGGCGTGGACACGTTGCCGGTGTCTCATTCAGAGTCCCTGCCCCTGATTTAGGTTCTGATTATTCTTGTTTCATCTTCCTACACTGCCATCATCTACAGGGCAGAGTGAACTTGTGGTGTCTGTGCCCTGCTTTCTTGTGACTTATTAGTCTCCAGAACCTTCTCTCCATTGCACAGAGATGAAAGGTTTCCCCTGGGTACCTCTGCCGGTTATCACTGAGGATCTTAGTGTACGCTCCATCTCAGGCAGAATGTCACCGCATCCTGCCCAGTTCCTGGAGGCATGCCACCAGAAGTGAAAGGGAAGAGATCAGGCCAGACAACTCCCCCTGCTCCATGGCGCATCTTGGAGAACTGGAGCTGGGGCCATGGTGGGGCTCAGGTTGTTCTGTGGTTGTGGGAGTGGTTCGGGAGCAGGACATGGCACACAGCTCAGTGCTGTGGGCTCTCCTTTCCGCTGTGGGTTTACCCCTTGTGGGAACAGGTGGAGGAAGATGCTGAACTCTTCCTCTGGGGCACGTCAGCTCCTCAACCCTGACTTCAGTTAGAGCCCAGGTATTAGTGAAGAGCGAGAGCTGTCTCTTCACACGCTTTCAGCGCAGGATGCTTTTGTCTTAACTGATAATGCTCGCTGTGGTGCTAGTGGGGGACTTTGTTCTGACAGTACATGCTCTCTTAAAATAGCAGCCTGTGTTGTTTTTCTTCTCTTTGTTTGCTTTTCCTCTGGCTCCTAGCACTGCTGCCTCACCGCCCACCTCTGTAAACGCAGGATCCTTGGTGCGAGCCATGTCCCCACACGTCTGCAGGGCTGTGGGTGGTTACTTTTCACCCATCAGACTTTGTGAGGTCCCTCTTTTCCCACAACACAAATGCAGCTGAATTTCAGTGGAGTTGGTTGTAACGTCTTACCTGAAAAATTAGAGGAAGGCTGAAGACAAGGGTGACCTTGAACTGCTTGCCTGTGGAAGAAGAAGACACTGTGTCAGTAGCTAAAGGGGGGGCAGCAGGTTCTGTGTGATGCATGCTTTGAAAAAGCAGTGGGAGCATACTTGACCATGGTGTTCTCACCCCTGCAAAGCTCCCTGCAGCTGGGGGACCTAAAACCTGATGAAAACATCACCAGGATAGCTCAGGATCACACACCAAGTTACTGTCAGAGCACAGGTTGTGTCAGGAGTTTGGCCCCTCCAGTTCCACCTGTACAGGCTGGTAGCTGAGGGCAGAGAGCTTGTGCACAGGGTGCCCATTTCATTTTCCCTGCATACAGTCAGCAGCCTGTCTCCTGTGTCTTGCTCTGAGCTGGGAGGGCACAGCACACTCAGCACAGGTAAAGCCGTATGGCTCTGAGAGCAATCAATCTGGCCAGCTGTTCTCTGTCATGCAGTGACTGGGCTGCAGAACAGGAAAGCTCTGCTCCCCACAGGATATCCTGAGCTGAGGCTGCCTGAAATTTATTGCTTGTCTCCAAATGTCAGAGTTGGCTTCTGCTGCCTTTGGATGTGGAGATACAGGATGCTGACAACTGGGAGGAAAAATTAAATTCAGAGCCAGATGTGATGATGGTGCAAGCAATCTCAGATAAACAGTTCTTCCTGTGGTTTGCAGAGGCACAGAAGGCAGTGAAAGCTTTTTCTATGCTCTATTTAAAGCGTGTACCAGCATCTACTACGGGCATTGCGATCGAGAGCTGCTTAAGGTGATCTGGCAGCTGAGAGAGCCCTTGTCTCTATCCTGCATGAGCTGAAGATGTGTCCTGATTTAGGGGAAATTTTTGAGCATTGTGCTGCCCATCCCAGTATGACTGGCCAGTTCCCCATGCCGCAGCCCCTCACTTCCCCACTGATATCTGGTCCAAGGCTGGGGCAGAGGCGGGAGAAGCCTTTGGCTTTCAGCTGCCTGTGTTTTGTAGGGAGCATGGCTTCCTCCTCCTGGCCTGTCCATTCATTAGTGTGAGTGATTCTTTTGCCTCTTGTGCTTAGCAGTCTGTCGTACACTGCTCTCTTCTGTTTCCTTGCAGACCCCTCCATGTCCCTCCCTGCCCTGCCAGCCTCCTGTTCAGGTACTGCACTGGGCCAGGATGATGACCTTCTGCTGCTTCAAGTAACTAAAGCCGTGGTGCCAGCGTTTGCCCTTTGTCACGTGCAGTAGCATCGTTAATAACAGAAAGAGTTACTTTGGTATCTGTGATTGGAGATGCTTGTTTCTATGTGAGGAGTGATGTGTGGGTGAGAGATCCTCAGCCACATGTGAAAACACTCATGCTTATCCCCAGAACTTGTGTGCTATCTCCCCGCCACAACTTGTACAAGTTTGTGCCTCAACTTTTCCCCTTATTTTCATCTTTTCTACTTGTGCAGTTATGTTCATACACCCCTGACCATCTCTGAATCCTTCTGGGAACTGTAATAGTGATCATCCTGCAGTTCACAGTCAGGAACAGTGTGCCAAGGTCAGGCTTGAGGGGTAAGGGGGGAAAACTTGATGAAAGCTCCTGTCTGTCTGCTCTGTGCGCCCATGGCTGACAGTCTGACCAGTCCTGGGCTGCAGGGCTGAGCAACTGCTCTGGCCATGTCTCCCTTGAGGTTGCTGATCTGACTCTTACATAGTAAAGGCAGGAAACACGCTGATGACCCATTTCAGCCTCCTGGATGAGTGTTAGTAAGCCTAGCTCCTCATAAGTGGACAACCACTGCTACTACCCCATTGTGCCCACTTTGGGTAGGGACTGAGGCCTCAAAGACAAGTAACTTCCTAGAACCTGTATAAGTATAAGAACCTGTATAAGAACCTGTATAAGAGGTGGCACACTCAGCCCGCAGAGGAGAGGCACCAGCGCAAATCCATCGGTGCCTTGCTCTCAGCCTTGTGTGGTTTGTGTTTCTCAGTCCTCCTGTGCAAAGGACACGATGCTCCCCGGCGCCAGACTGATGATGCACCGATGTGGCCACCCCTGGGCACTGCCCCTGGCACAGGATCATCTTCCCCTGCTTCTTCTGCATCTTCCCTCCCGGCCCCAGCACTAGCCCCTGGTTAACCTGAAGTCAGGAGGGCACAGCACTCCTGGGGTGCTGCTGCCTCCATTTTTTCTTAGCACACCAAGAGCCTAACAGAACCATGCTGAAGTGACTCAACAATCGATACTGAAGCAGTCCAGCTATGTATCATTCCTTTGAAGACCTTCTCACTTTTTTCCCCTCTTGGTTACTGTGGCAGATGTCTTAAATGTCAAACCATGTTTCACTATAAAAAAACCCAAACTTGTGCTGTTTATTCCCCTTGTTCTGCCCGCCCACCCTGGGTTATGCATTCGCAAAGTCACAACCAGAGAGGCATCAGCATCCCTGCGGTTCTCCTGCACCCGGCTGTTACGTGAGTTCCTGCGTCACCAGTTTTCCCACAGGCTTCTCCCTGCGCTGCTCTAAAGGGTCCAGGGCAGGAAGGCAGAGGGGGAGCAGAAGCAAATTCGTTTCTGACAGGAAATGAGACATGCTCTGGAGTTCAATAGGCAATTTTAGGTACCTTGCTTTACTTTTTCTTTCTTTTCTATATTTTTTCCCCTCCGGTGGTTCTCTGTTGCAGGTATTTTCCTAAAGTTTTGTTCCTCAAAATATATATATATATATAAAAAACCCCTCTCAAAAGTCCCCACAAACTGTTGAACTGGAAACCTTGTTTATAAAAAGAAAACACAACCCCACTGCAGCAAATGAGTCAGACTTGCTATAAAGCCTGGTGTCAGCCCCCATGACCTGGTGCTATGGCTCTCAAAAGCATGCTCCTGTCCCAGGAACGTGGGGAAAGGAAAACTGCTCTGTGTGAATGAAAGGGGAAGGGATGCTCTCTGCTCGTGTTGTAGGGCAGGGGCAAAGGGGGCAGCAGCCCTTCATTTAACGTCCTCCCTCACAGAGGAAGCGCCAGGGCTGGGATTCATCCCACTGAACACTTCATGCCTGGTTACCAGTTCAGGCTGCCTGGATAGCACAGGGAGAAGAAACAGGTGCCCTTGAGGCAGGGCTCGGGTGCTCTGGGGTAGGCAGTGGGCAGGAGCGGCACTCTACGCTGTGGCAGAGGGGTCCGTGAATTGGGACAGATGAATCCATCCAGTTTATCTGAATCTCCCTCAGCATCAGCAACCAATCTCAGGTAAGATCAAAGACGCTGTAGTAGCACTGACCCCTTGCAGGTACAGCCAGAAAAACCTTCAGACAGAAAGAAATACTTGGCAGCAGGAAAAAGGAGCAGAAACACAGCCAGATGGGGTGGCTGAAACCAGCCAAACCCCACCCCATGGAACCAAAGGGCTTCCTGAGTGGATCAGGATCAGACCCGGGCTGGTGTGGAGCAGTGGCTGCTCACCCCCACTGCTGCTGGGGAGCACGCCAAGTGAACAGCAAGAGTCAGGAATGCTGTAGGGAGTATGGGCAAAGCTGAGGAAACTGCTCTGGCCAGACCTCCTGGTGAAACAAGATTTTTCTGTTGGTGAGAACTGCAAGGCAGGAGTTTCAGTCTGGCGCCCCTTAGCACATGTATAGGCAATGAGTAACGTACTGTTTTTGTCTTGAATGTACTGGTTTCTAGTGCTTCATCATCATCGTATAATGGGCTTTTGGGGGAAGAACCAGATGGTTCTGAGAAAAAACTAATCATACATAAAAGATATGATGACTATAGGCAGTTTAACGGTTCAGTGCCTGTTCTCCCTTTCGCCTTGACTTCACGCAACTGGCAGAGGAAAGAGACCATCATCTCAGGAGTGAAGAGACACAGTGAAACCATATCATACTTCGATTTCATGTGTTCATGGACCACTTTTAGAGAAGAAAATGGTCTGCCTCCAACCCTTTTAGGAAATTGTGTCTCAAAAGACATGATAAGCAGTGATGAGCAAGTTAAGAATGAATGGTTTAAGTGGGTCAGCCATGTTTCCTACCTAACGTTCTAAAAAAACCCAAACCAAATAGATCTCTGCATCTTGAGTGCTATGAAATGTTTCTTTTGGAATAGTCCTCTGAAATACAATAGCAGGACAAAAACCCAAAGCAGGACGGTGGTCATACTCTTTTGTTGAGTCCTCACTAATTCTTTCTTTTACCTGTTGTAATTAACTTTCACCAGTTAGATAAAAGTCAGAGTAACAGCCATCCCCCGAAACACTGAACCCCTCAAGGCACCTGTGTGATGCTGTGGAGGCCAAAAGCTTCAGTGAGAAAAGCGCGTGGTGAGGGCTCTGCCTGGGCGGTGTGGTGGTTTGGGTGTGGGGAATTCCAGACCTCGGGGATTTTCTAAGCCGTTGCTGCACAGAGGCAGCCATGAGAGCATTCCCCTTCCCCTCATCACCCAGCTCATCCTATGGCACCCAGGGCTTCCAGCCTGCACCCCCGGGGTGTTTGGCACCCCTAGCTCCTGTCCCTGGTGCAGATGCACCCCAGGCTCCTCTCTTCCCAACTCAGTGTGGGGCTCAGCACCAGCTGCACCACTTATCTCTTCACATTCAGACACACGGAAACCTAATCCCGAAATCGCAGCAGACCTTTCAGGAGGAGAAATCCCTGCCAGGAAAATGAGGAGCAGTCAGGGGCTGGGGCAGTGGGCAAAGATACAAGATGCATTTTTCCCCACAGCACCAGACTAGTGTGTGATTTGTGAGTCACTTGAGGTTTGTGCATGTTAACGGCTGCAGAAGAGGAGCAGGCAGGACTCCCCATCTACATGCTGCTGCCTAAAGCACCTGTAAGGAACTGAGGGCTCAAATCTCAGTGAGTCCACAGTCTGTCTCCAGTGTCTGCAGCATGTCACACTGCACCTCCACACCTCCCAGCCCAGGGAAGCTGCACCTTTCCCAGGTCATTTACAGAGTCACAAGGAATAGACTTTTCATCCTGACAAGATTACACATGGTCAGGGCTTCTCTGGAATCAGCTCTGTGGCTGCCATCCCTCCCCTCTCCTCACCCTTATTTCAGCTCTGGCCATCCCATCCATCTCCCCACCCTTGTTTCAGCTCAAACCATGCTCTCTGGCAGGGAGAGGTACTGGCAAGTGATGGGACAAGAGGGAACGGCATCAAGTTGCGCTAGATGAGGTTTAGATTGGATATTTGGAAAAACATCTTCCCAGAGAGGGTTGTCAGGCCTTGGAAGGGCTGCCCAGGGAAGTGGTGGAGTCTCCATCCCTGGAGGTACTTAAAAGACAGTTGGATGTGGTGCTGAGGGACATAGTTTAGTAGTGGATGGCAGGTTAGGATGATGGTTGGATTTGATCTGACGGGTCCTTTCCAACCAAGACAGTTCTGTAATTCTATGGTCGTTTATTTAATCTGGTTATCAACTAACTTACTCTCCTGAGCTATGCCATTTGTCCCTCTTGCCTGCACATCCCTCAGTCACATGGGGATTATTGTTTGCAAATATTTGAGCAATAAAAAAATAAAAACAAGTGAAGAAGGAATAAATCAGTCTTAGGGGAAAGAAGAGCCCGCATCTTATCGGCCACATCTCCAACCCACAGTGCCAGCCCCCTCCTGTGGCTGCCCACCTACTCAAGCTTGTAGAAGTTGGTGCCTGCAGAGCACTGGCTCCAAAAGAACAACAAGAAGTAGCAAAAGGGGTTGGAAACCTTTAGGAAGAAATGGGAACAAATTGTCTCATCTCTCCTGGGCTAATGGGATGTCACTGAGCCAAAGCAAAGAGGCTTCTGCTGATATGCTCTTCTCCACGTGCTTTGTGATGGGGAAGCCTGTGGGACTACTGACCCATCTCAGGGCACTCAGCCATGGCTGAGCCAGCTCTGAGCCAGCAGCCCCCTAATTTGTGCAGCAAAGTTGGGTTGCTGTAGTGAGATATTCATTAATAGGGACAGTTTGTGCAGGACTGGACAGACTCAGCCAACACATGTTTGCTCCCAATTCCTTGGTTTATTCACTGAATTAAAACATTGTCCAGGAGGTAGTATTTTCCTCTTTTTTTCTTTAAAAAAGAAAAAAGGAAGAAAAGGTGTGAATTATGAGAAGAACTCGTTTGCTTCAGGACAGAATCCCCCTCCAAGCCAATATTTGTGTATGTTTCTGAAGCAGCTGATTTGAGATTTTTAACAGCACTGATTTTTGGATAGCAAATCAGATTAGAGCCTTTAATATTATTTAAATCCTTGGTGGCCAGTACTTCATCCCTGTGTCCCAGGGCATGAGTTGGAGTATTACTAGCAAAGCAGAAGACGGAGCCAGAAGCTGCACAAAAGGTACTCACCAGCATCCATGGTTCTGCTTCAGTCAGAGATGGAGTCACAAGCTCAGCAGTAGCATCACATATTCCAGCACAGCCCCACCACGCTGCAGCTCCTGCCAGAGACCCTCTTTGGGATATTCTGACTTTTATACTTCCTGCCCCTCTGCAAAACCTCATGGTACCTTATGATGTCACATCTCAGTATTCTCTGACTTGAACGCATTTTTAGCACGCCTCCCGGTGACCAGGTATGCGCTTCCTCATTGTGGGCAGCAAAAGCTGAGGAAAGCTTTTCTTACCAGACCTGCTGAAATGGGTTCTGCTTTTTGCACTGACACATGAGAAATTATGGTGAAGTGACAGCAAGGAAGCATCCCGTTTCTCATTATCTCCTCTCTGCAGCAGATCCTGCTACATCTGCCAGAGCATCCACCAGACCCTGTGGGAAGCAGGGAAGATCCCATGTCCTCCACCAGACCCTTTCTGGGGAACGGGTTCAGCTACCACATGACAAATCTCAGCGTGCAGGGTGGCCATCAGCCAGCATCCCTTTGCCCTTCTCCCCCACACTCACAGCATCCCCTCCAAAATACCAGCAGTTCAAGCAAGTACTTGGACTTCCCCCACCCCCTCCTCCCCTTTCTGCTTTTGGGTCTTTTTGTGTTACCATTTGCTCAGTGTCAGCATGCACCATGTTCCTCAAAAGGCTTTTACAGTCCCACATCATGTTACTGCAGAACTTTCAGACCTCAGGATCAGCGTGGGGAGGACCTGCAGTGCACTTGGCTCTGGTCCCTGCCTCAGCAGCAAGTCACCACATCCCTGTTCCTAAACGGATCGGCTTCGTTACACACCAGTGGCTTTTGCTTAGTGGCTGTCCAGCATGGTCCCTGCACTTGGAATGGGCTCCTCTCACAGCAACACCATCAGCTCCTCTTGAACGCACTTTCCTTCATAGAATCATAGAATCACAGAATCATTAAGGTTGGGAAGAGACCTTCCAAGGCCATCTAGTCCCACCCCACAGTGAGCAGGGACATCTTCACTAGAGCAGGTTGCTTAGAATCTGCCCCATCCAGCCTGACCCTCGGTGTCTCCAGGGGCCTTCACCACCTCTCTGGGGCAGCCTGTGGCAGTGACCCACCACCCTCAGAGTGAAGAACTCTTGTTTCCCTAACACCCAACCTCAATCTCCCCTTTTCGAGTTTAAACCATCCCCCCTTTGTCCCATCACTCCATGCCCTTGGGAACAGTTCTTCCCCAGCTTTCCTACAGGCACCTTTCAGGGACTGGGAGGCTGCTGTAAGGTTCCCCCAGAGCCTTCTCTTCTCCAGGCTGAAACAGCCCAGTTCTCAGCCTGGCTTCACAGGAGAGGTGCTCCAGCCCTTGGATCATTTTTGTGGCCTCCTCTGGACGTGCTCCAACAGGTTCATGTCCTTCTTGTGCTGAGGGCTCCAGAGTTGGATGCAGTATTCCAGGTGAAGTCCCACCAGAGCACAGGGGAGCACTCCCCTTTCTCCATCTGATTCCAGGGTGACTCAAGGCATTTACTTTGGCACCTCATCCTCTGCGTCTTCTCCCTGCAATATATCAGTGCTGTCACTGCAGCTGGGACAGATGGAAGGATGAAGCATCACAGGCTGGATCCCAGACAGAGCTCACCTGTCCCACCTTCATTCAGGCTCACGTGGAGATAATGCACTTACCCTGTCAGACAAATAATGTGGTGATTTTGTAGCCATTGTAAAAGGCAGCCATGCCAGACAGCCACCCTCTGGCTGTAATGAATCACCATCCTTTTCAGAGTAATCAGTCTCTTCATTATCTGACATGGGATACTTACTATAAAGAGCTGATAAGATGCAATAAATGAGTCAATTGGTTAGTCAGCACCAGCCCCTCAGCACCGATGCTCACATTGCCTTCAGCAGCAGCATCCAGCTGCTGCAAGTGCCCCCAGCCAGCTCCCCAGCTGAAATCCTGCTGTAAGCAGTGTCTTCCCTGAAACGTCACAACCACTCAATGTCTGGGAATTGGTGGCTCTCGGGAAGAGTAAACGTTCCTCACTGCTGGGAAGAGCTTCCCTGTTTCCCTCTAGCAGAGGTCAGTGCAGGGTGTGAAGATTAGTGCTAGGTAGTGGAGGTTTTGCGGTGTTAAAATAGGAAAAAAACTTTTTAACACTATTTTAGGCCGATGTAATGGTTGAGCACAGCCAAAACAAGACTGCAGGAGGACTCAAGAATGTTCAAAGTTTGACCCAAAAACTGCTAATGTGTTGCTGCCACTAGTTCTATCTGGTTTCACAGAAAGTGACCTGCTCTTCTGTGCTGTTCACTTTCTCTTTCCCCTTTCCTTTTCCATACCAAGCTTTACTGAGTTCAAGAACCGTCTGGACAATGCCCTCAATCTGGTGCTCTGACTTGGCTGGCCCTGTGTGGAGCTAGGAGTTGGACTTGATGATCCATCTGGATCCCTTCCAGCTCAGGAGATTCTGTGGTTCTCCGATTCCCTTAGCACCGCCAGCATTTTGGCACGCTTGCTTTTGAGCTACCAGAGCAGGCAGTTGTAGCTCACCTCTCTGCGGCTCACTCTATCGCTCTGTTTTCCTTTTGTTCATCAATTATCCAGGCAGGTCGCTGCCTTTGAGAGCTTTATCTCTTAACCACTTCCGCCAAGAGGGACCAGAGATGAAAGGCTTCTCTTAGGTACAGGTAGAATACTTAGAAATGGTGGGTGTAAAGCCTTTCGCACAGGCGGCTGTTGGTGGGGGTGTGGGTACACCAAGATCAGCACCGTTGCCTCGGCTAACTCCGTTCCCACACTGAGAGGGTAGAGCAAGTCAGGCAGCATCCCTGAATCCGTCCCCAGGTGGACAGGAGCTGCAAGTCCTGCCAAACTTTGGCTTTGGAGTTCTGGTACGTGCGCAGTTCCCGCTCGTCAGAGCCAACTAAAACAAGTTATTTTCCTTTAAAAAGAATGGGAATATTTAAAACGAAACAAAGTATGATGACTTTATAACACTGGGTCTTCTTGTGCAGTTGTATTTTGTACCTCGGGAGCTCTCCAAACATTTGGTAAAGCTTTGCTTACTTTGATCCTGTGTGTTTGCAGACTGTTCCATGCTCCAGTGACTCTGTCTCCTTGCTGTATTCCCTTGAAGGTGTGTGCCCCGTGGGCTGTCTTTACAGAACTGACAGTGAATGGATTGTTAAACAACTCAAATTGTTTCAGAATGTGCAGGAACAAACACACGGCACGTCTCAGTGCCAGGCCTCATCCCTGCCAGGAATGCCACCCTGTGCTCTTTGCTCAGTAGAACATATTTCGCTGCCCTGAAATTGAAGTATCTATAAAACCCCCTTCAGGTTCCTGGGTACCTTCAGTCCTGTGTTAGAACCTGGGTTACCCGGCTCACCCCTGTGGCAGGAGTGGAGAGCAGTGATTGCCCCTTGCAGTGTGGATGGTAGCTGTGATACCTCAACAGAAACACAATTCCTAAGGAATTCCATGGAAAGTTCACTCAGAAAGAAAGATTTCAGTTCAGATTGGTTCCACGTGAGCTGAAACACTGAATTTCCTGAACCAAACCGAGACGTGTCACCTTGAATCAACCTGATGTGACATTGCAACTCACTCAGCAGTGAAATACCTCACGGGAGTTCGGTGCCTGCATTTCACATCCATGTCCCGTGCGTAGCACCGGCAGGCTGTCCTTCAGCTGAGACACAAGGACACTCCTTGATGGAGAGGACCCCTGTGCCGCAGGGCTCGGCACACACAGACTGTGTGGTCTTTGAAAGTAGAACTTGTGAGGCTCTGCTGCACTTCAGGCTCTGATCCATTCTGAGACAAGCACAGTGCAGGAGGTGTCTACATCCTGCATTCAAACCTTCCTGTATTTCCCGCTAACTTCGCTTTGAGCGAATTGAGACGCAAACAGATGTGAAACTTCTTGGCAGGTGGAGAGTCTGTGCAGTGGCTCTGCTGTGGCTGTACCAGACCCCTGGCCCGGCGCTGGGTGAGCAGCACGGGCAGTTTCGGCACAGCAAACTGACATCAGCATAGCCTGGCCTCAGGCTGAGCACCAGAGGGGGTTTTGCATATGGGTAAAAGCATCGAGGTTCAAATCTGGGTGTCACAGGTCCTTTGCAATGTGCTGACCCTTCTCTCCCCACACCCTGCCGGAGGACCAGCAGCTTGCTTTGGAGCACCAAAGGAAACAGCAGCTCCATGCCCTGCTCTGAGCTCCCTTCTTTGCTCTTATGGGTCTCTCCCCCTCACTGTAGAAACCCAGCGGTGAGGAAAAGGTGGCCCCTCCTCAGCCACCTGCTTCCCAGCACAGTCCGTCACCTTAAACATCAAGGAGGGACCCAGTGTCTCCTCTGCTGCTGTGCTCTGCCAAACCAAGACAGCTGGGATCTCCCTGCCCTGCCTGAGCCTCTGAGCTGGCATTTGGGATGTACGTGGGGAAGTTTGTGTTGAAGTCAGTAGGTTTTCTCTTGGGGAGGGCTTTGGCACAGTCGTTCCTCAAGCACACAAAAAGCAGAAGTGAAGTTGCAAGTAAATTCCTGACATTAAGAGCGATACCAAACTGGCATTCCTCACCGAAAGGAGCTCGTAGAGTGGCTGTAGGGGATGCCCTGAAAAATCCCCTCTTACGATTGTGATCTCACCATGAGGTTATCAGCAGAATCTTATCCTCCCAAGGGAAGCCATCTGCACAGCAAGCAGGCTCCTCTTAGGGACAGCAGCTGCCCATGTGCCTGTTGGTCAGCTGCAGGAGGGAAGGGCACATGCTGTTGTCACTGGGAATTCACCATGTCGTGTCACAAGTGATGGCGTTTCTCTCCAGTTCATTTGTTGTTGGGTTTTTCTGAGAGTTTTAGCAGGTTGGCATCTGCTCTGCACCCTGACAACTTCCAGTCCAGGAATAGAGCTGGGATGGAGGAAACGTACCCAGAGACACAGGCAGGGAGCGGTGAGGTCGGCAGAAACTCAGACCCTCTGGTTGCCACTGCCAAGGTGCAGATGCCACACCGGATAACTGGTCATTGGCTGCCTGTGATGCTGGATTCTCTGTGCCCTCAGGGCTTGTGGCATCCTGGAGATCACAGAATCATAGGGGTTGGAAGGGACCTCAAGAGATGATCGGGTCCAACCCCCAATCTGCTGTGTTCATACGTGGATGGGGCTGCGATGAGTAAACTTCTCCCCTGAGCTAACATGGAAGGGACAGCAGTTACCCAGGGCTGACGGGTGGGGAAGGGAGAAGAGGTTTCTCAGCACTCCGTGGTCAGGAATGCCGGGAGCAGTCAGCTCCAAAGTGGGAAGGACAGGGAGGCAGAGGAGCAGAGCAGCCACATGCAGTGTGCAGGGTTTGCGGGCTGATGGCCCATCTGAAGGCTTTCTCCTTAAGTAGCTTTTGATACACTGAGCAAGAAAATACAAACTTACTTTTTTATTTTAAAAGAATGAAAAGCAAAACCTGGCTGGTGGGAGGACAGAACCTGTCAGGAAGGAACCTGGAGATAGGGGAGGCCCAGAAACAGGTCTGCAAGTGGAGCACGTACAGCTGGTGGGAACCAGGGAGGACCCAGCATAGGCCAGAACAACCTTCTCACATGGCCGCTTCAGCCTGGGCAGAGATGGGCTGGTCCCTTTGCTGGGAGCCCAGGGAAACATCCTGCTCAGCCACGCACCCCGCGCTCCGGGGCTCCCTCCTGGTGTGTGCGCACCTGGCCAGCCCCCTCACAGGGCCCTCCACCCAATCAACCCCTCCAGGTTCTTCCCCCTTTGCTCTAAGCTACCATGTGTCAGCGTGATGCAACTCTTCCAATGGGAGCTCCTGTTTCCCCACCTGCTCTGGCCTCCCACCGCGCCCAGGGTTTGCCTTTACTTTGATATTTTATCCCTCTGCAGCTCTCTGAACCTGTTTTCTTTCTTTCCATCACAGGGATAATCTTTTATGTAAGCACAGCCC
Source organism: Hypotaenidia okinawae (assembly GCA_027925045.1). NCBI lineage: Eukaryota > Metazoa > Chordata > Aves > Gruiformes > Rallidae > Hypotaenidia > Hypotaenidia okinawae. The sequence continues at coordinate 5,094,206 of BSDF01000024.1, forward strand.
CTGCAGTTGTGCTTGAAGCAGATGAGCTTTGCAAGACCATCCCGTGAGATGCACAGGTGATTGTGTTTTTAAACCCTTGTTTAGTGTTTCCAGATGCTTTGTTTTCTGTTTTAAAGTTTAGTTGCTGAACAAACAGGAGTTTTCTGGCTTTCACAGGAAGCTGACCTCAAACACGTATCTAGGTTAGTGCTTCACAAGGGCATTTGGGTGCCTGAAGTCCTTAGGGGGCCTCCTGAGACCTGTGGATGTCACTGGGAGCGCAGCAGTGTGTCTGTTGAATCGCTCTGAACAGCCTCAGTAAGTGCCTAGCTCATATTTTGACATCTAAATACCTTTCAAGGGGCCCGCTCCACGCTGCCCGTTGGACTTCAGCTTCGTAGGTCAGAAAGTTTTTTGGGTCATAAAATCTGATAATTACATTCATGCAAAAAAATAATCCAAAACACTTTTAAGTCCAATTTCTTAAGACCAGGCCTCTTAATAACTTTTCCCAAGTGTATTTTTGTGGTGAGATAAAAGCATATTTTTGAGATCTACCCAGCAGAGGAGGAGGAGGGGGAGCCTTCGCCTACTTGATCTTACCTGCAGAACAAAGCAAACAGCAGAGCCACGGTGATGTCAGAGGTCACAAAGCATGAGTCACTCTCAGCAAAATAAACCAGCTTGTGTTTTCTGGGAGAGAAAAACAAACTGAAGAAAACAACTCCCTCACCACGATGTGATGTTTTGGATTTACCTTTTTATTTCCTTGTTCGTCCCCTGTGGGTGCGTAGGACTCACCAGCTCTCAGCACCCCCAGAGCAGACTGCAGCCTGTCCCCAGCAGTACAGGCACCCTCAGCGGTCCCCACAGCACCCAGATCACCATCCTGCACCCACACCTTCCCACCATGGGAGGAGCATGGGGACATTCACCACAGCTGGAGGAGGATGGAGCCCCCAGAGCCTGCACCACCTTGCCAAAGCAGACACTGACTCCAGCAGCCCAAGCAGAACCAACTGGTGGGCTTTATCTGCCTCATCTTCCTGATGGGAGGGTTTCAGGTCCACAGGTGGATGTGAGGGCTCCTCCGGAGCTCTGGTGAGCTGCTGCTGGGCAGAGGGAGCTGGGGGTGCCAGGCAGGTACCAGGCTCTGGGTTGCTGCTGCCGGCTGCAGCCTGAGGTGCAGCAGGGCTCAGGAACTGGCTTTCTTGCAAAGCTGGTCCTCAAGGAGGTGCCTCTCCTGTGCCCGGGTGCTTGTGTCCCTGTGGGCACCTCTGCTGGGCACTGCAGGTGTGGTCAGTGGTTCTGATGCTGCCCACTGGGCATTTGTCCAGGAAGTTTTCACGTGCTTGGAAAAGTTACTTTACCCATGAAGATGACACCTACTCCTTTGGGTACACACCCTCAGCTGCAACACACCTTGTCTTTGCCAATAATTACTGTTATTTACATACACCTTGAGAATACGTAGCAGATGAAAAGCACAAACAGGCTTCAAAACCGAGGCTGTTGCCAGATAAAAGCTGTTGCTCAACAAGCGTTTGCAGCACCCGAGGTGCGGAGTCAGCTCCTGCCCGCACTGGCTGCACCCAAGCCCCTGTGCGGTCTGGCTCCAGCCCGGGCAGCAGCTGGTATCGTCTGAGAAATCAAAGCTGCCTGTTGACAGCCATGATTATTTAAGAAAATGATTTTTAGAAGAGCAAAATGCAGTAAATAAACTTTGAGATGTGCAGCTTCAGGTGTAAAGCCACCTGGTTCATCATCAGAGCTTAACCAAGGGGCCCAATGCTCCCAGCAGCTGTGGCACACTGGAGCACTCACAGGTCCCAGGATGGGCTCAAGGGAGTAGAACAGGCAGGAGTGAGGGGTTCTACTGGCTTTAAAGCTGACTTACCTCTCTGGAATGGCAACATGGTGAACAGGACTGCATGGGCAGCAACACTGTCTTTGGGGGAATAACACGATGGTAACAAAGCTCCTCCCAATTCCAACACAAACACCACTAGTTTAACATCAGTCACTGGGCTCTGCAAACCAGTTGTGTATCTGAGCAACGAAACAGGCTGAAAGGAAAGGAAAATAAATCCATTTGGTCTTGACTGGTGTCATTCCGTGTGTGTGTGAAGAGCCCCAGCTGTGGTTTTCAGCCCAAGAGGAAAATGGCAAATGTGCATTGCATTTGACAGGCATCCATGGCCCCAGGCACTCTGTGACCCAGGGAAGATACCTGGGTAGCTGGGGGAGAGGTTTTAGGCCAGGGGTAATGTGGTTCATTCTGTGGAGGACAGGCTGTGAAATCTTAGTTGGGAGCTTTGAAAATCCTGAAGTTTGAAGCGACTGGAAAGAACCAGCTCGTTCCATGGAATAAGTCCTGACATCTGCTGAATCTGTGTCTTTTCTACCCAAAGAACTTCACTGCACAGACAGACAAAAGGTTTGTTTATCCAGGTACTGAATGAGATTGTGAAGGGAGGCAGAGACTGAAGAGGTTATTTAATTAATCCGTCTGCAGAACGGTGCCTGGTGCAGTAACTACCCCCAAGCTGAGAGAAAGGCCTGAATCGGCTCATGAAACCTCATGCTCTGGGGGACAAGGACAGCAGGTACCCCCAGAAAAGTCTCATCAGGCATCAAGTGTTTGAGCACAATTGCATTTTCCTCTTTGCATCTTGCAATGAGACTTCGTAGATCCACAACTCCCAGCCCTTTAGGTAGGAAATTCTACTTAAAGTAACATTGACTGGAGGGAGGTGGTTAAAAATGTCCAGGCAAAGAGGTGACCAGTGCACTGACACACATTTTATTTTCCTCTACAGATTCTCCCGTGTGTTGGCTTTTAAAGGTGTCACCTTAACAGACGAGCAGCAGACCACTGTAAGTTTAAAAACCCAAATGTGTAGGATTTTATTTAGACTGTTTAAAAAAAAGACCCAAAGGATTTAAACCCATTGCCATCTGATACAGCCACTGTTCCATTAAAACATACTTGTTACTGAAGCGTACGCATCGTGTTCTCTGACAGCTGGAGCACAAATGGCTCTTTACTGGCTGCTACACCAAGTGAAGCCTTTCCTGCAGTGGGGCTTCTGCTTAGAGAGGGCAAAATGTGGCTTGTGGAGTTCCCAGGGGCTTTGAAGGCTCAGGACAAGCAAGGCTACTGGGTTTGTGCTATATTAGTGACTGCGGGCTCAGAGAACATGGACATACTTAAATGCTCTCTCCTGCTTTGTACTTGGGCCCCACTCGCTGGCTGAGGTCACACTGGGGCATCTTAGTAGCAAATAAAGGAGTTAAAAGGTGAAGAAAAGCAAAAGACTTGTTGAGAGGAACCCTGCATCACGGAAAAAACCCAGATACATGGTTTACTTCAAGACTGCTCATCTCAGACCTCTGCATCTCCTGACATGCTGCATGCAGAAGGGGAGTGAGTTCCCATCCCTGCTGAAAAACTGCACTACAAAACCCAGATTACAGAACCCCTAAGACCATGTCATTCGGCCCTGCTTAGGTGCCCTGTAAGGTGTTACAGGCAGAGAAGCTGGCAGCACAGGCAGCATCTCCTCTTTATACTGATGTTGACCATGAGGCGCCCCAGCAATGCTCCAGCCTCTGCAGGAAGCGAGTGCCATTAAGCACAGCCCAATGATGCTGCTTCAGCCTCCACCACCACAGCGCAGGGAACATCCCACTAATGGTCATGTCTGGGCAGCCAGTCCCTCGGCAAAGCCGGCTCAGGACAGCTGCATCAGTGATGCACGTCTGCAGCTCCTTGGCCGCAGGAATGAGAAGGGCCTCTGAGAAACACCTGCCTTGCAGTCACGTAACTGGAAGGAAGGGGAAGGCCTGATTCCAACACATCCCAAACTCGATGCTGTCTAGGGAAGAAATCATGAGCAATGGTCTCTCTGTGGGTACAGCTGTGTTTAGAGACACGAGGTTTTCGCTTCTGTCTGTGGTAAGGTATCCTGTGCCTCTAAAGGCCCCTTTAAGTCACTCTACTGATAATATGATGTTATTAAAACCCAGTATCCTTTGGAGACAAGTGGTACAGGCAAGGAAGATACAAAAAGCCGCATAGCACATTTTGAAATCAAAACAGTACTTCATTAAAAAGGGACACATGAAATGAGTCAATATTTATTCTTTCTTCTCACTATCCTCAGTGATCGGGTCTGCTGAAGGTTCCTCAACTGTGGCGCTATTACTCTCTGAACCAGTGTTGCTATCACTGGTTCCCTCCTCGGCAGTGCTATCCACCCCTTCCTGGCCACTCTCCTTATCATCTGGGGTGGATGTTCCTTCTTCACCATTCTGCTGGTTTTCTGTGCTCTCTTCTGGGTGAGGCTCTTCTGTAACAGAGATTTCTCAGTGTCAGTTACAAGCCAACACAGTTACGTTGTGTGATTAGAACTTGGGAAGAAACAGAACCTGTAATAAATCAGTATTCCCTGGCTGAGAACACGCAGTAAATGGCACATGGGATGTACTCAGTCCTGACACACAACACCCTGAAAGTCACCTGCAGCTGCCTGACCCCAGAGGCACAATTCAGACTCCCTGGTGCCCCTTCCCTTGTGCCACGCTGAGGTTATTTGCCACTGACACCCCTATACAGTATTTTCTGATGTCACTTCAGAGCACGGACCCTGCAAACCAGCTTGTTCCAGCAGCACAGAAAAAGTGCAGCTGTGTCACCCTTGCCAAATGCTGGCACTGGGTCAGGGACACACTGGGACAGGGACGCTCTCCCAGCTGTTCCTACCTAACGGGTGTCCAGAAGGTGAGCTGGGTTTAGGCAGCAGTCTTTCTCCTGGGTAAGGTGTGCACAGAGCATTACAGGTCTGCAGTATCTTGTGCTCTCCCCTTTTGAAAGGGGGTGATTTAATGAGAAGGAAGCAAGTTCCTGTGTCCCCAAGATAATGCTCACCATTCTGAATGTCCTGAAGCCTTTCTTCCCACTACAAAAACACAGTGAAACACAGGGCACTCCTAGCCAACAGCCTCTAAAGAGCTGCTTTAATACTGATTAATGACTCCTGAAGCTGGTCTTCATGTGCAGTTACCTGTCTCCATTGGAGCACTCTCCTCTTCTTTCTTCTCCTCTATCTTGTTGGCTGCCTGCTCTTCCTCAGCAGCTGTGTTATTCTGACTGCACTCAGCTTGTTCGGCTGCTTCTTTTTCCCTCTCCTCCTGCCTCTTGCGAGCCTGTTCCTCAGCCTGAGCAATTTCAGCTGCAATTTTTTCCATATCCACTTCCACCTTCAAACTGCATAACTAGCAATCAGAGAGAGGAAAGCTCCTTTACTACTGGAAAACAACACGTCAGTAAAACCCAATTATGAGTTAGGTATTTCTACAGGCAGCATAATTCTTCAGATTTGATCAAGTTTCGGTTAAAAGTAGCTGGGGAGGGAGATAAAAGCTTATTTAAAGAAGGAAAAAAGAGAGAAGGGATAAAGAAACAACCTAAATGTTGTTGTTTAAAGGCAGCCAAGGGCAGAGCAATATTCTCCACAGTGGCTTTAGGCCACGTCCTCAGAGCTGCTCTCCAGTGAACTTGGCCCCTTTGAACTGTGCTGGCTGAATGTCACCACTAAAGGTCACTGAAGGAGCACGGAAACGCCACGTGCTTTCTAACACCCCACACTAGGACACTGCACTCGTCATGTAACTGCACATAACTGAATACAGAACTAAAGAGAAGTGGGCAGAGCACTTGTGTAAATGGGTCACCAGCAGATTCCTCAGAGCAAGGGGAGAAAAGCGAGCACTGTACCCTTTTCAGCTCGTTGTTGAAGGACTCTGTGCTTTCCAAAAACTTCCTCTTTTTTTCCTGGTGACGCTCTTCGATTTGCAGAAGCTCAGCTTCTAATTTACGCTGGAAATGATGCAAATGGCAAGAACCATGACAGTCATCTGAGGAACTGGGCAAAGTTTACAGCTACATACAAAAATATTTACACCACTGTTTTAACTTCTATCAGTATAATACACAAACATTCTAATGCCTCCCTTGATCTAACGCCCCACAGCTATTAAGAAGTACAAACAATAAATGGGTCTGTGCAGTAACTGAGGACTGTCTGGGCTTATGCTAAATGAAGAGTGGTATGAACTCAAGATGGATCTTTCAGCATAAAATCTACACCTTTTCCTCCTCCTTGTGAATCACACCACTACTTACACCCCCTTCAATTACATCCCTAGAGCAGCAAGGCCATGATTTAAAGAAAAGAAGGGATACAACCCCCTCCAACCCTGAATCTTCTTTTGTTAATTTAAAAAACCCAACATATTTCTACCCAATTTTGGTCTGTTCTCTTTACCTACACTAACTGACAGGAAGGAGACAGGCTTGTGCCCAGTCACAGCAGGGTGAGATGCACAAATGGGACCTCACCAGATGTCCTCACATGTATTTAACTTTCCATGAAAAATGTTACAATAGGGACAATTCACTAAAGAACCATGACAAACAAGACGAGTCAGTGGCTACCCCAAAGTCACAACTCTTCCTGTACCTATTAAGCAGAAAACTTGCCCCACATACAGAAAGGTTTTGTATAATAACAAAGAGCTGTGGAATTAACACTGAAGATACCCTAAGAACAAAAGAGCACAGGTGAGGTCTCATGTCTTGCAGCTCCAAGCAGAGATTAGCTATTCAAGAATGCAGAACATTGACACCCAGCAAGAAGAGTCATGTAGATGATCAAATGACCCAAGACTTGGAGTACAGCCCGATACCACTGTATTTTAGCTGCTTTCACATCATTTATATTTACCTGATGAACCATTAAAGATTGAACCTGGCGTTTAAGAACTTGCATTCGAGCAGTGGTGACAACGGAGCGGACGTCGGGCACCACGCTCTCACTCAGGATCTCACTGATGAGACGATGGTTCCTCTGGAAACGAGCTGTGGCTGTGTGCTTCATGGAAAATCCATCGTCGTAGTCTGAAACAAGAGTTTTGAGGGCAATTGCTTTAATTCCACAACACCAGGACCAAAGCCAAGTGACATTACCCACATTACTGCCAATAAACAGCAGCTGCTGTCACTGTCATGTTGAAGTTCATACCAACAAATGCAGAATGTCCAGTAATCAGAAAAAACCCCCACTATGAGGCCAGAGCACCATTTACTCTGGCACAGCTGCAACATGTATTTCCCACACGTCTTAAGTGTGGATTGACCTGGTTATTTACCGTGTTGCCTTCCACATTTCCACTTCACACCAAATAAAAACCAACCCATTCCTGGTCAGCGGTGTTACCAGAACAATACCCAGAAGAAAAACCCAACAGGACAGTGACTCCTCGATAAACAAGGACTTGTTTTTGTAACACTGAGGAATGAAAGCAGGAAGCAGTGATACAAGTTTACTCATCACTGAAAATTCATAGTAACAGAGTAAAAGTTTCTTATTGAAAGAATCGGCGAGGAATCTCTTGGAACCTTCTCTGCCTAACTGGTATTTAGCAGAGTATGAAAGTGTTCAGCAACAGGTATGAGTTACCTCTTCTGGAATATCATGTAGGATAGTTCAGAAGTATAATTTATCTTGCATCAGGTTTTCCCATTGGAGATTGCTCTCTAACTGTTCACAGACGTCAAAGAGAATCCTCATGAATCATGCCCAAAGGTAACTAGTTTGATGAACATTTCCATCTGCTTTATTTCAAAGTGTCACGTTCAGCTTCTCACTGAGGCAGCTGATCCAATGAGAAGGGAACAGCAGGAAGACTACAGATTTGCATAAGTTCTGTGCAAACTGGGCTCCTCAAGGTTGTGCCTTTGTCCCCCTAATCAGATTCCTTTTACGCTCTATGTCTGGGATGGCAGCAACAGGCAGGATCAGACAGAAGCTGACATGCCTGTCTCAGAAAACAACTCACTGGTTGGTCCCAGGTGCAAACAGATGCCAGGCAGGGCCTCATGCTGCTGGCTCTGGCTGAGTTCACTTGGCCCATGCAGCAGAGACTGAATCTGAGGTCCCCAGATGCCAGCTACTGAACAGTAAATATATTTCCCCTTGTGCAGTTACCTCACACTGGTGAAAACGCTGTTTGCCATGAGCTTTCTCTCAAAAGGTGTGTTCTTACAAGGAAGGGGGAGGAAAAAAAGGGTGTAACTGAGTGAGTACATTTTTCATCCTCAGGTTTCAACAAGTATTGGGTCGTGCCTCTGAGAGCAGAATCAGGTGTAGAGTCTGGAGCTTTCCCAGCTGGTGGGTGCAGCTCCTCACAGCCAGATAAACTTGCAGAATTTTCTCATCAACTTGTCAGCAGTGAGAGAACAAGGGCAACTTACTTCCTAAACAATCTCAAGTGACAGTTGCTGAACATGTTCAAAGTTTAGGTGCTCTTTAATCATACCAGAACTCTGCCCATCACAATCAGGTGCTTTTGGTAAAGCAGCACAAAAGTCCACTCAAGCTGGATTAAATCAGGCATCCAAGCTTTTTAGAATGCACAGTTAAAGCCATCACAGAGCTTTCAGCAGACATTTCTTTTGAGCTGTAAGCATTACTGCACACATAATTAAGGGCTGGGACACCTTTTGCCCCTTCCTTGCCACATTACTTTTTGCAAACAGGACAAAGTCAGCTGTTAGCTTTATGAAATAATAAATGATGGTGAAAATGAGTATTTAAAGGCACCAAACCAGAACAAAAATCACTTGAAGCACTGTGAAAGCTGTAAGACTGGTAGTTTTCTCTGTCTGGTGCCCGTTTCTGCCAGTCCTGCAAAGAGACTGACTGGACCTGCATACAAACTCCTTTCTGCTTACCATCTGGGTCTTCTGCTGGCTGTATGCTCATGTAGGGTTCACCCTTCTCCATGCGCGACTGTCGCTGGCGGCTTTCTTCTTCCAGCGCAGCCTCTGCGCGGCTCTTGGCGTTGATGTAGGCGAGGTACGCGGGGGAGTTGTGGTAGGCCTTCATGGACTCATTGTACTCTATCTGAAACGTGACCAACATTGGTTGAGTGCACTGCCGGATGCTCTCAGACTCTACACACTGCAGCCTGTACCAGGCAAGCTGTAGTTACACGGACAGAGCTATTCTGAACCATCTGCTGATGCACAAATGACCATATTCTCTCAGTCTGTCTTTGTACACATCACACATTCCACAGGCATTTCTATTTTAGAGACACTGCTGGGCTTTTAGGTACATGTCACTCATAATACCTGCAAGCCTTACGATAGCTTTTTTTGAGATATAAAGATCAAACCCCTCAGAACAAGGTACTTACATTAAAAAAAGGAGTTAATTTCAAACATTCTCAATCATTCTCTGGAGTTCTAACTAGATCTTTGATTTTGATTTCTTCTCTTTCCTTATTCCAGTACATGATGAACCAGTTTTCAAAGTAACTGAGGACTTTCTGTTCTTTGATCCATCCCTGCACTGGGATGATACAGAGTGCTGCAGCCAGAGTCCTGTCTCCTCCTGGAAGCAGGACTGCAGCATTATTTTTACCTTCTTTCATGTATTTTTCCCTTTGAATTGCTTTCTTTAATCTCACTTTTAAAATTCATCAAGTCTTTTTTTTTTTTAACAACAATTTGAGATTATTTCTTATGAAAAATGAGAAAATCTACAATATTATTAAAATAACCTACAGGTCTTGTTTTATGATTAGACCTGGAATCCTTCTACCTAGGCACTGTAAAAATATAAAGAAGATGGCCCCTGCCCCAAGGAGCTTACAATCTAAACACCATCACCAAGTTAAAAAATAGAATTCCTTGATTTTATTTTACTTTCCCAGCTAAGAGCACCCAGCTCTGAAGCATTTTTCTATTGACTTGCAGTAAAACCAGCTCTTATTTGACCAGTTTGTACACAGCCTCAGATGCCTGCCAGGTTTCAGCACAACACAGCAGCTGGGCACTGCTCCCTTTGTACCTTAAAATCAGTGACACTCTGGTGAAGGTCCTCAACACTCACCAACCTCGACACACAGGTAGCCAGCACCTTTTGTCATGAAGAGGAGTAAAACCAAAACCACAAGAAAGCCCTGAAAGTGGTCGATTTCTCTATTAAGAAACAAAACACTACACCATAGTGTGGAGTTACACCAGGAAAACCAAACCCCACGTGACTGGAAGCCTTTTATGAACGTTCATGACAATAGCAGTAGTTGCAGAGCACCAGTTTTGAAAGAGGATTTTGGTGTTGAGACAATCTTTTCAATACTGATGTTGTACAATCAAATCCATTCATTAAACAGTTAAAATCGACACTCAATTATAAATACTTCATTTTGAATTAGGTCTAAAAACTGACCAGTCACAGTTGATGTACAGTTATTTTTAAAAACTCTAAGAGACGTGTCAGGACATACTTCCATTTAAGTTACATACAGAGGTCCCGTGAATGCCTCATACACCACTGCATGGGAAAGATGAATTGTTCTTCTCAGGCCAGTTCCTAGAAGAATCAGCTGTAATAAACATCCCAGATTTCTTCCATTTACCTTTTCAGCTTCATATTCATTCAAATACTCTTGCTTCTCTTCATCAGTGAGATCTCGCCACATTCCTCCAATAATCTTGCCAATTTCCCATAACTTCAAATCAGGATTGGACGCCTTCACTTGGTCCCAGACCTTAACAGAAACAGCTGGAGCTTTACTAATGATATCTAAATACTTCCAAATTAAACATTTTATATTGTCATCTCAGTGTTCTTTCTGGAATCACCATGAAAAACAGGATTAAGTTAGGAATGAGTCTGGCTAAACTAGCTGGATTATTTTCTGGGGCAGGAAGTCAGTAGGAAGCCATCTACTGAAACAGGCAATTGCTGAAATGGCTTTGGTTTCATGAGAACATTGCCTTTAACCCTCTTAATTCTCTTCTTAAATGCACATCGTGGCATCTCTGGGAAAGAAACTGCTACTGAGTAAACACATCCAGCAGTAGGTTAGGATAAAGCGCACTGAGCTTTTCAGATCAGAATGGAACACTGCAAAATATTTTTCAGTCTTGCTGATCAATTTGAGTTCCAACAAGTTCTGACTCCACCAAAAAAGTTCCTAACTTTATAGGGAAAAAAATAAGAGGAGAGAGCTGTCAGTGTTATTTCTTGCTGCGCCACTTGACTTTTTTTATTTTGTTGATGGTTTTTTGCCTGAGACAGACATGCTGGTAAAGATACTTTACCAGAAGTGGAAGAATTTCCTTCTGGCTCACCCGCTTCAGACAGGCTGACATGCCCTCCCCATGCCCCAGGATTCCAGACTCCACAAGAGTCTCTCTCCTACTTTCTCTCAAACAGTTCATAGAATAGCGAAGCAAACGTTGCCACAGGCTAGGTTGGTGAAGGAGAACATGCAAAGTCCACTCATTGCTACTCTTCAGTCCAGCTACAGCACTGTACCAAGCCCAGAATACCGCAAGGAATACTTCCTTTACATAAAAAAGTTCTGTCAGTAAGTCACAGGCACTTCTGAATGTGGCAGGGTGGATCCTTGTCAGCAGAGACAGTGGTAGCAATTATCATTTTAGGGAAAACTTTCCCCCCAGAAACTGGCAACTGCATGAACAGACTACTGCTGCCTTTATTCTGAAGGGCAATGCATCTGAACTTTACAATTCCCTTAAAGAATGTGCAGGCTGTTAGAAGTAAAAGTTTAGAAGCTGAAACTAAGATAATAGCAATTAATTGTTAGCACATATGAAAGCTAACTTTTGTTACTACACTCTATACCCACCTTCCGGCTGTACCTCATGTAGGGCATCAGGGGCTTGTCTGGGGGTTTGGGGGGCTTTGGGATGGTAATACCAGAGGAAGCCTACAAAAGAACCGAACAAATCCATTTGTTAATGTGATTGCTGGACAGTTTCTATACAAATTAGTTTTGGAAAACACTCACTCTTGTGCAGTTAACAAACAAGCCACTCACACACCCACCAAGAGAAGCAAGCAACATCACCAAAAACATTACCCAAACCGCCGACAGGTACTAACTACAGCTGGTCACAGGAGAGTTTTTTCCAATTTAAGTTTGTCCCTTGTATCTCCAAGTTTACTGAGTAGTCACTAGCTACATCTTCAAAAGGGCTTCATATTCTAACAACTGAAATACCCAGCTTTCAGTCCCAGCAGGTCCTTTTTCTCACTTTCGATGAGCAATTTATTTTACCTGTTTTGACAAATTCTACGTGGCTACTCTACAGGTGAGAAGGAGATAAACAGGAAGTTGAAGATCATGAAGTTGGAGGCGTATTTTAACTTTTGAATCATTTTAGCTAATTATTTGCCTGTAAAATTTGTCAGTGGTAACTGGAAGCAAACTAAACTATTAATTGTAAAAAGAAACCAACCCTCTGCAGGTGAGCTGTCGATGTGTGTTACTAGTACCCAAGCTGTACTCCACTGTCCAAATTAACCTGTCAGATCTTCTGTGCTCTTGTCCCCCTGGAAGTCTGTACGCTGTTCAGCACATCGCTCACCCCCTAATGAGGCGACTGAGCGCTGCTGACTGTGAGTTGCTGCATCCCTCTGGTCCCCTCCACCTACACAACACCTGACAAGGTTTGACTGGTGTGGTGGCCTTCCAGTCCCTGCCAACCAGGGTCTGAAAAGCTCCATTCCTCAAGCACTCACACATGCAAGAGGTTCCACTGTGTTAAGTGGGAACTTTTTCATAAAGATACAGGATGTTTCTGGACTGGGGCTATCAACAAGCCAATGCTTCCGTGTGGCCGAGGAGGCTCAGGTTCAGTGTTCAGCATTCACCTTTTTCCTCTTGGTTATTTTTTGTTTTGCTGAATTTATGGAGCTCTATGAAACAATGCACACGGAACCGTGTATAAGTCATGTACATGAGGTATATGCATTACCAGATGTATACAGATATACACATACAGATGGGTTGGAAAAACATTAACGGAAATTGTTTAATGCTTTTAAATTAACAAGAATTTAAAGACACCATACATATATTGATATATGCATGGCAGAGAAAGCTGTGTATGCTTATGACATACAGAAACAATGGAAGTTCTCAGACAAAACCTAACTTACTCCTGTACAAGCTAAAAAAAAAAGAACTGTTCAGGAAGTACATTCAGTCAAGTTCCAGCTTGCATAGGGAAGTATTTTCTGTAAACACTTTAACAAACCAGGTGAACTTCATGTATATAGTTGGAAAGAATGCTTATGTAAGAGTCAAAAAAGTGCACTTCATTAAAAGCACTATGTATTTGTTCCCTGGGAAATCTTTCTTTACATCATGTTCCAAATGGTTTTGAGACAGAAAGTTTTACAGTAAAAACTTTAAAAGTGATGAGAATTACAGAATCTGGGGGAGAAAAAAAGAAAAAAAGGAAAACCTCAGGAATTTATTCAATCTTTCTGTTGTGTTAGTTATGAAAGCGTCACGCTTCCAGAGTCTGGTTTTGTTTCCTAACTGCATCCAGTGCTTGGGATTTGATCTGTGTTTGAAAGAAGCTGTCACCTCTCTCATCACCTGACTCCACCTCTTTGAAAAATTAACAGCCACTTTCCACACACTGGCAAAGCACCTGAGATCCAAAAGGACTCGATCTTATCATTGTCATGCTTTTGTTGAAAAAATAGTTTCTGACCTTGGGACTTTGCAGTTATTACCATACTAAGACTGGAAAGAGAAATAAAGGCTTGCATCTCTTGCATGGCTCCACACTGTGATGCAGCTATCAACAGTCTCCAGTTTGCTAAGTACTCTTCCATATCTTTCTGCCAATACACCTGGATAAAAATGAGCAGTTCCCTCCCTCCAAGAACGTGCACCCCCACTGCAGAACCTTCCCTGTGCACGCAGCGGTCAGTGCAGACCACAGCCTGTCTGTCTGGAGTGCTGCATCCTACACCATTACCACGTTTCTGTTGCTGCTGAGTAGAGTCCATTTTCCTGCAGAAGATTTCAGAGCAAGAGGGAAGGGGTAGGGGTAGGGAGTAAGAACCAGAAGTCATTTTGGGGTTTGTAAAGAAGCGGCAGCAGCCGAGATCCAGAAGAACCTAACTCTAAAGCCAATTCTGGTCAGTTCCTGTTGTTTGCCGGATGATGTAATAGTTGATTCTCCTACCGTGACCCGGCTGTTGGTGCCCGGGTTCCCTCCCAGCCTGTAGTTGTTGTAGGCCAGATGGCTGTATGGATTGTATCCCACAAACCCTGGTGTGCTGGGCATTTGCTGATGGAAACAAATGAGACAAAAACACGAATGAGAAATGAGCTCAAACGAGGAGAACACAGAAATGAAAATGAACTGCAATATGGCATGCAAAAGCAACCAGAATTTAAACAAGCAAATGAGGTGTAGCAGTTGATATCTTCTCAACACACAAAATTTACTCCAGTATAAACCTATTAAGGAAACAGGATTTTTAAGCAAATGTGTCACTGCAAAATTCTGTCTGAAGTTGGTGATTTTATTTCTATTAAGTAACTCATTTCAACAAGTCTTCCAGAAATCCAGCTCATGACTGATAAAGTTTTCCATCATCAGCCATCAAGGAATTCAGAACTCGTATCCAAAGGGTTAAGCTTACAAGGCAACAGCAAGCAGCAATCGGACAGAAGACCCCAGTATCAACATTTACTATACCAATGAAAACCCATCAGCTTCTCTTCCCATCCTTCTGCCTTTTCAATCATTATACCTGAATAAATGGGGGAAAATAATCTTTCAAAGCACCACGTGTGCACTATAACACTAACTAGAGACTTTCCTGGTGGTTTGCAAGACTTAAATATGTTGGGGAACTGGGGTTAGGCAGCCAGGAGAGAAGACAATTCAGAGATGCTTCCGTTATTGAGCAGGCTGCAGACTGACAGATGAGGAACCACTGCAGTGAGATCTACAGGTCAGAAACTGCACACTAGCCTTAACAGATCATCAGGTCTTAGGATTACAGAAGTTAATCACCACATCTTCATTCAGTCTTGGAAGTGGATCAAATCATTCTCACCTCAGTGATGTAGAGAAGAATCTATTGTCTTTACAATCTCTTCCTACCTATCCCAGACATACAATCAAGTATCAGACTGCTCACTGCATTCCCCACCTCACAAACCTCTCTCTCCTTTATGCTCCACTTGCCAAACAAATTTAGCTGGTCCATTTTTCCTCCCAACACTTTTAACAGCAACTGCGATCAAGTCCTGACTGTGGTGATCCTATCATTCTATTTGGATTTGTAACATCCCATAGTGTTTCTAGACATTTAAGTACCATCCACACAGCATCCCATGCTTTAGGAGCACTTTGTCCCCAAGAAACACATCTTCCAAGAAGAGCCTTTTAAAGCAATCGCTGGCTGGACCTATTCTAATTACAAAAATTCTCCAAATTGGTTCAGGACTCCAAGAACCAAGGAATGACAAATACAACCACTGAACATAAGTAACCTATCAGCTAAATTTTGTGAAGGTTTCAAGTTTATACACACTGCAGTTAATTTCTAAACATACAGAGTAAAGTTACCCTGTTCCAGTCAAGCCTTCAAATAGTTATTTTATTGTCCAGCTTTTTCAACTCAGTCACAGTTGCTGAGACTTACTCATTTTGTGTGCCTGTGATTGTGACACACACATTATCTATGGAATAAGACACCATTTTACTAAAGTTTTCTGCATTACCATAACAACAGGTTTTGGATATGTTGCACTACACCTCTTCAATAAAATCAGATGACAATTGTAATCTCCATCTGCTTAATTCTTTATTTCTGCAAGACAGGATTTAAGTGTTACAAGGGAACTACCTTGCAGTACATGGAGAATTTTTACATCAGCTATAATACTGCAGTTATGAGAACTACTGGTAGTTTCTTCACTGTAGTAACTGGAACTGGCTGTGGAAGAACAAGCAAGGTTATTGGTCTGCTTTTATGAACTGCATTAACAGAGCACAAACTACCATTTCAAGGACTGTATAAAATATACATAATACAGAGGATGCTTGGAAGACAGGTAATGCCTGTCACTAGTTGTGGTTTTGAAATTTGTTTCATGTGCCCTTCTGAAGACTTTTAACTTGAACTAAAGAATGTAGCACATTACATAAAGCCATTTAACAACATCTGTATCCATGCACATCTGTCTGCACAGGTCCTGATGCAGGAATCTAGTTGCAAGAGCGGATGCCACCACGTTCCTTCTAATACTGGCACAAGTTTGTCAAGCTGTGTGCAAAATGAAAACTCTGAACAAACTACACAAAGTTTTATTCATGTAGATTTGTAAGAACTTATATTTATACACAAGATCATTTTCAAGCCTCTTTAAATGTAAAGCATGGCACAATAAATTTGAAGGACCACATTTCACATAAATCCCACCCCACAGTTTTTGTCCCAGATACACAGATCAGGGACACTTGACTTCCCAAACTTTCTTTGGGGAAAAAAAAAATCCACTGTAGCCTCTTTTCTTGTTCTTCCGTACAAAGATTTGTGTTTTCTTCTGTGAACACTCCCACAATACAAACTATTTAGAAACGTGAATGCTATAGAAGAGGTGTGTTTGCTTTCACCTGCTCTCAAGACCTTTCTATACATGTAGGAATGAAACTGCATGTGATGCAGAGCTACTGCTGATGTTTTCCTTAGCATTGTTCTACACCATCTTACTATGGAGTAAAATATTTCTCATGCCATGGGCTCCAAACTACCTAGGACTTCAAGAAATCTGAGCAAGGTCGACACCGTCTGCCCCAGTGTAATGGAACCATGTATGGTTCTGCTTCCTGCTGAAAATCAGACACAGGAAATGCACTGGCTGCCCATGAGTGGGAAATTTTAGAGTTAAATACATCAGTTCGTTCTTAAATATTCTAGTGTACTGTTGCAACCCACTGCAAATACTTAATTTTGAACAAACTGACTGCTTGTATCTGTAGGGTCTGGCCTTAAAGGTGAAGAAACTTTAACTCAGCTTCTCTTTAACAAATGGCTTTTTTTTTAAAAAAAAAGAAGGAAATCAAACAACTCATACCGCATCAATAAGGAAATATTAGTTTGTTTCCAATACAGGAAGGTGATGCAACTCCGTAAGTATCTGGTACGTTATTAAAGGCTGCATTACCAGCTCTGTGTTAATGAGAAAAATCACTATACTTACGGTTGCAGGAGCTGGGGTAGGAGGTGGGGCATAAGATGGCCTTTCTGTTAAGATATAAACGTAAGTAAAATTTTTTTCCCTTGAAAATTTAAGCAAATTCTTTATAAGGCATCTGCTGTGGCAACCATTTTCAAGCAATTTATGAAAACAAGACAGAATTCCTAATCTCAAAGACTTTGCATTTTGCCACTGAAAATCACGCAGCAAAAAACACAACAGGAAGTACAAGTTTAAGACCACACCATCGCTACAGTGCTAGCCTGTTGTTTATGCATAAGGCTGAAGGATATGAAATCCATGTATATGCACAGCAATTAGAGAGTGTAACCAAAATTGCAGTGGAACAAGATTTAGGAGAAGTTGCAATATCTGGATTTCCTATGAAAACAATAGGCCAGAAATCAGCCCCAGCAAGATTTAAGGCCAAGAGTTCAGTCAGAAATGACTACAGGCCACATTGTTCCCTTTAACCCAAGGAATAACGGGATTATCTTATCTCACAAACAGGTTCTGCTGAACCACATCAAGTTAAAGGAAGAAAAATCCGAGAACTTACTTGACATTTTGATAGGCAAATTTTCAGCCACCTGACATTATATTTGTACTTCTGAAAGACAAAAGAATACCACGCTATTAAGTAGTATGCCTTTGTGCCTCCAACATTTTGAGACTTCAATTATTAGAGCAACTATTAATTACCAATTATGAAATACAGGCCAAGAATTTCTAAAAACCAAAGTGCCACTTGTGTGAAAAACAGAAGCACTTTCCAGGGCATCTGGCGTTAGATGGCTGTGAAATAACCCTCGGGCTTGTGTCGCCTTCGCAGCAAAGGCTTAAAGCGTGACTATATGTATTTTCCTCCGAGAACAAGCACCGTACCTCGCTGTTTTCACCGTGTTACAACAGGGGCTGGAGCGCACGCAGAAGCCGCCCAAGAGAACGGCAGCTCCTCAGCGCACACGGTGGTCCGGAACGGACCTGGGGGAGCGGCCGTGCCTCATCTTCAGCACCGAGCCCACGGCACGCACTAAGAGAGCCTCGCAACGAGCCAGTCCGTCCCACCAGCCTCTCCCACCACAGCACCGCAGTGCCGGCAAGGCCGGACCTCCTCCCAAGGGCCCCGGGCTTCACCAAACTCCCCGCGGGGAGGCAACGGCGGAACGGCTGCAGGGCCATGGCTGCAGAGCCGCAACAGGGACGGCTCCGGCACCGCCGCCTTCGAGGGGGAACGACGCCCGCCATGGGGATCCCCGGCCCGCCTCTGCGGGGCCGAGCGCACCGCGCTGCTCACCGCGGGAAGCGCCGGAGCCCCCTCCCGCGCGGCAGCCCCTCACCCCACCGTGACCCAACAAGGAAGGTGCCGGAGCCCATCCCCTCATCCCCCCACCGGCTAGGCTACTACCCGGGCTACGGCGTGCCCCGGGGCCTGCTCACCCCACAGCCGCCGAGCCCGTCCGCGCAGACACCCCCCAGCCACTCACCGCTCCGGCCGCGCTCCCTTTGTTCCCCACCAGGCCTGGGCGGCAGCGAGGACGGCGCCTGCGCACTTCACTCCGCACTTTCGACACACCACCCCCACCCTTCTCCAGCCGCCAGCGGTGGGTCCCTTGTTTTAGGGGAGGCGGTTTGCTTGCTCTGCTCACTCCAGAGTCCCCGCTGGGCCGAGGCTTCCCCTGCCCGCCTCCAAAGGCGGCGGAGGCGGCCGGAAGGGCCTGTGGCGAATCTGCGGAACTCCGAGGGCAAAGAGTTCCGGGCGCGAGGCGCGGCCCCACCCCACTGTTACCAGGAAGGAGGCGCCGTTGTCTCGCCTGACGCGGGGCTGTTACCGGCGCTCCCGAAGCATTGCACAGGCTGGGACGTCTCCACTCCCAGACTCACAGCCTCCGGAGCCAGGCTCGTCCCCGTCGTCCTGCCAGAGCCAGGAGAAGGCGGGGGCGGAAAACCGCCCACCCTCACCTTCCTGCCAGCACTTTCCGCAGGGAGGCGAGCCGGTTCCCCGCTGGGCAGCCCTGGCCGCCGTTCCCGTGCCCACAGCGGTCGGGACGGGTCGAGCGGTGCCGGTTCCCCCATGGCGAATCTGCGGCGCAGAGCCGCGCGCGGCGCCGTTGGCGCCTTTTTCCTCTCAGGGGGCGCGCGACTGGGCCAGGCAGCTGGCGAAGCGCTGAGGCGTCGCGTCAGGGCCCCAGTTCGGGCAGGTGGTGAAGGCGGGCCAACGCTGCGAGTGCAGAGTGGCTATTTGCCAGTGTAAAGTGTAGCACGGTGCGGGAATGAGGGTTTGGGAGCGGCAACTCTGAAGAGAGGTGGAGTAGGAGCAAGATGCGGCCTCGAGTCTGGCCGTGCTTAGCATGGCGTGAGGGGAGCCGGGAGGGCGCTGTGCCTGGAGAGGGCCGGGAGGGAGCCGGTCAGCCCGCGGAGAGACGCGAAGGAAGGGTTGTGTGGCCTGCAGGAAGGGCCCAGCAGCTTAAACCTCTGTACATCATCATTTTGAACTAAATGAGACTGACCAACTCAAACTGTGCTGCACGGGATCAGGGAGGCCAAAGGAGACTGGAAGCCTGGAAATGTACATTTCTTGCAGAAATGTGTGAAGGTACCGCACACAGAGGTGGAAGGTTTGCACAAACAAACCACCATAGGCCTTGTGGTTCTGAGTGTCTGAGGAAAATGAAGAGTTTCAGACCTCAGCATTCTATTACACAGTGAAAATCGTTAAAGTGAGTTTAAAATGGAAGTATAAAGTTTGGCATAGAAATGCCATCATGTGACTAATAAAATACATTTCTAGACATCCATAAAGGAGGATTTTGGTGGATGTGGCAGCTGAAGGAAAGCCAAATAGTGAATGTCCATGACATGATAGCAAAAACCTCTTTTACTACTTTTTGAACAGAAAAAAGATAAGATGGTGCCTGACTTGACCCAAAAAGACACAGGAAAGGAAAAAAGAAGAAAAGCTAACTGGTATGATGCTGGTTTACTGGAAGTTAGGCCCATTTCTTCCTGATGAATACAGTTTTTCTAGCCCAGCTTGCTTTCATTCTTAAATAAGCATATTCTTATGAATAAGTGAAGAGGCAAGAGCTGTGCTCTCATCTGCTTATAGTGTGTTATCTGTGCCCACAATGGAAATCTGTTGGCATGGAGCACAATAATACATGACTTTAATTTGATAATTAAAAGAACATAAGAATTGAAAGTATTCCTCAGTCAAGCCAGCCAAATATGCCTGTCTACAGTTTCACCTGGGTGGAACGTTTCCAAAGAAAATGTGAGAAAATAATTGTCGAGAATAAGAAAAATACCCTGTTTTTTATCCTGATTTTGACCACTTCACACATTCATCTCTACTTCATAACATGGTTTCATTGGTAGTGTTAAAATGCATATAGTTAAAATAAATTCTAAATTTGCACAGCATATTGAAATATTTATTACATTCAAGTACATTTACTCACACTCACTTTACATACTAATAGTTCTGAACCATTATATGTGCTTTCAAAGCAAGGAATGTATTGCTTATTTTGTTTTGGTCGTCTTTTTCTTTGCTATTTGCCTAATTTCCATGTCATAGTAGAGAAAGATTTTGCCTGCATACACTTTTTAATATACAGGATGACATAAGTAGTCAGGTCTTATCCAGCTGCTTCAATTATCAAGTTTCATGAGCTTTTTAATGAGGACGTATGTTCATTGGAAAGTAGGTTGTGACCACACTCATTTTCACAGCAGACATTTGCAGGTGTTAGATAGCAGCAGCTCACCTGGTCTGAATGTAATTAGCAGCACACAAGTGAAGAGTAGTTTGCCATATTATCAAGCTTCAGGGTTATAGTTTTTAATTCAGCTTTAAAGTGATCTCAATCAGGGTGAGATGCTATTGTAAACACTTTTTTTCCTTATGTCCATGTGGAGTTCACACTGACACTCGTGGAAGTTTGAGTAGTTTATGTTTAAAAGAGTAATCTCTTTACGTTTGAAGAGGTGGAATTTGTGATTAACACAAAACATATATATGTACTGTAAGGGGAGAAAGCATAGAACCAGGATGCACACTTGAACCAGGTCTAGAGTAGTAATAAATCTTGATGCAGGTATTGAAGTTGGCATCAGGACATCATCCCACAGGAGGAAAACAGCATGGACCAGGTAAGAGCGGGCTACCTGCAGATGCCATTATCTCCTGTGTTAACAAAACCAGCTGCTAAGCACTGTCTTTTGGGTTGGTTTTTTTTTAAGAGCATCAGGTTTCATGATCATAAACCTGTAACTGGCTTCATGCCACTTGTTTTGAACAATCTGTATGTTTTATGAGCAGTTGGGTCCAATGTTAAAGAATGGCAACTTCTGCAGGTGGAAGAGGTTTCTCAGGACAGCTCAGCATGTACCTGTGCTGTCACTGGGGTCAGAAACTGTGACATCGGGCCATTATGTGGATGAAATTCCAGAGGTGAAAAAGGTTAACATTTTTTTCTAGTTATTTAGTATCCCAGACAATATTTACTAAAGATACACAGTATTTTTTCTCTTCTAAAATGATGTGGGGAGTCAAAGTTAGTTATGTGTTCTGACTATTCTGGACCAGGTTTCTATAATTAGAGGGAAAAAAATGATCTGGAGTTGCTCTAGAGAAGTTAATGCCTCAAGAAGTACTCTAGGTCAGAGAATAAGCGAAATATCCCCTGGTTAAAGACAAAAAAGGTGTTTATGATGATTCCATTACTGGTTACTGTAGAGATGGCAGTTCCATGTATTTGCATAGTAATTTTCATATGCCTGTGCAAGCTCTTCCTGCATGAGGAAGTCTGCCTGAGCAGTTCTAGGGGTTTATGTATTAAACTAAGTTCCTGGTATCTATTACCTGCTATTTATTTTTCCTTGTCAGCTTACCCTTGAGACTGTAAACTCTGTGTGCCCTATGTATGTCACATGCTGCCTTCCATTCCTTCTTGTGCACTACTCAGAACAAAGGACTTCAGATCCAGTCAGAGTTACTGGGTTTACTGGAAAAAGAGTAATTTTTGTAGTGGGATACTCACATGTTATGATAATGATACTTAGGGAATTTGAATCTTTCTAGTTCTAGAGGAGAGCTTAGGAAACAGTTTCAGAGCTCCAGTTTTTCTTTTCTACAACTTTTACTTGGTATTTCTGTGTTACTTCTTTTAAGGTATGCACATGAAAACTCACAAAATATACATGGGCAAACTCACTTTTAATACTTTTTTATTGTAGTATTATCATTTACTTTGGTAAATTCATATCCCTGTTTAAAGTGCCTTAAAGCCATTAAAACTTAGTTTAAATTCAAGTATTGTAAAATGTACAGAGTATAAGCACAAAAAATACTGCATAGTGAAAATACTAGAGCAGGCTAATACATTCAGGATGCCAAATACTCAAGTATTAACAACATCAGATCAGTATTAAGGTTAACGATAATTAGCCAGCTTCATACAGTAGATACAGAACTGTGGGCAACATAAATGCATTGTTCTTAC
This sequence comes from Hypotaenidia okinawae, assembly GCA_027925045.1. Lineage (NCBI taxonomy): Eukaryota > Metazoa > Chordata > Aves > Gruiformes > Rallidae > Hypotaenidia > Hypotaenidia okinawae. The sequence goes on from BSDF01000024.1 coordinate 5,116,813, forward strand.
CATTAACAAAAGATAGAAGCATAACTAAACACTGTAAGGGTTTGTAGTATCAGTTTTTGTAACACATGCCGTAAGTAATTAGGCAAATACTGACACTTAAATTAATCTCTCACATGCTGCTGTGAAGCCAGCAAATAGTACTTGGTTTTTCTAGATTCTGATACCCTGCGATCCCGGTGAGTAGTGACATCCATGCCTCTTAACAATCCCCATAAACCATCCTTCTCATCTTAATGCAATTTTGTTTGAATTTCTGGTTGAAAGTTGCCTCATGGTATTATAAAGAAGTGTGTCTGAGTGTGTATTTATTTTTTTTTTCTGTGTACAGCTGCAAGATCATCTCCTGTACTTTGCATTTGCCCGCAGCTACTTCAGGTAGTAGTGGGGGATACATAATGGTTATGGTAGAATTTTACTTTGAATAGATAGTCCTTATTTTGTCCATTTAATTTGAAGCTATAGTAGTTGTACCCTGGTGTAGTGTGTACTAGATCAAGAGCATAACTTACCAATAAGATTTGTCAGAAGAGGAATTTTTAATTCACACTGTTAGAATACACAGCATTAAAATGGTTGGTTGACTTCTTAACATTTGAACAATTAAAGGGTATAATTTTACTTGCTATGGCTAAGAAAATTATAGTAGAGATGTATGGACAAAGGAGAGAATGATTAATTTTCAGTGAAAATTACAGCTTTGAAATCAGTGGAACAATATGGCTAAAATATTACTGGATTGTAACAAGGCTTAAAATGTTTGCATCATTATATAAAGGAAAGACTTTTTGCTCAGTTGTTACCTAAAAAAATAATTTAAAAATACCATCCACTTTTAAAAGAAAATTCTTCATTAGTAGTTTATGTATTTTAAGAGCATTTTTGTATTGTATGTAAATTTTTCTGCTAGAAAGTGTTATTTTAAAATTTATTCCAAGAAGTATGGCAGTTGTGATATAAATTATTGCAAGGATCTGTATGTATGCAGTATTGAATAATTAGGAGGATGAAATATGCATTTCTCATTTCCAGAAAGAGAAAACAAGTTCTCTTTTACAAAGGCAGAATATGTCAAAGTATGAAGTTATACTTTAATTGTTGTAATATTTGGTGAAATTCTACAAAACAACAATAATGAGTAAATGAAAGGGCTGCTCCTGGAGTATAAAACTAGCAAAGGTTAGGTGTCTTGGTATCTTAACTCCCTTGCTCTTCTCCATTCCTTTTAAAAGGCTTGCATGTTTTTACTGTATTTATCAAAGTACTTAGTAAGATTTTGTTGTTGTAGCAAGATAGCAGGCTGTGTCAGTCCATCTACAGTTGATTTCCAGAGCCCACCAGAGATGAACTTTGGGTTCGTTTGCTGTAGGTCAGGGTTTGATTGAAGGAATGCTGCAGGATCTCCTCATTACCAGCCTGACTTCGATGTCGGGAAGAGTTTTCTTCTTTGTGTGCAAACACCCTTCATCCGTTGCTGCCAGGTGGAGATCAAAGCGCAATGAAACAGACTTTTTCCTCAAGCGAGGGTTGTCCTTAAAGAAAGAACCTTCCCATTCTTTAATAACTTCATCCACTTTTTCTGTCCTGAAACAGTAAAGCAAATGTACTTATGATCCTTCAGGCAATATGAAATGTCTATCTCCAGAACTGCTTTTTAAGTGCAGAGAGGAATTGCATAATAAAGTGTCGAGTTATTTTAGATGGGTGCTGAAACACTAGAAGTTGTTGGGGTTTTTTCCACATACTCCAGAACAGATAAATAATGGGTGAGGATTCACTGTATTCTTGGGTTTGTACTTTTAACTGAACAGGGATACAAAACCACTGCTCTAAATACAACAGGCAGTTTGTTTCCAGGGAGACATTTTGGAATCCAGGCTCTAAAACCCTGCAAGAAACCTCCATAGAGCAGTGGGCAGGACAGAATTCCTGCATCTGAAAGCCTTCAAAATAGGGAGGAGAAAAATCTAGTTCAGATGCAGACCTCAACGTGTCAATCTCCATTAATTAAGAAAAAAAAGAAAAAAGGGCAGAAGTAATACACAGAGAATTGAAATTCCACTGAATTTCTGATCCAATACCACTTAGGTACTGCAAATCCTGTTGATTTAATCCTCTGAGTATGTGTCAGGATCTGGATTTGAAAGCCCAGCTCAGGGGACCTTACTCAGGTAAACTACCAGCTGAGTAGCGCTGCGCAAATCTGACAGGCTGTGTGAGATGACCAAAGCTCATGAATGAACATAAGCTTCAGGTATGGAATGTGTATAGTGGACTGTATGATGGCATTAATTTTAATAAGGATTTCTACACCTTTTCAACCGCTGATTACTGTCAAGTGTTAATGACAGGGTGCGCTACAGTGTGTTTTAAATGTAGTGTTAAATGCTAGTCCTCAAAAGAGCTTGAAGAGCAGCAGGAAAAAAATAAAAGAATGAGGCAATCCAATACTATTAAAGTAATTGAAGGTGAATAATACACACTAACAGTCTTTCACTTGCCCACTCTGGAGCCAAGCTCTTCGTTCCCTGTTTGGTAATTGGTGAAATGTAAGAGTTTCCAAATAGCAAGTTAGAGCAGCCAAGCCTGAATTTATGTGCATAAATATGCCCCAGAGGGACTTTGCAAACATGGTAAGGGCTCTTCTGCTTTCAGCCTTAACTAAATGAATTATTCATAGTTTCATTCTTGACAGAAATAGAAATTACAAATCAGAAACATCATCATGATATTGTTAGCTTATGAAGTAAATGCTAATAAAAAGAATTTTAAATTTTAATTTATTGTAAATCAGGCCATTCAATACCCCTGTGAGGACTATCACTGTTATTCTGGAGCTTCTTGCCTGTATGGCTGTGATATGAGAGATACTAAATAAAGGAAAACTCAAATCTACTGAAATATTTTGCCCACCATTTACTTCTAATTGTTATTTTGTTAAAGTAATGTTTATCTTACTGTACAGTGCCACAAGCTTCAGCGCTTTCCTTCATAACATTTCCATCTAGGATTGCTTGTTTTGTCATCAGTTCCACCTTCTCAGTTTCATGTTTCTTTACACCATCTATAAAAGAAAATGCAGATATGCTAGGCATGCAGAAGAGTAGGTCAGGACGCAGGACCCAGAGACATTTTTCCTCCTCCTGTATTGGAAGAAGATCCTTTTATAACATCCAGTAATTTGTCAATAGTTAGGAACCTCCATTAGGGCCATAATTCCCAAAGGGGAAAGGGTCAGAAACTCACTGGAAGGCAGTGTAAAGGCAATCTTGCTAGTGGTGGGCTTTTTGTCATCCTTTGGGTTGGGTACAGAGCAACGAAACCTGCAAAAATAAACATTATTGCAGTCATCTAACAACTCTGAATTAATCTAACGCAAACTTGTCTTATGAACAGCTATGAAAAATCAAAAATATGAGAACTGTGAGGAGTCCTGTTTGACTGTAGCAACTCTTTGTGAGGAGTTCTTATTCTGAGCATAGAATTGAGTAAAGTTACTGAAATTGGCTATGCAATTTCATCATTCTTTTCCAATAGTTCTTAGTTTGCTGTGTTGTGGGAAGACCTATTGAATTTTATTAGTACTCAATTGTGTGTATTTTCATAGTTAGAAGCATTAACTCTGAGACTGATGCCCCTTGTCTGGAATATTCTTAGGCAAATGCGTGAGGTTCCTGGGTTGAAACGCTGCAGCTCCTGTAGAAAGGACTGAGGGATGCAGTGAAAGGTTTCAGAATCACGTGCCTGGTTTGTGAAGATAGCAGTGCGTGGTGCAAGGTGTGGTATTTTGCCTTTTCCTTATCTTCCTGGTTGTTTACATTTGTGCACCTGCTTTGTACAGCTATCTAAGGATTTTATACTGTGTTTTTTAAATGATTGGTTCAATGATGTGTTTACAATGATTTCAATAAGAAGTTCTGACATGGAAGATTGAGTACTTTTTCTCTAAACAGCAAGTACCTGTTCTCTTCTTGCTCAAGCAGACTGCGGTATGTTGCTATCTCCTCCTCCAGTTTCATCCTTGTGTTCAGGAGAATTTCATGCTCTTGAAGCTGTTTCTCAATACCTCTTCTCACTTCCAGCAGCTCTTTCTCTAAGCCTTCTATCTCAGCTTCTAAATTTCGTAGTTGTGCGTGGTACTGCTGCTCTGTGGCACGCAACGAACGTTCCAAACCCTTTTCCTGTGAAACAGAACTCATATTTTAAGGTTTGGAAAGCGTATGTGTAAAGATGCTATATGTACTTTTCATTAACAACCTGTGTATTTTTACACTGGTTCTTTTAAGAATATTCTTCAGGAGCAGAAGTACTCCTAGTACTTTCGCTGGGAATTTTTGCAGTAAAATCTGTAGTAATTTAAGATAGGATAAAAAAAAAATCGTAGCCTTCTGTTATACCAGCACTTCACTACCATTGATTTAACAGATCCCTGGCTTTGCCTGTGTGGTTAAAACAATATCCAGCTCAGCACTGTATCAAAACTGAGCAGTCTGTGTGCTCTTGTGGCTTATCCGTGTTACTGAATTCAGTATACTGCTGACATATTTTGTCATGAATGAATTGATAACTTTGGACCACACATTCAGAAAATGTTCTAAACCTGATGTGAATTGGTCGGGCAGAATGACCAGGGCCCTGGTGAGGGAGCATCATGCAAATACATGTTTGGTGGGGGTGAAAACATGAAAACACACGTATGTTCAGTGGCTGCCCTGAATCAGTACGTGTGATAGCCTTTAATGTGAGCAAACGACTGAGCTGTTGCTTATTGGTCAGTGCACTGCACAACGAGCTGAAAATCCACCCCAAAGCTACGCGTTTCCGCGTGGTGTGATTCTGCTGTGTTGTGGATGTGACTGTTACATAAACAGAATTGTGGAGTAGTTTTACAGCAAGAAAAAGCTTAGTTTTATTTTAAGAGTTTTCAAGCTTCATGCTGTCGTGCTTACCACAGCGTGGAGAGATTCAATTTCGATCTGCATATGGTGCCACTGCCGTCGCGCTTCACAGAGTTCTGCTCTGGCTGCCTTCAGTGCTTCTGCATCTCTGTCCATTCTTAGAACTGTCGCTTCTTCTAGCTACAGGGGAGTATAGAAACATACCACTGCTAAAATAGTAGTCAAGTAATTAAAGTAAATTAGATACATAAAAATCTCTAGTTGGAATGTTTTGGGAGTAATAGAAATTTGTGAAAGCTAACAGTGCTGAGGTCGTAGTTTATGTGCCGTGCAGATGGGGATCCATTATCCCACTGTGTTTGATGGGAACTAGTTGGTCCCATCTTTCTCCCAAATGCATTTGTTGTAGAGGAATTCCCACACAAATTAACCAGATGTGTTTAGACCTTATTCACCTCTTGAGTAAATATGCTTAACTTCATGGAAACTAGAGGCATTGTCGTCAGTCAAAGCTTCCAGGTTTGCATCAGGTTCTTTGGTTTTTTCTTGCTTTCTAAGAACAGCTCTATAGGGAGGGAGCACTGTTGGGTGATTGAATGAGTATGTCACAATTGTCAATTGCTCTAATTATGGTTTTGCCTGACCTAGTTGTTGACTCGATTTCAGATTGTCATTTGAGAGCAAGTGCCTCCATTCATTTAAATATGAGTAGCATGTTTATCCAAATCTGCACGTTTCCCTGTCCGCTAGTGACAGGTTATGTGGGATTTACCTGTCACAGGAGGGAAGGAAGGAATTGGTGTGTTCTCTGAGTAGATGCTGTCACTCATGTTAAATGTGACAGTTCAGAAGTGAAGTGCCCGTTCTAAACTTAATCCTTAATTTGCCATCCTTAAGGCTGAAGCTTATTCCTAGAAAAAAGTAGTCAAACAAGCACTGTATTGTATTTACAAGAAAATGTGGGGTTTTGCTTTTTCTTTTCTTGTGCTATTAGAAGTAGTTTATTTGACTAACCCTGAGGATATGCTGGGTCATTTTAGACTCAGGCTCATCTTTGATTTAGATCATACGTTCATGCATTTAACTTCCGGAATGATTGTTTCTCTTCTGAAAGCCATTTCCCCTTTCGATTCTGAGTTTTACTACAAGTGGTGAAGAAGCCATAAGCACTTGAACCATTACATGGTCTTTTGCATATTTTACTGGTTTATGTTGGTTCTTATCATGCCATCAACTCTAAGGAAGTAATCTCATTCATCCAGGTTTTAGGAAGCAAGTAAAGGAAGTATCTCTCCCCCTCTTCCCCGCCCCCCATCCCCAATATACCAAACATTGGTATTAGAATTTTATGCCATCATTTTGGTGGGGAAAAAAAAAAAAATCTAGATTTGGCTAATCCACAAATGAACACTCAGTATTTTTTACTTATCCTTTTTTGCCTGGTTACTGCAGAATTTATGTGACAAGATTATATCAGTGCACATTGTCTTCTTTGTGCCAAACACAAATGTAAACTTGGCTTAACTATCTGGTTTAGGGCTGCTGTGTGCCATTGGAGGACTGTGTAGATCAGCCAGATCAGCAGGAGTCTGGCCTGTGGTTAAAAAAACCCTCCGGAATTTCTGCAATACCAAAGTAGTACAACAGAGTGATAAATACCTCATTTTCACCCTGAATTTCTTGACATTTTATGCCTGAAAGTTGTTTTGCCATTTTATTTCAAAGCTCAGTTGGGTTTTAGAGATGTTTTGTAGGTAAATCTCCAATAGTAACATTGTGTGTGGATAACATTTAATCAATCTGTATGAAAGAACAAATTACATTTACTGAAGAGTATGACATAGTTTTACTGTGAACAGTATAAAATAGCTGCTGAAAAGGTACAGTTTTCTTTAATACAGGTACTAGAAATGGTAAAGCTTTCTGTGTATAAATGGATTCTTTGCATTGCCTTTGATTTTCTTCCGGGATAACTAAATGTTGCTAGAGGTTACCAGGTTACAGCATATGCCATCAATTTTTAAATCACAACAATATCACTGCTGCAGGTACAGAACAACATCCAGATGAATTACACAGCATTCCCGTAGTGTGGATTTCATACCCCACACAAAATCTATTTCTGTATCTTCCACTTCACATCTCACTGCAGTAAAACAAAAATCCCTTCCCCGATAAGATGCTGCATTGAAAAGGAAATACTGTACCTCATAGAGGCTGAGGGAGGAATTGTATAGACAGGGGTTGTCTCCTTCCTCTGGAAGGTGTATGTCTGCATGAAGTCATTACCTGGGTCCTTGCTGAGATGATGGTCTTTATCTGATTTCTGGTGATGAGCGTTTCATACTTTGCCCTGATCTCATTGAGGAGCTGGGACAGATCCATTCTCCTCCCATCCTCCACCTTGGCTAGCCGAACCTTATTGATAGGATGAGCCGGGTGCTGCAGAGCCTTCACTGCCTGCAGTGAGAGAGAGGCAGCACAGGCGAGTTTTAAAGCTGCAGAGCTCTATTTCCGAGGAAGCACTGGAAGGTCAGAGGCTTTCAATCCTTTCAAAAAGCAAGTTTAGTAAAGCAAACATCTTCCACTTTTGCAGCTATTAAAAGAATGATTCCTAAATTATGTGCTGAAATGAACATATACAATGTTTTTGTGGTTTTGTTACCCTACAGCTTTGGTGTATAACTTCAGGAAAGGGAGGTTAAGACATAAAAAGCGAAGGACAAAATTACAGCTGCACAGCATGAGAGTGCAGTTCCAGAAGAGAAGGGAACAGCTTCCCCTCAATACACCTGTGTTGGTGGCAGTGCTGCTGGGACAGTGCTGGAGCAGGTTATTTAGGGATGTTACAGAATTTCCATCCTGGAAGGTTTTGAAGCCTCAGCAGGACAAAGTCTCAGGTGTCTGACCAGGTCTAGTGTGGAGGATTGTCCCCCTTTGAAGAAGAGCTGGGGTCCTGGACATCCTCTCACCCAACATTTCAGTGGTTTTATGGGTGGGAACTCAAAAAGAGGGCGAGGAACCAGCAGTGCTGTTGATAAGGGATGCTTGTGCACCTTGTGGTGAGGGGGTTGGCTCCACTTTTGCAGCGTGCAAACTTCAGGAGAATTTACACTTAAACCTAGCTAATGGTGGTCAGGAAAGGTGCCTGGTTTGTCTTTGAAGGTGTTTACAGCACTGTTGCCATGCGACACTGTTCAGTTCACAGGATGTACAGTTAGGTGAGGCTCTTACACCTTTCCTGGCAGCTACCAGGGACATAGAAAGTAGGGTTGCTGCTGTGTTGTATTTTCTGCAAGTAATTCTTCATCTCCTGGCCCAGTGTAGCTACTGTATGATCCAAATGATCTTGCCTGCTAAGAGTGGCTCTTGCCTATTTTTCAGAATGTTTTCAGTAATGGGCAGGACAGATACTTAGTTTAAAAAGTCAGTAACAGGAGGAAAAAAGACTGTAGCCTTTTTTACAAAACACTCATCTTTTCAGAAGTCAGAGTGTTATACCACTTAGAAGTCTCCTTGGGTGCATAAGGCTTCCTTGTTCTTGGCTCTGTCCGCTGGCACATGTAAAAGGATCCTGTGTTCTGATTTTATTTTTCTTAGCTGGCTGTTTTTCAGCTGACCTGGACTGGGATGAGACTGTTTTGTTGTCCACTATATTTTTGACAAGTGCCTTAAAGATTTCAATGTTTTGTAGTTCTAAAACCAAAACATTGACTGTTTGTCATTGATGGTATGATAAAAGTCACAGAAACACATTAGGAATCCATCAAATATGAATCAAATACTATACCTTAGGACAGTGTAAGCATTAATAGGAAGAGCCTAAGTATTTCAGCAAGTAAGAACTTGAAATGTTATTTAAAATCTTCCTTTTTCTTTGTATAAGAATACTGCAATACTGATTGTTTGCAGTTTGCTTTCAGTTCCCTGGGACTCTGGGTGCTTTCTGTTTACATCAGGCAAAGTCACTTTTTCAGGTATAAAGGTGTTAGCAATTGTATCTTTACTGGGATTCATGTACTTTTGAATTCTAGCTACTTTCAATGTTCAGATTTCATTATGACTGTTGGGTTTTAGTTAACTTTGTAGTTCAGATACTGTGCATGAGTTACTTGGATTCTGTGATACAGCACACAGTGCTACAGCAATTACAGACTGCTTTGGTTGGCCATCCTTGCTTTCTCATGAGACAATAAACAGCTGGAGTGGTTTTTAGATCTTACGTACATCAGAACAACACCCTTGGCACTTTTTGGTCATCTCTTAGATCACAGTGTTAAATTCAGGACAGGGTTCTGGTGTTTGGAGGCAGACTGCACCATTCTTCAGTATCACACAAAAATCGTCAGTGCTTTGGCAGGAGAACAGAGGTTTGGGTGTAAGTTGTTAAGGGGATAGTGTTGTTATTTTTGCTTTGAATGAGAATCCTTTCACTGCTCAGTTGAGCTGGCCATCAGAAACCAGGAGCAGGTTGCAGCCTCAAAGGGAGGCATTCTGGGATGGAAGCTGCAGGACCCTTCTTTCCAGGGTGCTTCCAGCCTCTGCAAGCAGCAGTTCTGTTTTCAGAACAGCTTTAAATGGTAAGTTACTGTGTATTCCTTTCAAAAAGTTTTTTTTAATGTGTGTGTTCTGGCATCAGATTAATTTCTTTAAACGAAAGGGGAGCACTGTACCGTTCACATAGCACATGGCAAAGCAAGATACCCAGCACAATGGCATGTGTGGGTCAGGAGCAGCAGTCCTGGGTGAAGAATAAAAGGAGACTACTATCTTAAACCTTGTTGAATGCTCTTTATTAGTCAAGAAAACTGGAAGAATAGCAAAATTATTATGTGTTAACTACTAAAAATGATTTAAAAGCATAACTAATTAAATGTTATTGGGTGCACCATATTTCTAGCTATTGAACAAAGAATTGGTGATATATTCAAAGAACACCATGAAAATAATACAGGTAATACCAATAGACCGAAGCAGAAAAAAAATCATCATGACTGCTAAGAGTGAAAAGGCAGCCTTTGTTTTATGTAAAAGAATCTTAGTAAAAAGCCAAACTATTTTTATCACTTCATAGAAAAGAACAAAATGCATTGATCCATTTTGACTTTGAAAGAAACATGGACTAAACGGATCCTTTGCAGTATCAGATTGTGCCTTAAATCTTCTCTTCGACTTCCTTAACGTGGGATGCAACAACTTTTCCATCTACCACTTCTTCGACAATTGTCTTGATCTTTCTAGTTTTGGTAGGATCTAAACATCATAAACAAAGCAAAAAATATTTATGAAAGTGTTAAAAATAATAAAAAAAGATCAGCATGTGTACATCGACAGTTACATCCTTTTCAGATTGGCTTCTTGTTACAGTGAAGGCCATGGTGTAGTTAAACAGAATAGCAAGGATTATTTGTAAGAATGACTTCAGAAGCAAGATTTCATTCAATCAAGTTTTACCTACCCTGAGAAGAATCCAGTGATTGTGTTTGTGATTTGGACCCTGTCAGGGATGAGCTTTCAAATGTAACTCCCTGTCCCGCAGTCCTGAAAGCGAATCAGAGACAGGCAGGATTGCAGAGTGTTTGTCAGGATCAGGAGAAGTTGCATTAAACTAATACATTTAAAGTATTTAAACTAAGTACTGAGCAGAATGGTTTCTTCTCAGGTAAAATATATCCGGTTTATTTCAGAAGAATTGTATGTGCTTTACTGTGTTTTGGTACCATTTTGTTTTACCTCTTTTTTTTTTTTTTCCCCACCAAATATATCATTACACAAAGAAAACAATTTAGTTACTCACACAAACTCGCCATCCAGCAAGCGACGATAGGTTTCAATCTCCATTTCCAGCCGAGTCTTGATGTCTAGAAGTTGCTGATACTCTGCATTCTGGCGCTCCATATCGGCCCTGACCTGGAAGAGCTGAGACTCCAGGTTCCCAATCTGAAGTTGTATTTGGGAAAGCTGAGCACAGTAACCTCCTTCTGTTTCTGCTAAAGTGTCTTCAAGGGATTTTTTCTGTGTAAGAAGGATATTTAAAAATCTCTGATTGAGGGGAAGAAGAAATTCTTTACAAAGACTAAACCAATTGAAATAGTAAGTAATAGCCTCATTATTTAGAGATTTCAATTTTTTTCTTGAAATATCGGTTTGAAAATTGGCCTTTGCTGCTTCACTGAATGTGAAAGTTCATCTGCTTTATAACATGCTACATGGAACTGAAGCAGATCTAACAACACTCTTGAAGTTGGAAAATTTACTCTGACTTATTAGCAGCTTCCTCAGACCGTACCATGGCAAGCTGAGACTGTAGCTCAATTTCCAGGCTCTGCAGAGTCCGTTTCAGATCTGTGATCTCACTCTTTCCTGACTGGAGCTGCTCGGTATTGGTGGAGATTTCCCTTTTCAGCTCCCCACTCTGAAATGACAAGGAAGAACAGGGTGTGTTTTACCATTGCAAATACTTACCTCGTTTTCACACACGGTTTTACTGAATGTGTCTCTCTGGGCATTACTTTCTCATTGAACCAGGCTTCGGCCTCTTTACGGTTTTGCTCAGCAATGACTTCATACTGTCCCCTCATCTCATTCAAAAGCTTGGTCAGGTCAGTTCCTGGAGCAGCATCCATCTCAACGCTGACTTGGCCACATGCACTGCTTTGGATACCCTGAAGCTCCTGGAGAGATTTAAAATAAGGAAAAATTGCTGTTAATAGATGAGAAGAAAGTTCTAACAAAAATAAATGTATGAAAAAAGAAATATGATATAAATTTTGTTTCAGTAAGAACCCATAGCTTGTGTACATATTTCTTTCACTTAGTAAACTCACAAAAGAATGGTGAAAAAACCAAATAATAAACCCAAGGAACTGCCACTGGCATAAGGGAATGTTTTGATATTTTACAGTTCCATCTGCCTTGTTATGAATTCACAAACAAGCAAAAATTTACCTCTTCATGATTCTTCTTGAGATAAGCCAATTCTTCATTCAGGCTTTCAATCTGCATCTCCAAATCAGCTCTTGTCAAGGTCAGCTCATCAAGAACTCTGCGCAGACCATTGATGTCAGCTTCCACGCTCTGGCGAAGAGCCACTTCATTCTCATATCTGTAAAGAAAGGCATTAAATATGATTTTTTTACATGATAAATGGGGTCTAATGCAAACTACTTCTATATACTTACATAGTTTTTAATATGAAATATTAATACAATTACAGCATTTTAATAATTATGTTAAAGCACTCTACAAGAAAAGAGAATTTTTAAGACAATTATTTTTTTCCTTGAAAGGCTAGTTTTTGTAATATTGAGATATACTTACTTCAGTCTGAAATCATCAGCAGCCAGCCTGGCATTATCGACCTGCAGGATGATTCTTGCATTGTCGATAGTTGCATTAATAATCTAGAATAAAACAATGCTCAGAGGATCATTTTATAGCCCAGTGGCTGTGCAGCAACATGTAGCTACCTACATAACTGTAATCCTAAGTGCAATTATAATATTAGATGTAATTTGTTAGTCTCTCTACTGTGAAAATATATAGGAGGTTTTCAGCCTCTGCAAATCAGCAAGTTTCACTTCATGGTAGAACCCTGCTTCGCATTCTATGACTGGATATCTTACAATCCCTGAAGACCCTGCCAGGTAGCCTGGCTCTTTCAGGAACTGAATTTATCATCCAAGCAATATGAAACATTACAATTCAAACTTTATCTACAGGAGTGTGTAGAACTGGATCCCATCACTGCCTTCTCCTCTGTTCAAATTGCCAAGTCTCTCAGCATTGTGCAATCTAGCTGTAGATCTGCCGTTTGCCTGCAAGGGAAGTTCAATGCCTGATAGTAATGCAGTGTGACAGGGGTTATTGCAAGCATCGGTACTGTAGAATAAATTTGCTCTTGGTTGCTGAAAGGATTTTGTTATACTATCCAAAATATTATTAGGTGACTTACAACTTTAGGATACATTAAGTACATTGCTTTGTTACCTTGTTTCGAAGATCTTCAATTATAGGACTGTATTTACTATAGTCATTCCCTGACCCAGGGATACCAGCTCCAGAGCTGTTCTTCTCATACCACTCGCGGATTTTGCGCTCCAGCTCAGTATTGGCATCCTCCAGAGATCGTACTTTGTCCAGATAAGCAGCCAGGCGGTCATTGAGGTTCTGCATAGTTTCTTTTTTGAGCCAGAAAGAAGGCCGCCATCCCCAGCACCAGCAGTGCCAAAGGCTCCTCCAAAACCAGGGCCAGAGCCGCTGCCAAATCCACCTCCAAAACCAGCACCTGAGCCACTGCCAAAGCCACCTCCAAAACCAGCACCTGAGCTGCTGCCAAACCCACTTCCTAAACCTCCCCCAAAAGCACTGCCTAAGCCACTTGCATAGCTACCACCGAAACCACTACTAAAGCCTCCACCAAAACCCCCACTGAAGCCAGAGCCTGAACCAAGCATAGAAGCAGCACCAAACCCTCCACCAGACCCACCACCAAACCCAAGTCCACTGCCACCAAAGCTGCCTCCACCACCAGAACTGGATGCTCTCAGAGATCCCCCTGCGAGTCCGCTCCGAGAAGAGAACTGCCGGGATCCGCCGCTTGTGCGCACAGAAAGGGCCATGATGCTCGAGCTGCTTGATCTGTTATGTGAAGTGTCCAGCACAGAGCCAGGCCCTTCAGAGAACAGCTCAGCCTTTATATAGGGAAGGCAGTGGGTGTTTCAAGCAGCAGTTCCCACCTCCTAGGAAGAGCTTCAATTCTTTCTCTCTCTTGTTTGGAAGGGAAGTCAATTTAGTCCTGAGCAAACTAAATGATGTGTGCCAATCTGAATTGCCAGTGGGAGTGGAAATCTGGTACCCTCCAGGTATTTGCTCTATGAAGGGAAATGGGTGCAGTGAGCTGAGACATCAGGATAATGCTTTGCCATGTGCAATGGAGCACGTAGATTTCTTTTCGTGTTTAAATCTTTCCTAAATAATTTTTTTGTCATGACATATTCATTGCTTTCTTGGTTTAGGTTTATTATTATAGAAGTATGCTAAGTCAGTGGAATGATCCCTTTATATCACACTTCCCAGCATGCGTGTCAAAAATGTTTGCTTCTCATAATGCTTTTCTAGCATGAACCTCTGCCAGATTATTGCTCCCTGTATATTTAATAAGGAGCAAGAAAAGTGATCAATGAAAGTGTATGAAAATGCACATGGATATTGTGAGCTGCAAGTTGATCAATAATATGAAAACATAAATACACTTGATTACACCAAGTATAATTTGTCATTGTGTTTTCTGCCCTTTCATAATGGAAATATCTCTGTGTAATGTGCATAGCCTATGCCAACAATTTATACTTTTGAGGTGAAACGAAGCACTGTTTCTTCTGAATAGTTTGCTATTATCTCAAAATAAGGAAAATCATTTCTGTATTTTATATGCTTTTTATAATGTAAATCTAAAGATCAAGATGAAATATAGTACTTCTGGTGGCAGTGTTAGGCATAAAAACCCTTCAAAACCAATAGACTTTTCTTCTGAAGTTATTTTGGTAAACAGAAAATAGTTTTTTCTTTGTCCTGGCTTAATGATATAATTTGATTTGTCCACTGCAATGTATTCATTTTTAATTTATCTACATGAGGAATATGGGTGCTTTTTTGGGTGGAAATGTATTATGGGCAGTAGATCAAGGGTTTAAACAAAGTGTTTATGTAGAATTGAATTGATAGCCTTTTCAATAGACTTTCAACTCAGTGACTCATGGTTGTGAAAGTAAAGGATTAGTGTCTTTGGCAGCTGTTTATGTACAGTAAGTAAGTCATTGGACAGGTGAGACTTCAAAAGGAAGAGGTTTTTGTGTTTATGCTGTCAAGAGGAAAAAAGGTGTACTCCTTGGGCTGAAGATCTGGGTGTGCCATAGGAGACTCACATCGAACGGGAGAGCGTATGTGTGGTTATTGGTAGGGAAAGGCCTAAGGAGATGGTGGTCTGATGGCAAAATATATTCTTACTGATAAAATGCCTTTGTCTGCTCTAGTTCCTGGTGAGATAAGCATTCACAGATAGCAAAAAATAATAAATAGGCTTCTTCAATTAATTTATTAATTTTAATTTATTATGAAATGCAAATTGACACTTCCTATTTATTTGAAAACCAGTTTTTACTGAAGTGAAGCTGTATCACGTTTGAGTGATAGTTCAATTTCAGAAAAGGTGTGCTGAATCAGCATTTTAATGCATTTTAAAGAACAAATCCACTCCAAATATGCTAGTACATAAGAGAACCAAATAGTTGCTGTGTAAATAAACACAAAATCTTGTACTTTTTAAGTTACTGCTTTTTATTAACACTCCCACATAACAACAGCAATTAATATTGTTGGTGATTTGCCTTGATTTGATTTGATAGTTTGGAATTTTTCAGCCCTTTTGGGTTTTAGGGAGATTTGGATTAGATTCTTTATAAAGTTTAATCTTTTAGTTTCGGCATCAGCTCTAAGAAGCTCAGAGGCATCTCCTCTCTGCTGGTGCCTTTCACAGCTTCTCTTCAAATTCTTTGACCTCAGAGGAGACAACCTTGCCATCAACCACCTCTTCAACAATTGTTTTGATCTTCTTAACTTTACTTGTTTCTGGTAATGAAAGGGAACAGAGAATTAATTAAACGTGATGAATGTTAACAGAAGAATTTCACTAACAGCAATTCCACCAATGAGAAAATAGCTAAAGGCATCTTTTCAGTGCACAGTTATGTGAAGTAAACTTTTTGGGGTACTCAGCATACAATTTCTCTTCCTTTGAACATCCTTTATGTTACCTATAATACTATAGTGGACATTGTGTTGAATGCCTCTCTATCCTTTCTGCTAGTCTTGCTTCAGTTCAGCACAAAACTAGGAATAGTCTTACACTGAAATTAATATTTTTGCTATTAAACTAGATGCTTCATTTAGGAGCCTAGTGTCCCTGTACAGTGAGTGGAGAGAAGCAGATGCTTCTGCAGTCCTCCAGAAGGTTATTCAATCAATCATTCTCTGCCATTCTTTTGACTCTTTGAGGAGCCTGTGCTTTTACTGTGGGTTCCTGAGTTACACACAAAACCAGGCTTTGTATAATCCCTGTAAGTTTTCTAGTTGTGCAGTTGATGTAATATTCCACTGGTTGATTATTTGCTTTGAAACGATGTCGTTTTCTATCGGGCTACTTAGTTCCATTACATTTCAACAGGCAGCCATCAAAAACTAAGAAAGTTGGAGTGACATACCTTTTTCAAGCTCTGCTACAGATAGATCCACTTGGACATCTCTGTTCAAATTATAAATAAAACAAATATAAATATATGGCACCTAACATATTGAAGAAACACCCTTGTACATTTCCTGTATGTTTAATCAAGACCTTTATCCAGGTGAAATTAATCTGCAGGCTGGTTTCTGCAATGCTATGACTTCAGCTCATAAATATATGCCCCAACTAGTTCCTGAGACAGAACAGCTGAATGGGCAGAACCCTGGAGGGGGGTTCTGCCTCCTGTGCTTTCTCTTTTCACTACAGAATGTGGGATACTGGACTTTTGAATATTTAGTGTCAGCTCACTTGCACATCTTCGAAGTTTTAAGTAGCTTGGCTGCTACTGACAGAGGTAGAGCAGAGCCCAGGTTAGCCCCAAGCCTGCAGGAGCTGCAGTCATTACAGTTCTGGGCAAGTTGATCCCAGATTGAATTAATGACGCTTAGGGAGTGTGAACATCTGCCTAGCTACTCAGCTCACAGAGTAACAGTGTGTACCTATGCAGAGGCTGAGAGAGACAAACTCAACTGACATCTACAGCAGCTTCTGAAAGCCAGCACGAACTGCAGCCTGCTCCAAATATGCAGTTGAAGCTGGGCAGCAGACTTCCCCCAGCCAGATGGAAAGTGGCAGGTTTTACACCTCCACCTTCTGTGAATATAGACTATTTCCAATGGTGTATGCTGTCTTATGGAACTAAGCAGACAAGCAAAAGGTGTGTGTTTCCTCACCCACTCTCCTCTCCTTCCAGCAGACGGCGGTACGTGGCGATTTCCATTTCCAAGCGAGTCTTGATATCCAGGAGTATACTGTACTCGTTATTCTGACCCTCCATGTCAGCTCGGAGTTGCCTCAGTTGAGCCTCTAAATTGGCAACTGCTTCTTGTATATGGTTTATCTGGTAACGGTAATGTGCTTCAGTTTCAGCCAGAGTGTCTTCTAAAGACTTTTTCTATAGTCGGTGAAAAGAACAGAGATGTGTTATTCAGGAGGATACAGTTTTGCATTTAACATTTTGCTTGGAAAGTCTCTCAGGTTTTATATTTATCCGTGTATTTATCTACTAAACACAGTTCTTACTTCAACTGCTCTGTATTATTTACCATGCTAAGAAGGGACTGTAATTCTAGCTCCAGATTCTGGACGATCTGTCTCCGCTCAGTGATCTCTTTCCTTTGGACATGCAGCTGCTCAACGTTGATTGCTACTTCCTGGTTCAGTGCTTCAGTCTGAAATACAAAACCAGAAGGACTGTGAACTGCACCTAGGCATGACTGAGGCTCCTGCTGATCCTTAAGTAATTGGCCTTACCTGCTGTTCAAACTGTTCTTTGGCTTCCTGACGGTTCTTTTCTGCCATTTCTTCATATTGCCGCCTCATGTTTTCCATAATAGTTGCGAGATTGATGCTTGGGACAGCGTCCACCTCTACATTCACTGAGCTGCCCACCTGCTTGTGCAGGCTGTCAACTTCCTGCAGCAATGAGGGTTGGATTAGCATCAGCTATAGGAACCCTCTGATCCTGAATATAGTTCAAAATTTACAGGCATAGAAGTAATTCTTAAGTAGCACCTCAGGGCAAGGTAACTTAATCACCTTGTAAGTACTGGTTAGTGCACCTCATGTTACAACATTTTACTTATTTTATAGCATCATAGATAAACATATTATAAAAAGATAATTTCCTCTGGACCAGATCTATGGAATGAGTCATGGTTCCCGTTTCTATACCTCTGTGGCGCAGCAGCTCCTAAGCCACACACTATTCTTAAAGACCTTCACTCAATTCCCTGACAAGGCGTTTACACTTTTGAAGTTGATAGTATGACACTGAGAGGAAAGCTTGGGAATATGCCATAATTGAGGTTATGTTAGTGTTTAACAGTCATCCTGAACTTAGAATTTCAGTTTGTGTCTTTACTTGACCAAGGGAAAATAAACCATGGTGGTTTATCATTCTTAGCTTTGTAGGTCTTTGAAACTATAAATGTTTTGCTGAGGGTGAGGTTCAGTTTGAGCTCAGACTCCCAGGAGAGGCGCACCGAATGTACCTAACTTGTAGAGATCTCTGCATGAGCCAGAGCTCCTCTTGCAACCATCAGAGACCAGAGGGTGTCCCTGCTGAGCTGCCCGTTGGGGTTTGCTCTGCAGTGAGCTGAATCACTGCCTAGGCTGCGTGTGTTTTACTGACTGTCTCTCAGTTGGTTATAATAGAATCATAGGTGCATTCACATAGATAATATGTGAGTAGGTACCTAAATTTGGCAGTGCTAATCTGGGGCTGAATCCCACCGTAAGTGTAATATTCTTTCAGATTAACCATGAAGAGATCATTATTCCTACTGAGCCTGAGTTCCTGGCATGCCACTTCAGAAAGAATCCCTCCCTGACAGTGTTTGGCTGCACTTACATCCTCATGGTTCTTCTTAAGAAAAACTATTTCTTCATTCACGCTTTCAACCTGTGACTCCAGATCGGCCTTTGTCAAAGTCAAGTCGTCACGAACTCGCAGCAGCCCGTTAATGTCACTCTCAACGCTTTGCCTGAGCAGGTATTCATTCTCATACCTGTAAAATGAGGCTTGTTTTGTCATCATGAAAATGCAGCTGATGCAAAGGTTAGATTGGTAACTAGGACAGCCTTATGGTAAAATGGAAAACGTTCCTTCTCAGCTTTGATACTGGAAGCTTTCCTGAATAGAAGGAGCATGAAAGAGAATTTACGAAATTATCGTGAACTTACTTCAGTCTAAAATCATCAGCAGCCAGTTTGGCATTGTCAATCTTCAGGACAAGCTGTGCATTTTCCAACTGTGCATTAGCAATCTAAAAAGGAATGGTTGAAAAGTGATGAATCTTTGCACATAAATGCAGACTGGATCCATTTTTGGAAATTAATTCTGCATGTGGCCTTCATCTTTCTTAACTTTAGCTCTCTATAAGTCATCTAGGTTTAATCTGAGTTCCCTTTGAAGTGCGTAGAAGGAATATTAGAGTTTTCCAAAAGGCAAACTGTCCTGCCATAGGTACATAAAAATAGTTGGGATGAGCTGCTGTCTGGGAAGATCTGCTTTTAAAGGATGGAAAATACAACTGGTGACAAATATCAGGGGAAAGGTTTAAGGAAGTTAACTGGAAACATAATTTGACAAACCTGTCAGCTGATTCTGTGGGACTATTTGATTGTGGTGTAATTTACAGGTTCAAGTAATGATCTGTTATTTTTTTCTGAGCATTTGGCAGTCTTTTCTAAAAAAAGCACTTTAAAATCTAGAGATGCCGAACTATATTTAAATATGTATATTACCATTAGTATTTTCACTAATTAAAATTACCTGAGGCAAATAGAACAGAATGAATTTTCAAAGATTTTTCTTGTGTGAGATTACTCACATCTGCAGACGTATATCCAGTATTACAAATTATGTAAAGTCTGTCAGGAATTTGGATCTGATCAAAAGAATTTATTTTTCTTAGCTGAGACAACTGCAATTTAGAAAAGTACATTTTCTACAGTAGATTATTATCTATCTCCCTGATAATTGCAATTCCTATCTTTATAGATGGCTATATGAAAGCTTACCTTACTTTGGAGTTCTTCAATGGTTTTAAAGTATGAGCTGTAGTCATGCCTTACAGCGATGGTATTCTTCTCAGCCCACTCCTTGATCTGCATTTCGATCTGGGAGTTTGCCTTTTCTAGGGAGCGCACCTTCTCCAGGTACGAAGCCAGGCGGTCATTGAGATTTTGCATCATTGATTTTTCATTGCCAGTGAGCAGCACGTCGTTACCAGTAATACTAAGCTGGAAGCTGGATCCTTGTCCACGGCTGGTGCTGGTAGATATGCGAGTGCCAAAGCCACCAGCTCCCCCATAGACACTGGGTGCCTGGATCTTTTGGAGTGACATTCTCCTGGAGCTCAGACCGCTGACACTGGGGGCAGGAGGTTGGAAGCGGGTGCTTGTACCCCACTGAATGCTTCGGGTAGAGAATGCCATGTCTGCTCTTTGTCTTCCAGAATGGAACGGCTGAACCTACACAGCGAGCAGCTGGAGTGAAGAACAGTGTGTGCTCTGTAACCCTTTATATTGTGCTTCAAAGAGGAAGCACAGTGGTAATAAACCCCACCTCTGTTGGTGGGGTTTATTACACATTATTACACGTAATGTAAGTGGTGTCAGCACAAACGGCTGCCAGGGTATTGCCCCCATGCTCCCTATAATGCAAAAGCATTTTCATCCCTTTATCTGTGTTTGAGACTAACTCCCCAGGTAGTTTGGCTTGC
This sequence comes from Hypotaenidia okinawae, assembly GCA_027925045.1. Classification (NCBI taxonomy): domain Eukaryota; kingdom Metazoa; phylum Chordata; class Aves; order Gruiformes; family Rallidae; genus Hypotaenidia; species Hypotaenidia okinawae. The sequence continues at coordinate 5,137,281 of BSDF01000024.1, forward strand.
TTTGTTTTTATTTTGAATAAAAGATAAAACACAAATAAACTGTTGAATCATTTATAACAATATACCTGCAGCCATACTCTCTATAGTCCTTTAGTACAAACAAGTAGATTCTTACCCCTTTGTGCAGTGCTTGAAATGAAAAGGAGAGTTGACTGTATGTGTTGAGAGACTTAAAATATTTATGTTTGCCATCATGTAAATATGTCTGTTCAGTAAGCAATAGTTTGGGCCTCAGGACAGTCTAGAACAGTGTATTAGTAGAATTATTAGAAAGTAGACATCTGTAGTTGCCATGTTAATTCATTTTATAATGAGCACAAACCAATATAGTGCAATTAGAAAGTGAATATTGTAGTTAGCATGCATTGAATATGCATTCAGATAGCATTAGAAAACTGTTACAAGTTGAACTCTAGCTTTCAGTACAGTTGGAATTAAGCAGAAAGACTCATGCTTTGCCTGTAAGTAAAGTAATAGGAACAAGACTGTTGGGAATCTTCATTGCTCACTTGATTTCACAGGAGATGCTGAGGTCCACAGAGTGACAGGAGACATTGAGATCAAGCTTCCAGAACAGCCAGCTCCCACCCCTCCTGTGTGGCTGAATTTAAAGCCAACCAAGTATCCCTCCTGCCTTGTTGGTACTGCAGATGACAGCCAGTGAGTCCCAGTGCTGGGCATGCTGTCACTAACCCAGGTGCTGTGCTCAGTAACGGTCATCGGCTGCCTTTGCCCGTGCACAGAGAAATGCAGCCATCCCACACTGAGGATCCTCAACTAACTACGGTGTGTAGTTTTGATACAGAAACTGCAGAGAGAAAATGGGAAGCAGGGGAAGGAGCTGATTGCTGGGGGGTTATTAGTGCTGCAGGGGAGTGTGTGGCAGGTGTGCATTGAGGCCGTGCATGGGTGTAGTTCCTTGGGGCATTGCATTGACAGTATGTTGGTGTATTATTAATGTACAGCTTGTCAGGTAGAACAGTTAACACATACTGCTTTTACTGGTGAAAACAGCTGCTGTACGTACTGACATTGTATGAAAGGAAATTGGTGAGACACTAAGCTTTGGAGTCATTAAGCTGTATATTGGAGCATCTTCAGGGTAGAACACCTAACATGAAATATTAGGGAAGGAGTACTGGTAAGTTTTTTTTTTTTAAGTTCCTGTGCTACAGATTAGTCTAAATAGCATTGGATCAAGGCAAAGAGTTGAGCTGTGAGGCTTGGCTATTCTGAACACAAGTGTTTCCAAACCAAGTGACCGGAGTTCAGGGCAGAATATTTTTGCAGGAGGATGCTGTGAATTGTCTTTGGACCTTGAACTTCTTTGGGTGTAACTGGTAATTAAAAAGATTTATGAGAGTTGAAACCAAAGTACACTAACCATATCTTTTGGGCTGTTGCTATAGAAAGTCAAGGTGTGTCATTTTTTGTTCATTAAAAATACTCTGAGTAAGAATCAGTCGTGGTAGTAGGTGAGAGCTTACACCTTTAAAGCAGTAAGAGGAATACAAGAGATCCTGCTACAGTTACATCTCTTGGCTATACATTTCACTGTCTAGATCTCTGACAGTATTTTATGATAGTCTATTTAAGAGCAAACTTTCTGCTTTGTCTTGTTAGTATTCATTAAAATTAATGTCTGTGTTTCCTTAATGTTATTTTTTCTAAATATCACATGAAGATTCCATTTTTAATTTGTTTGGGGCTTTTTTTCCATTTTTTTCCTTTGATCTTATAATTTTGTATTTGCTTCTATTAAAAAAATAAACTGGAAAATTTGCAAGGATATTTACTAAGATCAGGATAGGTGTTGTTCATACCAGAGGTGGGGTATGAACAATGGTTGTATAAATTGCTAGAAGCTGTGAGAGTGAACACCAAAGACGGTATCTATATCAGTGAATGAATCAAAGGCAAGGTCCATGGACTGGCAAATGGCTCATCATGGCTTGCATCTGCAAAGCTCTACAGTTGTCATCTGGGAGTGGTCATCACCCTCTGCTTCCTTCAAACTGTACCCATCTATTACTTGGAAGAATATGGGCTGCTGCCTTACTTTTATCTCATTGGTTGTAACAGTGAGTTATCTAAATAGATGTTGAGCAACCTAATTGTGCATTATCTGATACCTGCATTTTAATCAATGTTGAAGAAACACTGTTAACACTTTTCAGATGTTTTAGCTCAGCACTCCACTCTCCATCTCAAGACTCAGTTGTGAATTCTCTGTAGAAGACAGACTGTGGGTTCATGGATAACTCTTCCTGCCAGTGACGTGCTCAGTTGGGATGGTTCATGTGTGGCCATGATGAGGCATTCATAGCAACACCAATAAATTGATTTCATGAAGAAATTTCTCCTGTGAGACAGAATGTTAATGTCTGGTAGAGAGCAATGAAGATCAGTCATGCAGGGCTATGATAAGATGTGAATGCCATTTAGCATTACTCACCTTTACTAGCCAGTAATGGGTAACCAGTCTTGAGGGTTCAAGGGAAAAAGGCACACCCAGCTCTGGTTCTGCTTTTATGCTGCCTTTAGGTGGAACATAGGCTTTTCTTTTGCAGAACTTAAAGACTTAAATAAAGAAACATATTTTAGTTAAGTATTTAGCCATGATCCATTCTAGGAGTAAAATCCAGTGCCCATTTATTAGTCCTCATAAGTACTGTGCTGATCTCAGTTTGGATTTTGTGTCATGAATTTGAATCCAGAAGATCTCTTCCCATTCAGACCCAAAAGGAATTCCTCTGTACAAAGTGCATGCAAAGAAGAGGAATTCCTTGGCCAGTATTCCAGCCATATTGCAGTATTCCATATTTGTGTCTGAGAAATCCCCCTCCTTCTCTTCTTAAGCTACTTGTGAGAAGTTATGTGGTGATTTATGCCATACAACTGGTTTACAACCAAGGGAACAGTTATAAAATGAGCTCTCAGGGGAAAATCAGGATCAATTTTTAATGTAGATGTGAGCCAATAGCAGATTTTTAATTAATTTTTTTCTGAATGCATGAAAAAAGTACTCAGGACAGTTCTCCACCCTGAAAGCAAACTACCTTTGCACCATATGTTAATGCAAATGCTGCACCCTTGAGAGCTGCTTTTCCATGGGAAGATGATGTGTGTTTTGCTGAGATGAGAGGAAGGTCTGGATGGTGTCATCAACTCAACTGGATCCACTTACGCCCTGACCATTTGCAGCACAAGATCTTACACTGTCTTCCTCACATATATGATTCTTCCTTATTTCCCTCTCCTTTCTCTTTTCTGTCCAGTGAAAATATCTTAGTCATCAGATCACTGCACCTCATTTCTTCCTGCTTTGAGCTTTTGACCAGAGAGGTAAATTTAAAACATTACTTTAAATAGTGTGATACTTACAGAAGTGGTCCAGACCTCGGTGTGGTGCGTAAGACAATGTGTTGGTTACATCCTTCCCTAACCACAGGTTGGAAATGAAAGTCAGGAGCTGTCTTTCCTGTCTTAGCTGCTCTCCTCCAAGAGAATCATTTTTTCAGTGCCAACAATAACAGCTCCAGGCCATACAAATGAACCTGCTCTTTTTTTCTCCCCTAAAAGTATCATTAATATCAGCTCTAATGTAATCTAAGAGACAACCAGGCAGATCTTTTTCCCTTGTAAGAATTATGTGCAACTGAGATGTCAGTGTAATGAGAAAACCAATAAGCTGGAGAATATTTCAGCTTACTGGTTTCCTCAGTTCCATAATGCTGGAATAGCTCAGTATCCATGGGAACATACTACATATTTATATGATTCAGTAACCAAATACAATTTTCACAGCCCTCTGCAAATATATGCACACACTGATAATATGCCATAAAAGATATGTAGAAACATACTGTACTGTGTGTATTCACAACTGTGAGGAGTGCTTTTGCTAGCTTTAAAAAACGCTGTGGTTTCAGGGACATGACTTGTATCTCACTTGGAACCCCCAAATCAAGAGTAAAACTCAGTTCTTTGTCAAAGGCATAATTGTGCTTGTAACTGCCTGGAGCTGCCTGGGCAGTTGTGTTGGTTGCAGCTTTTTGTGTGGGGACCATGCTGGTAGATCGTCCTTGTGGTACGTTCCAGTGACCCTGTGACATCCCTTCTCCCAGTATTTCTATCACCAGAAACAATCTGTGGGTTACTTGCTTTGTAAAGAGAAGGACCTTGAAATGCTCTCCCGGCTTCAGGACCCACAGGAGGGAATCAGGTATCAAAAAACAATAAAAAAAAGAATGAAAACAGGCTGAAAATACATCCCGGTGCTCCCCTCGAGGAAGTTGTGCACCTTTAGGGGTGTCCACACACAAAGAGTTCAGCAGAAATTCCCAGGTAAGGTGGTTGGCTGGCCCCAGGGTTCTCCCCGCAGGCACAGGTAGGAGGGAGCGGCTCCGGTGGCCGTGCTGTGCCAGAGCCGGCCCGCTTACAGCAGCACCGTGTGTATATACCTGCTGTCACTAGAGGCCACCACCTGCCTTCTTAAGAGTTACTTGCCCAAATCTACCCATTATTTGACAGAACAGGAGAGTTCGTGCTGGAGCCTGAACGTGGTTAGTAAAATTCGCACATTGCATAACAAAATTTCACATATTACCTACTTTTCTGGTCCTATATCCAGTAGAAATATTTTTTGCATAACTCTTGTGGCCAAACGTTTAAAATAATATTTATCTTCACAGCCACAAGTTGTAATTACTGGAGTTGTGTATGGCAGGGAGTTTGTAAGCAATGGCAACAAATACTACCTGTCTATCTAAATCTTGGAAACTGAACTTTTGAGGGCAGGAATGCTCATTATCCCTCTGAATTATGCCCCTTTCTTTATGTCTGATGTTTGAATATCTTAATTTTTAGACAGCAAGAAGCTCTAGACAGTAAAGAGAAGGTTACTTTGGGTTTGGTTTTATGGTGGGGGTTTTTCTGCATAGCAGCAATGTTATTTCCAGTGTAACATGTCCATTCATAAAATAGCTCAGTAACTGTGGTGACATTACCTAAAAAGCAGAGCCTGGCCACTGAATTGGCTTCCAAAAACTTACAATTTGTCTTAGTAGTAAGGAAAGAATAAATCATAGAATCATAGAACTGTAGGGGTTGGAAGGGACCTCGAGAGATCATCGGGTCCAACCCCCTGCCAAAGCAGCTCCCTAGGACATTTCACTGAGATAGGCATCCAGACGGGTCTTGAATCTCTCCAGAGAAGGAGACTCCACACCCCCCGGGCAGCCTGTCCCAGGGCTCTGTCACCCTCACTGTGAAAAAGTTTTTCCCCATGTTGGTGCGGAACTTCCTGTGCTCCAACTTGCAGCCATTGCCCCTTGTCCTGTCCCCACAGACACTGAAAAGGGGCTGGCTGATTCCCCTGCATCCCCTGCTTAAGATAATTATAAACATTAATTAGGTCCCCCCTTAGTCTTCTCAAGGCTGAACAGTCCCAATTTTCTCAGCCTTTCCTCATAAGGGAGATGCTCCAGGCCCTTAATCATCTTCGTAGCCCTTCTCTGGATTCTCTCCAGGAGATCCCTGTCCTTTTTATAACAGGGAGTCCAGAACTGGACACAATACTCCAGGTGGGGCCTGACCAGGGCAGAGCAGAGGGGAGGATCCCCTCCCTTGACCTGCTGGGGGTTGTCCTGCACTGGTAACTTTAAAATCATCATTTCTGTTTTCTTCCAGCAACAGCATTATGTATTTCCTCCTTTGAAATTGCTCTGGCAAGTGTTGCATCAGGTGTGTTTGGTTTATGCATTTTATGCTTTAACTTCTTATATGTGTAGTTCAGGGGTGTCGATCTGAGCCAAAACTGGTGCTTTTTCTCTAAAAGTAACAGACCAATAACTTCTATTCTAAAGAAGTATTGTCTAGTTTGTCAGCTACTTCTACTTGTTTCTCCTTTTCCCTCCCTGCTCCAAATACCTTCCTCTGAATTGAATTACATTTTTCTCTAATTAAATTATATTCCTCAATTTTACTGCTTTCTGTAAATCCTAATAACAGCCTATCAAATTAACTCCTTGTGACTTGTCCTTAGGACTTTGGAAAGCAAAAAAAAAAAAGTACCCCTGAATCCTGATAGTTATTAGAAGTGTCTTTACCACAGCTGATGTTAGGATTTTGTGCCTTTAAGCTTCTGATGCATATTCAGACTTTCAAAAGGCAAATTAATATGTCCAGAAGAAGCAGCCATGGGTCTCTTTCCCTATTAGGTCATGTCTAGTGCTTTGCCAGCTGTGAGCTTCTATCAGAAGGGCAGTACAAACAGGCATATATTGATGTGGGTGTTTCATGTGGTATTTGTGCACAGCCCCTAGATGTGGGCTCAAGCAGGTCATTTCAGGATAGTCATACAATTAAAAATATCATAAAAATGCAACTTAAAAGACACATTTTACAGAGCAAGGACTTATGAGGGAACAATAGATAGTAAATACTACTTGTGATTTCACAAAGCCAAATGCAGAAGTAGAATCAATAATTAAGATGCTTTTGCTGTACAGTTCAGGACATGAGGAAGATGGGGGCATGCAGGCCTCTCAAGCATTATTCTTTCCTTGCTTCCCTGTTTTTAGGTCCTTCTCTTTTCTAAATGATTCACACACAGGAACAGGCATCTCCCAGCTAAACTTTAGAAACCTTTATAGGTCAGGGTGTGGACATTGTGAAATGTTTTACCAGCTCTTCTACCTATTCTCTCTGCTTCAATAATGTCATGCAAACAGTGTTTTTAGTAGTGTTTATAAATGCTAGATTTTTCTTTCTTCTCTTTCTGAAATTAATTAATTTTGTGGCTTTATTAGCAAGGCAGAAAGCACAAATTCTGCATTCTAATGAAACGTCTTGTTCATAAATATGAAAGAAATCTGCCAATGTGTGGCCACAGCACCAGCAAGAATGTGTGATTAATAGCACAAACCATCACTGCATTACCTCATTGCAAACTCCTTCCAGAGGATCAACAATTCACATGCTAAAGCCGCGTATTGTAATAGGCCTTAATAAGATTGAGCATTTCTACAAGTGAAATGAGCCATGAGTCACGCGCGTTCTGGAGCGCGTTCAAGTCTGCTCTGAATCCTCGGCGGAGTTTTAGTGCAGGACTTCCTTACATGGCAGGTGAAACTGCAGGAAGAGCTTTGCATATGGTTTCAGCCTCCTTTTATAGACTCCGAGTTCCCGTGTCTGGTTAGTTTGCAAAGGTATTGTTACATCATCCGCTCAGGCTTCGAAATGACATTAGCTCCTACTGGTATTTTTCTGCTATCCTATTCCATTTATGGAAAGTAAAATATATTCACTTGGAGGCTGTTAAAAAATAACAGAATATCATTTTAAAAATATCAGAAATATCATAAAAAATGATATTTCAAATTTTTAAAATTGCAGTTTCCTTGGGCCTGGGTGAATCACTACCTTGAGTTCCAACAGCACTTCTGTGTGTATTTAATACTGAAGAGGAATAAATGCCAGGTAGCAGAGTTCCATTAGTTTTAATAAATGAATTAATAAATAACTTTTAAAGCAATACAGTGTCACACTCCTGAAGGCTTTGTTTCCTTCGAGATGCTGATCTGAGGCTAGGAGAAATCTGTTTTCCACAAATACTATGAAATCACCAAAGACACCCAGCCATAGTCTGTACACGACTGGTTGTGGTAGGGTTCTTGGCACACATAAAAGGAAGAGCATCATCAATATGCAGGGTCTTGACCGGCAACACACTCGGATCAATAAAATTATCTCCCGTGCGATCAGACACAGAAGGGATTGCTGTAACTGGAGAGTGGCTCTGTGCACAAGTTGTGTTATCTAACAGCTGGGTAAGTGGAAGCTGTGAAGTGATGGATTCTAATTTAGTTGCTATCAGTGACTTTCTTTGCAGCCTTGAGCAAGTTGTGTCATCTCTTTTTCCAATTTCTCAAGCAATAAAATGGGAATGGTAATTCTGCCCTCATTCATTATCTCCCTCACTCCATCTCTCAGCATGTTGTGAGAATATAATGTTAACAGTGCGTGCAAGTGGTAAATATTAGTATCATTATTTATTATTTAGGGTGCAGACCTACCCTAAATACATTTGGAAATGCACAGCTTGTCTAACCACTGGATATAGGGCAACACAGAGCAGTGACATGGTATCATGAACTGTTCAACAGCAAGGAAATCTTCCAGGATACACTGTGTTCTAAAGCCATGAAAATTCTCAAGAAATAAGCAGGTTTTGCCATGGGATACTTGCTTGCCTTCAGAAAGCAGAATGTAATGTAACTATTATTTATATGCTTAAGGACTAATTGGTTTACTTTGCTTATTAAAAGACAGCAGCTTGAATGGATGTGTTAGAGCCATCGATGTGCGATGAAGTTAGTGAACAGAGCAAGCGATGAGGTCGGTGTTGTGAGCTGTACTGGTCTGAGCATTACAGGATGCAGTGGCAGTTGTCAGAGACAGTTAAAATCATCGGAGCAGTGGCATGGAATGGTGATTGTTCTTTACATCTTAGCCAGTGCCAGTCGGTGCATCTCTCACCTCTGCACGAGAGGACACGAGGAAAGCTAATGCATTGCTCAAGAATGTGAGAGAAGGACAGGTGTGTCCTATAAAGCACTTCAATTATGCATTTTTCCTTCTTTCCTTGTAGTTTAGCACAACCAAAGCTTAGTACAAAGCATAAGTACTTTAACGTGGAAAGCAGGGCTACTTAGAATTGTCTGCAAGTATTTGTATCATGACAATGCAGTTATGCTCTGTAAATTTTAGAAATAAATATAGCTTTAAATAACATATAAAATAGTTCAAGGAAACGTGGGCACATTTTGTCCAGATGCTACGAACACCAGGTCTGGCTTGTTGGATCTGCTAAGCCATAAGGAAGGACATTGTTAATTAGCCAAGAGTTACTAATCCTGTATTACAAGTTTTGCCCAATTTAAAGAAACCATTAGGTAATCCATTCAATGCTTTTGGGATCTCTTTGTGCAACAAGGGTGGAGAGTTGGGGGGAAGTGAAGGGGAATCATGAACCGGTCCTAACACGCCAGTATCACAAAGATGGACTTTGTTTATTTTAAATCTGAATTTTCTTTGAAATTTTCACTTTCTATTGTGAGCCTCGTTTCAAAGCGAAGCAAATAACAGGAACCCTTTATGAAAGTCCCTTATGAGTAGGTATGAAAGAGTACAATGACAGTTTTGCTCATGAATACGAGACTGCCCTGAACACCCTGTTTTATATGCAGACGTTGACTTTGGAATGCAAATGTGTGCAGACTCTCATTATGCTCCATTTTGTCTCTCTTCCTGCTGCTTTACAGTCTTCCTTGTCTAAACAGCCTGAGTAATATTTCTCTTTCTCTTGTTCTGTTTTTAGCGTTGCATATCGCTGGAAAGTCTCCTCTTGGTGTTAGGGTCTCCTGCTGGTGATGTGAGAAAGGGGAAGAAGCTAGGATTTGGCTAAAGGACTTGCTTGGGCCTCTTCCCTTACCTTAGGATGTGCTGCATACTCCAGTCTATCCTGACTACAGAATCCATTAGCAAAACCAATGGGAATTAATGGGAAAGCAAATAACTGAAATGGGTTTTTTAAATTAAATTGGTATTTTGGGTTGGTGTGGTAGTGGAGAGGCTGCAGGGATGGCTCTGCAGAAGCTCCTAGAAGCTTCCCTTAGGCCTGACAGAGACAGTACCAGCCAGCTTGAAGGTGGATCAGTTGCCAGAGTAGAGATTCTACCTCCATCCTGTGGAGGACCTCACACCAGATCAGCCACTTTGGGCTGGTACATCTGTAAGAAAAGGCATAATTGGAAATTACAATGACCAGAAGTAGCAATGGAAAAGAATTTATTGGCTCCATGAGGTATATGATGAGAGACATAAGGCCAGGAGAAAAGTTGAGAGATTATTCACTTTAAATTATAGTTAATGTGCAGAGCAATAAATGAATCACAGATGGAGATTCATGCCCCAGTGAGATGTGCATAATAAATATATTACCAGCTCAGCCAGTCATTCTCATTGAATATCTTTTCTTCTGCATTTTGATGACTAAAAGCCCTTTAAACTAACAATATCAGCTAGACCTAGCTCTGTATGGCACTATTCATTATTAGGCTGCAAATCATCTTAGGCGAGAGCTCACTATAGCATCCCTGTTCGACACACAGGGAGCCCAACATACAGCATGTAGTTGCACAGAAGGGCTGGTGGAGCTCAGCCTGCTAGGAGAGCCAGAAGTCAGCAGAACATTTTACTTCATGCTTGCTGGTGGATCTCATTGATGGTGGAAGATACCACCTGCCCATTCACACTGTCATGGACAATTGCCTTGATCTTTCGATTGGCGAGCCCATCAAGTTCTGAAAGACAAAGGAAGGTTTATTAGACAAGAAGGAAGCAGGGCTGAGACAAGAAGATGCAGGGAAAGCCTCATTTACAGTAATTTACCAGCTACCTCCTCCACTGATTTATCTTTCCATGTTTCCCTTCAAATCAATAGTTATTTGTGCTCTCTGTGAAGTGTGCAGCCAGAAAGTCACTCTGAGTCTTGTCCAGGTCAGGGCAAATGAGTAATGCAGCTACATCCCAGCCAATGCAAATCCAACTTCAGAGCAGATTAACCTAAATGTGTCTGTAGGTCATGCTCCTGCCAGAATGTGAGTTTCCAGACATGCAGATTTTCTGTTTGCTCTCAAGCCTAAACTTTAGTCACCAAATGGAGCCTCTACCTCCTCATATACCATGAAAGCTTTAGTCTTGAGCCTGGCTTTGGACAATGTCTGTGACTAACAGAGGTCAGTCTGAAGACAGTCCCTGAGTGGGCAGAGGCAGCAGAATGATCTCTGAAGTGCAGCCCTTCACCAGAGCAATGAGTTCCTGTCAGTTATTGTCAAATATGGTCTAGACAAGACATAACTGCCATGCAAACCTTCCATGATTCATTCATGGATGGCTAAAATTATTCTGAGAAACATTTGATTGGAAACTACAGTAATTAAGAGTCTCTGTAAAGAGAAAAAAATAAGGGACTTTCACCTTTAGCTTTTGATTCAGATCTTCTTGCTATCCTGTAAAGACAATAAAACAGAAAAAGCAATGATTATACTGAATTCAAGTTCTTCATCCCCTCATCTCACTGACTGTAAAGAGATCTCCTACCACTGTGAAAAAAGTTGGGTTTGGCTTTGGTTTTTTTAATACTATGAGAACTTTTCCTCTTTGGTAGTCTTAGTACAGAGTTTAAGTCTCACCTTGAAACTTTTCCTGCTTACATTCATTTTTGCTTTCCCTAGGGACAGTTGCAGTGGTTCTTGGATGTTCTGAGTTGCTCAAGTTGATCCCATTTTGGCTTTTGAGAAATAACCCTGTACTTTATAAAGGCTGTTAATCTTCCCTTTTCTGGTTTTGTATGAATAAGACATACTTTGTATATAAGATAATAGAGAGGCCCAAAAATTTCTGAGTGCAGAGATTTCAGACAAGGCAGAGGTGGTGAAACCAGAACACCCGTCACCAGAGGGGTGTACAACCCAGACTGTGTGTACTGGTGTTTGTAACGGCGGGTGACATACCAAAAAAGATCTAAACTTGTCTCCAGGCTTCTTTTTCATCTAGAACTCGTTTTGAAGATAGGAAATGACTATGAATTTTACTGGAATTGGTGTTTTTTCCTATGCTGGTAGGCATGCAGTGGGAATGTAGATTTAATTATTTTTTTTAAATAAAAGTTCATATTAATTTAGGTAGTCCAAATTACATAGATACAATTTTCTCTGTATAGTAAGTGGCTCAAGCCTTTTATGATGATCCATCAGATTAAAATACCAACCCTTGATGTACTATGGAACTCACAAGCTTTGATTAAGTATAAACAAACAAACAAATAAATAACACAAATATGAGAACTCTCATCTGTTCCAGCCAGGGCAGCTTTGCCTTACCCGTCAACATTCCCTTCCAGCAGCAGGCGGTAAGTGGAAATTTCCTTCTCCAGACGGGTTTTGATCCCAAGAAGAACCTTATATTGGTTATTTTGCTGCTTAATGTCATGACGAACCTGGCTTAGCTCTTCTTCACATTTGGAGATGATGTGCTGCATGTTTTGAAGTGCAACAGCATAGTACTTCCGAGTGTCAGCCAGGGTGTCTTCCAGCATGTGTTTCTGATGGAGCAAATAATACCAATACGCTTATTATTATTTCTCTGATAGCTATAATGCAGAAATGCCAGCAGATTTTTTCTCTAGATAGAAGATGACAACATTAAGACTATGGTAATTTAAACACTTATTCATTTGCATGACTATTCATGTGAAGACAGCAGAATCATGAAGCTATGTTGTGTGTGAGAGGCAAAACCTCAGTAATTTATCCCTGCCACATTCTTTCTGCTCCAAAGCTGTGCTTCTCTAACTGTCCAGTCTTCTGCCAGTTTCAGCATTTACAGTCCAAATTTGCTCCACAGTCTCCAGGTCACGGATGTGTGAGCTTTAACCTGTACAAGAGCTGAGGAATACCTTTGAAGATTCCCCACCAACATTTTTCAGAGTTCACATATTTCATGCATTATAATAGCATTGTAAATATGAGATTTGTATTATTATCTGTCTTGCACAATTGTATTTCTTTTTAGATCATGGAGTCTGCTATCCCATCTCTTCTTTTTCCTCTCCCTATATTTCACTCAAGGGAGACACATACAATTTTCACTTCGTTGTGATAGTTGCTGAATCTCTTTTGCATATTCTGGCAGTCAGAATCCTTATTTCCCCAACACCTTAATAACTACAAGAAACTCATGCTAAGCTGTGGATTTAAATGAAGAATCGGTCCACAACAATCCATGAGAATACATGAAATAGCAACAACCAGCCCAGGATGTCTACACCAGGTACCTTACTCATCTGTGCCTGCAGCTCGATGTCCAGGGACTGCAGAGTCCGTGTTAGGTCCTTGATCTCGTTCTCGTTGCGCTGTATCTGTTCTGGATTAGGGGTTGCTGCCAGAGATGTAGCTGCACTCTGCGGAGCAGAAGCAAGAGAAAAAACCTCTATGACTCTGGTTAGTCACTACAGCAACAGGGAGCTGGGAAATGAGTGGAAAACAGCTGTTACCTGTTCTTTGTACCAGCTGTCAAGGCTTTGGCGGTTCTTTTCAATTATGGCTTCATAATCTTGTCGGATTTCTGCTAGAATTTTGGCTAAGTCTTCAGGAGGTGCTGCATTTACTTTTACATTGACTTTGAAGTCTTGTGATGAACGATTTGCTTCCATGTCCTATTCATATATTAGCAGGGGAAGCAAAAAACTTGTTTATGAAAGTGGAAACTTGTCATTCCTGTCTTGTCTTCTTCAGTTCCATCCTCTCAAAATACCCAAAATATTTCTTTTTAATAATGGTAGGTTAATTGTTAGATACATTCATTTAACACAATTTGGAAAAGAATATATGTGAATAATACTATGACATGACTTAAACCAGACTTTGATCTACTTCTGTGGCAGAACTGTGCTAGAGAACTCAATAAAAACCATGTGAGAAGATATTTTTATGTAATGTTTCTGCAAGATACATACTTCATGAAGAAGCTCTGACACTTTATTTATCTGTTAGCAACCCAAAACCTTTAAAGAAAATCTAACAGTAATTTCATCTTTCTTACCCTGTATGTTAATATTTATGGAACTATAACTAAGTTTACAGGAGAGTAATGTAAAAGTTCTGTGTAATTGTTAAAGGAATAATTGGATTAAAGCATATAATTACTGTGTAAACAACATAATTACAGGGCAAGTCAAGCAGGTATGGTAGCATTCCTTTCAATGTAGCACAATCTTAGGTGCTAGGTACCATTTTCAGAAGCGTCCAGGCAAAGTAGCATTTCAGGGTATGACATCATGGCCTCCGAAATGCAGATCAACTGGACACACTGTGTCTCTGTTGGTTGACCCATGCCAAGAATTGTGTTGTTATAGCTGTTCAGTAGTATCTTTGGCTATGAGGGGATCAGCCAAAGACAGTTTCACCTACTGCTGTGGAACCCTTGTGTCTCTGTGCTCCATTTTAATGATCTGCAGATACTGATCAGGGTCTTTTGTTCTACACTAGGTAGTAACAGCTCAAAACAGCATCAGATTGAGCAAAATGAGAACAGTGTGTTCTTAAGCAGTGGTATTATCCAAGTGGGAATAACAGACCATTGTGGTAGAGCTCTGGCAGAATTCAGAGCAGCATGTTTTCTGACAATTAAGAAGTATTATCTAATTATCATGCTTAGGATTTTGCAAGAATAAGTACTTTTACTTGACTTCCCCAACCATTCTTTTTCATTTTGATTCTTCAAGAATTCAAAATCTGTTTAATTCAGGTCAGCCTGCTCTGGGTGACCTTGCTTGAGCTGGAGGTGGATGAGGTGACCTTGAGAGGTCCCTTCCAATCTCAGCCACCCTCAGCTTCTGTGATTCTGTGAAATGATGATCCAGAATTGTGGGGAAAGACTGTGGTGAGTAAAACTCAGCAGCAACCAGTAACATTTGCTATTTACTGGAGATATGAGTATTTATATCTATGTATTACTGAGAACATTTCTGTTGACTAAGTTATTATTAGCTGTGTGTGACACATGGGTAGGTAACTAGAAGAGTGGGAGAAACTGCAGCAATTTATTATCCCTTCTGAAATCCCAGTTTAGTTGGTACAGGTACACAAATGATGTGCCTCATCTGGCTCTCATTGGCTTATTTAGAAACATTATTAGGTTCTGAATCATCAATCCCATTTATAGATTGTGGATCTTACTCCAAGTTAATTACATGGTAGGCAAGATTAGTGCGATAGGATTCTACCAAGTGGAACTTTTTCTACCTCCTCATGGTCTTTCCGCCTGAGGATGTGCTCTTCCCTCAAGCCTTCAATTTCCATTTCCAGGTCTGTTGTAACAATGGTCAGGCCATCGAGCTCCTTGCGCAGATTCTCCACATCAAGCTGCACTCCCTGTCTGCGAGACTTCTCTGCTTCGTACCTTTGTGTGGGAAGAGAAGACAGAGCATGCTTGTTGGGAACAGACTGCCTCTTGTTTCAGTGGCATCCAAGAGAAGCATACTTGCTTAAGTCCTCTACATAGGGAAGTAGGGAGAACAACAAACCAAAGGCATTCTGTTTCTAAAATACATCCATTGCATATTGTTGAATAATCTCCAATAATCTTGAATAAACTCCAAAATAAGCTGTTTTATTGTTTTCTTTCATCCTCACAGCTCCTGCTATATGTATGAAATGATTGCTCCCTTTTATTTTCCATTTTGCATTTTAATGTTCCCCAGGTTGTGAAAGCTTTGAGAATATGATTTTCAAAGTTTGGCCAATGAAGATGTGAGAGCAGTATCAGCAATCAGTGCCTTCTGTAGCATTTTCAAAATTATAACTTTTCAGTCCTCCAGAAAACAGGAAAAATATCATGGAAGCCAGTTACTACCATTCCTGTCTCACCTTTGCAGTTTGCCATCTGTAGTGTGCCAAAGTCAGAAAGACCTTGCTGTATCTTCCTTTTTCTCCTCAGAATCTCTCCTTTTACTTTCTTTTTTTTTGGGGGGAGGGGGTAAGGATGGGGGTGGTGTCTATTGGTGTTTCCACATTCAATCCATCAGACTCATTCTGATTCCAGTCTCCCAAATTAGTTCCACTGTTTCCTCTTTATGAGACTATCCAATCATACAGTGTTCAGAATCTTTAAGTTTGTTCCAATATTACCAGGAGCTGAGGGGGTTTTAATAGCTGATCATCATCTGTTGAAAATAAGATAAATCTTGCTGGTTCCTAAGTCTAACTTACAGAAACAGGAATTCCTTTCTTTTGCCAAGATCTGCCCAGAAGTTTCCTGTCCAAACATTTTGGCTTTTCAGTTGGTCAGCAATGTACTGAAAAATCCAAACTGTGTACTGGTAGCTGAGGAAGCACTGCCCCAGAACTTCTTTGAATTCTTCTGAGAGGCAAAACTTAGAAGAATCCAAAGCAGAAGATACTGAAGGACAAGTATTTCCTGCAGAGCTGGGCAGAAGAGGTGAGAAGGACAGGAAATAGATTTGGGCTGGACTGGGGAAGCAGAGAAGTTAATTTGTTTTCCCAGATGACACTTTTAAATGCCTTTTGTCACAAGTATCAAGTGTTGGCTGTAAAACCTGCTCTTCAGGACCTGAACGGAGTATCATAAACAGGGTGACTCAGGATTGTTCAGCAATCATTTGTGGTTTTTACATCCTTTTTATCCTTTGTTTTTGTTTTGGGTTTTTTGGAGGTTTGTGGGTTTTTTTGCGTATCACCAGAAACCCTCAGTAAAATCAGTTTCATATTGGATTATCAATAAAAGGCAATATTCTGCTTAATCATCTTTCAAACTTAATCAGGAAACCAAAGAAGAGCTTACTTGAGCCTGAAGTCTTCAGATGCCATGTTAGCATTATCAATTTGTAAAAGGATACTGGCATTGGTGATCTTGCCATCCTCAATCTGGAAAACAGAACCCGACAGGACACTCAGTGTTGCCATGTGGTGATGGCAAATAGCCTGTGCTATTTTAGACTTCCTGACACTTGTAGGAAGCATTTGAGTAGTAGAAATGCCATGTTAAAGAGAGTACATGAATAGAAGCAGCTTAGTTTCCTGATTCACTTACATGTCAATCCAGTTTTTGTCCATAATCTTACATTTATCTTATTTTTTACTTTTCTGGATATGAAGCAGGAGTCATCATCTTTTTCCTGGGCAGGAATTTATTGTGAATAACATTACACAAACTTCATGGTATAATACAGAATAACGATCACTGTCTTCCCCCACCACCACCCTTCTCTCTCTCTCTCTCTCTTCTCTCTCTCTCTCTCTTTCTCTCTCTCTCTCTCTTCTCTCTCTCTCTCTCTCTCTCTCTCTCTCTTTCTCTCTCTCTCTTTCTGTGTGTCTCTGATTTTGATTCTGATTACATTGTTGGAAAAGCAGCCTTGGTCACCTTTAGTGCAAAGAACCATTAAGCTGTGTCTGAGTACAATCAAAATGCTGGCATGAATCCTGTGCTAATAAGTAAGCATGTGCATGAACACCTAGGTGAATCGATGCTCTGATGCAGAGGCATAATGACAATAGTAGCAGCAACTCATGAACAACCAAACCCCTCAGATCCACCCTATGCTTAAGTCTGGAGCCGCATGGATTGCCATTTTGGGAATAACACTGGCATTTAGTCATCATGGTCCAATCAATTAGTGTCCAGAAGCAGGGAGTGATTAGTTCATGTTTCAGATTTTGCTTTAGGATATTGAAAATTGCTGTAAAAGGTGCTTGAGAAAGTACAAGCCATCACTTGTTTGGTGTATTCAGCGTGTACTGATAAGACTTCGAAGTCCTCGAAAACTTGACATAGCTTTGAGCTATAGATCTGGATATCAAATCTCAGTATTCCATTCAAAAATCTCTGGAAAAATTCTAGCGGGAAACAATACAGAATTAGCAGGAAGTAACAATTGTTGGATGTCTTTTTCCAAAAAAAGAAGAAAGAGAAGCATGGCTGCAGTTCCTCCAGCTGCCTTCACTCAACACTTCCATAGCAGAGCAAGGTGCATCGTGGCTCTACAGAAATCATTACCGATTCACAGAGCTCTCAGCACCTAGAAGTGAAAACTACTCACACCTAAATGAATCACAAGGAAACAAGGAAATGACAAAATTGTCCTGAAGTGTCAAAAGTTTACCTGTCATAGAAAAAAAGAGGGTGCCTGTGGAATGTTTTAACTAATCCGTTAACAGACTGAACATTCCTGAGCAATTAGCAGCACACCTCGGATAGTGCCCTGGGACATGATGGAGGCTGGTGAAGAAGAATAACAATACCCTAAATGTGTCACTGCCTGGAATTTGTTGTCAGAGAAGAAACAATTCTTGAATCCATGCTTAGAGGATGATAAAATTTACTGTGGAGGGTAATAAGGCAAAGAAAAAGCCACATGGGAGTTCTCCAGCTTTGTGCCATTTCATAATCATGCCACACATTTATAGAAATGCTTTACGACTCTCTGCAACATGCAAGAATGAAGAACACACAGAGGAGTTGCAGTTGGCAGTGTCTTGCCAGCCCGTGTCCCGTACCGATTGCTGTGCCAGTTAGCTGAGCATCTCAAACATCAACCTTTATCTGTTCAAAATTAAACAGCTTTGTTCACCACATCCATTGTGAATATGGGTGCATCACTAATAGCAATCTGCAAGCTTACAGATAATTTAAGATCTCACACATTATTATGTACAAAATACACTCAAATTCCTTCTCAAAACACATTTTTTCAAGGCATCCTGCACTGATTTCTTCCTCTGCATGTCTTGTGGCCATTGTCCAACAGCATTGATCCTGTCTTCCTGAATGCTCTGTAAATCAGTTTGCTTATGTAGTGGTGTTAGATGTTTCAGTGAGACATCTCCCTGAAGAACTGGTGCTGTTTTACTTCGTATCCAGGTTAGAAGGGAGTCGGGCTGGAGCAAGGCAACTTGCTCTTTGCCTGGCATGTTCATCCAGGATTCAGGTATCCAGTGTGGGCCAGAAGGCAGGACCCAAATGGTTGTATACCTCCAAGCTTAGACAGCTCGTACAGTACAGACTTTTGGGGCTGTTGGCTATAGGATCCTAAATTTAATCTAAATTTCCTTTTAGGTGCTAAATTAATTCCATCTTTTTAATTCGTGGTTAATTAATTGAATTATGGTTGATAAATAGATGCTATATTTTCACTTATTTTACTGGCAGTCACGGTGCTAATTGCAATAATTTAGAGAGAAAGTAAAAATTCTGAGTTAAACCACTGAATTGTCACCTGTAAGTAATCCTTTAATAGCCCTTCCTCCCCAGTATGAGCACTTAATAGCCCTTCTTCCTCAGTATGAGCACCGTGTTCAAGACATACTGCTGAGACAGCTGCTAGTCCAGCACACGCCTGCGGCCAGCGATAGCTGGTTAAGTGGTGAGCAGTGTTTGGGGTACAACCTATTCAAAAGTCAGGGCTTTACTCCAGTCGGTGTTAGTTTTTAGTTTTGGTGCCTTCCTAAATCTTTCTGGTTTATTAATTCCAAATCAGTGTGAACACATTTATATTCTTGATGAAAAAGTTTTTATCTCTGCATCAGTTTTTTGTTAAAAAAAGTGCTGAAGTGATACAGGGAGATGACCTTTCTTATTCTTAAAAAAGAAACAGGTGATGACAATTCTGCCTCTCCTTACACATTGTCTGTGGTCAGAGCGCCTCATCTTCTGCCTGGAGGCAACACATTTAACAGTGAGCAGGGAGTTTGATTAAGTCCTGGACTCAGTCAGCTAAGATGTGGGATAATATAATTTCTGAGCCCTTTTGAAAAAAGATTTCTCAGAGTCTGGAGAATGCCAAGAGACTGTATTATAAAAAGTGGAGGGAAAACTACAACATCACATTTGGAATAGCTTTGGGTTTTGCCCCATATGGCTGTGTAAAGTTAATTACACTGATTAGTCACACAGATGGTTGCAGTGCTAAGTATGATCATTATGAATACAGATTAATATTATGCTTAAATTTGAAGACACGTGAGTTTGGTAGATTGAAAGAATTACTGTTGAACGTTAATATTAACTACGGGCAGGAACCAGAACTTCTCCTTTTAATTATAGTGAAAACATCCACAAGGAATTTGTCACTGCTATTTTCCTAATTACAATGAAGTATTTTTCCATCTGATTACATAAGCTCATTGGACCCAAACTCCAGTAGGTTCATTGTCTGCTACCACAGGAATCAAAGAAATGAAATGCAACCGTACGTTAAAGAAAGCCTGTGTGAAGGCAGGCAGGCTCCTCAGTCTGCCTGTTTTGTAATTTGTTTGAATACATGTGCAGTCAGAAAGAGTAAATTCTGCCAGACATAGTTACTCAAACCACAGTTTCATGTACAGAAACGAAGTCTTGGCAGCAGACAAATCTCTTTATACTACCAGCCTTTGCAGAACCTTCTTGCCTTCTTCCAGCCTTTCTCACGCCCTGTTCTTGTGAACACAGCCAGTGTTTATGCCCAGGTCCTGTAACCACTTTCATTAATATTTCTAACATTTTAAAGGTTTTCTTTAGCTCTCTTTAAAGGAAAGCCATCAGCACACATGAGTATCCAGATTCCTTAAAAGACCAGAGAATGGCATAGTCACAGCTCTGACTTACCTGTCTTTGCATGTCAGTGACATTCTGCTCGTACTGGTTGAAGTCATGCCTCTTTCCATGAGACTTTGTCTTGTGCCATTCGAGGATGCAGCTTTCCAGCTGAGCGTTGGCCGCTTCCAAGGAGCGGACCTTGTCCAGATAGGCAGCCAAACGGTCATTCAGGTTTTGCATAGTCTGTTTCTCATTCCCACCCAGGAAGATGCTTTCCCTGTGGTGTTCTCCGAAGCCTCCCCAAGGTACCCCTCCTCCAGCAGCCAGCCAGAGGGGTCTGGCAGAGGAGAGAGAGGTGTGTGTGCTGCTGGCACCACCATCTGCACTTGAAGGTCTGTAAGAAGTTCCTTGCTGGGCCAAACCGCACCCTGCGCTACCCCTGAGGGACCCAGAAAAAAACTGAAAAGGGCCTTGGCTGGTACTCATGATTAGCTCTGTTGTGAATCGCCGTGTTTGACTGCCTAGCACTGAGCAGCTCCTTAGCCTTCCCTAAGCAGCTTTATGCCTTTTCCTGTGGGAGTTTCCCTCGATGAATGACTACGGCAACAAGATTGTGTCATCATGAAACGTGCTTCCTCTTGGTCAATCTGAAGCATTTATGAGCCTGCACACACTGTTGTTATTTGGAATCACAGCCACATACCAGATTGCTTTCCTTTTGCTTGGTTTTTTTTCTTTTTCTTTTCATATTATAATTGTGAGGTGTGGCTAAAATCAGTAGGTGTGGAACAGGATCAGCTCTGCCTCCCAGTTTTTTCTAACCCTGTAGTTAGTGTGCTATGTCTTCCTGCTTTGGAGGGGATGCACATTTGTTCTGTAACGTCCATTACAGAGTAGATGGAGAGCTGGGGCAGGGATGGCTCCCTCCAGATCCTTTCTTTCTGTTGTAATTCTCAGGCTTTGGAAAGACAAGTCTGTGAATCCTGAGGTGTACTATCAAGCTGTCGTTAGGTCGTTAGCGTACCGAAACCGCTTCAACCTGTATGAGACATGAGCCTTTAACGAAATTACCCAACCTCTGCCATTTGACTAAAGCTCCATCCAGAGTGAGCAAGGCCCAGATGTTCACTTTAACTGCCCCTTTCTGGTTGAAATATGTGAGAATTAGGTACTTCATATTTTCTAGTGATGTTTTCATGACTCAAGGTGCAGCCATGTTTCAAAAGTCTTGTTGAAATAGGCAGCAATGCAGGAATTTCTTGCTGTCACTGGCATTAATGGTATCCAGATATTTATGTGTTTAGCTAGAAAGAATTTAGAATATGAGTTTGTAACACTACTTGAAAAATTCAAGTGATGATGTAAAGGTCCCATCCCTAAAACTGACCGGGCAATCATGCAGTAATAGTCTTTCCCAAAAGTCCCTTCAGCCTTGTGTGGAAATGTTTCTAGCAAATGCAGAGCAGGCGAGTCCGGCTCCTGCAGAGGTTTTCGTGTTCCTTCAGCAGAAAAGCAGGGGGTAAATGTGAAGTGTCCCTGGCAGCAGCCGGGGTTGTGGGTCTGTCCTGCCCTTCAGCTGTTCAGATGGTGGCTGGAGGACAGGATGGAAGAGCTGGGGAGAGGTGGAAAGCTGATTAGGCTGGCAGAAATGAATGGTGCCACTGCTTTTCCTTCTAGCAGCTGCAGGGTAAGCCCTTTAGAAAGGTCTTTCTGAGCAACGGCACTCATGCTGAATGGCAGGGTCGGAGAGACTCACAGACCAGGTTTGTACTGCCCTGGGAGAAACCTGAAGGGATGGCTTTTTCCTCTGTCCTATGTGAAATGTTTAGTACTCAAGAATTGACACTTGGTCCTTTCCTGGGATGCCTCCCAGGTCTCAGGCTCTGACTAGGGCGGGATTTGAGCTCCTCCTCGTGGCTCCATGTCTGCTCTACTCAGCACCTCTTGGCTCTCTGTTATGTTTCCAGTGAGTACCTACTTCTTACTCCTCATGCACTTCATTGTCTAGAAATGCTGACATTTCTAATTGTGTGGGGAAATTAATCACTGAAGAAATGGCTTTCCAATAAGGACAAGGTATGGCTATTACAAAATACTCTGATAACAGCTACTATTGATAGCAACAGTTTGGTATCAGCCCTGCTACTGGATAATAAAGAGAAATTATAGTAGAACCAACGACATCCTTCCCTTTGGTTCTTCTCACCAGCAATTAATTTCAGACTGGATTTTCTAGCCTGGTAGTTCAGTAAGTTAATTTCCTATGGAATAGCACACTGAAATATAAATGCAAACATATGTGTGTAATATTATGTGACATAAAGAGAATCCTTTGCTTCAGTGAGATTCACGACTTGGCTGCCAGCAGCTGATGGTTTGTGAGCCTCTGTCTTGCTCCCTGATAGTTCATGGAATGTCATGCCATCATGAAAAACAGAATTGTATTTTTTCTGGCAAGGAATACAAACCAAAGGTGATCTGGCACATAGGATGTTTCCTCTAAAGGTCAGCCTTTTCACATTGAAGAGATCGTAGAATTATTTGGGTTGGAAGAGACCTTCAAGATCACCAAGTCCAACCACAGCCTGACCCTGCCTAATCCACTTCCAGACCATGTCCCCAAGCACAACATCTACACACTTTTTAAATACCTCTGGGGATGGTGACTCCACCACCTCCCTGGGCAGCGTGTTCCAATACTTGACTACCCTTTCAGTACAGAAATTCTTCCTGATATCTGACCTAAATCTCCCCTGGTGCAATGTGAAACCATTTCCTCAGGTCCTATCACTTGTTACCTGACAGAAGAGACCATCACCCACTTCTCTACACCCTCCTTGCAGGTAGTTGTAGAGAGTGATAAGGTCTCCCCTCAGCCTCCTTTTCTTAAGACTAAAAAGTCCTGGTTCCCTCAGCCGCTTGTCACAGGACTTGTGCCCCAGCCCCTTCACCAGCTTCCTTGCCCTTCTCTGGACACAGGTAACAAGTTGCTGCACAGTTTTCATGAACACACATTGAGGATCCATGCAAAAGACTGATTACTTCAGAACCAGATATGGCTCTGTCCTTTGTCAGGCACTATGGAACTTGGTTTGAGTCCCTTTTCAATGCAGAGTACAGAGCGAAAGCGATGGTGGGAGAGAGGAACTGAACTGTCAGCAGATGGCACCAGTAGATGCTGGTGTGTCTGCTCCATTCCAACTTCTGGCTGTGGGCTGGGGAGCTGCCAGGCAACCCCGAGCCAGGGGGAACTGCAGAGCACTGGGTCCCGACTGGCTTTATTTGGAAATTGTACTTGTTTTACTACACTGGAACACGAAAAGCAAACGGAACTGAATTGCTAAGCTGCAGCTTAAACACAGGCAGAATATTGTGACTTCTCCGTTGTACAGGTAGATATCCTGTGACCATCACTGGCTGGTTCAACTCCTCCAGCTGAAATACAAGTGGATAGCTGCCTCCCGCTGTGGAATTTCTCTCTCTTTCTCTGACTGATACACACAATAGTCACTTGATTTCTGGATCAGGAGAAAATACCATTTGTACTGTTCAGGTTTTCTTTTTTGGGAGATCGTGATGTTACTTTGCTGCAGTAAGAACCTTTTCTCAGTCCTTCCCCATGAGAAGACCAGCAGTATGTATGTTTAAGAGTGCTGTACCAAGGATCCTGCAGCCTCCTGCATGGCTGCGCCGTGGGGCTGGTGCCCCCAGGACGGTATTTTTCTCATATGTCAGAAAAAAGAAGAGAGAAAAATAGTGACTCTAAGGAGATTGGAAGGAAAAGAGTCTCTGTAATTCTAGAAATTATATATGTTTTGTAGATAATGTCATGTGGCTTCAAGTACCCACTGATGAGGCTAACAAAATTTTCCAAACAGGTTATGTTAGCAAAATACAGCACATAAGTAAATGTTCATATGCTTCTGATGTTGGGATTTACCAGCCTCTGAAAGCTTTATAAGCGTCTCTCTTCAATTACACCAGTGTGGATTTGCAGAGTAACTCAGTGCAGAAATGGCAGCGATGTTAATGCAACAGTGACAGCACTGAGAGAGGCTGGTGGGTTTCTTTCTTATGTGTGACAACCAAACCTGTGCCTGAACAGGTCATTTCACCTGGACCTTGCTGAGTGCTTCCTCAAGAGCTGAGGGGATTTGTGTTGAAGGAAGTGCAGGAACATAAATATCACAGACTCCTAGGGGTTGGAAGGGACCTCCAGAGCTCATTGGGTCCAACCCCCTGCCAAAGCAGGGTCCCTAGGACAGGGCACACAGGTCAGCATCCAGACGTGTCTGGAATATCTCCAGAGAAGGAGACTCCACACCCCCTGGGCAGCCTGTCCCAAGGCTCCCTCACCATGAAGAAGTTCTTCTGCATATCCATGTGGAACTTCCTGTGCTCCAACTTGGGGCCATTGCCCCTTGTCCTGTCCCCACAGACCATAGAAAAGAGACTGGTGGCCATGTCCCCCTCTGTCCCACACTTGAGATATTTATAAACATAGATCAGATCAGCCTTCTTTTCTCAAGGCTGAACAGTTCTCAGTTCTTTCAGCCTATCCTCATAGGGGAGATGCTCCAGTCCTTTAATTATCTTTGTAACCCTATATATATATATATACATACACATACTTGTTTTATATATATATATATTTGGAAAAATATAGCTGCTAGCTTTGAATTCCTGGGACAATGGAATATGGCCTTTTATATCTGTCTGTTCTTTGTCATCTTTAATATTATTGTTACCGTTGATAATGTTGTTCCCCACTGAGCATCTCTTGCTTCCCCACCCACTGCGTTAGGGTGGGTGTCTGCTCACATGCATGGCAATGCCATACTGATTTCAAGAAAGCACCATTAAACTGGACATATTTGCACAAGCAGAACAGAAACTTTATTATGTAGGTTCTTTCATAAGGAAACTACACAGGTACTGACAGAACACAAGCTTGTCATCTCTGAGTCGCGGAGCCGAAGGACCATGTAAGAAGGGAGAGCAAATTTGATGAAAGACTTCAAGCTGTTGCACATTCTTGGGTTACATTCTTGTGATTTGGCAGAAAGAAAAGGGTATTTCTCTGAGCATTGGCCAGTGTGTAGACAGCACTGGTTTCCTATGGTGTCACACGCAAAAGGGGATTCAGTATTTCTTTACTAGAATCTCCTTTCACGAGTAGAAGAAAGTTTTCCATCATCTTCCACCCCGATGCGAACTCTTCCACCCAGAGATGCTGTTGGAGGAGAAAAAAAAATCAACTAGGGAAAGAAAAAAATGCATGGCTAACACCCTGAAAAGCTGCACAATGGGGTTTTTCATATCTCAAAGGGGGAACTGCCTTTGTATCTTATCTCCTCTCCCTCCTGGTCCACATCCAGTAAATCTTAAGGGTGCACATCGCATGCTGAATTTGGATTTGTCTTGTATGTTGTGTGAATCAGCAGAGGAACTTGGGAATCTTTGGGAGATTTCTGTATTTGAGAATCCCATTAGGGGTTTGTGCAATTATCTTGGCAAGTTACTGGTTTGAAAAGTGCATATAAAATAAGATGAAGTGCTATATTTTTGTCTCTGAATTATAAAGAATATGGCCATGGTGGGGAGAAGGTCATCTCTGTTAGTAAGAAGTCCTGAGCAAAAAGATAGGTTTCTTTAATCCTATTTTGTCAATTTATTTTAGCCCCTCTTTAAATGAAAATCTTTCTTACCGTCCTTAGGGTTCACTCCTGACATCCTGTAGAAAAGAAGAAATGTTGGATTAATGACCATCACTGACCCTGTCTACTGAAACCATTGATCCGTTTAGGAACAGCCATGATTTCACACCGCTGCTTTCAACTGGTTGGTTCTCTGTCACCAGTGTTGCTGTGCTTTGCCTGAAGGCCACTGGGATTTACTATAGGAAACCTGAGCAGCACTCAGACCAGTTCCCAGCCCTGATACATCTCTATGTACCTCGCTTCTCAAAATGTCATAATCTAAATATAAAGAGCTGATTCCTCCTCTGAAATTAAAAGCAATTCCATGTGTAGATCAGATATGAGAAATGGGTGTTAAAAGGTAGATTTTACTAAGGTAAGCTGTTGTCTGTGCCAAGTTCTTTTCTAGTTGACAGTGCTGGTGTATGATAAGTATTTGTACCTCTGTGCATGAGTGCAGAAAACCAAGAGCTAAAGAGATACTGAGAATGGGTTTCTCCTGTGCAACAAGAGGGTTATGTAAGACATACAGACCAAGCCTTCTATGATTCACTGTAGCCAAAATGGATGCATTTGTATTTTAGAATCAGCACACAATTGATCTGGAGATCAATTGATGTGGAGATCTGGCCTGAGTTACAGCAACACCTGGGACTTCGCCGGGCATCTCTTTTGCCAGCACTCCAATGCTGCGTGTGCCGTGAATGCAATTTAGTAATCTGGAGTCAGTGTAGCAACCACAAATTACTGCTTTACAATGTGTTATTAACCTTATCTAATCATCACAGGATTTGTATAGAGTAACATACTGAGAGTCCTGGCCCTCCAGCAACTGGCGGTAGGTGGCGATTTCCTGCTCCAGGCGACTTTTGATGTCCATGAGCATTCTGTACTCCTGGTTCTGACGCTCCATGTCGGATCGGAGCTCACACAGTTGCTCCTCAACACTGGTGATGAGGGCCTGAATCTGGGCCAGCTGTGCGCAGTACCGTCCTTCTGTGTCTCGCAAGTTGGCTTCCAGCCCAGCTTTCTAAAGTGGAGTAACATGGGGACAGGTTAGCGTGCACAGAGCAGGATCTAAGGAGAGACAAGACAGAGAGGGAGAGCATGCACTAGTAGTGAGTTGTGAAGTAGTGACAGCTCCATACCATGCTGATCTGTGACTGGAGCTCAATCTCCAGACCCTGGAGCACGCGTCTCAGTTCTGTGATCTCAGATTTGCTGGTCTGTATCTCTTGCGTGTGGGTGGCTACTTCACGGTTCAGCTCATCAGTCTGAAAGGAATGAAAGAGCCATAAAATCACATGCCTGTCATATAAAAAACAGTTAAATTACTTTGAGAAGGGGAGGGCCCATCCCATCCTATCCCATCCCATCCCATCCCATCCCATCCCATCCCATCCCATCCCATCCCATCCCATCTGCCGGGGCAGTAATGATGTATATCAATTTGCTGTTTATTGGTGTTACTATACCTGAGTGAAGAACCAGGCCTCGGCGTCTTTACGGTTCTTCTCAGCCAGAGCTTCATACTGTTCCCTCATCTCAGAGAGGATTCTGGTCAGGTCGATGCCAGGAGCCGCATCCATTTCCACATTGACTGTCCCGCTCAGCTGATTTGAATACTCCTTCATTTCCTGCACGGGGAGAGGACACAACAAAGGTCAGGCTCTGATCATGCACCTTCTGCTATCAGCAATCCATGCAGTGGCATGCAGTACTTCAGTTCTCAAGTGTTACAGGCAGAACACAAGTCAAAACATGCTTTTCTGCTCTGTATCCTCACTCATACACATACATTTACATGTAACTCATACATATCTTTCTTTTGCTCAGTTTAACTATCTCAGTGACCTGTCATGCTGATGAATGTCAAACAGAAAGTAATAGGTCTGAGCAGTTTAGAATCACAGAACTGCTGCTCAGTACACACTTTGGATTCTTTTAATGCTACGGTTTTCTTATTAAGCTGTAATGCCATCATTTTAGGGGTTTTGTTTGGATTCAACACACACACCCCCAAAAGCAGCATAAATTTGAATGGGAAATAATTTCCTCTCTGTGCTGTTACAGATTCTCACCTCCTCATGATTCTTCTTCAGATAAGCCAGCTCTTCCTTCAGGGTTTCAATCTGCATCTCCAGGTCAGCTCTGGACAGGGTCAGCTCGTCCAGGACCCTGCGCAGGCCGTTGATGTCAGACTCTACGCTCTGGCGCAGGAATAGCTCATTCTCATATCTGCAGTTTAAGACAGAAGCGAGCACTGGAGTATGTGCGAGTTTGTATTCAGGAGAGTTCTAAACCCAAAGCTTTATGTTGAATGTAGGAAGATTGGTGAGCTCTAAATCAAAACATTTAAAAGTGTAAAGGGAGTAAAGATGTTTTTTTTTCCAGCATCTTGCTCTGACATAGGAAAGTGCCTGCTTTGCCATCTGACTTCATTCTGGAGGAGCACATGGCATTTCACTTTGCAGAATCTAATGATGATTATCAGCATCAATAGAAAATGTGTCCCACAGTGCAGTCCATTTGCAGTGTCCTCTCAGATTTAGTGTGAGGGAAAGCCCAGTTCTGCCTAGCACACTACAGGAGAAAATATCAACCTCCAGGTACACCACTGCAAGAGAAATCAGTTGCACGAGTATCTTCATCATCTCTTCAGCAGTGTTTGCTGGACTGCTGAGTCCATGAGCTGGATAAGCCCCAAATTAGTTTATCTTTCTTTTGGAAATTTCAGACTGTGAGGAGGAACTGCTGTGACCGAACAGTGGTACTGTCACACCACCCTGTTCCTTTTAAGTCAAGATCCCAGCCTATTCCTGTGTTCTTTTCCCCTGTGATTTAACACAGTAAAATTAGTTAAGAGCATCACTAAAAATCCAAGACATGAACTATAATTTGTTAGGTAAACAGCTTGGTGATCTGGCACTGTGTTCTCTCAGGTCTCTCTTCCAAATTGGCCCATCACCATCAACTCTGTTTGCCAGGCTCTTATCATCAGAAATTAGCAAGGAGAAATACCTATCTGTAGTTTTGAAATGTGTCCTTCAGTGACTTCTAGAAAAAAAGTAATGCTAAAGTTAAGAAAACTGTTTTGAGAGAGAGAAAACATGCTCCACATAAACTTACTTCAGTCTGAAGTCATCTGCAGCCAGCCTGGCATTGTCAATCTCCAAAATGACTCTGGAATTGTCAATAGTAGCTGCAAGGATCTGGCAATTAAGAAACATAGAAAAAGAGTCCTGTGAATAGTGGGGGTACCATGGCCCTGAGTACATCATAGATAGTTACTCAGGCTGTAAACCGTCAAAGAAAATAGAACAAAAAAAGACCTCTGTTGTGGTATCACTGGCTGAACATGCTTTTTGGATTGCAATAGCCACTTCAATTTGCTCTGTTGCTCTCTGTAAACTGCAATTCTTACAGCTCTTATGGAGAAAACCCCAAATTGCTAAGCTCTATTCCACATCCCATATGGAAACCAGAGAGCTGAGATACCTTGTGTAAATGAAATTGGAAATGTGGTTAGAAAATAAAGTCACAGAATGTGTAAGGTTGGAAGGGACCTTGAAGCCCATCTAGTCCAAGCCCCACTGTGAGCAGGGACAATTTGGCTAGATCAGGTCGCTCACAACCCCCTCACGCCTGTGCCTTTGTGCACCTGATCTTAGCTTTAGCTAGGAGATACGGTTTTTCAGCCTTTGAGGCCCACCCATCACAGTCTTTACTATTTGATTACTGAATAAATATATTGATATTTCTAAACACACTTTCCAAGTTTTGCTAACTTTTAGTGCCATCATTTTAAATTTCAACAAAGTTCACATTTTCAGGATAACATATTTGCTTTCCAGATTAAGAAAAATCTATTCCTTTCTGCTGGAATGCTCAGAACCACAATCTATCTGGCTTTGGGGAATTCAGGGTTTATTTTGTCATTAGTTTGGTTTATTTTAAAGAAGTGGAACATGCAGTTCCACAATTCTAGTGCATTCTTGTAACTTCTCTACATATGAACACCATACCTTGTCTCGGAGGTCTTCCATTATCTTGTAGTAGTGACTGTAGTCCCGGGCTGGGCTGGTGGGAGCTTGCTTCTGGTACCAGTCTCGGATTTTAATTTCTAAATCCGAATTGGCCTCTTCCAAAGCTCGTACCTTGTCCAGGTACGAGGCCAGGCGGTCGTTCAGGTTCTGCATAGTTATCTTCTCATTTCCGGAGAGAAGGCCATCACCACCACCAAAGCCACCACCAACTTCAAAGCCTCCACCAAAGCCAGATCCTCCACCAAAACAAGCCCCTCCACCAAAGCCAGATCCTCCACCAAAGCCAGCCCCTCCACCGAAACCACAGGCTGCACCGCTGCCAAAGCCACCGTAGCCACCACCAAAACCAGAGCACAGGCCACCGCCATACCCGCCTCCTACAGAGGAGACATACCTAGCTGAAGAGACAGAGACACCCCGACCACCAGATCCTCCGTGGATGCTGGGAGCTCGGCAGGTCCCTGCTGTTCGGCCTAAGGAGAGGCGAGAGCTGCCACCACCATAGGTAGAGTAAGAGCTCTGCACTAAAGGAGAGGCCATAGCTGCGGCACAGGAGGGTGCTAAGCTCAGTTATTCAGCCTGGTGCAGAAGAGGAAGGTATGTGCCTCCACTGCCCTGGCGCTTCTTTTATATCCCTCAGACAGGGTGCTCGGAGCAGAGCCAACCTGCAGCCCTCCCTCCAGAAATTCTCCTCCCTAGAGGTGAGGCCAATTATGATGACATTCCTCACAAAGAGAGCTGGCCTACATCTCAGGGGCTAGGGCTTGGGTTTTCTTTTTTAATTAACAAAAGGGATGAATCAGATGAGTGTTTTTCCTTCAGGCTATAGTTCTAAAACTTGGAGTTTACTTCTCTGACACTTAAGAATGGAAAAACAGAGTGAATTTGACCACACCCACTTACCCATTTCCAGCAGTCACCACAGTTGTTTTAAGAAAATCAACTTTTTCTAAAGTTAAAAACCTGGAATTGAATTTGATACGTTCTTATTCCTGCTTGTACCTTCTTATTCTTTGCTTGAAATGAATACATAGATTTTGGCATCTGAATTTTTAGTACAGAAAGCGTATAATCATACTACAGGATGAACAATTAGCATCCATTAATGTACAAGGAAAAGTGGGCATAGTTAATTTACTAATGCTTGGGAAATAGTCAAGAAAGGTAATGCAAGATGGAAATAATTTGATTATAAGAAGAAATGTGAGAGGACTCTGTTCCTGCTACTTTGGGGAAACATCAATTTGTTTTAAGATGAAACTGTTCAGATAGCAGTAACCGTGTTTAATGCCAAAATGCACTATGAAATGAAATAATTACTGAAATAAGGATGAAGAAGCACTTAGAAGAGTCATGTTATGTTAATCCTTCATTTAATGTGGGAGTCTGAAACACCAGTTTCTTCCCAGTCTAATAATTGTCTAGCCAAGTCTGAAAGGCAGGATTTTGGTACTACAGCTTTGTTCAGCACTGAGTAACCAGATTTGGGAGGTTTTTAAGGAAGTATTAACTGCTTGTTTGCTCTGCTGGGGTGTGCCACTGGTGGTACTGTGTGTGAGAGTGTGGCAATAGCCCAGAGTTTGAAGAGCCTCATTCTCTTTGCACAATAAGGTGACATTCTTAGGTGAAAGCCACAAGTTGCAGTAGGGGTATGGTATGACAATTAATTGGTATAAATAATGATTTAAGTAAATGGAGATTGGGAGGAAGGAGAAAAACAGGGACAGAGTGAAGATGGGAGGAACTTTCTCTGGTCTCTACTTCAGAACCACCAAAATAAAGAAGAAAAACGTTGTTTGCTGATGAGGTAATAAGGGAGGCATTGGTTTCAGCAGAGGTTTTGGCAGTACTTATCAATAGAAAACAAGCTTCAAATTCAGGATGGGTGATTTCCAATAAACCAAGGCTCAGTCTGGTTCTTGGAATAAACTGAGGGGTCTTCCAAAATGTAGAGATGAGCCTTTTGTGCAGCGTCAGGGAAATGTGCAGCCTTTTTGCTGGGAAAAGATGTGTATTTGGGAGGCAAGAAACCTCAGAAATCTTGCTGTGATGTGCAGCTGAGCAGCCTGGTTCTGAGAATGTCCACTCATTCTTCAGCTGATTAGAAAACACAGGGTGTTTCATAGCTGTGGAAACATGTTTCAAACTGAACCTGGACCTTTGCCACAGCGGTTCAGTTTTGCTCTTGGGCAGATTAATGGTCCTGTGTTACTTGCCAAATCTATGTATCTCCAAGAGTTAGTATCTCAGGAAACAAGTTCAGACAAAATCTCCCAAAGATAAAAAAGTTCCTTTAAGACCCTTGTAATGTAAATATCCTGAGGTGTGCATGCTGCTGGGGTCTGTTCAGCTCTGAGGGATCCTACAATAAGCAAGATCAAAATCCATTTAAAAAAAATCCAGCAAAATCACTTCTAGAAAACACCATAATTTTTAGCAGGGAACTTGGGGGATTTTTCAGTCAGCCTTCTTTCACTCCATCTTTATGTCTTTGGAAGCTGGCTGGTGAAACACATCTGGCTGCTTGGGAAAGTGCCCTGTGCCTTGTTCCAGATAGTTATCAGATGAACACTTATCAAAAGCACGTAGCAGATACGAAGCTGTTTCTTCCCTGAAATATTTACCACTAGGAAACATAAAATAATCAAGTGGCAGATTATGTCCTGTAACAGAACTGGGAGACCTCAGTGGTGGGGATTCTGTGGCTTTCTCACTTTTCTGTGAACCATCAAACTCAGGTCCTCAGGCTGAACCCTGGAAATGCAGAGTGCAGCACTGCAGACCTGAGGCTGATCCCTGCCTTCAGCACCTTCCCTTTTTGTTCTTTCATATTAAACAACCACTTCCAAACAGCTCTCAGTACTTCACTGAAGTTTTCAGGGAAGGTTCCTGGGTGAAGCACTGTAGAATTCAGGGGGTGTGGGTTATGGACAGCTTCTCTGCAGCTTGCTTGTCGCTGTGCTTCACTGATACTTCCCTACGGAGAGACAAACTTCACTTTTGAGAGCTCACTCAGGAACACTGACCCTTCTGGGGTGAGGGGAATGGTTAATATGCCTGTACCTCTACTCTGGGAGCAGACTGCTGGCAAATGCAGCTGTGCATTCAGCATTCGGTCACTCATGGTATTTATTTATATAAAGTTTGTTGGTTTATTCCTGTCTCCAGGTTAAAGATTGTATATCAAAACCCACGTGCTTTCCATCATTTTATAATAGATGATGTAAGGCAGAGCTTGCTTTGGTGAAAAATTAGATACAATTCTGTTTTTACATTAGCAAAATGTAGAAATCAAAGGTGTTTTGATTAATTTCATATCTGAACAAGTATGTGGAAATCATCTGTTGTAGCTCAGTTCTAGAACTAGGGATAATTCCACATACAGTCATATTCTTTTAAATTATTGTCTCTCACTTTAGCTATGTTCTGTTCATTATTAGTAACCAAATCAGTTACATTTCTCTAAATTGATGAGATCTGGAATGCTTCCAGATTCAGCATGTCTTAGGGCTTTAAAGGAACGTCTCAAACCCGTGCTGCCTCTGCCCTGGCAGAGGTCTGTGTGGCTCTGGGCATCCCTGCAGCATGAACTTCAATCCACAACATGTTTTCCTTAGAAAAAGGAAACTGAAGCCCATCACCTGCTGATGTAAAACCAGTGTTATTCCAAGCTCACATTCTCACTGTCTTCACTCACATTTCTCCTCCAGAACCTTGACACAGGGTTTCAGCCTTTGCACACTGCTCAGCACTGGATGTGATGCAGAAGTGCCTTGGCTTCTCAGGCTTCCACAGAGCTTTCCTGGAAGACATTTCCTGACATGTCTGTGCTGTGCGAGCTCTTTGCTTCTGTTACGGGATTAATGGAGTTGACACACTCCAGCCTCTCCTTTCAGGAGGACAGTGAGTTCTGTTCAAGAAGCAGCTTGTTCATCATGTCAGTCTTTGCTGATAAAACCATCACTCAGACATTGCACCTTTAGAAAACACTTTTTTTCTGGACCAAACTCTAAAAGTGTAGTCTCTAAGTGATTTTATATTAAACATTTCACCATTATCCTACAGATATGGGGCAAAATCAGTAATATTATCAACTAAAAATAGGCTATACAAGTAAGATTGCTAACCTTTTCAAGATTCTTCCAAGTCTTGAAAGCCCCCAATTTCATTAGCAGGGTTGATGAATTCATTCAGTTGGCACTTTCAACTTCTTAAATGTTTTTAAACTATTAACTTTTTAAACATTTTTCCTGATATTTAATTCAGTCTTTGAAAACAAATAAGTTTTGGACAAAATACACGTTTGCAAAGTGTTGTTATGATTATGGTTTGTGTTCTTGGAGCACCAGAGTTTCCTGTCAGGCTTCCACGTGTGCAGCTCTACCACAGGGATCTCACACTGCAGCAGGGATCTCACACTGCAGCAGGGATCTCACACTGGTCAGGGATCTCACACTGCAGCAGGGATCTCGCACTGGTTTGTCCCAGGGACTCGCTCTGAGCAAATCTGATTTGTTAACAAACACCTGAAATTCTTTTTCAGCTGGGAGGGATTCCAGGTCTGACTGGTGTAGGGAATAAATTGGTACAACGTATTGATTAGCAAGTGTGTCAGCACTCAGGAACATCCTGGACTGTGTGTTTAATGCACAAGAGCCTTCTCCTTGCTTTTCCTGAGGTGGACACTGTCTAGATGGGTGAGCCTCTGCAGACCAGCTCGTGTCTCTCGTATGCCAGTGTTTCTCGTGCCACTGCTCCCTTTCCATCCTGTGCCTTTGTCTCCCTGCTCTTCCCATCTTGCCCTCTTCTCCACACCTCTTTGCTGATTCTGACTTTTTGTGACTGTTTTTCTTTCCTCTGACAGGTTTGCCCTGTCACGGTGAAGCCACTGCCTGATGCTGGCATGCTGGGGTTTGGGACTAGGATCGTCCCTGTCAGTACTTGGCAACTGATGCTGACAGGTCACCTGAGTCACTGCTGAACCAACCCAGGCACCAGCACCTCTTGGCTGAAGGGGATTGCCCAACCTTGGTAGAGGAGGTCTGTGCTTTGGGATTGCTTGCTATGTGTTTCCTTGCTGCTCAAACACTCCATTAATCTGTTATGAACACCTAGTTAGTAACAAGGTTGAAATAATTATTCCCTCCCAAGTCCAAGGAGAGAAGTGCTGAAGGGTTAAGTGGCGACTCCCTGAAACACAGGCGTGAGACGATCGCTCTGGGGGTGCAGTATTGGGGTACTCCTGGTCTGGGCATACTGTTGTTTCCTTTGCACCTTTGGTCACTGAGCTAACTGTGTGCCTTTGGAATGGTGGGAGGTGGGAATGTGATTGTTAGACTATAGCCATGATTTGCTTTTAGCACAAACCCTGAGAAGTTTCCTTGGCTGTGAGCAGAGGGATGGTGGGAAGTGGAATTCCTGGGGGCCTGAACTAAAAGTGATCGTTCCTTTTAGGATTTCAGCTTGGGTCGGGGTCGCACCCTTCCAAAGGCAGGAGAACAAAGGGTGCTAAAACCAGTGCTAAAGGTTTGTTGCCTCCGTATGACCTGGGGAAGTGAGTGAGGAGATCTCACAGCCCTGTCTCCTTCCTGTTTGTTCCTGTAGGAGTTGCCTTCAAGCCATTTTAATTGCCCTATCTTTTATCCTAAGAAACTGTGTCCCAGCTCTTGCTTCTTACCCTTATCATTTAACATCTCGCTGCTACTGCTCTTCAGAGTGCACAGCGCTGTAGGTAGAAACATCAGTCATTCCTGCAAGCCCCCACGAGGGGCTGAGGACGCTGCTGCCTCCCTTCAGAGCTTCTACCAGTCAGAGGAGCTGGAAGAAATCAGAAATGGAGCTCAAGCCACCCCTCCATGGACACTGTGAGCACTAACCTCACAGGGAGGCTGCCTAGCTGTTCCCTGTCTGATTACAACCAAACTTCTGTAATAACACCACAATAATGCAGCAGAAGTTAAGATTGCAAGAAGATGATCATCTTTATTAGAGCACATACAGCGATTCAGTACATGAAGGAACTAGAAATAATTGAAAAGCTAACCCAACTTGCAGATTAATCACCACTAAACAGATGGATCTACTTAAACTTTGTGTGGCCAAGAATTTTCTGTGCTTTAAGATAGTGATTTCCAGAAGCTTTGAGTGATTCCTCTCTGTTTCAATTCCTGTGTGTTGTCTGCTTTTTCTCATTTTGATGATGACGTCTGGAGGACTTTCAGTACTATTTCTCATCTGCCAGCTTGTCTCTTTTGTCTACAATAATATGGAGAGAAAGAACAGGAATTAGTTCAGCATAACACACACGAGACCACCCTGCAATGGGCACTGAGCTTAGTTTGTGGCTCATCTCTTCTATCCTTCTCTCAGAAGTTTTCTTCTTATTCATAGCATTGATTTGACTCATACATCAGCTTTACAACACGGCTGACCTTTAAAAGCTCAAGGCAAGTCTTCCTTGCATGTTCGTACAGTTCCCCTGAGCTGGCCAAGCTTAAATTTCATGTATGCTTTAATCTGGGGGAATGATTAAGCACTTTGTGCTTTACTTAGCCTTTACTGTAGCATATCCTGAGATTTTTTCCAGATGTCTAACATCTTTTAATGACTGAAATTTGTTACATTCTAGACAGAGTCATAATTAGTTACTTAATAGATTTTTTTCCTGTAGCACAAATCAGTGCAGCAGCCCAGTCTCTAGAATGGACCCAGCAACCATAGTGTCTATTTCCTCTTTGAAAATAAAACTTCTCTGGCTCCTAGAACCTTCTCAGGGGAGAGAGAGAGAGAGAGCTTACCGGCTGTTCCAGAGACAGAGCCAAACATCCTGTGGAACAGAGAGAGAACAGTTGAACAGAGAGATAACACATCACATGCTGTGTGGGGTGAGGGTGTATGAAAACAAATTCTCTACCAGTCAGGTACATTTTGTCTATAGTCAGAGGAGAGATGGTCATCTCCTGGCTCTCCCTCTCAGCCAAGGAGAAGGAATTGTTGTCAAAATACATCTTTAAACAACTTGCAGTGGGACCATTACAGAAAAGAAGGGAAAGTGGAAATCCAAACTTTTCAACTCCCACTTCATTTCTTTGTTCCAGGCTACGAGACGTTTCCCTCCCCTTAGGTGTATGGGAGGTGACCCGTGCTTCTCCCCTTCATGGGCTTGTCTGCCTTCACTTCTCTTCAGAGTATTTTCTGCACTGGTTTCTGTGAGGCAGAGCCATTTAACCGATACCAAGAGGTTGATGGGACTTTGGTGTCAGTACTATTCTGTAAAACATTGGCTAACTGCACTGTGCCCTGAATGTCAGCAGCTAATGACCAGTTATCACTGATCAATGCCCCGTACTGCTCCTCAGTTTGCCTTTGTGTGTGGAAGCTCTTGGAGGTGCTCACTTACTGTAAATGGGCTGTGTAACCTTTCTAGCTCCACCATGGTCCAGAAAAAAAGAAATTTGTTAAAAATTTTAGAACCCTGGGAGGCTTTGAAGTTGTGTTTACTGTTGCTGTGGCAATGAGCACCATGGCACGGTCAGGAGTGTTAGCAAATGGCTGTCTGCAGTGCGCAGGTACTCACTGGGACTCCTGGCCTTCCAGGAGCTGCCGGTAAGTAGCAATCTCCTGCTCCAGCCGATTCTTGATATCCATGAGGATCTTGTGCTCGCTGTTCTGGCACTCCATCTGGGCTCGGAGATCAGCCAGCTGTGCCTCCATGCTGCCAACCAGGCCCTGGATCTGCGCCAGCTGGGCCCCGTAACGCCCTTCCGTGTCTGCCAAGGTGCTTTCCAGCGCCGCTTTCTGAGGGCAGAGAGGTTGGAGGGGAAACCACAGAAAGATTACTGCCAGGCACAGGACTATGTGGCTGTACCAGTGGCAGGGAGTTCATACAGTGTAAATCTGAAGGTACCATGCTGAGCTGGGACTGAAGTTCTATTTCTAGCCCCTGCAGGGAACGCCTCAGGTCAGTGACTTCGGACCTGCTGCTCTGCAGTTGTTCAATATTGACAGCTACTTCTTGGTTCAGCTCCTCAGTCTGAAACAGGGAAAGCATTATGTCAGAAATAAGTGGTCATAAGGCTTTCACAGCAGTTTTCTCTGTGTTTTAATAATTACTTTTTCATGGATTTCTTTGATTAATATTTATATAGTATGGAACTTTTTCTACCTTGCTGTGGAACCAGGCCTCAGCATCCTTCCTGTTCTTCTCAGCCATGTGTTCATACTGATCTCTCATATCAGCCAGGATCTTGGACAGGTCAATACCTGGAGCAGAGTCCAGTTCAACACTGACTTTGCCAGCTACTTGCCCTCCCAGGGCACTCATTTCCTATGTTGACATGGCAGAGGAAGACAAAAGAGGGTACAATCATGAACTGAAAATGTTATGAACCTTCTGTTCTTTCTTCAAGGGTTAAGGTCTGACTGACTTCCCTTAAATATTTGCAGGGAGTATCTTATGTTTCCCAGCCTACACAGACATCGTTTGGTCACTGTGGGAGAGCCTAGAGCAATCCTCAATGACTCCACATTCCAGACACATCTAATTTCATTTCCAAATCTCTTTCTTGGGGTTTTTTACCTCCTCATGGTTCTTCTTGATATAAGCCAGCTCTTCCTTCAGGGTTTCAATCTGCATCTCCAGGTCCGTCCTGGCCAGGGTCAGCTCGTCCAGGACCCTGCGCAGGCCGTTGATGTCGGCCTCCACGCTCATGCGCAGAGCCTGCTCTGTTTCCAACCTTGAAAAACCAAGCCAAAGCTATGCCAGCCCATCCTGAAACACGTTATTTGCTATAAAAGTAGTGGTGTTTGTAGGATTTGTGTGGCAGCAGATATTGCCCTGCATTAAACATTTCTCCACGTGATTTACATGATATAAAATGTTCTGAGGTGCAGATGGTGCTTTCAGCAAATACATCAAGGTCAGAACTGCAACCACAGGATCAAGCTAGTGCTCACACAGAGCTTTATAGGCATTCCTTTCTTTTCTCACAGCCACTGCCCTTTGGCTCAACAAGGATTGTTGCCTGCTTAAGAGACCTTTTTCCTTTCAGAAATTACTCACTTGGTTTTGAAGTCATCAGCAGCCAGCCTGGCATTGTCAATCTGCAAGACAATCTTTGAGTTGTCAATCGTGGCATCAAGGATCTGCAAACAGATAGAGTTCATTGCCAAGGCTGAAACAACTGTTACC
This sequence comes from Hypotaenidia okinawae, assembly GCA_027925045.1. Taxonomy (NCBI): domain Eukaryota; kingdom Metazoa; phylum Chordata; class Aves; order Gruiformes; family Rallidae; genus Hypotaenidia; species Hypotaenidia okinawae. The sequence goes on from BSDF01000024.1 coordinate 5,176,373, forward strand.
TTCCTTCCTGATCTGAAGATAAGAGTGAAGATTTTATTTCTTCTGTAGCCACACCAAACAAAAGTGTATTTTATTTGGTCTGCTGGGAAGGCATCAGTCATCTGTAGTGAGTATACAGCACAGATTTATCACAGTACTTTGGCCATGCTTGTCAGCTATGGATAGGTCTGGCATGTGAAGTGGCTTCTAGCTAGAAGTCCCACAAGGAGACAAAAGTACCTGCTGTCTTGGAGGGAGAGGACTCGGGTGAGCCAGGGGGTGGGTGATGGTTTTGGACTGAGGGAAGAAAGATATTTAGAGGTGCAAAAGGAGCAGAGTCTGCAGACCCCTCTTAGCAGAAGTTGTTCTCATGACACATTTTCTTATCAGTGGGAAGTGATTACAAGGGCTGCATGATTTTAAAACCAATGGTGTGTTTGTGTTTCGTAGACAGAAGGGGTTCCCATTGCATTTGTATAGTCTTTGAGCACATTTATTTCCTAGAACATCCAGGATGGTGTTTATTGATTCTTCTAATGCGTCATGAAAGCCCTAAAGGGAATTTTGTTTATTTAGAAGTAAGCCCTGTTAATTTTCACCTAGAAAGCACGTCTTTGCGCCTGCCACTTTTAAAACTCAAAAGGTCATCCACAAAACCAGCTGGAACAACATTGTCTCTCCCTTAACTAAGGGGAATAAAAGGAGGGAAAAGATTACTAAGAGGAGAACCTCTAATTGCCAGTTCTGCCTTTACTGCAGAACATGAATGGGTGGTAGTGAGGAGAAGGTAAACTCTGTGGGAGCGGTCATGAACTCCAAGCTGAACTGGGAAGACTATACCTCAAGTTTTCTTTTTATTTATTTACATAGTTTAATCCAGCTGCTACCTATGTCTTCCAGGGTGTGGATCATCTGAAAGTAATCTGTTATCAGGTACCCATGGGCTATTGGGGCAAATCCTGCATTTATATATAGGATTTGTTACTTCACGTCTCCTGTTTCCTTTCTGCATAAGCCCAATGTTTCAGCACTCAAATTTCAATTCCAAATGTGGAAGAAAAATAAATTTGTGGTGATGAAGTCTTGAGCTGCTGTCTTCACATTTACAGAATTGAACTTCATCAATTTTTATTTTTACCATTAAATGTGGGTCTGTGTGCCTGTCAGGTTTTTCAAGCCACATGGCAGAGTTAGGCATCTAGTTGTCATTGTCTGGTTCCCTTCATTCTCATCAATATATATTTATGGTCATATATATGTATATGACCAGCATGTGCGTATATACGTGTGCGCATCTATATATATGTATAGATGCTTTGTTAAACATTATCAGGGAATGAAGTACTATGGCATCTCAGACTATGTCATACATTCTCCTAGCCAACATTAACAAAGACAGATGATTCCCTGCTGACAGTTTTCCTTAGCCATGCTGCCCAATCATTCCTCCTTCATTTCATCTTCCTCTCCTTTCCACAAGCTGCAAGGCCTTCTGGGCGTTTCCCAGTGAAGTGTTTCTCTGTGGGCTTTTCTCTTTCCTTCCTAAATGCAAAGCTGAAATGATTTTTAAGAAATGTTCACACCTACCTTGTCTCGAAGGTCTTCAATAGTCTTGTGATAAGGACCATAGTCCCGAGCTGGTCCTGGGCCTTGTTTCTGGTACCAGTCTCTGATCTTAGTTTCAAGGTCAGAGTTTGCCTCCTCGAGTGCACGCACTTTGTCCAGGTACGATGCGAGGCGCTCGTTCAGGCTTTGCATAGTTGCCTTTTCATTTCCTGAGAGGAGCCCATCACCACTGCCAAAGCCACCACTAAAGCTGCTGCTAAAACTGCTGCACCCCCCACCCAGGCCGCTTCCCAGGCCAGAAGAGACAAATCTAGCAGAAGAGACTGACACACCCCTGCCACCAGATCCCCCGTGGATGCTCGGAGCCCTAAAGCAACCGCCACCAAAACGGACGGAAGAGCCACCCAGGCCTCCTGCCACCGAAGAGGAGGTTTGCCTGAAGCTGTAACAGGCCATGGCAAGAAGGACAGAGGACCTAACTCAAGCTGCGGCTCACAGGGTTTGTGATCCTGAGGCAGGAGTGTGCTCTGCTCCCCCACCCCACCTCTTTTATGCCTGAGACAATGGGAGTTGTCTCCAGAATGTGTTATCTGAGACCCATGGAATTTATCAGCCTTAAGCCTTCTGCCAACAATTCCTCTTATTGGTCAGCCCATGAAGTGGGCTGTGTTCCGGCCCCAAATACCTTCACACTCAGGGCTTGGTTCCCTCCCCTGTTCTCCTGAAGCAAAAGGTGGGATGCAGAGGAGGTGTCACCTGCCAGGGGAGCGTTCAGAGATTAGTTATAGTTTACCTAGGTGCAAACAAAGGGCAGGGAGTGCGCAGCCCGGCTGCAGCAGTGCTGCGTCCATAGCAAAGCCCCACAGGGACTTTCTTCAGGTAATCTCAGGAAAGAATTTTAATACCGAGTGATTAAGTTAGTAATTGGTAGATCAATAACTGAGCTTGAAAGGAGCTCAAATGCTGAACAGTATGTGCAGACCTTGGCTAAGCCAGTTCCCACCCCTCTTGTTTTCTTTATTTCCCTTGTGAAGAAGAAGTATCCTTTCACTGTTTCTTTCTTTGCCCCCAGTTCCCTTTAGTCTTCTGGTCTCTGAGAACCACGAAAATGTTATTTCTCAGATGTCCTGGTTATCGAGACGCATTTTCAAAGGCAATGCTGCTTTTGGTAGGGCAAACTCTTCTGTCACCATCCCTAATAAACCAATGGATACTCACAGCTTTCCTTCCATTCGCTTTTTCTCTTTTGCTCCAAGCCCCTGGGACTCCCCAGGAGAACTGTTTGAAGGAAGAGGGAGTGAGCTGCCCTGCCAGCGTTTGCAGCTCTCAGGAGCAGCCAGGCCTACGCAGACATTCTGGCACCTACAAGTGCTCCCACCAAACGGAACCTTTATGATGCAAGATGCATCCTGTAATGTGAAAAATCCATTTCATACCAAAATAAAGAGTTAAAGATAACCAAATGAAATCCATACTCTGTGTGAGGCCCTGACCGGTCTTTCTATACCCATAAAAATGAGTCCAGTATTTTAGACCACCCTATTTTAGTGCTGTGCTCACTGTGCAGAGAGAAATGTCAAACTGCAGGGCACGTACAGGGAGGGTAAAAGAACAAATACACCAGCTGGAAGCTGTCCAAAGCACCTGTATCAACAGTCCCATTGGTCTGTGTCTAATGATGAGGCTGTGTCAGAAAGAGGAGTTCTGCAGTGAGTCAGGTACAGAATATATCACTTCATACGTACAGCATATGCACCAGGCACTGCCTGGCTGGGATGCTGCAGCCTAGGGGCATCTCCGCTGAGTTCTTCTGTGGAGGCTGCTGCATTCACACACCACTCCAGCTCTCACAGGAGAAGTGTGCAGCCCTTCCTAAGAGATGTGGAGGACACTTCAGTCAGCCTAAGACACGCAGGGTGTCCCTGCTGTGGATCTGAATGTCCTGTCTAGCCCTGAGTAGGTAAAACCTGCCCAGCGGGTAACTGTTCCAAGTCCTGTGGGTAGGTAGTATCAATTACACTCTGCCTGCAGACAAAAAGAAAGCTACAGAATAGGGATTTTGTTGTTACTTATTAAAGTCCATAGTTAGAGCATAAAAAACGTAAGCCATGTGCACTTCTTCACTGAACAGAAATGCAAGAAGCTGAAAGAAGCAGAAATACCTGGTGTATTCTGTCTCCTACTGCAAGGAGAAACATGCTTCCCTCCAGGTACATCATTCCCTACCGTTCCCTGTCAGGTGCTCAGAGCAGTCAGTGTATTTTGGGGTTAGCAAAATAAAAGGCACATTTATGATGCTGCTTAATATTTTATGATCCAGTTAGTGAAAATCAGAGTCTGGAAGGGGTTTCATTCCCTCTGAAACCCCTTGAGTAACAGCAGCAGTCATCACACACAGTACTGTTAGGATATTGGTAACGTACTGGAAGCAGAGACGGTTTGCTTCAGTGTATGGGGAGAAACATTCCCAAACTGCTGTTCCTTGGGACAGTGTCAGGAGAGGAAAAGCTTGGGAGACACTTTCAACCAGAGAACTCTTTAATCTTATACCATCAAATATACAACATGCTGCTAGGAGCAAACCAGACCCTCAGGCAGTATTTTTACTAAAACTTCATTCTAAGTTCCCAGAAAAGCTTTGATTTTCTTTACATCTCTTTTACCTCAATGGCTGCCTGGGGGTTTTTTTTGTTGGGACTCCCTGAAGGTGATAACATGTACTTAAATGCCTGAAAAAGCCCTTATCTTCTGTGCAGGTCCTTCTATCTCCCACCACAATCAACCTCATTTATTGTATGGTCAGAGTTTCCCTAATGGAGATGGAGGGAATGGTCCACTAATGGAATTGCCTTTATCTGACGCATATCTGAGGGTAATGGAGACACCTTTACTGCACCCAGGGACTGGTGGTAACAGCCCACGCCCAAGCTCCAGGCTGAAATCTGGTGCTGCTTTACCTTTATCCACTCTGCTTTCCTGGGCACTACTGCTTTGTAAAACTGTTCATATTGTTTCAGGGCACTTGTATGAATTGTCCTGTAAACCATCTTTGTTGCATATACTTTGCTCTTCTCTGTGAAATTTTTTAACCTGTGTTATCAGTGTCTGCAATTCCATGGATGCTTCCATGGACAAATAAGGAAAGTCAGATTATTATTCTGAATTTACCTTTTAAATCCTTAAGTGTTCATCCCTTCTGATAGGTCTTCCTTTCTACCTCTGCTACCAGCAAGGAAAAAAAAAAGTATTTTGACTCTTGTATGCACATTTCCAGTTTTCATTCTTGTCTTGCACTTTGAAACTTCAGCCACCCCATCCCACTGACAAGCCCTCTTAAAATCTCAGCTTTGTATGTTTTTCTCTCCTGTTGAAGTTCATAGGCATGAAACATTTCAATCTCTTTAGTTCAAACACTTTTTTTTTCTTCTATTTTTTCTTTAAACTTCCTTGTGGGAAGAACCAACGATAAGAACTGATCTGCAGCTGGTACTGAAACAACTGTGTGGAACATCTACCTAAGATATATTTCTTGGCTTTCTTGCTTTTATATCCCATCATTAATCTTTTTTTTCCTCCCCATCAGCCTTGCATTGCAACACATTCCCTGAATGAGCCAAGAAATTCAAAGACAAGAATGTTTAGGTGCTGAAAAGGCAGGTCCAAGCACAGGCACACAGCGCTGGGAGCAGTTTAACAGGAGGGTAGGGAAGAGCACTGGTAACTCGCTCAGAATTACTTGTTCTGCGGAACGGCATCTGGTGAAGAGACAGACACATGGGTGCCCGAGTTCAGCACTGAAGGAGATGAGAAGTAAGGTCATGGAAGGGTTCAGTTTTACCAAAGTAACACTCAGGACAACTGGTTCAGTTTTACCAAAGTAACACTCAGGACAACTTGCTTTTACCCAAGGGTCTGGTTCTTTCATGGTAGAAAAGAAATGGTAATTCAGTGATTTGAACTGAACTGGAAGGATCTGGATTTCTCCAGGCTTGTTTAGTGATATTGGGACACATAATTTAACTTCATTTTCATTTATATAATCTTTGAATAGATTAGTATGAGAAAAAGACATAAAAGACCATAGAGAACTCAAACACTTAAAAACCTGGGAGCACTGTAAATGTTTCACAAATACTTGAAGCTGGATGTGGTGTGTACTTTTGGGAATACCTCAGTATTCTCTCTCTCCCCTTAGAAACATAAAGAGCTCTAAAAATCCAGAGTTGACTTCTCTATCAATCCAGAACTATAATGGTAATGCCCATCAGGAGTAAAGTACCTGGGACAGGAAAATAAAATAGCTTTTCTTACAGCATGATTGCAAATTGTCTGGGCAGAAACATTGAGCTTGGACCCAAAGCCCTGATGAGAAAAAGACAAGTCACTGGATATAGTTTTACACTTCCTTTAACCTCTTATCTGGTTGGTAAATCTCAGAAAGGTATGATGGGGCTGGAAACTATTATTAAGAGTCAAACAGCTAACTGACAAGGGGACGTGTTCCAACAGTCAGGTCTCTGCAGGCAGCAGCAGCTCGGAGTCCACTGCCAAAACCAAATAGACTAAACCTGTCCCAGGCATCAGAGGAACCAAGTACATGTTGAACCCTTGCCTTGAGCGCTGCGGTTCTGCAGTGATTCATGCCTAGAGCCACTCAAAGGGTATTTTCCCATAGGCCACATGGAAAATTCCTACTGCAAAAAATTCCCAGACCTGGTAGAAACAAAGATGGGATTCATGGCACACAGGGAAATGAGCTGTTTTATTCTGTTCTTGGCTGAAAAAGATTTGGAGGCCATGCTTGTATTAACATTTTATGCATATATCTAAGTAAATACTTAGATATAAGTATTTCCCTTGCTAATTTTATAAGAATATATTCTGATCATAGTGACCAGCTACAGCTTCCAGTAAGGGTGAAGATTTACTGTGTAAGCATTAAACACGAGCTCTTAATCAGATTAGAAACCAAGGAGCACTCCTTGTAACCTGCTGCTGGGTTCTGTCACACCTGGATTTGGGCTTTGCTTGTCCTGCAGGTGGTTTCAAACTGGCTTTGGGTTTGTGATAAATTCTCAGTCTCCAGATCTCTGTCAGGCAGTGAGAAAATCAAACTCTCTTGCTCTCCTGGGGCAAGTCCTGTAGCCACAGGTTTGAAGAGCCACTCACTGCTGGGAGGGTGTTTTTGAACCAGCGTGGTCTCATAGCAACTATCAGCTCACAGAACATGTTCTGCAGCCCTGGTTTTGCTGCCCAGAACCACTGCCTGCCTCTGGGGGAGGAAAAGGGTATTTCTATTTACTCTGACAGTCTGCACCCTTTGCAGAAAGAAGTACGTGACAGGCAACTCGCCCAGTATTTGTGGGTATCAGGGAGGTTACCTTTCCACCAGCCTCTTGTATTCAGCTTTAGACCTTCCTTTCATTAGTGTCTGCAGCAACTAGAAGTTGTAGGCAGCCCACTACTCCCAAACGGAGCTGACTGAAATGCTTGAGTGCATTTTCACTAATGGATCGGCTTTAATTAAAACTGGAAGATTCTGGTGACCTGATTTCTAACGTTTTCACCAGAAAGGAGCTGCCAGCATGTGTTTCAAAGTGTTGTGTGTGTGTGTAACCACAGGGAACTTCTTGGTAGTGCCGTAATTTTTGACAGCCTGGCATCAGGTTGTGGGGAAAAACTGAACTAGGATTAGAAATGTTGTAAGAAAAATGTTGATTAATAAGGCTGTAATTGCCTTTGATCTGTAGTTGCAGTCCTGCTGCCAGGGCTGTTGAAGCACAGGAGTGCCTGCCAGAGTAAAGGTGTTCCCTGCAGCCAGCCTTTGCCATGCATCTGGGAGCGTGGGCCCATAAACAGCAGGCTATTACGAGTAATTGCAGTGTGCAGAAAGCTCTCTTTAGGCAGTACTAGAGCAGTTGTGAAAGCCAGCTGCAGCACACCTCAGATTGCACGTTCGCTGCATCAACCATGAGAAAGTATTTGCCCTTAGTGTCTGTCATAGTGTGAAAGAAATTCAGATGACCGTTGGGACTACCACTCCAAAATGTGCTGTATCCCCTGAAGCCTAATGGAAAAACCTTACTTGGAATACAGAACAAAAGGATTTTCCTACACTGTCCAGGACTTCTCCTGGGCTGCTGCTGTTTTTCATGATTATGGTAGGCTGGTCAGTCTGAGAAATACCACAGGAGTAGCTTCTTTTCACCTGATTTTCTATCAGAGCCCCAGAAATTGCAGATTTTCCTGTTTGGTTACCTGAGACAGTGGTGGGGTCCCAGGGGGAAGTCAGCCTTGCAGAGGGCTAGGGCCTGGCCAGGTTGCCAGCAGCTGGTGCTGCCTCCGTGGTACCATTTTCCATGCAGGAGACTTTGGAAAGGGTGTGCAAAGCTGCAAGAAGTGGAAGCAAAGAGCTGCTGTACTTATGCACGTCTGGCGGCTGCAGGTCTAGGTCCTGCAGGTACAAGTCCTGACCCAGCATGAAGCCCCTCAGATAAACCTCTTGGTTTGGATTCTTCTCTATCTGGCTATTTTCCCTTCTCAACTTCACCTAACCTCCTGAAAATGTTAGGTTATTCATGGGGAAATGATTCATTTCTAGAACTAAGAACCCAGTCACACCCAAAGGTGGTACTGCACAGCACCTTAGCTTGCCTCTGGAACTGGTGCCAGTGTAGGGTGTCGGTACCTCCACAGTCCCCCCTACAGGCCTGGATTTTCAACAGCACTATTTACCAAAACAATTCGTTCTTCATACAATGCTTCTCTCCACTTGATAATACCAGGCTCCCTCTCTGTCTGTGGCAGCCACCGTTGCTACTAAATGAGTTAAAAACAGAGGCAGAACAATTTCAAGACTAATTAAACACATTCAAGTACAATCCTGGAGGTTCTGACTTAATCAGAATTTGCTGATTTCAATTTGGAATTACCTCAAAACCTTTGGGCAGAACTGTGTGAAGCAGATACTTCCCCTCTTCCTCTTCCCTGTCCTTTATAATGAATCAGTTTCTAACCTTTTTTCTGTCTGCCCAGTCATTTTGTTTGTTACCCTCTCTGGTACCACTGTGGTACCCCTACAAAAAATATCTCTTTAGTGTTATTTAAATTGCTCTTTCCTCAGCCTAATCGTTTCCCAAGTCTGAGGCTTGAATTGACTTTAGAGACTGTATTAAACAATTTCTGTATATTTTCTGAGTTTCCCACTAGAGGATGCTGTGTAAACCCACGCTCTACAGCTCCAAAGAAAGCCTCTCCCTTGTAGGACATGTTTCTGCCAGTTAGTGGGAGCAACAGCGCTGTTCTTAGTCTGTACTGAACCACAGGCTCAGGGTACAGTATTCCCAGGTGTTGGAGCTCCAAATGCACACTGATTTCAGCTCACTCTGTGGTTTCCAGGTGGTTTGGGATTGCCACGGGCGAACTGTGCTCCCTTAAGTCCTGCCTAGTAACTCTATCCAGCCAAGTTAAAGGAAAACAAGTGGGTGTGCTTGGTTTAGCTCAGCTCAGCTCAGCTCAGGGTGGGTATGCCCTCAGTCCATGACTGGTAAATGCTCTGCAGAGACAGGGCAGCACACCCAGCATGGAGTTTTTTCCCCTCTCCCACTTAGGAGAGAGACCACAGGGAAGCAGGATGCTCCTTCCTGCCAGCCTGGAACACAGACAGCTCCTTTCTGGGACCAGAAACCTTCTGTTCCCTTTGTCTCCTTGGGAAATGGCCTCTCCAAGACTCATCTCTCTTTTCTGCTGTGCTAAGAATTGAGCTCAGACTGTACTATACCGACAGTCTGATGCCTTTGTAAACAGTACATTGTTAGCCAAAAAGGTGATACTTTACCTGACCCAAACCTGTTTGCAAATCAAAGTGCAAATGCAAATCTACTTGACAGAGTAAAAATTGGCAGTGGTTTAGTGCTGCTCAGAGAACAATGAGGCCTTGTGAAACCCACCCTTATTTGTGACAGGGCAGCAGTTGAACCGCTCACCAGATATGTGGTAGACCTTGTTTGGTGACTTTCTCGGCCCACTGCCAATCCAAGACTCCAGTGCAGGTTTGTAACTTTTCTGTGAGTGAGACATTTCACTGATCTGTTTTCTTCTGTGAAGCCCAAATAATGTCACCACCGCGTTACACGGAGCGGTTTCCGTAGGACAGATTGAACCCTGCCTCCACCTTGCCATCCTCCCATCCATCCAGAACACTGCCTAGCCACAGACTGGGAATGCTGCCTTAGGAAGTATGAGAACACACTTCCCTTCTTTAGAATCGTCAAATAAAAGACCTGAGCTCAGATCTTCCAGCATACCAGGAGGAAAAGTGCTAACAACTGAAATTAGTGTTACAAGAAGAATCCTAGTTCGGTTCTTCCCCACAACCTGATCTAATCCTTTGCTTTTAGTGAGCAAGATTAGTTGGAGCCCTCATCTAAAAGTTGTGAAGAGGGGGATGCCTGAATATGATGGGTTTCTCATTCAGTGACCCAAGGGAAAATGCTTTTGATTTGTCACAAGTTTCATTAAATTTTGGGTTTAGTTACCCCGATTGTTTCAGTTCAGCTGCTGAACTGGCAGATCGACTACTTGCACATCCCTTGCGATGAGAAAGGGTTTCACCCATCCCTTCTTCCTCCCTGTAGGTGTCACTCTTGAGTTTAACCCGAATGCCTTTGTTCATTTCCAGTATTTTATCCAGACATCATCTGATTAAGTTAGGATACACATTTTTCTTTGGGGCCATATTACATAATACACCTGTGAAGGTATATTCTGTGAAGGAGTATGCCTTCTCTGTGAAGGTGTAGTTCCTTTATTCCACCCAAAGTTAAATACAGTATTAATATACCAAATAGATCACTGGACACATAATTTTCTTTGCATTGCAGGAAAGTAAAGGTTTATTAGAGGCTTTGCTGTCAGCAGAAGGCAGCTCACCAGTCACACTGCAGGTAAAGGTGTGCAGATATGGTGATTGCACGTGTGGAACAAAATAAAAAGGAAGAAGTAGGTAATTTTAGGAGAATTCCAGAAATAATTTGTCTTGGCTTCATGAACACCATTTGTAGAGCAACCTGTGCTCTGGGTAGGTACTCAGTGCACGCGCCGTGTGTGTTGTCGTGTGGTAGGCCGGCTGCTCAGGTGGCAGTGGGTAGATCAGGGAAGACAAACACAGTGGTGGAATCTTAACACACTCTGGACTGCCCTGTGGAATGCAAGAAGAAACCATTACTCTGACTGGGGAAATGAAGAGGCTCCTGCAGCACTGTCATTTCAGATGTATCCATCAATCAAATGTCTATCTGTGTTAGCAAAAGCCTGGGAGCAGAGCTTAGACTTTTCAATAGCTGAACCTGAGACACCCTAAAATGAAGAGATTTGATTGGGAAAAGTTTCACCCCTGTTGCAGTAGGAAATGTGGAAGCCATAACACAAGGGAAAGTATTAACAGGAAGAGATGAAACCAAATAAGGCACCATGAGGGTAGAGTACATTAGGATCCTCTTTGGAAGATGTGTCTTACCTGTCTTGTCACACGATTGACCATGAGAGTAGGAAGTGGAAGAATAAGAGTGAGAGGATATTCCTCCTCCTTGGAGAGCTCCTTGAGACGATCTGTGCAAGGAAAGGAGTTTTCATGAAGGCAGTGATAAATACCTCCATAAAGAGACAGACCCTAATATCATGTACAGTGCCTGGAACAGCTCAGCTTTTCTTGGACCTTGCAGATACTTCTTTACTTTTTCTTTCATCCCCTTTAGCTATATTTTCCTAGAGGATTGTAGAAGCAGCAAGAACAAAAGACTGTGGAATTCCTCTACTCTCACAGTCTGGCTGTGCTTGCTCCCCTGATGGCAGGACGTAGTGTATTACAGACTGCATGAACTCATTCTGTACAGACAGGCCAGGAGGAGCTGACTGACAGACAGAATGTCAGTAGCCACACGTTTCATGTTCCCTCATGTTTATGATACACACAGTTCAATGCAGAGGCTGTGAAAAAAACTGCTCCGTTTCAATTCCAGCTACAGACTAGTAAAAGAGTCTGTTCTGTCCCCTGTGAGTCTCAATAGAGAAAAGGCTGTGATGGAATGTATCCCTCATTTACAGGCAGAATACGTACGTCATGTCTTGCTGTCCCTCCTGCAGCAGCGCCCGGTACTGAGCAATCTCCTGCTCCAGGCGGGTCTTGATGCCCAGGAGCATCTTGTACTCCTGGTTCTGACTCTCCATCTCACAGCGGATGCTGCCCAGCTCCTCCTCTACAGCGTTAATCTGCCCTTGGATCTGTTGCAGCAGGCAGCTGTAGCGCGATTCCGTTTCTGCCAGGGAGTTTTCCAGAGAGTTTTTCTGCAAGGGGAAGGGCAGGAGTTTAGGGCCAGAGCTCTCCCCGTGCCTGCCCGCTCCCAGGAGGGACGGGGCCCTCAACGGTCCTGCCCCCCGTACCGTGCTGAGCTGTGCCTGCAGCTCGATCTCCAGGTTCTGCATTTCACGTCTCAGTTCGGTGAGCTGGTGGCTGCTTGTCTGGATGTCCTGGTTGCTGGAGGCGACTTCCCGATTGACTTCTTCGATCTGCAGGAGTCAAACCCCAAACACACTCCTTGAGTGAGGAACCCCTGAGGGAGCACATCTGCTGACAGAACTAAGCAGGAGCCAGGGAGCCTCTCCCTCTCTTCCCATCCTCACCGAGAACAGCCTGGCCACAGCTGCCCAGATCCTGATGTCCCACCCGCCTGTGCCCATCAGACCCGGCTTGCTCCCCCCTACCAGGGCAGCCTTTGCCCAGCAGCTCTTTCCTTCCCGTTCCCCAGCTGGGTGAGGGAGGGCAGGGGAGCAGCCTCCCCCTTTAGCCAAAGGGGTGCCTGAGGCTTCCCAAAGATGAGATCCCACCTGGGGCGTTGCTACGCACCTTGACTTCGTACCACTGCTCGACCTCCCTGCGGTTCTTCTCGATGATCTGCTCGTATTCGTTCCTCATGTCATTCAGGGTCTTTGTCAGGTCTTCGCCAGGGGCAGCATTGACCTCCACACTCACATCACCTCCGGTTTGGGACTGCAGCTGCCTCATTTCCTGCAGAAAGGCCAAGAGAGAAAGAACGAGCACCCATCAGTCATGCACGTAACGTTGGGAGCCCTGCAGAGTCAAAGGATGATGTCCTGGCCATGCTACTTATCACTGGATCGTACCTCCTCATGGTTTCTCTTCAGAGCAATCAGTTCTTCCTTCAGGGTTTCTAGTTCGGATTCCAGGGAAGACCGAGTGCGTGTGAGATCATCCAGGAGATTTCTCAAGCCATTAATATCACCCTCCACGGTCTGATGGAGGACCAGCTCGTTCTCATACCTGTACCAAGGAAGCGAGAAGCATTACACAATCATTTCATTCCAGTGACTGGGTTTGGTCATACCAACTGGGACAGGGCATCATCATCTGCATTCATGAATCTCCTAAAATTCTTGGTGTGAAAGATGCAAGGTTCACAGAGAGGTACTCACTTCATTCGGAAGTCATCAGCAGTCATCTTGCTGTTATCGATGTCCAGAATCAGTTTGTTATTGTCCACAGTGGCAGAAATGATCTGCAAAAGGGTAAATTGGAGAGGAGTCTTTCTGTGTGCTCCCTGAATGGCAAGATTTTAGCTTCCTCATTCCTTCTGATGAAATGATATTTCGATAGAATAGGGTGTTTTTGCTGGGAGAACTCCCAACACCTTTGTATCTGAGTCAGTCTTTATCCCTGGTGCTGTAATTTTCTCATTATAAAAAAGGCTGGTTGTGAGGGAGGGCTGATACATGCAGGAGTGTTCAGGGAGAATCCCACCTGTACACTGTGGGATTTCAGTTCCATGCACCAACCCTGTAAGCATCCTCGATGCCTCAGGCCAAGCCACCAGTGCATCCCTTTGGCTTGTGGGGTGACGCAGAGCTTTGCTCACCCAAGAGATGGGAGGTGCAGCTCAGCTGGTTTCTGGCTGGGGTACCCTCAGTGAGGCTGTCCAGCCACCCCCACCCCTACAGAGCCAGTACCCAGAGAAGGGAAGCCTGTGCAGGGGGGATGGACCTTAGTCGATGGGGGCTGTCCTACCTGATTCTGGAGTTGCTCGATGGTCTGGTAGTATTGGGTGTAGTCCCTGGAAACACTGGGAGCTTGTTTCCTGTACCACTCCCGGATGTGGTGCTCGAGCTGAGCGTTGTCGTCCTCCAGCCTGCGCACCTTGTCCAGGTAAGAGGCCAGGCGGTCGTTGAGGTTCTGCATGGTGACCTTCTCGTTGCCACTCAGAAGCATGTCCCCCCCAGCACCACCAAAGCCTCCGGTGAAGCCACCACCAAAGCCTCCAGTAAAGCTGCCACCAAAGCCTCCAGTGAAGCCGCCACCAAAGCCACCGCCAAGGCTGCCGGCACCAAAGCCCCCTCCATAGCCCATGCCACACGCTCCCCCCCATAGCTCCCCCCGCCTATCACGGAGGAGGCATATCGCCTGCAGGAGACAGAGGAGCTCCTGCCGCCGCCGCTGCCACCACCACAGGCGCCTCCACCTCCTCCGCTCCTGTACGAGGTACTAGATGTTCTCTTGATGCTGCAGCTCATGGTGGAAGGAATCAGGTATCAGCCCCAAATGCAAAGCCCGCTGCACAGTTTGGCCCAGAGAATCCAACTGCAGCCTCCTGCCCTCGTGGATCCCTATTTATGCCGTGGTGGGTGGGTGTCACCTGTGAGGCAGCCCAGCTTCCCAGGGAGTTTGCCAGCCCCAGTGCTCACGCCGAAAGTGATGTGCTAAGGGGAATTTCTTTTGGGGTTTGGGACAGCCCTCCCCGTGGGTATTGTGTTTGCGTGCTGATTCACACAAAGCATTCGCTATAATTTTAGGTGGGTGGCTGTGTGTTAGATTTTGTTTGAGATAATGTGTTGCTGGCTACTCACTGAGTGAGAATCATTTTAATAGTTCCTCTTTGTTCTTTGTAGTCATTTTTTGTCCTGAGAACTGATGGTGAAAGTCCCACCTAGTTACTCTGGTTTAATTTCAGAGTTGGAGAAATATGAACTCAGGCACCTGTCCGTGAGTCGTGTTTCATTTTGCCTGCAGAGCAGCCACTGACTCACACTTGTGGAAACAGAATCCCTATGAATTTAGGTCTTTTCCTACAAAGAAAGCTTGTCCTGGGTACTGTCTTTCAGAGCAAGCAGTGCTATTTCTGCTTTCACCAAGCTCTGGTAGTATCATGTCCAGGAAATACTCCAGCTCTTTGCACAGAGCAGTGGACATGCAGTGATGTCATCCTAAATTGTGATTTAAAATTTTGTTCAAATTTCTACTGAAGGATTGCTGTGAACTGAAGTAGATGTGTAGAATTTAGAGAGTATCATTGGGTCTGTCCTAGGAGAGGACAGCGCAAGGATTCAGCTTTTCGGCTCAGCAGAAGGGAGGCTAGGGTGACGATCAGCTTCCTTGCAAGGAAGGAGATACCCGGGCGATGTAACATAGAGGACAGTCCTGTTCTACATGTAGAAAAGGGCATAATCTGAGTGTTGAGTGTATTCGGGTGGGAGCTAAGGGGAGCTTTTTAATCTGTGGGAGGCACAAGGGTCTGGAAAGCATTTACATTGTGGGGGCTTTGAGTGAAAAACAGAAACGGTTTTGAGATTGACCTTGATCGACGGATGGTGAGTATTTTATTGTGTAGTGCAGACAGCTGCAATGACCCTTTAGATCCCCCTTTCCTTCTACCTTTTGTCTCTCCAACACTGCTGCACTATTGCTGTGTTTCTGCAAGGGAACAGGATGTGATGGACCCTTCTTTGGAAATGAAACCTTGCCTTTAAATAACCTCTGGAAAACAACTTCCAAGCCTGAAAGACAAAGGGCCTCTTTACGCGAGTGAAGCTTGGATAGGAATTCGTCTCTGTTCAGGAGTTTAAAGTTATTAGTTCACCTCGTTGTTAGCTTCTTCGTTTATGATCTTGCTTACAGCTTGTACTTGTGGCTAGAGCAACATTTTCTCTCTTAGCCACAGCGATGATGAGACACGTAAAAGTTACTAGAGTGTGTTACAGCTGACTGCAGAGTCATGGAAAGCTGTTCACCCTCTGTCGTGGTACCCCGACAGACATTTTCATAGCTACGTGGGAGATAATGTAGTACTTTGATCTTCATAATTATGATTGTTCTTTTATTGGTATCTCTCTAATTACCTGCACGTCAGAACCAGTTCCTTTGCATATGTTGCTGCCACTGAGTCACCATTATTAAAAATTAAAAATTATTTTCTCACAGGGTGTGATTACTTAGTCATATTTTCCTCATTACTTTGTTGAAATGCACCTTTATTCTTCCCTACGAGATGTTTATTGCTGATTGGCATTAATGCCAGGGGTGTTGATTTTATATCTCCTTCTCGGCATCGTTGCATCATAACTTCTGACCCAACGATCCCAAACGTTTCCCAATGCTGTCATTTCATCCCATCAACAGACACCTTTGCTCTGGCTCTCTGGCCCTCTTCTTCAAGAGCCATGCTTACCGCTTTATCACAGAGACTTCAACTTTAGAGTTTCTATTCTGCAGCTTCATGGGTATTTCCATGTCTCCTGTGCACTTTCGCTCCCCCATCCTGTGGACACAGTTCTTTGGCCAGAGGTGAGCCAGTTTGGACACATCGATTTCCTTCCCAAGCCAAGAGCCAGATCTCTTAGGGCGCTGTTAACATTCATAACCCTTGGGATGACAGAGACAGGGCAGGTGTTTTCTGTTGTAGAGGCTTCCTCAGCTGTTTGAAGGGACTGTTAGAGCTTTGCAGTCACATCTTGCCCTGGGAGACTTTTTGCCCATAATGCCCCTTATGAATTTCTGCAAATCCAAAGACTTGGGTTGAAGTAACCATGTTCTGAAGCCTGTCCAAGTGCTGCTCACTTAATGGTGAAAGTGGGTGCAGAGGGACCAACAGAGACTCCAGATTGCCAGAAGAACCAGAAGTAGTGAGTGGTTTTCGCAGCAGCTGTGATGCCATTATGGGCATGTGCTCTTAGTCACACAAAAGGGAGAGGACAACCTCAGAAATGATTACTGGCATTGTTTCATTCTACAACAAATGAGTCAGCTGTGGTCATGGTGAGAAGAGTGCTGCTCCCAGGAGTTTCATCAGGAGCTCCATCTCTGCATTCCCCATCCATCGCCCATCACCCTTCAGCATCACTCACCTGTGTATTTCTTCAGTTTGCTCAGAGATGAACCATTTCCATAACCCCATATTCTCTTCTTATTTTTCTCTTATGTGACTCCCTGGGATGGGCCTTGCACATCTGTGATCCTACAGAAAATTCTATTCAATGTAAGCTGCTTTAATTATACAGTCTATGTAAATTGTTAGTTCAGCAGCCCTTCCTACCACTGAAAAAAGAAAAGTTTAAAAGTAATTCCCAAGGAAATGAAACTCTTCCAGTACAGCAATCCTTTCCTGGCCTTTCTATCTGCTAGAACATGCTGTTCTTAAACAGATTCCAAATTTCTCCCTCCCAAAGCCCTTTTTTCCCTTCCCCATAGATCTTTCCAGAACAATGAGCAGCTGCACTGCTTTTTCTAAGAGCTACGGACAAAGCGGAGTGAGCAGCAGGAGCAGACACAGATACCCAGATACCCAGATAGAATGGGATCAAACCCATTGCAAGGTTTCTGGAGCCCCTGCCAGCCTTGGCTGGGTGCTGAGCACTGCATGCTGTGCTTTTGGCATCCCTTGGCATGTTCCCTGTGTTTTCCCCAGCACAGCCCTTTGCTGGAGATCAGTGCCTCCTGAACTACTGGGATGTGCTGTGAGCAGCAGGAGGGCTCAGCAGGGATCTGATCCTGCTGCAGCCACTGGCCCCTGCTCCTTTCACTCTGAAGATCTTGCCCAGCTTTGGTTTTGCAGATCTAACTGAGGACTCTTCACCAGCACTGGCTGTTTCACAAAGGCCTTACAATCCTGCCCAGGGGTTCGGAAATGGGGAAAGACCTGCTGCAGCTTGGGGTTCCTCTGGGTTGGGAGGACTGTATTTTCGCTCATTGTGGTACTGCTCTGTGCTTCCACAAGATTCAAAGGGAGCAAAATAACCATTCAGCACTTCTTTATACACACTAACTGCAGCTCAGGCTTCTATAATCCTGCCTCAGAAAGGTGTCTTCTGAAGCTGTTTTACAGCTGAGATGTGAGGAAGTCCAGCAGCCTTTGGAGATGAAAATCCTGTTTGCATTTGCTTTGCATCACTTTCTATACTGTTAAAACCTGAAATGAGTTGGGTTTTCCCTTGGAGAAGGGCTTTTGTTCATACAAATCCTGTTGCTGGACTGAAAAAGGCTGTTTGGAAAACCAGTTTTTCAACATGAATAGAAAGAATCTCTACTTTGTGGATACTCACTCCAGACTGCAGTTATGATAGCATGATGGCAGAGCCAAGCCACATGATTACTGAAAGAAGACCCAACCTAAATAATACTGCAGGGAGTTGTTTGTGGTGAGAAAGCCTTTCCTTTCGTTGCCTTGACAGAGCAGTACCCTCAGTGAGAGATGAAACAGACAGTGGTAGTGACCAGATTTGACAGGCAGAGAAGGAAAACCTGGCTGAATTTGTGCATCTGATGCGCATAGAGGTTGAAAAGGGGCTTTTCTGTCGTCTTCAGAAAGCAAAATGTATAAAAAATACCTGTTCTAATTTAGCATGGCACTCTCATCTCCAATTCCATTGCATATTTTGTCTTCTCAAGCAGAAAAACTATAGAAAACACTTTCAGCAGGTGAAATGTGTCTTTCATTCCTCCTAAGACATAGGATCAGCAAGTGAGTGTGCTGACAAAAACTGGGATCTCAGTAGTATGTTGGTATTTAAACCAAAATTTCTACCATAAACCAAAGGATTTTTGTGGTGTGTGACACAAGGACACAGGCACATGGCCCTGTTGGCTGTATTTCCTAACAGGAGCTAGCAACACGTCAGTCAGTGCGTAGGCAAAGGTGTAGAAATACTTGGTGTCAGGAGCACACATGTACTGGAACAACCTATCCTGAGTCATACCTTCCCACTGGAACTCCAGCTGTGATGAACCCAGTAAAGCTGGAGATTAATGGACTCATGGGAGTCTCGTTAGTGGCACTGAATGCAGTTTAGTACATTAACAGTTAATTAAATGATCCTCAGAGAGCTACCCACCAGTGGTATTTTCCTTCTCTTTTCACTCACATCCTTAGTGAAAAGCAGCAAGACAGGGAGCCAGAAAGCAATCTGTCAATGGCCATCAGACAACAGAATGGTAAACAGTTTGTAATGTCCCAGGAAGGAGAAAAATTGTGTCAAGAAGAGATTCCTGTTTCAGCCTGATGCCGCTGGCTTCCCAGCAGACAGGCTGAGAGTCTCCCTGACTGACAGTGACCATGGGCAGGGCTCAGATGTCACATGTCACACAGACACCATACAGCCATGCTCAGAGTCAGTGACCTTTCCTTTTACACAGTGGTGTCATCTCAGCTTGGTATCCATCTTCTTCATACCAAAAAGGTTGTTGTGAGACTGTCACGAAGCGCAGCAGGACCTGGGTTTGGTCGGTTGGCTCAACACTTGTTAAATTAATTTCTCAGACACAATTTTCATTTGCATTGCAGAAACCAAGTTTTATTAGAGGCTGAGTTATCAGCAGAATTTAAGGCCCTGGACAAAGAATCAGTTGACAGAGAGGAGCTGAGTAAGACAAGCATTGCAGAGTGGAGGAGGGGCTGATGAGGCAGGTGACCAGGCACTCCTTCCAAGCGGTTCCAGTTGCTTCTGTAGAGTTCTTGGTTCAGTCACTCATTGTCCATGGTCGAAGGATGTCAGCGTCACTGCTATTGCTCTAGCACACTCTTGACTGTCCTGTGTGGAGAGAGTGCAAATCTTGCCTTAAAAGGAATTCTGATCTTCCTGCTTAACTGAGCTTTCCCACCTAACATGCCACCTTAGCAAGAGGGAGAAACTCAGTGGCTCCAAGCCCCAAAATACCCAAGGCACATTCCCAGAACTGTATCTTTTTTATTCCAATCAGTAAAAGAACATTTCCTGTAAAGTTTATAGTCCGTGGTTTGTATTTAGGTAAAGGGAAGGGCAAGACTTGATGTACTCTAACCCTGGTTCCTCTGTGAAAGAGACAGTGAGGTTCTCTCCTGCCTGGGCTACTGGACCTTCCCAGCCCCAAAACGTTTTTCTGATAAAATATCTTGTAGTTATTGGGGTAGATGTAACCCCTTCATAAATAGAATTCATAAACAAAGCATTGTCTCACCTGTCATGTCACCACACTGGGAATGAGAGTAGGAAGTAGAAGAATACGAATGGGAGGATTTTCCACCTCCCTGTAAACCTCCTTGGCAGGCACTGCAAAAGGAGAATAATTAATTCAACCCAAACCCACGGGATATTCAGTGAGAAAAGGTACTGATGTAGTTCCATGGACAAGAACTTTCTATTAGCATTTAGGTATGGAAGAATTTCCTTTTATTCCTTTGCTCTAATATGGGATACGTACATAATGTCTTGCTGTCCCTCCTGCAGCAGCGCCCGGTACTGAGCAATCTCCTGCTCCAGGCGGGTCTTGATGCCCAGGAGCATCTTGTACTCCTGGTTCTGACTCTCCATCTCACAGCGGATGCTGCCCAGCTCCTCCTCTACAGCGTTAATCTGCCCTTGGATCTGTTGCAGCAGGCAGCTGTAGCGCGATTCCGTTTCTGCCAGGGAGTTTTCCAGAGAGTTTTTCTGCAAGGGGAAGGGCAGGAGTTTAGGGCCAGAGCTCTCCCCGTGCCTGCCCGCTCCCAGGAGGGACGGGGCCCTCAACGGTCCTGCCCCCCGTACCGTGCTGAGCTGTGCCTGCAGCTCGATCTCCAGGTTCTGCATTTCACGTCTCAGTTCGGTGAGCTGGTGGCTGCTTGTCTGGATGTCCTGGTTGCTGGAGGCGACTTCCCGATTGACTTCTTCGATCTGCAGGAGTCAAACCCCAAACACACTCCTTGAGTGAGGAACCCCCGAGGGGTGCCTGAGGCTTCCCACAGATGAGACCCCACCTGGGGCGTTGCTACGCACCTTGACTTCGTACCACTGCTCGACCTCCCTGCGGTTCTTCTCGATGATCTGCTCGTATTCGTTCCTCATGTCATTCAGGGTCTTTGTCAGGTCTTCGCCAGGGGCAGCATTGACCTCCACACTCACATCACCTCCGGTTTGGGACTGCAGCTGCCTCATTTCCTGCAGAAAGGCCAAGAGAGAAAGAACGAGCACCCATCAGTCATGCACGTAACGTTGGGAGCCCTGCAGAGTCAAAGGATGATGTCCTGGCCATGCTACTTATCACTGGATCGTACCTCCTCATGGTTTCTCTTCAGAGCAATCAGCTCATCCTTCAGGGACTCTAGCTCAGATTCCAGGGAAGACCTAACCAGAGTCAGGTCATCCAGGAGATTTCTCAAGCCATTAATATCACCCTCCACGGTCTGACGGAGGACCAGCTCGTTCTCATACCTGTACAAGAGAGACAGAGAAATGGGAAAATGAGTTGATGACAGTCAACAGCACTGTGCTTGCCTTGCCTGGGATACAGTTAACTTTTAATAGCTGCTACAGTGCTGTGTTTTAGATTTAATGTGAGAATAATGTTGATAGCATGCTGGTGGTTTTGGTTGTTGCAAGTTGTTTCACAGAGAGGTACTCACTTCATTCGGAAGTCATCAGCAGTCATCTTGCTGTTATCGATGTCCAGCAGCAGTCTGTTGTTGTCCACAGTGGCAGAAATGATCTGCAAAGGGGATGTTGGAGAGGAGTCTTTCTGTGTTCTAGGCATCCGGTACAAGAACACAGAAGACCCAAAGCTTTGGTAGGGCACTGTCCAGGTCTTGGGATTGCTTCCTGGAGTAATGCAGGGGTCCGATGAGGGGAACTGAGGCTATCACAGACCACGCTCCCAAATCTCTCTCTACTGCTTGATTCTTTTTCTCAAGTTAGGGCGAGTTCTCTATGTGTCCCAAGGAATGTGTTCAGCCCTTTCCCTTCATTCTGCTTCTCCTTTTGGTACTGATGTCAGCTGTCTGTGAGGGAAGAGCTTGGTCCTTATATACATATATAATCTGGTATATGTAGGACTGTGCAGAAGCAAACAGAGTCCAGATCCTGCAACCTGTGAGCTTGGCTTTACAGTCTGTCCAGCTGAACTGGGTAGGAGCAGGGGGAAGAACAGGAAACTATATGTAGTCTGGTGCCACCTGTACACTGTGGGATTTCAGCTCTGTGCACCCACCCTGTGAGCATCCTCGATGCCTCAGGCCAAGCCCCCAGTGCATCTCTTTGGCTTGTGGGGTGACGCAGAGCTTTGCTCACCCAAGAGATGGGAGGTGCAGCTCAGCTGGTTTCTGGCTGGGGTACCCTCAGCGAGGCTGTCCAGCCACCCCCACCCCTACAGAGCCAGTACCCAGGGAAGGGAAGCCTGTGCAGGGGGGATGGACCTCAGTCGATGGGGGCTGTCCTACCTGATTCTGGAGTTGCTCGATGGTCTGGTAGTATTGGGTGTAGTCCCTGGAAACACTGGGAGCTTGTTTCCTGTACCACTCCCGGATGTGGTGCTCGAGCTGAGCGTTGTCGTCCTCCAGCCTGCGCACCTTGTCCAGGTAAGAGGCCAGGCGGTCGTTGAGGTTCTGCATGGTGACCTTCTCGTTGCCACTCAGAAGCATGTCCCCCCCAGCACCACCAAAGCCTCCGGTGAAGCCACCACCAAAGCCTCCAGTAAAGCTGCCACCAAAGCCTCCAGTGAAGCCGCCACCAAAGCCACCGCCAAGGCTGCTGGCACCAAAGCCCCCTCCATAGCCCATGCCACACGCTCCCCCCCATAGCTCCCCCCGCCTATCACGGAGGAGGCATATCGCCTGCAGGAGACAGAGGAGCTCCTGCCGCCGCCGCTGCCACCACCACAGGCGCCTCCACCTCCTCCGCTCCTGTACGAGGTACTAGATGTTCTCTTGATGCTGCAGCTCATGGTGGAAGGAATCAGGTATCAGCCCCAAATGCAAAGCCCGCTGCACAGTTTGGCCCAGAGAATCCAACTGCAGCCTCCTGCCCTCGCGGATCCCTATTTATGCCGTGGTGGGTGGGTGTCACCTGTGAGGCAGCCCAGCTTCCCAGGGAGTTTGCCAGCCCCAGTGCTCACACCGAAAGTGATGTGTAAGGAAATTTTGTCTGAGGTAAGTGAAGCACATTACCACTCTGTTCAAGTATGTCTGTGTTGATTCACACAAAGCATGCACTGTAATTTGATGTGGGTGGCTCTTTGTTGGATATTTTGTTGGATAATATAATATCTCAAAGCTTCTATTAATCTGGCAATCCATCACCAGTAATAGGAGTTAATGAAGACTCCACCTTGGTTGTCTGTCTCCTCCAGTCTTCTGTGTGGTGAAACTCAGAATTTCAGCTTTTGTCTTCCTCCTGGGATCAGGGACAATGGCTCTTCAGACCAGCAGCCTCTAAGGGACTCTTCACTCATTAATTTATTTCAAATTTACGTTAGCTATTTAGGAATCTGCTTTAATTTACTGCAATATATTGTTACTTTTGAAACTCGCCCTGGTACAGAAAAGAGCTTGACACTGATTGCTCACTGTTGTAACTGCTTATATCGAGGAGGGTCCTGCTGGTATTTCACTTCTGAAAATGCAGGATGGTGAATGTAATCATTTTCCTTGTTAAAGAAAACTGGGTGACAACCACAGAAGTCATATCTTGTAAAAGATATTAAACCTTTTCCTATCAAGCAGCTATTGATTCTATTTTAACTGGTTTAAACGGACTCGGGGGAAATTGAGAGGAGAAATGTTTGCTATTTCATGTTTTTCATAACCATATTAAGAAGACATTTCTCAGAGCACGTCCTGGAGTCACGTAACACAGTAACTGTCACTGTGATGAGAAACTACAAAGCAAGAGATGGAATCTAAAAACTATAGTTACTATCTGAACTCATTACAGGGAATTGTGTTTGCCAGTGGTGAGAGAGTATCTTGCGACACAAAACACAGACTAAGAAACAGTGTGTATTTTTTTCCACTGCCTATTATGGGATGTTCAGTGAGTTGCTTTTTCCGTCTTTAGTAATCAAGCTTGTGTGAAACTGAGAAAAGCCTCAAACAGCAACAAATTCTCAGGTTTCTGTGGCTGTAACCTTCAGGGGGGACACACAGATCCCCATTTCACCATTCCCCAGCTGTATTCCTTTCATCCAGAGGTTCTCCCTGCCCAGATCCACAGGGGTTTCCTCAGTCTTTGCTCAAGATACTGAGGTTCCTCATCCGCTCTCACACTTGCTTTTCATTTCCTTTGATCTCTGAATTTGTTGGTCTCCTGAAGGCAAAGTGGGTTTTTTTCAACTAAGTCTCTGGAAATGGATTTTATCCACAAGCTGGGCTGCACTGAAACAGGTACTGTTTGTTTTCACAATCAAAGTTGTCCCGCTCACTGGAGAAAGCTGTACTGTAATTCTCTGAAATAATGACCATAAAATGGTGTATAAAAAGCTGGATGGAAGCAAATGCAGCTCCCAGAAGACAGCTAATAACAAGAGAGTGCTTTCTGATTGTTTGTTGGAGTGCTCTGAGCGGTTGCAGCAGCCAAGCAATCAGATGTTCTGCAAACTTGTCAGGAATGTTTTAAGTTATTACTTAATGTGGCTGAAAGAGTTTCTGTTACTTGTGTGCACAGCACAGATCTCCCTGTATCCAAAAAACTGGCATTCCACGTGCATTTACAGGTACTTCATCTGTCATGGGTAGAAGGCAAATACTGCCCTTGGAGTTAACATTTGATGGAAGATCAAATATACAGTTAAAGATCCTGTAGATTCTATCTCCTTTTCACTTCTTTTTCTCGTTTGTTCCAAACCAGGTCACTAGTTTGTGCATTTCCAGTTCAAACTGATGAATGCCAGTTAAGGTTGTGAATCACACACTGAAACACTCATTTTACAGCCACGACTCCGTTCCTGTTTCTTTGTGCCAGGCCTGGGTGGGCACTCGTTTGATGCCAACTTTATTAACACTCGTAGGGTGCTGAGTTCCTCAGTCTGTTCTGGGCTGATACACAACAGCTGCTGAGTCTGGGAGCTCAGCTCCATGTGAGTCTCTGGCACGTTATTGAAACGCAAAGCACAGAGCGGGATGCTCCAAGGAGATTACAATCTGCCCTGAATGCTCAGAAATGCTTTGACTCTAAATGTTATTATCTACTACTGTAAAGTATCATCAACTTCTCTGCCTGGGGGCACGTGTTGGCAGGGCTTTGTATTTTCTTTTTAAGTGTTTCACCTATAGAATGGAAGAAAACCTGCACACACAGTTCTGGTTGCATGAGCAGAAATTAAGTTTTATTAGCGACATTTTCCTTACACAGAGCAACCTGAGTGACAAACAGGTTGAATCTGGAAAGCAAGAGCCAAGTGCCAATGATTGAAACCACAAAGCGTCGCGGGCAGAAGCACACAGCATGCATGGCAGGTGGGTGGCCCATCCGAGCAGCTCCAACAGGCCTTTCTGGGGATGAGGCATCAGCAACAGTGAGGAACTAGTAAGAGCATCGGGCTTTCCTCAGGAGCATGGGCAGTGCAGAGGATTTGGGCCAATTTCTGTTTGGAAGGTCTCGTGCTGTAGGTTCCTCTCCGTAGATTCTTAGTCAAAAGATTTTCTTCCATACCCTGTTCAGAAGTAAAGGAAGAGTTAATTTCTTCAGTGCTGGCACTGAATCTCTGCAGCATCAGCATTCACCAGGCAGAAAGGAAGCTTGGTTATGTGATAGGTGACCCTGAGCATTCCAAAAGCATAAAGAAAAGCTTCTGCATGGTACGAAAGCAGCAGATTTTATGAGGTTTGGCAAAGAATAAGAGGCAAAGAAAAACTGCTGGGGTTTTATTTGCGCTGTTAGCTGATGTCCCCACTGGACTGACAGAAATTCACTGTGTGTTTCCTAAGCAGAGACAATCCTTTGCACACAAATAGGAAGGAATTTTTAATAAAAGTAAATCTAACACTTTCCAGAAGTGTTAGTTTACCCTCAGTACTATTTACCTCCAGATGAAGGTGTCAAAATAGTGTATAAACAAGTCAGGGTGGGACTGAGAGAACAGCATGCCCACACAGTTCTCACCTTGGCTTTCACCACCGGTCCTGCAGGACTGAGACTGGGAAGATGAAGAGTAGGAGTGGGAACCGCTGATGCCTCCTGAGATCCTTCCTCCGCCTCCTCCTCCAATAGTACTGCATCCACCACTGCTTCCTCCTCCCATTCCTCCACTTCCTCCTCCCATTCCTCCACTTCCTCCTCCCATTCCTCCTCCACCACTTCCTCCTCCCATTCCACTGCCAGAGGAAATGCAACCACCTCCATATCCACCACTCATGCTACCACCTCCTCCTCTTCCTCCTCCAGAGTAGCTACCGCCTCCCATTCTACCACCTCCCATGCCTCCTCCCATTCCTCCTGCTGGCATTCTGCAAAGAGAGAGAAAAGAAGAGAAAAAACATTAATCAAATGCATGTCTGGTCTCAGAAAATCCATACTGCACTTCTCTGGTCTGAACTTCTCCTTCTTAGAACATAGCCCAGCTCAGCAAGACAAAACCCAACTTCCCTTTCAGTTTCAGCTCAAATGTGAGAGGTTCTGCACATTCTGCTCTGATTATTTCTTGCAGGACAATGCACTGCTTTAGGAGTGTCTGGTGTCCCCACTCTCCAGATTGGAGAGGCAGAAAATGAAGCTTTAGCTGTTCCTTCAGGTGCCACTTACAAGCACAAGGGGAACTGAGTAGCTTGACCTTTCAGAGGATTGCCCACTGAGGCTTTTATGAGGGTTTGGAAATCTATGGCCATTTTTCTGCTTTCAGTCTTTCCCAAGGTGACTCCTGTCTGCTCTGTCCCTGGCCCTTTCTGGAAGGAGGGTAAAGGAAAGGCTTTGGGCATGGGTCTCCCTGGGCAGCCCCAAAGCAGCAGTTCAGAATTTCTGCATTAATCTTTTCCTGCAGGTTTTGTATTCTGAACAGGTTTGCTAAGAAATGTATAGAACACCTCAAACCTGGGAGGTGTTTGGTCGAGACAGCTGAGTGAGCCTAATTTCAGTGCAAAGTCTGCTTTGCCAATCTAGACTCTTAATTTCCTGTCTTGGTGACTCATCCAGCAGCCCCAGGTTTCACTCAACGCTCTTTCTTTTTGCCAGTTTACATACACAAGGTCCTGCTGCCCTTCCTCAAGCAGTGCCCGGTACTGAGCAATCTCCTGCTCCAGGCGGGTCTTGATGCCCAGGAGCATCTTGTACTCTTCGTTCTGACTCTCCATCTCGCAGCGGATGCTGGCCAGCTCCTCCTCCAAGGGGCTGATCATGGCCTGGATCTGCTGCAGCTGCATGTTGTAGCGACGCTCTGTGTCTTCCAAGTTGGATTGCAAGGAGTCTACCTGCAAATGGAAAACAAAATACAGTGTTCATGAGAATGTGGAAAGTTTAACTCATCTTTGTGGAAAAACTGGAGGTCTTTGCAAACCAGAAAGAAGCATATCTTTGAAGGCAGCTAACACAGTATCCTGATGGAGTGACCATCCTTTCATTCTGGTGACACTGACAGTCCCAGATGCAGCAGAAGTAAATCCCTTTACTTACCATGCTTATTTGGGACTGCAGCTCGATTTCCAGGCTCTGGTATTCACGTCTCAGCTCAGAGATCTGTTGGTTGCTTGACTGGATCTCTTGGCCACTTGAGTGGACTTGTTGATTAACTTCTTCCATCTGAAAAATTTACATACAAAATGAGGCATTTCTGATAATAAGGAAACATTGTGGGGTTATAGAACCCTCGAGAAAGCAGCAAGCATAATGACACAGTGCAGACTGTTTCCCACATGCTGCTCAGCCAGCCCACTCTGTGTAAATCATCTTGCTGCTGGATATGGATCCTACACGCTTTACCACATATCCTTAATACTCAGGAACTGACCTCTTACACTAAACTGCTTAAAGTCATTTAAAGTTAATGTCCCTTAAACAATCAACATAAGTTTCCTTTCCTCTGCTGGATGTAAACAGGTCTCCTTTACCTTGGTTTCATACCAGCTTTCCACCTCTCTTCGGTTGTTTTCAATCAGCTGTTCGTATTCACAGCGCATTTTATTCAATTTTTCCATCAAATTAATGCCAGGAGTAGCATTGACCTCCACACTGACATCACCACCAGACTGTGTTTGCAGTCCCTTCATTTCCTAAAAGAAAAGCACAAAAAAACCCCACCGTGTTCACAAAGCTTGAAGGTAAGGAGCAATGTCATCATTTCAAACCAAAGGAAAGAAAGGGACTTAAATCCATGTCACTCCTGCAAAGGGGACCTCATCTGCCCAGTCCTGAAAGGGAACATGCCAAAGCCAGACCTTGCAGTGAGCTAGAGCTTGGCACCACACACATGTTGACCCTGACATTTCCTCCTCAGGGTCAGAAGGGATCCTATGCAGTGTGGAAATCCTTCCTTGTCTTGTTCTTCCCAATGGGCAATATCACTGCAGATAGTGCAAGTATTGTGACTCCTCTATATGATTTTCCTTCTGTGAGTTCAGCAGTGAAATTGTATGGTCTACTGAGCACCGTTCTTTTCCCTGATCTCATGTTGCCACATGTTGACCAAGGTGTCTTACTACATCTGCTACAGGCAGCTATGGATGCTACATACCTGAAAATCAAAGCCAGATGTGGGTGACCAAAGCCAGTGCCATAATCGTGTTACTGCTTGTGGAAGAAGTCCACAGGAAATTGTGTGTTTGGTTTTCGTTAAAGCCTGGAGAAACTTACCTCTTCATGGTTCTTCTTAAGATAGATCAGTTCCTCTTTTAGGGATTCAAACTGTGTCTCCAAGTCAGACCTGGCCAGAGTCAGCTGATCCAGGAGTGGACGTAATCCATTAATATCACTTGCCACGCTCTGGTGGAGAGTGTATTCAGTTTCATACCTACAGGGCAGACAAGAGAGATAGTCAAAGTCCTGACAGACCTCTTTCCTCATTGTCTTCATTATGAACAGTTCCTGTCAGTACATCTTTGGTCTTTAATCCCATCTCTCAATCCTTAAAAGCAAGGACCTAGTTCTCTTTCCATCTCCAATAGGTTTGTTTGATTTCGGTAGAATTTCCCTCTCTGAGATGTGTATGATGAGGATTACACTTAGAAATCTACGTGCAAGGATGGAGAAACTTAGACTGCAGTCCTTTAAATGTCACTCTGCTGTGACTAGTCTGGAGAAAACCAATACTGAACAACTAACAAAGCCATTCTCAGAGGGCTTTCCCCAACAGTTATAAATTCTGTCATGGGAGTCAAGAGGCTGTTGCATCTACAAAGATTGACCAGGAATGAGGGGTCCAGGGAGGGACAGACAAGGAGGGACAGACTCACTTCAGTCTGAAGTCATCCACAGTCATCCTGGTGTTGTCAATGTCGAGGAGGATCTTGTTAAGGTCCACATTTGCACCAACAATCTGAAAGAGAGAGGGCAGGTGTTACTGGGGCAGTGGTCTTTCCAGCCTGACAGGCAGCGGGAAGGAATGCCTGTGCCAAAACTTGTTTCTGAAATATCTCCATGGCAACGTCAGGCCTCAGCAGTCCTGCAGGACCTACATACAGAGGGAGGAGTTTGTTGCCTTTGCTGTCAGTTTTGGTTTAAAAATATCCATTAAAAACTTAATAACTTGTTGGAAAGAATAACTAAATAAAGTCCTTGTACTCCCAAAAGAGTGAGAAAAGATAACTCCCATTGCACATGGCAACAACCATGTCCAGGAGATACAGGCCTGTTAAATGGCTGAGGCTGGAGTCAGACCAACTGCACATGGGGGCTCGTCCTGTATGTTCACAGGCAGATGCACTAGTGGCGCAAGGAAAGCGAGCAAGGATTGTGCCTCCTGCCCAAGGGAGAGGAACTAACAAGGCAGAGCACAGCGTGAGCCCTGAACAGGCCCCACAATGGCTGCACTAGTGTTGAGCACTGCCCGTGCCAAATGCCACCATGCCTGAGGACACCTCTCCCACACCATGAGCAAAGCTGGCAGGCAGGCTTTCCGCCTCACCTGCTGCCTCCTGGCTAACAGGAGGGACATGGTGCTGCAGAAAGCAAGTGCTGGTCTGATGAGAATCTGTTCAGAGGTAGTCAAATGTCACCATACCTGGTTCTGCAGTTCTTCAATTGTTCTGTAGTATTGGCTGTAGTCCCTGGTACCAGTGGGACCATGGTTTTTATACCACTCCCTGATCAGGTGTTCAAGTTGAGCATTTTCATCCTCCAAGCGCCTCACTTTATCCATGTAGGAAGCCAGGCGATCGTTGAGGTTCTGCATGGTCAGCTTTTCATTTGTGGAGAGCAAGCCGGAATCTTCACCAAACCCCATTCCACCAAAACTGCCTCCACCATAGCTACCACCACCAAAGCTGCCACCACCAAAACCACCACTACCCCCGAAGTTACTAAATCCACCTCCACTATATCCACCACCACCAAAACTACCTCCACCGAGGCTGGCTCCATAACCACCTCCCATTCCCCCAAAACCACCGCCACCGGATCCAAATCCTCCTCCCATGCTTCCACAGCTCATTCCTCCTCCGTAGCTACCACCACTCATTCTCCCACCATAGCTGCTGCGGCTGATCCTTCCACAACTCCCACTGCTAAAGCCCCCTCCATAGCTGCCCCTAGAACCTCCTCCACCAAAGCTTCGCCCGGAAAATCCTCCGCTTCCTCCAGAAGAGGTGTACCTCCTACTAGACATTGAGGAGTATCCACCAGACCTACGTACTCCACAGCTGCTGCCCCCTCCACCGCTGCCACCACCACATGCTCCACCACCACCACCACCACCACCACTGCTAATTCTAATGGTACTAGTCGAAGATTTAGTGCCACAGCTCATGATGAAAGCAGGAAAGAGTCTAACCACAACCCCAAATCTAGGTGCACAGCCCGATAAGACTCAGGACTGCAAATTTTCATCCCCAACTCTCTCTATTTATACTTCTGACAGTGGGTGTCACCACCAGGGAGTTTCCTTCTCCCAGGGCATTTGTCAATCTTCTTGTTTGTGCCAAGAATAATTTGCTGAACAATATTTTTGTGCTGATATCTCAGGCAATCTAACCCACTGCTGAGTTTATGGTGTTTGGTTAAGACCAAACATTTAATTTCTTTTGGGTGGCATTATTTCACTTAACTTCTGGAACAGGGAGAGTTGTGCCTCATGTGGCTGGATCTGCTTTAGGATGGAAACACCACTTTATACGGGATATCTCATGTTGAGATATCTCATGTTGAGATGACATGTACCAGATGGAACTATCCAGAGAGGTTCTGTTCTTAGTTCTTCCCTAGAAGAAACAAGATGAGCCCCAACTCTCCCATGTTAGGCTGCATTTATTTGTTCAGTCATGAATCTACTTTCTTTGCTAAGATTTTAGTAGCTGCTGTTGTCAGAGCCCATTTTTCTCTTTTGCTCTTTCCTGTTTTGTGCATTTAAAGTCTGGTACACTGCTTATGTTCTATCACAATAGACGACAGTGCAAGAGTTTCATCAGCAGGACTTGTCTATTTAGATTGTCCAACTGGTGTGTCCCTGCTGTCACTTAGAGAACATGATGATTTCTGTGAGCAGTCTGACTTGGGCACTGCAGCAGGATTCTTATTTAAAAATCAAAATCCTTTTTTTGGGAAGAGAGTGATGCTCCAACACACTCAGTAGCAAGTCCTGAAAACCAAGGAGAAAACAACTATTGGATTTTTTTCATCCAAAGAGCTGCTGTTGATCTAAAAAGTAGGGAGCTTAAGGATACTTAAATTGTATTATGAAGTAAATTGTAGCACAATTAGGAGCTGTATTAACGCAGACAATGACCTATAAACTTCTGTGTGGGAAGACCTTTTATGGTTTGATATAAAACCACTCATTCTCTCTATTGTTACTGTGTCAGATATTACAGGTGATAGAGTAATTAAATATATTGCCCTTAATGCTGAGTTGGGACTCAATGCAGCACTCAAGACTTTAAAATAGTATCCTGAGAGACAGGAGCTGAAGAACCTTTTGTATAGATGGGTTGGAATCAGACTGCTGAGGCCCCAGCAGGAATTGCAGCCCCCAGCTCTGTGGGGATCCCCAGGGGTCTGCCCAGGATGGGTGTTGGGATGGCAGCTGTTGGATCTGACACTGAACAATGTGTAACAGTGAGCTGAGCTTGGGCAGAGAGCGGTGACGGACCCTCACTCCAGGTGACTGTCACCTGCAAAACCACCCTCATGTTCCCAGGGGTCATCTTTGTCCTGGGTGACAACTCTCTACCCTGGCTGAACTGCCAAATCTCACTTCCTCAGCACCCCTTAGCCCTGTGGGTGCTGTTGTGAGAAAAGTGCATCTTTACTGCAGGATTAACCTCCCTGTGCACAAGCAGCCTGTCCCTACAGCCTCACCATCAGCACTCAGGGTCCTGCTGATGGAGAGGAACCCCAAACCGTGCGTTAGCTTGGAAGGAAGTGTGTGTGCTTCCCCAGTGACAGCTTTGCTGGGTGCTGCTGACAGGTCTTCACAATCCTCTAATGGCTCTGGGGGCAGCAGCGTCCCCCCAAACCTTGGGGGAAGGGACAGAGATGGGCACATCCCAGGAACTGGTGTTGCTGCCTGCTGCCTTGTCCCAGTATCCTCCAACAGACCCTTGCCGAGGCCGCGCACCCCTCGCTTTCCAGGGCCAACTTGATGTGGAACTTGACTATTTCCTGCTGCTGTTTGTACATCGCCCTGTCAGTCCCCATGTGTGAGATTCCTTTGTAAACTGCATTTCTGCCTCTCAACTTCTGCTCTTCTTTATGCTAAATTAAGGCTTATTTAACATCTCCTGGCTGAATCCATGTCCTGTCCTTTGCCCCGTGGTTTTGCCAGCGTTGCTTTCTTGCTGCTTATGCAATCTCTTTCAAAAGCTCTCTGATTTTATCTCACTATTTGATATACTCAATGGCTTAAGGATGATGAAAGATTTCAAGCAGTTTGATGATGTGATAATTTCTCCTTGGTTCACAGCTGGAGGATGGCGGTGTCACCTCTGCAGCATAAACACTGTTGTTGTGCTCGCAGGTGCAGTTTGCTGAATCCAAGGTGCTGCTTCTTTTCAGTGCTCTTTTGCCTTTGTAGGTAATGTAATTTTGGGCAGTGGGGGCCCTTTCTCACAAACTCTGTAAGTCAGACCGATGATCACATTCCAATTTCCATCAGACTCCAGTGATAATCCTTGTGGATGTTTGCACAGACCAGCTAGAATGATCTGGGCGTTTAGTAGTGGAAATATTTCTCTGGAAATATTAAAACAAGTAAAAACATTTGCCTCTCTTGATCTGTTTATGTACTTTCTGAGAACCTACATCATCTACTGTTTTATTTATAGCTTGTCTTTTTCTATACATACTTGTTCTCAACAGGAACTTGTCCGTGCTGGAAGGTTCTTCTGATAAGGGCATATCACACTGTTTGCTTGGAAAATACTTTTAAAAATAAAAATAATGAAAGAAAAGAAAGAATCAAGCCACTGAGGGGTAGAGAATTTAGGTAGCTCCAAACTTTCATTTTAATTGCCTATTATTGTCACAACTTCTCTGTACAGGAGGAACACAAAGGCCTTTAGACCTTTGGTAGCCTTTAAGCCAGACACCCAGGATGCTGCTTTTTGTTACTTCATTTTTGTTGGTAGTTCAATCTCAGTGTTTTTATAGAAATCCTGCTGCCTGTCAGCACCTGAGACATTCCTAACAGCTGGAAATTTTCCCTGGTGATATTTTATTTCTTTCACAGTCACTGTGTCCTCAAAAATGTAGTATGTGTCTGTATAATCCTGATGTACCTGAAAAATACAGGCAAACTCTTGAGTTCTTCGTCCTCCTGTCAAGTTGCACACATTGAATTCCCTCCCAGCAAACTTTAATTTATTGATTGCTAAATATTTAACTGTGAAAATATTTACAAACCAGAGAAGATCCATTCTGTGGACAGGGTGAATTTGTCCCTTCTGAGACTACTTAAAGACCCTTTAACATTTTTGTTCTCTGATGCTTTCGTTCTACTGTGTTATACTGAAGATAGAAAGTTCAGAATTCACAGAATTAGTGAAAAGGAACCAACATTTTTAGAACCTTTTCCAATCCCTTTCCTATGTATGATGCACAGTTTCATCGTTGAGGTCACGGTGTGGGTACAGCATCCAGGGTGCTGTGTCACATTGCTGTTCCCAAATCAGAGTAGGGTGAGGACCCTGGTTGCCAGAGCCACCAGTGTTACTCAGCCCACAGAGGAGCTGAATGTTTTGACACCACTGCTACTGCTTTTGAAGCTCAGCACATGCCACGTTTCCAGTGCAGCTGACATTCTTTCACTCTCTCTCTGTTATTGTTTCCCTTTAATCAGGCCTTCATGATAGACATCAAAGAAGTGACTGCCTGGCATCAGAATGAAGTCAGACTCTGTGAGCAGCCCACGCTGCTCTGTATTTTAGCAAAACTGGGAGACTTTTATGACAGGCTGGAACTGCTGCAGTCAAAACAGGCCTGGAGAAAATGCACCCCCACTTCTGTGTCTGTGCACCAAAAAATTAAAGCATTTCCCTGAACCCAGTGTCAGCCCAATGCCTCAGGCAAGCGCCACACTTTCTTCCCTTGAGCTGTTTAATAATCTCTTCCCATCACCTTTAACAGACAGTCTTGTAAGAAGGGGTCTGTTCTTGCTCTCCATTCCTCCTTCATCTCCCAGTATTCTAGTGAAATCACAATCATTTCCAAAGCCA
Organism: Hypotaenidia okinawae; assembly: GCA_027925045.1. Lineage (NCBI taxonomy): Eukaryota > Metazoa > Chordata > Aves > Gruiformes > Rallidae > Hypotaenidia > Hypotaenidia okinawae. The sequence goes on from BSDF01000024.1 coordinate 5,210,770, forward strand.
TTTAGATTAGGTTACATTTAGATTTAGATTCCAGCAAAGGAAACGAGGACTACTAAGGTAGTCCTGAGCTTGCTGGTGAAACTGAAAACCTCTAGCTCTCTCCTAGTGAGCCCTTTTGTGCAGTATAATTTGGATCTCCCAGACCGGTCGGTGATGAGGAGAATGCCCGCTGCTCAGGTGACGATGTGCACACCGCTTCCATCATTCAGATGTGAGACCTGTGGGTCGAGGCTGTTGTGCCATCCAGGTGACCAGTGGCTTATGCTTGCTAGTTACTGCCTCTGGCTGCCAGGTTCCATTCCCATCCCTTCCCGGGCTGGCATGGGAGTGCTGTCCCTGGGATTACACCAGTCTCCCACAGGCTGGTGTCAATTTGATTGGAATAATTTTTTTGGTACCAAAAGAAGCAGTGTTATAAGGTGCCTATAACATCTGGAGGGCACAATAAGAACATCTGTGAACAAGATCTCCTGGCTCCCTGGAGCTGCTTCCCTCAGCCCCTTTGGGACAAGTGGTCTCATCTCCCCCCAAGCTGTGGGCTCCTGCAGCTCTGTGTCACCTTAATGCCTCGATTACTGCAGCATCCTGTGGGATGGAACATGGCAGTTTGAATCCCAGCCTACAAAGGCACTAATGGATTACCACTGCCAGGCTGTGTGCCCCAAAGGAACCCTCTCTTCCTGAGGTGTTTTACCTCAGGCCATGCTGGGCTGAGCTCTGCCAAGGGTTCGCTTGCTTCCGGGGCAACCAGTGTGGTCTCTGCTTCCCCAGGAAGGAGCTGGTACTCGCTGCCCTTAGTCTCAGCCTGCTCTGAGCAAGGGCAGAAGCAGCCAAGTGACCTTGACAGTCAAAACATAAGATTTAGTGACTCTAATAACTGGAAATGGCAAGATACCCACTGAGCCAGACTTTGGGAATTGGTAGGTTTACTGGTTTCTCCTTCCCCCCAGGAGAACAGAGAAACAGCATCCTTCACTGTCCTGACCCTGAACAGAATGTAGCCCCCATAGTGTTCAGTTAATAGGGCCAGCAGTGAATGTTAGTTAGACAAAAGGAGATCAGCAGAGTGTATGCACAGGGAATTTTGAAATCCCATCTGTGGCTTCAGATGGACAAAGGAATTGCTGCTGGAGCAGCCAAACGTACGGAGCGTGTGTGCACATTTGTTTTTGCCTGAAGCTGTTCTGAAGGGCTTGTTCCAGCACATGCTGCAATTTTCTTCTCAGAGCATTAATAGGAACACCAGATAAGTATCCGAATTGCAACACTTTGTGCTCATAAAATTAAAGCTCATTATGCTGATTAATGCCTAACAAAATGCATGCAAATAAAAAGCACAAAGTTGTCCTCACTACTCTAAATACCACCAGAGCCCCACTCTGAGCTTTGGCACCCGACACTGAGCACCCTGCGCTGCAGGAGTATCGGTGTTCTCACTGTTCCTCTCCTGAAGGGTTTTCACCTTATTCTTCTTACCACAAGCCTGTTCTCTCGGTAAGCAAGTATTAGAGATAACCTAGGCACAGAATTTGTGTGTGCAAAATGGAAAGAATCCTTAAACTGGCACTTTCTGCCAGGGCATAGCAAGAAACCTTCTACATCTTTTTATGTGCAGTGAGCACCGATGCCATCATTAAATGGGCATTTTTTAAGTTTATGGGTAGTTTGTATTTAGTCACAGGCCATAACATGCAGAAAATAAACTGTATTATGTGAAGCTGCTTTGCATGACACATGCAGACTGGTTACATCATAAGACCTTGTTATAAAGGTGCAGATCTTAGGTAAGGGGGAAGATAGTGTGCTCAAGGCTGAGGAGTAAACTAGTAATAGTAATATTGTACTATTTATCTGAACTGCTCAGAAATATTTACTTATTTCTGTGGGTGATTATACACTGTCAGTGTAAGCATGGAAATGAGCAGCAGCATTGGGTATTACAACACAGTGCAGTGCAGTGTTTCACATCGGTACTGCAGCTCCGGTTCCTCAGGTGCAGTACTGATCCGCCTCGTTGCTGTATGGATTCTCCTTCCCATCCTTTGAACCCTTCAAGTTCCTTCTGTGTTGCTCTCACAAGGACTTCTTCCAGTGCAACTCCTTCTGCAAGTGTGTATATGCTCAATATTCAGATAACTGGCAGTTAAAATCCTAAAAGTAAGCTGTAGTTTTGGAAGGAGGTATCAGCAGTGAGGTATCAGCAGTCCTCAGAGGTGCAGAGCAAGCTCCACCAAGCAAACTGTATCCGACCCCCTCAGGAGCCCCCAGGTGCTGCTGCAAGGCTGAGGTCAGGCCATGGCCTGGAAGGAAGCACGGATTCAGCAGAGACGCTGCTGAGATTAACTTGGCAGGCTCTTGGGGGAGCCCTGAGAAGCAGGACTGCTGTCCCAGGCTGGTCTTAGTTCCGTATCCCAAACCGAGAGGTGGGAGATGAACTGTCGCAGCCTGCAAGAGGTGCAGGATTGGGGGACAGGCAGCACTACAGGGACCTGTATGACTCCACGCTGTGAGGGGGCAGTTTTGCAGGGGCTGGCAGTGGGGGGTATCCCTAACGATCCGTACTGAACATGCATTGCATGGCAGGCCAGTAGTAGCCTTTCACAGTGATAGCCAGTTCCTCAGGCCCCCGTGGAGACACTGCTCAGAAAACACTCTCTTCTTTACTATTTGTTTCCTTTCAGTGCTGATACCAGTGGCTGGGAACCCAGCGTAAGGCAATGCACTGAATCACTGGCACAGATCTGCCTGGAACTCTGGCGTTCAGGATCCCTGTTCCCACGGTCTCCCACTCAATCTGTGTTTCCCAACCTTGGCCAGTGGGTGATGCCTTCCTGGGCACAGAACTCAGAAGAGAAAAGTTGCCAGCAGTGATGCTCCTACCTGCTTCCCTTTGTTTGTGTCTAATGAGAGGAGTCTTAAATGGTGAATATTGTCATGGGGAACTTGTGTGTGTTCCACGGATAGGGCTTGGTATCTGTAGCTGGGTCAAACCCAAATGTCTCTAAAGGAAATCTCTCCCAGACATGACTTTCTGCTTGCACCAGAGAGAAGCAAAGATTTATTAGTGTTTATTTTTTTTGGCTTTTTCCCCCTTCCCCAGGAACACCAATCACGGTAGAGATTAACTCAGGTAGCAGTGATTAGGCACAGAAATTCAGATGGAAGCAGTAGGTATGCCTTCCAGAGAGTCAGAGCAGCTCCTGGAGTGCTGAGTAACTTGGGCAAGTGTTTGCTCTTGCTCTTCACAGGGGTGTGATCGGATATGCTCACTGTGTTCTTGCTTGGCCCAGAGGCCCAGTGCTGAGGTCCTGCAGTGGAAGGTGCTGGTGTTGCCCATCAATTCTCAGACTTTCTAAAACTCCCTGTGGAGAGATGAAAGGAAGGAAGAATTTCTTTCCAGAAGTGTTATTTCATTCAGCATTTTTAGTATTTGCCTTACTCCAGAGCTATGGACTGTGCAATTCTCACTGTGCTGGAGTCTGTTCAGTGTTCTGTAAAGGCTGGCACAGCGTCAGACTCAATAGTTGTACAAGCATGTGCATCTGCAGCTTCATCACATTAAATACATGGACCTGCTTCTGCTGTCAGCTGAGGAAGTTTAGTGACTGTAGCAGTACAAATCAAGTCCTTATGAACCTGGAGTCTGTATTTAGGTGTGTGTGGGTATTTACAACAAATATGTAAAAGCTGAAGTTGGGTGGCACAGAATATATTTTAATTTGCCTACCAAACACCAGGGTACATGAGGCTGTTGACATCAGGTGGGATGTTTGATCAGAGGGGGGCATTTTTACAGAGGAGTTTTCAAAGTGTATTCATTCTTAAAAACCAGATCTCATCTACACCAAATCCTACCACAACCTCTTACTTATTACACAGAAGCCTTGGGAATCCAAAGACTTTGTTTCCAGCACCAAGAGACTCTGTGTAGGATGCTTTTACTTTCAGTACTAAAGGCTTCAGGCCAGCTGTCTGTCTGTGAAGGCAAACAGCCTGTTTCTGGGACAGACTGCATTTTTAACTAAGATTAATATCCCTGATGCTTCCTTGATAAGAAGGAATAAATGAAAGCCTCAAAGCAGATTCGTTTTCCATCTTTTCCGTATTTTTCTTTAAATCAGAAGAGGAAGAGATTCTTTCTAAAAATTGTAAGTTCCTGTTCATTGTGAACATTTTCAGGCACCTGTCTGGGGTGCTGTCAGACATCTCTGACTGGAGCCTTACCCCTTCTCATCGTTTTTATGGCTTCAGACACTTCCTCCATTGTTGCTCCTCTCTCCAGTGTTTTATTCCCTTCCAGGCAGAGCTTCAGGTTTTCATCACCTCCTGGAACACAGCCATGAATCAGACACAGAAAAGGCCTTCTGGTCACTCCCCATCTTTGGCTACTTCAGGGTTTTGCAGTCAACACCCTTTCTATTTCAAATGTCAGGAGCTCTCCAACCCCACTTTAACCATTCTTCCCCCTTAAAAACAGTTACATTTCTAACGTTTGTCTGGCTTCTCTGGTTCCCTCATCCTTGGGATTTGGGATTATTTTCCTTTTTCTCCTTCATTTTCTCTTTCTACACATCCTCTGATAGAACTCTTCATAACATCCCCTTCATTCCAGTCACTCGTGACATGATACCACGTTGGTCTGTGTCTGTGTCAGAACAAACGTCAGAGTGGACTTAAAACTGGAAAAAAACAGCAAAAGTCTGTCCAGATTTCCACCCCAGGAAGGAGGTGGTCACATCCCTTCCCACTGCTTAAAGAAACCAGTTACTGGGAGGCTGTGCTCTCTTACTGCCATTTTTACCTTGGCTTTCACAAGAGCTGCCAGAGTGGGGCTGGGAAGATGAAGAGTGAGGGTGGCAGGATGTGCTTCCTCCTCCGCCTCCTGTTCTTCCTCCACTGCCTCCTTCTCCACCTCCATAAGAGGAAGTTCTTCCATAGGATCCTCCACTGCTTCCTCTGCCTGAGGACCAGCTACTTCCTCCACCACTACCTCCTCTTCCAGAAGAGCAGCTGGTTCCTCCATGGCCTCCTCCTCCTCCTGAAGATCCACCACCCTGTGAGATGCTGTAAGGAGAAGAGGACTTGTTCGCATAAGACTTATAGCGAGAGGACCAGTGCTCGGCATCCTCTTGGCTGTGCCAAGGCCACTTTCCAGACTCCCTCTGAGCTCCTCGTGTGACTGAGGAAGCACTACTGTGTGAAGCATTCTAGACAACTGGTTTTAAACTATCCTCATTAAGGACAAATTAACTGATCTGCACAAAAGAAAAAGGAAGATAATGAATGGCTTCAGGTGTCTCTCAAAATATGCACCGTGAAGCTCTTGCTTGCCTTTCATTTTCATGTGTTACTGTATTTTCAGGTGGTAATTAGCAGAAGGAATGGCATATTCAGTTCTAACTACTTTTCTAAATCTTTTCATCTAGTTGGTTGTAAGTACAGAGTAATAAGCTTTGCACTCTCAGCTAAGATCAGATTCCCTGGGAATTCTTGTGATTGTCCAAAGTCTGTCAATGATGAATCGATCGCTCTCATTCCTAACACAAAGATTGCTATTTCATCTTCACCTCTTTGCAGAGATGACATTAAGTTCTCTGGAATGTAGGTACCTGATATGCTGCCCTTCCTCAAGCAGCGCCCGGTACTGAGCAATCTCCTGCTCCAGGCGGGTCTTGATGCCCAGGAGCATCTTGTACTCTTCGTTCTGACTCTCCATCTCGCAGCGGATGCTGGCCAGCTCCTCCTCCAAGGGGCTGATCATGGCTTGGATCTGCTGCAGCTGCATGTTGTAGCGACGCTCTGTGTCTTCCAAGTTGGATTGCAGGGACTGCAACTGAGAATGAAGGGACAGGTGTAGTTAGGGGAGGGTGGCAGGTTGACATAACGGGATTAGATCACTCTTGTGCCCAAAATGAGAACATGGTGTCAGATGTGCCAAACATCTTCATTAAACAGTGTCGCTGATCTCCTACCATCCCAGCAGCTCTTTGGGTCTCAACGGATCAGAAGCAATCATCACCTACCATGCTGATTTGGGACTGCAGCTCAATTTCCAGGCTCTGATAGTCACGTCTCAGCTCAGAGATCTGTCGGTTGCTTGATTCCACTTCCTGGCCGCTTGAGTGGACTTGTTGACTCACTTCCTCCATCTGAAAAATCAATACCCAGAATTGGAGTTATTTAGTTTTACTTAACGATGCCAGCATGGCAGTTTATCATGGAAGCAGCTGGCAAGACAAGTTGAAGCAGGACAACTTGTAAACCGGGGTGCTTCAACTTGCTGATACAGCTCTGCCAAATGCAGTTCAAGCCCTCTTTTAATCAAAGGCATTCTACCATTACATCCCAAGAGCAAGGGATGTTGTCCTTTAAACTGTCCTTCATCTACAGGAAGTTCTCATGAAACGTTGGTACTGTTTTTCTTTTGCAATGTGAACATTCAAACTCTAACCATTTACCTTGCTTTCATACCACCTTTCGACCTCTTCACGGTTTCTCTGAATAATATTTTCATACTCTTGTCTCATATTGTTGATTTTCTGCAGCAGATCCTCCCCTGGAGCAGCGTTCACCTCCACGTTCACATCGCCGCTGGACTGTGTGTGCAGTGCTTTCATTTCCTGCAGAGAAAACCCAGGCCCAAGGCAAATAAACAAAAATGATGAAATTACTTTGCAAATGAGTTTTGAAGTCAATTAACTTGTTCTGAAGTCATAAATCACCCTGGATTCTTTCAACAACTTATACATATATATATGTGTGTGTGTGTTGGTGGGTTTTTCTTGCTGCAGTCTTCCAGCCTTGGCTTCCCAGCTCTTGCTTGCGGAGAGGGATGTGTCTCCGGGATGCCCTGGGAGAACAGGGCCAGGAAGCTGACCTGTCCTACTGGCCCTGTGCTGAGCTGTTGCACGCTGGAGAGCAGGGAACACTACAGCAGAGGGTGGCACCTGCATAACCTCCCCAGATTTACAATGCTGTATGGGTTCTCCTTTTCCAGTTTGCCTTTGAAGGAGCTGGCTCTTACCTCCTCGTGGTTACTCTTGAGGTCAATCATCTCCTCCCTTAGAGACTCAAATTGCATCTCCAGGTCGGACCTGCTCAGAGTCAGATTATCCAACAAGGGTCGCAAGGTGTTGATGTCAGACTCCACGTTCTGCCGGAGACTGTATTCCGTCTCGTACCTGCACCAGAGACAGTGCAGAAGGGTCAGCCCTGGCCTTGGGCTCTCAGTCCTCCTACTGACTTCACTTACAATAAGTTCATCTATTCCAGTATCTCAGCATCTGCTTTTGTGTCCCTATGTCATGGCACAGAGCATCACTTAACCTGCAGAATTATGAAATTAGCAGCCAGGACTTAAACTCCAATATTAAAATGTATTCTGTGGTCCCCTCTTACCACAGACTTTGGTTCATCTATCTCGTTCATCTGACTTTCAATGAGAGATAATCATACTTTCTCTTTCCTTAAAAATAAAGTTTTTGTAAGGTTGGACTCCACAGCCATAAATGGGATCCCCACTGGAGATCATTATAGACATAACAAAGAACTCTCAAGTGTTACAGTTACTGCAGTTGTGCTGCCATGGAGCCAGCATGGGTTGGTATTTCTTTATGTGGGTTGATATTTGTTTATGGAATGAATTTATGAAACCGAGTTGAGGAAAGCAGGGGAAAGGGAGTCAGAAATCCGTATTTACTTGATCCTGAAGTCTTCTGCAGTCATCCTGGTGTTATCCAGGTCCAGAAGTACCCTGTTGGTTTCCACAGCCGCAGTCACAATCTAGAAGAGAAGACAATATGCTGAGAAAAATGTTCCCTGTGAATCTCTTGGGTTTGCACAAGGGACAGAAATACAAAGCGATATCATGCGGTAACTCACTTGGTGAGGTCAGACATATCAGTGCCTCCAACGTTTTAAACACAAAGAGTCTGTCAATGCTTTGACTTTGCTGAGAAACAACATCCTACCTGGTTCTGAAGTTCTTCAATTTTCCCATAGTAGTGGCTGTAGTCCTTTGTGCCAGTAGGACAGTGCTGCTGGTACCACTCCCTGATTAATTGCTCAAGCTGAGCATTTTCCCTTTCCAAATTCCTGACAGTGTGCAGGTAGGAGGCCAGGCGCTCATTGAGGCTCTGCATCGTCAGCTTTTCATCGTTGGAGAAAATTCCCATATTCCCTTCATGAAAGCCACCGCTGGCAAAGCTGCCACCACTGAAACCACCACCTCGACCAAAGCTTCCTCCATAGCCACCACCAAACCCACTCCCACCCGATCCAAAGCCCATTCCCCCTCCATAACCACCACCACTCATCCCTCCTCCATAACCACCACAGCTCATTCCTCCTCCATAGCTACTGCGCCTCATCTTCCTGTAGCCACCACCACTGGCTCCCACACCGTAGCAGCTCCTGGAACTTCCTCCGCCACAACTGCTGCCAGAAATCCTGCCACCACCACTTGTCCTGGAAATGATTCTTCTTGAGGAGGCACAGGAATACTTACTGCCCCCTCCACCACCACCACTGCTAGCACTGCGACCGCTGCTCCCTCGCAGGCAGCATTTAGAGGTCTGCTTGGAGCCACAGCTCATGGTGGGAATCGTTCGCGTTGAAACTCAAAGCTGGTCTTACAGTTGTTGTGGAATCATAGCTCCAGCTTCCACCCTGCCTGGCCTGCATTTATAGCTGCGACAGTGGGTGTCACCGGCACGGGGAGCACCTTCCTCCCATGTGCACTGCCAGGTGGGAGCCTCTACGCCAAGGGTAATTTGCCAAAGGGAAATGTTTGACAGTGTCAGGAAGCTTAACCCACACTCAAACTGTTGGTGACCGTTTGTTTATTGGTACAAAACATGTAATTTCTGTTGGGTGGCTCTGAATTAGGTAGATCTTTTCTGTGATCCAGTTCACTGACTGCCATCTGAATTAAAATCATCCCACTCACCTCATCCTGTTCCCGTCTCTCAGCACAACAATAAACAGCCATAATATGGGACCTTAGGGAATGGTGCTATCTCCCTTTTAGCATGGTCATTCCTCCTGATCTTTCCCCTTTCAGATGTTTATCAAGGAATCCCAGCTGGGTTTTTTATTCTCAAGTGGTATTTTAGTAGGTTCTGGTTTCTGATGATCCTGTTGCTGCTTATTTTTAGCCCTTTATTGCTTCATCCCTTTTGAAATCACACTGCAGGATGTATTTTGTAGGTGCACTGAACCACACTCTGACATCCTTGTAACTCCTCATAAAATCTTAGTGAACATTGGCAAATACCACACGTGTCAGCAATTGACTCCAAACATGCATCTTCAATTATGTTCCACAACATAATAAATAACAATTTAATTATGAAAAAATGTATGACAGGGCCTGGAAAACAGCTCTGTGTAAGGCTGTAAGGGAAGGAAGGAAGGGAGTGTGACAGGTCATGGCAAGGAATAACTCTTCATGTGCTCGGCCCAAGGGCAGGTTCAGGGTGGTCGAGAGACCTGAGAAGGTCTTGTGGCTCTGGGCTGGTCTGTCTTGACAAGCCTGTGAAGAGGAGAGGCAAAGTTCTCCCTCTGGAAGGGATTTCAGAATTCCAGTTGGGATGATTTCCTTCTGCAGCGCAACAGCAAACGGACTTGGAGGAGAAAGGTTAAGTTCCTGGCTTTGGGATTGGGTCAGTGAGATGCACATCAAAGCAGCATTTTCCTTTCAGTTTTGTTTTCTATTCTTGGACAGAGCATCACCAAAAGTGGGCAATGTTTGGTGTCTTACATCTTCTTATTTCAAGACTGTGCCTTGCTGAGATCCATGGCAGCATCCATCCATCAGTCCAGCTGAGCATCCACCTCCTGAGCTCTGACAGAGCCCTGAGCCTCAAACATTTGAAATTCCCTTCCTGCCCCGCTCCCAGGCAGGCGATCTTTAGCAGTGCAGCCTGTGAGCTCTCCTCCTTTGTGGGCTCAGCTACATGTGGGATATCCAGCTCCCTGTATTGGTTTGGGATATTATTCCCCCCTCACTCTGCCTGTGTGATGTTGGTTGTTGCTAACTCAGAGGTTTGTTTGTTATGGCTGATAGCAAGTGTTTGTGGAAACATCTTCCTATAAACACCCCTCCCAGCACACCCTCGCCCACATGGGAGGACACACCTGGAGTTTCATCTTCTGATAGACTTCATTTCTGAAACATCCAAGGCAGCAAGGCCACCTCGGGCTTGTAGGAGTTTAAATGTTTACTACAAAAACTTGGTGCAGTCTGAGCCATAATTTTGTCATGTTCCACTGAGAAATCCTTCTCTACTCAAGTGCACAAACTTCTCCTCCATACTAACAGCTCCTTTGGCTCATGAAACTATTGGGTTCCATTCTGTCTGACTGCTGCCTTCCAGTGGCTGAGACCCATGTAATGAGGACAAGGGAACATTTCTGTGTCATTCTCTGTAATTCTGCCAGGTTCTGGTTTGGTTTTTTTCTGGAAAGATCTTTGTTACATCTTTTGTGTGGGTCATTCCTTCCAGGTTGACTAAGCTCTGTGTCCGTTCAGTAAAAGGATGGGTTTGGATAGTTTGAGCATCAGTGAGGATGCTTGTGTGCAGCATACTTCACAGCTTCATGTCTGATACCTGACCAGAAGATTTAATGCCATTTTTTCCCTAGAATTCATGCAGGCAGGATACCTCAAGAGCGCAGATTAGCTCCTTACAAGAAGCCTGATGGATTCAGTGTATCTGGATCTGACTGGCCAGGATCAGAGATAGAAGTTACAGGACAAATGACTCCTGAAAAGCATGTTTTATTTCAAAGCTTGCTTTAAGATGGAAGCTGTTTCACAAGTCAGTAGTAGTTTTCTCTGCCATTCCATCTCCTAAGATTGTCCCAGCATTTGCCAGGCATTCTGAGCTAACTAGGTGATCCTGGATAATGTTTCCAGCAAAATCTGGAGGTAATCCTGACAAAGAGAACCTGGAGGACTGTGAAAACCATAACAGGAGAGAAATTTCAATAAGCTCTGCAGGAACTGAAAGGAACCCCAGTAGTACCTTGGACATGGGACAGTGACACGTCAGGAAATCATGGGCTGCTGCTGCTTATTGCAGCATGGAGGTGCTGCTCCACAAGCACATCACAGCCCTAAGCTGGTGTGCCTTTTGCTGTCACACCCTGTGATGCAGTGAGCAGAGCACGAGGAGCGGCACAGGCATTGCCCAGGCTCTGAAGTGAGCATCACTTTGTGATGCCTTATCACTCCATATCACCCCAATAACCAGCTGAACACTTGAATCCACTTTCTTCTACTAGCCTGCCTCAGCTGGCTTACTGGAAACAGGCACTGACATATCTTCTGACCAGTCTGAGGGCAGTTCTCAGCCATGGGCAGATGAATAAAGCTGAGAAAACTTCAGTTCCTTCAACTGTGGCTGCGCTTCGGGAAGGGCTGAGCAGCCTGGCCAGGCGGGAGTCCTCACTTCTTACCAGTGACCATCTCTTACAGGCTCTGTGCCTGCCTCAGGTCTGTTGGTTGTGGTATTACAAAGCTCTTTGGGTTCATTTCTGCTTGAGAGACCTCTGAGAGGCTTCTCCAGAGAAGCTGCGATCATCTGCGCCCCTCACACTGCCATAAAAAGCGTGAACTGGACTGCAAGGTGGGATTGAAAACCAGACTGGTTTGGAATCAGATGTCTGGGGGCTTTTGCACTGGGCATAACTAAAGGAGAGAACACAAAGCTGAGACCTCAGTGGAAAACCTGCCCTTGTGCAAGGACTGCTGTGTGCTGGGTCACTGCCGAGACAGGAGGAGGTGGAGGAGGAGGAAGATGCCTTGGGGGTGGATGGCACCATCGCTGTTTGCAATGAGGCCTCTGCCCTTCCTGTGATGAAACTCCTGGGAGCTCCTGCCCCGAAGAGGGTGAGGGACTATTTAAGCCTGAAAGGCTCACCCAGCGTGGGCACACACTTTCAGTGGCAGGGTTACAATGCAGACATGCATTGGATGAATGCAGAGGCTGGGGGACAATGAAGTCTTTTTCCTTTGGGGGGTGGCAGCAGAAAAGGGGTGAGACTGAAGTGACCTCCGTGATGGCACAGTGACGGGTGTGTGGGCTGAGCACCATCTCTTCTGAGTTCACGTTTGGACTGATGTGTTGGGGACAAACTGTGAAAGGTTCCCAGCACGTTTGTGAGGCTGGTCCCTGCCCTTCTCGGTGCCTCTGTGGTGGACATCCTGCTTCCATCCTTCCTATTTCTGCTCGGGTCTTCTCAGGAAAATTCAATGTATGCTGCTCCACAAAGAAAAACCGTGGCAGATCGACCTGGGGAATGTGATTCACTCCCATAATTACACATGATAAACTAACCTCCATTATATAATCATCAAGCAATTTTATTAACACCAGATAATCCCATAGAACAATATTTCTCCGTCATTAAGAAGAAACCCAGTCCCTGCAGTACGACTGTCAGATTATGAATGTTGTTCTTGCTCTCCCTCCATCGCGGTGCAGATGCTATCACTTTGTCCTCTGCACTGAAATCCAAATGATGAGGGAGTTTCTTACCATCACAAACCCCTGGTGCCCATCACAAATACATTCTTGGAAGTGAGACAGGCCCTGCCTCTCCTGGTCTCTTCTGCAAGACAGGGTGTAAGTTGTGGCATCTGCCCACACCCGAGACGTGTGGTCACCCGGAACATCCCTGGAACGTGTCCTTGTTTTGTCTGATGGTCTGAACAAGGCCCATCACCGTGCTGTAGCACTGGGAGGTATCTGCTACCCTCCATGCAAGGGCAGCCAGCAGTAGCCCATCAGCAAACATCCCTCCTTTAGGAAAGAACCCATTCTCACGTGTTATACTCGATGGTTACTCATTCGTTATTGCAGGGACCAGTAGTGATGAAACATTAAAGGGCACCTTCAAAAGATCCACCACTCATTGGAGCGATGGTGACTGTGATGGGAACAGTAATTAGGTGAGTCAGAGCATCAAGAGACTTCTACAGCACAAGCTCTTTGGTCAGGAACTTCTTCATTTGGCGTCTAAACAGCCCCTTGCACACCTGAATCTTTGGGGTCTCAGCAATTGCTGCTTCACTGCAAGTCAACAAAGGGCTGTTGGAATGACCCCTGTGGAGAGCCTGGGTTCCACTGTGCTGCTGCCTAACAACGAAGTGAAATATCCCAGTGTCACCCACAGAACACAAACAGGGATTAGCAAATGGGAGCAGCAGGTTTCAGCCTGACCTGCACGCGGTGCGCTCACCAGGGAAGGCAGCGAGGGGCTCCAAGGAGCCAGGGAGGAACCTCGGGGTCTCCTGCAACAGTCACACACCAGAATCAGGTCACATCAACAGACAGGACCCCTACATATGGGTGAGGAGCTGGGGGCAGACGTCTGGGTGGAGAGCCTGTTCTGTACTCCCCAGCACATACCGCAGACATGACTTCATCTCTTCAGCTGAGTATTTCTGCGGGATTAGCCAAGCAATCAGAGCTGGGCTTGCCCAGCCTCTGCCTTGGGAATCCTTCTGCATCCTGGGTGAGAGCTGGGTGCCCTCTAGAGAGCAGGCTGGGATGTCCCTCTCCTCCCGCATCCCCAAATATCCTGTGTCCAGATCACGGGGCACATCCCAGCACCATGGGCACAGGAGGGAACGCTTCCCCAGCATGCAGCAACTGCCTCCTCCTGCGGGTTAGAGGACTGTCCTGGAATTGCTCTGTATTCATTTTTATAGAATATTAGTTTAATTACATCCTTTGGTTCTAACAGCAATTCCCACCTAGCCACAGATAGCCTTAGCTGAACGTCTCTCATCTCCCAGCCTCGTCGACAAGTGTCAGTCCCACTTGAAGCAGCGTGTGTGAGCTCAGTCTCTGTACAGGGATAACGCTTTGCTTCCCTCCTTGGGCAGGTGGAACAGGGACAGGGGAGGACTAGGCCACACCAGGCACTTGGGAGCAGGAGCCTGGCAGGGCCTTTGGTTTGGATCCGCCAGTTAAGAAGAGGTGACACCTTACGGAGGGATCTGGAAGGTACGGGGGAGCCTGGCTGGCCCGTGGCCACCGGACGCTTTCCCGTTTCCTTCTTCGTTGGCACAGGCAGAGTTTGCATGGAATGACAGTTATTATCCCAGCTCCTCTTCAGCTTCATCTGGAATCAAATGGAGCGGTAGGGGCTGGACAGAGAGCGGGCTGTGCGCCCCGCTAGCAGGCAGCGCACGCTCAAAACCCAAACCAAGCGGGACGAACGTGTTGAGAGGGGAGATGGAAACGCCGGTACCGGCGGCAGCTGGGAAGGGGAAATGCGCTGCTGTGCCCGAAGTCCTCAGAAACCCTCAGCCGGGAGCGAGGGGCGGCAGCAAGGAGAGCGGGGCAGAGCGGGCTGGCGAGCGGCAGAGGCTCTTCCTCCCGGTGCCGGGGGCTCTGCCCGTGCCGCCCCCCTCCCCGCCTCCAGGAGCCGCCCAGGGGCGCTGCGGGCCGAGCCCCGGCCGGGCTCCGGCTGCGCCGGGCTCCGGCTGCCCCGCGCTCCCCGCTCCGCGCCGCCCGCCCGCCAGGGGGCAGCCTTGCTGCTTGGCTGCTCCCCCGGCCAAACCCGGCCGCGCTCCGCTCCCGCCTCCCGGGACGCCCTGCCCCGTCCGCCCAGCGTGAGGGGGAGGCAGGAGCGGGATGCGGGGAGGCGCGCTGGGTTTCGCGCTCCGAGGAGGTTTGGGTTTCTCAGCGAAGGACTCAGGAACACCGTACGTGTGTTTAGGTGCTTGGGCCGCGTTACACAGGCTCCAAAAAGGGCTTCTGCTTTTTGCAGCCGGTGGGTGTCTCTGCGCAGCTGTGGATCATAGAACCCCAGATGGCGCTGGGTGGGAAGGGACCTTCCGAGGCCATCCAGTCCCACCCCGCAGTGAGCAGGGACATCTTCACTAGAGCAGGTCACTCAGAGCCCCATCCACCCTGACCTTGGATGTCTCCAGGGATGGGGCCTCCCCCACCTCTCTGGGCACGCTGGGGCAGTGTCCCACCACCCCTCTGCTGTCTCAAGGGAAAAGGAGGCCCAGGATAAAATTTGAATGCGAGGCTGTTGTCCAGCTCCCACTGCCCAAGCAGCTCTGTTCCCAGTGGAATGTGATCCTGACCAGTGTAGGTGAACCTTGTGCACCAGTTCCCAGCTTTCCTGGCTGGGGCCATTGCAGGGGCTGGGAGCCCGGTTGGGGTTGTGGTTTGCACCTGGGTTTTCTAAAGGAACTCAATTTCCAGACACAAGTTTCTTGATTGCATCAGGCAGAAGCAAAGTTTTATTAGGAAATCTTTCTCCCCAGCAGGTACATGAGTGATCCTGACTAACTCGAGTAACTTCTAGAGATTACAGCATTACAGAAGTAGCAGAACAGAGAAGCAGTTGGCCCTCAAAAGGCCCCTTGAGATACATGGCAAAGCGTCGCTGAGTTACTTCTACTTCCTCTGCGTAGAGGCGCGCAGTGAACATTGAGTGTCCCTCTTTTGTCTGTGGGTTTCTCTGTATGTCATCTCCTAGTCCGTTCCTCCTTAATCACAAATTCTCCTGCAGGTCACTGGAGAAAAATACAGCAGCGTTATGGGGTTGGAATGGAGATAATCCCTCAAATGACAAATGTTTTGGCCGTGTTGTGCCCTTATTTCAAGAATACGCTCTGTTAAACAAGAGCAGTTGGCAGACAACCCAGGAAACACCAGAAATCCCCTAAATAATTGTGTTTTAGTGAGAGTTTGGACCTGTAGAGCTACAGATTTGCTCTTCTTTTCACTCCTTCCAGACTTGCTAAACTCTGGCTGTTGCCACCTTTACTTTTACTTCCAGATCTTTCTTTATGCCCCTTTTCCCCAGCTGTCTCCTTCTAGTCCTGCTGCTCCCTCTGCTCCTTGCTACTCCCCAGCCAGAGCTCTCCCTAAACTTCATCCTTGGTGACACAGCAGCTCCACACTGTAGCTGCGTCCGTGGTAACAGATCATGCCTGTAGCACAGTAACACTCTGAGGAGACACCAATACCGTGTCCTAGGAGACTGTCTTGTCTCCCGGCCTTGCTACACAGGAACAACTGGCAAAGACAGGTCTGTGGGCAGGTGGCTCTTACCTTGTATATCTCCAGTCTTGCAGGGTGGGACTTGGGGCTGGCAATGGGAAGATGAAGTTGTAGTATAGGTGTGGCTTGTCCTAATGACTCCTCCTCCAGTACCTACTCCGATTCCTCCGCCGTGACTAGTGGGATAGATTTGGTGAAAGAAATAGGGAATTTCAGAACTTTCTGTGACACTGACAAGGGCACAAAGTCTCAATCTGTGTCTTTCATTGGGGTTAGGGTATTTTAAATTGCATCCTTTTTCATTTGCAGAGTTGCTTGGCATTTGTGCCCTACTTTGGCCTGGAAGTGCAATGTAGAGTGCTGTAATTCATTCTTATTTTGACAGGTCTCATGCATCTTGCTATGGAAAAGAGATTGGAACAAAGGCTGACATAATACTGGTAGTTGTGAGGTTGTAACTAGCAGTTAACAGATTTAGTTTCTCTGCTTTGCAGAACTCAGGGTGTGACATTTAGTTCAGATTTGAATGTTTATCACAGTACAGCAGCTCATGAGATAACTCTCTCATCAAAGTTATGGACTAAAGATAATCGTGCGTTCCCAGTCTGTCATACAGACCTTTGATATTTCAATTTATTCACTTAGAGATCTACGTACATAAGGTCCTGCTGTCCTCCTTCCAACAAGCACCGGTAGGTCTGGATCTCCTGCTCCAAACGGCACTTGACGTCCAATAAGGTCTTGTACTCCTGGTTCTGGCACTCTATTTCCGCTCTTATTTCAGCCAATTGCTGCTCCACGCACGTGATCTGGTTCTGTAGCTCACCGAGGAGGGTGTTGTACTGGCACTCCGTCTCAGCCAGAGAGGATTCCAAGTTATTTCTCTGATAAACAAGCAACATTCACGTAAGCATCAGCCTGGCTTTTCTGATGCAAAACCAGAAGAGCTGTTCACACCGATTCATGGTAGAGAACCCAGCAGTAACCGTGTCCCAGCCTTACACCACCCACCTGGCTGAGCTGAGCCTGGAGATCGATTTCCAGGGCTTGCAGTTGGCGTCTCAGTTCGGTGACCTGGTTGTTGCACGTCTCTACCTCCTGACCGCTCGTAATAACCTCCCGATTCACCTCCTCAATCTGAAATCACCGAGAATAAAGGTGTTCAGGGAATGTCTCTGTAAATTGGATTTGCTTTTACAGAAGCAGAACACAGGCAGCAGCTGGCAAAAGCAAAATGTGCAGGGCGAGTTCCCTGGGTGTTAACCGCTGGGTTCAGGCACTTGCTCTTTTTACAGATCACATTCACCTCCTGGCTATTAAGTCTCTTTAATCCCAACGTGGAACATCTCAGTTCCAACAACACATCACAAGGCCTTGCGGCAAGTGCTGCTGTTCCAGATGGGACATAACAAACTGGTCAGACAGGCCCCTGTCTACTGTGGAAAACAGGGCTTAACCAGTGCTGGTCCTGGGCTTCACTGTGAAGGAAGAGCAGCTTATTGTCTGTGCCCTGAAAAGTGCCTGTCTGTTTGGCAGCAGGTTTGTGTCACTCACCTTGCACTCGTACCAATCCTCAACTTCCTTTCGGTTGCGCGCTATCAGTGTTTCATACTGGCACCTCAGATCCTCCAAGATTTGCCTGAGATCTGGTCCAGGGCAGGCGTTGACCTCCACACTCACATCTCCAGTCGACTGTTTCCTCAGACAGTTCATTTCCTGGAAACACAACCCAGATCAGAGGGGTGCCAGAGTTTTAAAGGCAGTGCTCTTTCTAGAGCAGCACTGCCTGCGAGGGCTGCCCCCACTGTATCTGGAGAAAGCCCTGGAACATGGTGAATGTGTTTTCCCCAGGAAATCTCTTGGGTAATTAATAGTTTTTCTCATCTGCTGGAGTCAGCAGCAACTTTCTCCCCCTCTGGCACTCCTAGTGCTGGCGCTGAGCACCCACACCACCCACGAGGCAGATGGGTCTGCACCCCAGAAGCGTCTGGGGGCAGGGCTGTGGCATGAAAGTGGTTGGTCTTTTACATTGAGAGTGTGTTTGTGTAGGCAAAGTTTCATGTCAGGGCTGTGGCGCTCATGGGCAAGGGCAGGAGCCTACCTCCTCATGGTTCTTCTTGAGGCAGCAGAGCTCCTCCCTCAGCGACTCCAGCTGTGCCTCCAGGTCAGACCTGCAGAGCGTCAGCTGGTCCAGGACCTGGCGCAGCCCGTTGATGTCAGCCTCCACGCTCTGGCGCAGCGCCAGCTCTGTCTCATACCTGGTTTGTGCAGGGAAGCAGAGATTGGGACCGGTAACATCTCCCATGGGCTCTACACAGGTCTCCTTCTCCAGCTGCCTGCCCCAGACGGTGCTGCGTGGCCTCAGCCATGTGCTCTGCACCACAGGTTTTGGCCCTGTGCTTCCTTACGTGAAAGCTGTTCTTCCTCACCTGGTTTTCTCCTGCTCCCAGTCGCTGTGTGTTTGCCATCACTTACTCTGCTGCCTTTCTAGTTTGCTGATCCCAGTCTGCACTGGTCTGTGGTGGAGATGCCCCGACTCTACCCCTAAGGAGCAGCCCCTCCCGTGTCGCTCCCCAGCCCTCACCACCACACACTGTTGCCAAACATTCTACCCAAGAGTACTAATTAAGGGAGGATTGGTGACCAGGAGCAAAATGCCTTTCATCACCCGTCCTGTCCTAATGCGATGCTGCGGTGAGACTCGTCTGGAGCCTCTTTAATTAGAGACTCCACAAGTAGGACGTGAAGGAGCAGGGAGGAGGCAGTGGGGTTCATGTACAGAGTGGCACTCACTTCACTCTGAAGTCGTCAGCAGCCATCCTGCTATTATCAATGTCCAGAATGATCTTGTTGTTATCAATGGTTGCACAGACAATCTGGAAAAGAGCAGAGCACAAGAGATGCCTCACATCTTTCTGCTGTTCCACTCTATAGGTCTATCTAGGCTGCAGTTAGCTAGTAACTCTTCACAATTTCCTCTTTCTGTTACTTTCTCAATTAAGTAACTTTGTTCCTTGAGCAGAGCAGTTGCAGCTTTGCCTCCTCAACTCACAGTGAAGAACAGAGGTTGACTCTGTAGAGCCTGGGACTTAAAGAGTTGTGAGATGAGAAGCACTTCCCAGTTTCAAGATCTGAAGGAAAGTTCCAAAGGTGCTTCACATAATTGAACCTAAGGAGCCTTCTTTAAGACATTAAATCTCAACTGACATTCAAGCTGGCATGCTCTGGGCTACAGGCTTAAGGACCTTCAGGAAAGGTAGTTGGAAGGTATCTTTAAGCCTTAAGATCAGCCTGAGCTTTCACTGTGGACGTATCAGTATCAAGCTGTTTGTGTCACTGTAGCAAACAATTTCAAACACTCCACTTTTCTTGCCTAGAATCTATAATGCTTCATCCATTATGTACATTTTGCTCTTGCTCTAGAGCCCTCTTTGCTTTGCTCCTCATACTGGGTAATGTCCCATTTGTAATTGCAAGTCCCAAACACAGTGGAAAACAGCCTCCTTCCCTTTTTAAGAGCAGGATCCCACTGGTATCACCCTGCACCATGTGCCCACGCTGAACTGTGGTGCAGGGGAACTTGCCAAAGTTTAATTGCAGAGACATTTCTCAGCACCAGAGTCACCTCCAACGCTTGCAGTAGATTCTAGTACAGATTCAGAAATGAGCTTTAAATAGAGGAGGAACCCCTGAAAAAGGCATTACCTGGTTTTGAAGATCTTCAATTTCTTTGTAATAGCAGCTGTAGTCCCGGGGCTCGCAGGAGAGGCCCTGTGTTGCATACCACTCTCTGATCCTGCACTCCAGCTCAGCATTCTCCTTCTCCAAGCACTTCACCTTGTCCAGATAGGAAGCCAGGCGGTCATTGAGATTCTGCATGGTGACCTTCTCATCGCAGGATGAAAGCAAACAGTCGCCACCAAGACCACCAACAACCACACCACCTCCAAGGCCAAAACCAAGGCCATTGCCATAGCAGTTGCCACCTCCATAGCTCCCACCAGCCAAGCTACCAACACTCAGTCCCCCTCCATAATTCACTCCACCGCAGTAACTCCTTCCAGAGAAACCTCTGCCACTGCCTATCCCAAAGGAAGAAATCCGTGCTCCTCCACCACCACCACCAATGATGCAGCTGCCACCACTGCTCCTGCCTTTGCTAGACACAGTAATAGTCTCCTTAATGTTGCAACTCATGGCGACAGCAGTTGGAAATGCAAGCAGAAGCCCAAAGCAAGATGCACAGCTTGATATTAAATCAGACTGCGAGGTGTCCGCTGCCGCGAAACTCTATTTATACCTTCCACAGTGGGTGTCACCACTGTTTCTTCTTCCCATAAGGCTGGCTACTCTAGCCATTGGTGCCAAGAATAATTTCTCAAAGGGAAGTTTCCTTTCAAGAATCCCGGTAGACAAGGAAGATACTTTACATGTCTCTTGCTAATTTCAAAAATACATTAGCAATAATGTTTTATGAATCATCAGCTTTTTGTTTATGATGCAAACTTTACAGCATTAAGCCAGGAAAAACACTGTCCTAAATTACATACCAGGAAGAAATCATTAAAGGTTATTGCATCAAAGAGCTCTTTATCTCTCATTAATTTATTTTCATTTTATTTTGAGTTGAATAAGCAGTTTTCATGCAAGGTGCTGAGGTTGGAATCTGTGAGATGAAAAAGAAAGGATAAATACGAAGTTTGACTCTCGAATGATGTATGAGGAGTGATGCAAGAACTTTGTGGGGAGATCAGAGACACACAGATTAACCTCCGAGTCTCTCCACTGGCAAAGTGACAACTCCAGAACACTCTGCTGCAAGACAAGTGAGACCATGGAGTGATCTGGAGCGATCTCTTAATGGATGAAAGGTTCTTCTTGGCTCTCCAGTAACTCACAAAGCATTGGTGTCTTTTGGTGGAGAATGTGAAGTAAGGTAAAAGTACTTGAAACTTTCCCTGCTGTTCAGTGAAAAGCATTTCTGCAGCTTTCATCACTAAGGAGAGTGATTGTGGCTGGGGAAGGGTGGGTGGTGTGAAGGGGAGTGGAAACATCCTGTGGGCAATGTCTCCCTCAGTATGAACTGCGTTCCAGCCAGAGCTTTGGGACTGCTGAAAGACAGAGGTGCTGATGGAGCTGGCGAAGCAGTCGCTGCCCGACGCAGTTCTGCACTGGCTTGGTGAAGATGGGTTAAGTGCAAACCAAAGACTCATCTCCATCCCTCATGTCTCCCGATCTTAACTAGGCAGAGAAATTAAAAAGTAAGAATCCTTTCACTCTTCTGACATGAAAATTCAGGCTAAGCTCTTTTCATGAGATATTTTGCTAAGACGCAAGAGCAGTAGCCTTCTCTCTGGGACAACCTGTTCCTGCTGACCATTGAGCAAGAGGCAGGTGTCCCACAGCTCTAACCTAACTAACCCTTCATGGCAAGAAATTCTCCAAGCCTGCTTCACCAGGGAACAAGTGAGCTCAAACTCTTGCTCAAATCCTCACCCTCTGTGAGGACTGTGGATGGGAATAGCTGTTCATGGCAAGCAAATAATCCACCCTAATGAAGGAACGGAGTATCCCAGTGCTCATGGATTTGCCCATCATTTTATTGCCCTTGTTCGTCTTTCTTCTGTTGGAAAGTGCCTCCCCTTATCTCTTTATCCCTGGATGTTACTTATCCAGCACAAAGCCAGCAGCATTCCTGCATTATCTCCAGCAGGCTGGAGACAGAGGTGTGGAGAGACTGACTCAAAGGAGTTTGCTCAAAGACAAGGGGCACACCTCTGGCAGAGCCTGCAGCTGAACCTCTGTCAGACCCAGTGCTGAATGTCAGCCTGCCCTTCCCAAGCCCTGCTCTACTCCATCCCTAAGCACAAAGGAGCAAAGCTCAGAGCAGGTAGAAGCCCCAGGAGAGTTGTTGTGTACGGGAAGGAATACCTGGATTTCATTACTAGCCCTGGAGAACGTAATTGGAGTCAGGGTGTGGTGGCAAGAATGAACCGAAACTGATGTAATATTGCACAGCTCAAAGCTTGCTGTCCTGCCTGTGATTCCTCAGAAGTTTCCCAACAGCTGTCTGCAGCAAGCATCTTCCCTGAGCGAGCACACATTCCTTCCCTGCTCCAGTTATCATTCAAGCACATCAAATAATGTGGGGAGCAGCACGGAACGGCTGACTTCCCTCTGGGAGTGGAGTGTGTCTACACCACAGAGAGCAGAGGTGATGGCTCCTGCTCCTTTGAGGTACCTCATCCACTGTGGGCCCGCAGCTTTATCCATTTGACCCCCTCTATCTCCTGCCCTTGCACTTGTGCTCTTCTGGTTGTTCTTCCTTCTCATCCTCAGGAAATGGGTGCGCTGGGTGAGCTCAGATAAAATGAAATCATTGTTCTGAAGACCTTGAAAAAAACAAATTAAGCTTCCCTTGCTATCTTCATTCAGTTATTTGAACTCAAATGCTTCCTGGGTCTGTCTCATTAACACATACAAATATGGAAATCTCATGGAAATGTAGTTTCCAGCCCAGAGTTTGCAGCTCCATCATTTGCAGGTCTTTAATACATGGGTTGTTTCCAGGGTGTTTTCTTCTGGGGACCTGTTTATCACAAGCTACCTTCTCATGCTTTCCAGACGCATCCCAACTTGTAGGTCCACAAACAACATCACAGTGTCTTCAGAGCTGACTCTCTGTGCCCCTGGGGGCTTTCCAGAGGCATATTCATAAAGCCTGGATCATCAGAGTCCTTCTGGCCATGTCATTAGATCTCTTTCACATCTCAGGAATTTAGGACAGCTCCTTTGTGAAAGTGCCTACTTTGCGCTTGCTGGACCTGGTGGGAAGGGTGGGAAGGGTTGGAAGGCCTTTGATAGGAACACAGGGAATCAGGTGGAGCAGCTAGATGTCAGTAGCAGTTCGCAAGTGAAAGAAACCAGCCCAGATCTGGTGGGAATCAGCTGGGGCACCCAGAAGCAAGCAGCAAGTTTTCATGTGTTGTAGGTAGCCTGGAGTGTCCAGAAGACTGAAAACTGGGAGAGCATCAGTACAGTGTCTTGATATTTGTAGAAATGAGAGATTGGGAAGGACTGAGGCCAGGAAGGGCAGCAGTGACTTGTCTGACTGCCTTTGCACTGACCACAGCAGGGGAAGGGAAGGTTTGCTTTCCACCTTCTCAGCCAGAGCTGTGGGAACCAGGGGGATACACACAGAGGAGTCCAGCTGATGGAAATGGGCCACTGGAACTATGATAAGTATCTTTCTTGATCTCCTCTGAAGCACTGGCCTTAAACATCCACTGAGAGATTTCTGCATCAAGTCTGGGACTTTCTGTGGGGTTGGAACTGATCTTCAGAGTCATGGTTTCCAAACTTCTACCTGTGGCCACCCTTGTTAGTCACTGTTGCTGAGTTCCAGTGCTGCATTTTCTTACTGTGCTCTAGCCCCTGGATACTGTTTGTTTTAGGGTCTGGTAGAAGAAATAAAGAAATACAACTGAGAAATTTTCTCCATGGTCTGAAGAAAACCCAACAGGACAAGGGGACCTCTCCCCTACACCCTGATACATGATTGAGCTTCTTCTTCAGACACTAAGGGCTTTGGAGATGCTCTTTCTGGGGAGGTTTCAGGTTGTGTTAAACCTATTCCACTAGGACAGTGTGCCACACTGTACACCACACTGTACAGATGGTGCTGAAATGGTCCTGTCTTTATACTCTGTCTCCTCCTTGCCCTGGCAAAGGAATAACCAGGAATTTTGCTTTGCCGGGTTGTTTCATGAGTGAACCTGACTATGTAGCAGCCACTGCACAGCGTGCCAGCAGTAAGAGCCGATCTATCCAGTGCTGCTCTTTTCGCTGTGAACCTGGGGGGTGGAGGGGACATGTAAAACCCATTGCTGCCTGTTTTTCTGGACCAACAGCCCATTTAATCCTCAAAACACCCTCCAGCTCATAATGGCTTTTAACTGCCGATTCCCCAAACGCAGAATGACTCTGCACGCTCACTGTGGCTGGTTCCCATGCTGCACCCACCACAAGTGCTCCAGGCCCTGACTTACCACACTGCTGCCTGGCTTCTCTGGGCAGGTCAGTGTCAGGACTCACACACGCTGCCACACCAGTCCCTGCCGACTCAGCATGAGCCACATGGCTGCTTCCCGAGGTCCACAGGAGGGGGGTCTCTGCCTTGCCTGTGAAGGTTAAGCAATGGCTCTCTGTATCCAAAGGCCCTGGCTGGCTTTTCCCCCTGTTGTATTCTCTGCTGAGCTGCACTGTTTCAGCTCCCATCCCGTCCCCTCCAGTCAACGTGTGTCTAACATGGGGCTGATCTTTCAGCAGTTCCTGATGCTCAGGCTGATACTCTGAACTAGAAGGATGACTGGTAAATGACTTGGTCACTGTGTGAAAATAGAGAAGAAATAAACCTTTTGGCTCCAGATCTGTTCCCTGTGGTGCCTATAAACCAAAGGGACAGGTCAGAACACAAGCCAGGTCAGCAGAAATGGAATTGTGGAGACCAAGATTTTCTCTTCAACCTAATCACAGTCCCAGCCAGGAACACGAAGGATGAGAGGACACAGCCCAGATGTGTCAGATGAGGCTGGGGCTGAGGCAATGTGTTTCCAGATGTTCCATCACTGTCCTACAAAACTTTCCTCAGGTTTTTTTTTTCCTAAGCACAGCGCTCTGTGGAAGCACAGACACCTGACTGAATTGGCTCTTCATGGAGGCCACGGGGGATGTCATTGAGAACAGGACAGATCTGCTGCAGGCTTGGACAGTGAGGAGAAGGAGGAGGAGAAGACCTGCACCATCAGTGAGGCCATTCTCCAGCTACCACTGCCCAAGTGGCTCTGTTCCCAGTGGAATGTGATCCTGACCAGTGTAGGTGACCCTTGTGCGCGGATCAACACCTGATTTTCTAAAGGAACTCAGTTTCCATACACAAGTTTCTTGATTGCATCAGGCAGAAGCAAAGTTTTATTAGAGCAACCTTTGG
The DNA here is from genome assembly GCA_027925045.1 of Hypotaenidia okinawae. NCBI lineage: Eukaryota > Metazoa > Chordata > Aves > Gruiformes > Rallidae > Hypotaenidia > Hypotaenidia okinawae. Next base: position 5,235,793 of record BSDF01000024.1, read on the forward strand.
CAGCAGGTACAGGAGTGATCGTACTGCCGGGAACCTCCAGCAACAGTCGTGGTGTTGGGCACACACGGAAATACAGACGGGAAAAGCAAAGAGCAAAACAAAGCGGAATGTGGCCCAACGCTCTGCCCAACCCTGAGCACTGCTGAGTAACACAGAAGAGCATGCTCCTGGCTCTTTGCACAGGCATACAGCAAATATTCTCTCTCTTTATCCATGGCTCTGCTTCAGGGTTCTCTTGTTGGATATTCTTATTTCTCTGCTTAATCACAAATCCTTCTGCAAGGCACTGGAGAGATCAAAGGAAACGTTACTTTGTTTGCAGCAAAACCAGAACCTTTCCCACATGGCCATTCTGTGTGTGTGATCGTGGCACAAGCCAATTCAGATATACCCTGTCCCTTCAGGGAGAGGACACTTGCTGCCAGCCAGCCAGGCAGGTGGGGTGTAGCTCTGCCCCTTCCATAAAACAGGGGATGCTGCAGACATCGCAGCAGCAGAAATCTGGCTGAAGGCACCTCGGCAGGCCCTCACCAGAACAGTGCCTCTGCTCATACTCCTTCTGGACCAGCTGTCACTGTATTTCTTTATTTCTTTCCTTCTTTTTCAGTTTGGCTGGAGGTTCCCCCTGGAATACCCCTGGCACCTTTCTGCCATCTCCCCATGATTCCTGCTTTGTTCCCCCCTCATTTCCAGGCACTTTTTCCCTAGTCTTTCCTTTGTGCCAGATTTCCTGTCAGTCCTTTCTCCATGCTCTCTGTGGCTTCCCTGCATGCTGACTCCATCCTTCTCCTTTCTGTTCCACTTACCCCCCTCCCATTTTGCAGTTCTCATGCTTCCCAGCAGAGTTACAGCTAGAGCTGCCATAGCTGCCAGAACACACACGCTGCAGCCGCTCCTGGGTGGCTTCCCATCGCGTATCTCCCAGTAGCCTCACAATAAAACTTTGAAATAACACCTCTGAGCTTCGTGGGAAGGAGCTTTGTTGCTGCCTGTCCTTGTTGTATTAGAAAAGACTGTGGAAATCTTGCAGCATGCTGCAGTTCTTACCTTGTATCTCCGCAGCCGCGCAGGACGGCATCTGGGAGGATGAAGTGTAAGTGTGGCTTGTTCTGATAATACCTCCTCCTCCTATTCCACTCGTTCTTGCAACTCCTCCTCCTAGACCCGCAGACTGACCGATTCCTCCTTGCTGACTAAGGGGACAGCAAAACAAAGTTTCAGTGAGGGAACTGACAGGTCAACTATACCCACAGCCAGAATAGGTCAGCGAGGGGAAGGAGCTGTGCGCTGCCTCCAACTATCGCTCACTTTCCCTTTATGTTGAGCCCTCAGGACACAGGTAATTTATCACATTCTCTGCTTACATAAGATCCTGCTGTCCACCCTCCAGCAGGCAGCGGTACGTGTGGATCTCCTGCTCCAGGCGGCATTTGACATCCAGCAGGATCTTGTACTCCTGGTTCTGACACTCCATTTCTGCACGCAGGTCAGCCAGCTGCTGCTCCACACACGTGATCTGGCTCTGGAGCTCAGCAAGGTGGTTGTTGTAGCGACACTCTGTCTCAGCCAGAGAGGACTCCAGGTTGTCCCTCTGAGGGGTGACATGTGGCACAATGCAGACACAGGTGTGAGAAACACTGCATTTAACCAGGGATTTGTACAGCCAAGGGGAGCCACGAGTCTGCTGGGCTTTACCCCAGCTCACCACCCACCTGGCTGAGCTGAGCCTGGAGATCGATTTCCAGGGCTTGCAGTTGGCGTCTCAGTTCAGTGACCTGGTTGTTGCACGTCTCTACCTCCTGACCGCTCGTAATAACCTCCCGATTCACCTCCTCAATCTGAAATCACCGAGAATAAAGGTGTTCAGGGAATGTTTAACATAAATCAGATTAAGGATTAAGGGAAGAGCAGAGCAGTGTGAGAAAAACCCATACATGAGAAGTGTGTGGATGAACCTTCTCATCCTAATGGAGTGGAGACCCTGTGTTGTGCCTCTTGCTCCCCCAGTGGCACTTCTGTCTGGTCCTTCTCATCCTATTTAAAGGGTTCTGCCTCAGGTCTCACTAACATGTGGCAGTTCCTGTTGCCTCATGATAGGGACACAGAGTGGCAGCATCCCTGCATCTGTTTGAGCCAGTGCTGGGCTCTGGTGCAGTATGTTGTGTGGGTTTAATGTGTAATACATTGCCGTGGGATCAGTGCCTGGGTGTTAGCTGGGCTGAGTAAATTTACTCACCTTGCACTCGTACCAATCCTCAACTTCTTTGCGGTTACGTTCAATCAGCGTTTCATACTGGCACCTCATCTCCTCCAGGATCTTCCTCAGGTCTGGGCCAGGGCAGGCGTTGACCTCCACACTCACATCTCCAGTCGATTGTTTCCTCAGACAGTTCATTTCCTGGAAACACAACCCAAATCGTGTTATTTTTTTAAAAAGTAGGGAAAAAACTGAGGCAGATGGGTTCCCCAGCAGGGACAAGGCAGCCCCAGCGGAGACCCTTTCTGCTGGGCAACCCGCTCACTCATATGGTCTCATGAACCACCCGCCCCTGCGCAGCCAGCACCCTGGGGAGGTGACGATGATGGATCCTGCATGATGAGAGACTTCTTAGGCAAGGGCAGGAGCCTACCTCCTCATGGTTCTTCTTGAGGCAGCAGAGCTCCTCCCTCAGCGACTCCAGCTGTGCCTCCAGGTCAGACCTGCAGAGCGTCAGCTGGTCCAGGACCTGGCGCAGCCCGTTGATGTCAGCCTCCACGCTCTGGCGCAGCGCCAGCTCTGTCTCGTACCTGAGGTGGGAAAGCCAGAAGGAGCAGTCAGTGCCTGACACCCCCATCTGCTCTGTGCTTTTCATTTGACCACACGTCTTTCCTGCAGCGTTTTCCTAACCCATCTCACAGGATGCTAAGGAAGCAGTCGGGGCTCATCTGCCCAGCCTGCCCTCCGCCTGCCTTTGCTGGAGCTTTTCCACAGTGCAGAGGTGACACTCACTGCGTTTCTGGGCTCTAACAAGAAAAATCCCAGAAGATTCTCCTCTGAAAGTCACCTTGAGCCAGAAGGGTGAACCTGTGCTGCTCCTGGTCTGTGCGTCCCTCCCGCAGATCTCTGCTCTCCACACTAAAACCCCTCATTCTCCCAAACTTTCCCTCCTGGAACTGGTGCTCATTAAAGGCAGCTCCAGAGGCACTGGAGAGAAGGGCTTTTCTGCAGAGCCCCCAGCCTGTCCCAGCATCCCAAGGACCCATCTGGGAGCTCCCCACCAGCTCTGCAAGGAAGGTACTCACTTCACTCGGAAGTCATCGGCTGTCATCCTGCTGTTGTCGATGTTCAGAATGATCTTGTTGTTGTCTATGGTTGCACAGACAATCTGGAAAAAGAAGATTCATTCCTCAAGTCTCTTCCCTCAATCCTCAGGCTCAAATGTACCCAAGTGCCTGGTTCACCCAGACCTGGCCCCTCTCCCTTTGTTTTCCCTTTAATATTGCCTGGCAGGCATGGGGCAGTCACAGGGGATGGTGCTCAGTGGTGTGAAGGCATCAGGCTGCTGAAACATGAGGACTGGATGCAGCCAGTCAGGGGGGTTTAGTGACCCAGCAGCAGCCACAACCCACCTGACCTGTGAAATCCCAATTTTACTTTTGTGGATAAGAGGTTTAAAAACTTTGTTTTGAGATTTAATTATAAGCCTGTCTCCTTCTGTCTGGATTCTTTGCCCTTTATCCTTCTTGCCTCAACATCCTGGGATTTCTGCCAAACACACATTGCAAACAAATGTTCATTTTAAATTGCACACCCTGAATGTGCAGCAGCACCACTCCCCCTGCTCCTGTTCTTAATTGAACAGCTGTACTCCCCAGTTCTGTAGGAAAGAGTAAACTTGTAAGTAAAGTTTAACTGGAATTGTGCATGATGGTAGAATAATACAAATTCAGGCAAATGAATGCAATCCATCGTTTATTCCTGGCTGAGCCGCTTCCCTGGTGCATGTCCACCTAAACACCTTGGCACAGACCTAATTCAGAAAGGCTACTGAGCCAAGCCGCATGTGTTCCATGAAGATAACGTTTTACCCTTCAAATATATCTGATCAATCACAGCCCTGGGAACAGTCCAGACTCTCCTGGTTTCACCTTTGAGCTCTGGGTTTCCACGGGCTGTTAATGGCTGTTTACAGAAGCATTTTACAGGAATGGAATTTACTCTCAATAAGTGCATTAAGTTATGAACCGACACTGTGGGAGAAGCTTACAAGGGAGAAAGCAGCTGAGAGCTGACATTACCTGATTCTGAAGATCTTCTATTTCCTTATAATAGCAGCTGTAGTCGCGTGGCTCACAAAAAGGGCCCTGCTTGGCATACCACTCCCTGATCCTGCACTCCAGGTCAGCGTTCTCTTGTTCCAGGCACCTCACCTTGTCCAGGTAAGAAGCCAGGCGGTCGTTAAGGTTCTGCATGGTGACCTTTTCGTCACCAGAAAGAAGAATGCCATCACCAGCAAACCCCCTCCGACAACCCCTCCACCAAGACCAATACCAAGGCCACCTCCAATGCCACCGCCAAAGCGAGCACTGCCACCGCTGAATCCAATGCCTGAACATCCTCCGAGGACAGCGGCTCCTAAGCCACCTCCATAGTTTCCACCAACCAAGCTGCCAGTGCTCAGTCCTCCTCCATAATTCACACCACCACAGTAGCTTCTACCAGAAAACCCTCGGCTACCACCTATCCCGCAAGACACGTATCTTCCAGAGGAGACTGAGGAGATCCGTGCTCCTCCACCACCACCACCGCCACCAATAACACAGCTGCCGCCGCTGGTCCTGCCCCTGAGAGAGCCAGTTGTCTGCTTAATACTACAACTCATTTTGAGGACAGCTGCAGATCCAACCCAAAGCCCAAAGCAAGAGGCACAGCTTGATTTTGAATCAGACTGCGGGTTGGTTGTGCCGCAGATCTCTATTTATACCTTCCCAAGGGGGTGTCACCCGTAGGGTGTTTCTTCTTCCCACGGGGCTGGCTAGTCTTGCTGTTTGTGCCAAGAATAAATAGCCCATAGGCAGTTTCCCTCTAGAAATCCCAGTTCACAGGGAAGATACTTTACATGTCAGCAGCTTATTCCAAAAAGTAAAATAATGTTTTATGAGTCATCAGCATTTTGTGTGATGCAAACTTACAACAAGTCAAGAAAAAAAGTTGCCCTAGATTATGTACAAAGAAGAAACATTGGTATTTATAACATCAAAGTGCCTTTTATCTTTTATTAATTTGTGTTTATTTTATTCTTAGTCCAATAAACATTTTTCTATCACATGCTCTGGAGGAGTACGTGGAACAAAAATGGAAGATTAATATGAATTCTCACTTCTGGAAAATGCAAATGATAGTGCCTGTAGTAGTGAAAAGACATGGGATGTCTGTCACCTGGCACAACGGCCGACACTGGGTCTAACAGATGCGTTACGAGGAGATTTCTTACATCCTGAGGTGATTCCCCTGGGATTAGTTCTCCACTTGTAGTTTATATGGCTCTGGTCATGCAAACACCAGAAGTCACCTGGCTCCCAGACCGCGGGGATCAGGCCTGTGAGATCAGGCCTGTGTCTGGTGTATGAAGTGCCTCTCCGAAGCTGGTTTTTTGTTACTTTAATTGCTGTCCACCTGCCTCAGATCTCCCACTGCCTGGATGGACTGAGAGGTGATCCCCCCAGTCTCTGCCGTTACCAACATGCCGAGCACAGAATAAGAAGGAACAGAATCTTTCTGCATTTCATAGTGGAGTTTGTCAGAGCTGTGTCCGGGGTGCAACCTCCAAGCCAGGCGAGCAGTAGCCAGAGAACTGGCTGTGCCAGGACCTTTCTCCAGCAGACTCTGCGATGGGAGGATATTCCAGTCTCCAGGGGACAGAGGTTCCTGTTCCCTACAGCGTGGAATTTCCCAGCAGCTCTTACTCACGAGGAGCCTTTGACTCAGGTGCAGTTGTGATAAATCCTCTTTAGAGCTGGGCATGAGCCCTGAGGGCAGCCATCGCCTCCGGGCAGAAGGCAGAGAATTGCTGGGGGGCTCAACCCCCTCCCATGTGCAGCAGGGAGCTTCCGTGGCTTTGTCACCACGACAGGAGTGTCCTCAAGCATATAAAGCTGTGACCATCTTCTCACCAGCCTAAGTTAGGACTTTCCACTCTCCAGGGAGATAATTTCTTTACTTAGATGAGAAATGATAAAAAGCTGCCTACCCAAGGCTGGAGCATCCTAGAATATTCATTATCTGTATGGAGCAGTGAAATAACTTGCTTAAGGACAGAGACGGAATCTGTCAGAGCTCAGGTGCCTCTGCAGTGCCTGAAATACAAGTCCACCCTCCCCTAGAAACACATCTCCCATGCTCCCCACACAGCCTAGTTCACAGGAGTGCAAATCATGAGCAAAAAGGAGGATGGGAGGTAAATCTGGCTTTCATCAGTCATTTTGAGGAACATAACTGAAGAGAGGGTGCGGCTCCAAGAGCCAACAGAAATTAATAGAATGCCTGGATTGCTTGGAGCTTTGCTGTGCACAGTGGGTGTCCAGGAGAAGTTCCTGCACCCACATCCCGAGGGAGCAGGGCTCTGTGCAGAAGGTCCCTTTCCCTTCAGAGCTGTGGATTTAGGAGGAGGCCTTGCAGATACTGGACATCTCTCTTGCAGGGAGGCAAGGAGCACCCATGCCTACTTTTTGAGGAAGAAGGAATAGGTCTTGCTCTACAAAACAAACTGGTTTGCAGCACTGAACATATGTTGGGGCTGAAAGGTCCACAGGCAGCCGAATCAGGTTTTACCAGGGAAGGTTAGAAAACACCATGCACAGTTCTGCCAAAGGACTTATCTTTGGGATATAACTATATTCTTTGGAGCTCTGCCGGGCTTCTGCCAGTTTCACTGGGATGAGAAACATGGGATTGATGGAGCAAATGCATCCAAAAGCCAGGCTCTGACAAACCAGACTGTATTTTAAAACCAGTGTGACTTTTCCTTGGGCTCCATGCTGGGAAGCTGCCGCTGCGCTTGCTGCAGGCATTGCCCCGCTCCATATGGAAGTCAGGGCTCTGAGCCCCGGCACTGGGAGCTTGCCACAGATCGGGCAGCAGTGTGTTGCTCTCTGTAGCCATGAGGCACTGTCTTGTTCTGAAACATCCATCAATACCTGTCTTTTTCCCCACTGAACTGATTTCTTTCCCTCCACCGGCGTTACTCTCAGCATCCTTGTAGCACAGGAGCATAACCTTGGGCCAGGACAATGGCTAGGGAAGGACTGGGCAAGTCTAAGGCTAAGACTGTCCCAGAGGGTTTACAGCCCACATGTGAGGCAGGAGGAAGCAAGCGGTTTCGTCAGCCAGCAGTGAAGGGAGCGATGCCAGGCAGCCAGGCAGCAGGGTCAGCCCTAGCTCAGCTCAGCGTCCCTGCACACACTCTTGGATCTTGTGGACATGCTGGGCAAGAGCAGAGAGCTGAAGGTGGACAAAGAGGAGATGAGTGTAAATATGGGCACGTGGTGATGGGAAGATGTGTGGGGCTGTGGGCAGTGGAGCTGGGTCCAGCAGGACTGTGACCGTCCCGCTGCACGGGCTTTGTGCACAGTGCTGCTTCACAGTGCTCACTTATCTCTGGTTGACAATGTTTTCTTGTGTCAACTACAAGCAGGGTGTGTCTGGCTTGACAGCACTTCGCTTTCATAAGCAATGCTTCAGTGATGTTTGTGCAACTTCCCTGGAATATGATTTTATCTTGTCACTTGTAATTACCATTAATAATTTGCATAATAGCCATTAGGCATCACTTATTAAACACTTCTTTGATGTGATACTGAGCTGGCTCCAGACCTCATGCTCCCATCTTTCAAATGCAGACCAAGACTCTTCTGGCTAATGACTCAATGGTTTATACCACCATGGTTAGCAAAATTCCTGTAAGGCAAGTGAAATAATTATCACAAAGAGCTTGTTAACAGCGGGATCCTGCGTCTTAAATGTGCCTCAGACACCAAGGTGATTATTTGGTTTCAGTTTCTTTCTTGCTGACTGCTCACATCTTCAAACTGCCTCTCAACATTTACTGGTGATGAAGTAGAAACTCAGCAGAACACGGAGGTGGACAGAACCCAGTTTCTTCCCACTGAAGCTCACAACCTTCCCTGTTCACTTTGAGAAGGGATCTCATTTCCCTCCAGCTCCTTCCAGACAATGACAAGGCAGCCAGGCGTGGCAGCGTCTGCATCTCTGGACGCACTGCTGATTCTCATGGCAGAGTACAAGAGAACCTGTGTCAGGACAGATGGAAATACTGATGGGCGAAGGGAACCATGGCAATGCCACTGCTGCCGGGGCACCCGGGTGCAGCGCAGGCCGGAGGGGAGCCAGGCCTGTCAGCCTGGAGCCCAACACTCAGAGCTCCACAGGGCCGAGGGTGCAGGCCACTCCCCAGAGTGGCTCCTTTGGGTCTCCATTTCACACTTGCACTAAAAAGGCTCTTTGTTTGGATACACCTTCAGTATGTGATTCATGGCAGCAGTTTAAATTAGATCATGCAGCATGCTGAGCCCAGAAATCGCCTGCTTGGTTATAGTAGTACTTCACTTTCTATATAATTCTTTATAAATGTTATTCAAGCCAATAAACAAAAATGCAACCCCCCACAGATAGTTACTGTGGCTGTGAGAGAGACTGTCCCTGTGTGTGCTTCATAAAATAGACTTTTATGGAGAAATGATAGTTCGTGCATCACAGCAGCTCACGACCTGCTATTAAACAGGCAGAGTGCCTGTAATGGGGTGTAATTGCTTGTGCAGTGTAGTCCTTAACCCAGGGCTGGTCTCCAGCATTGGCAGTTTGCAAAACTGGTTGCTGTGTCTTGGTTTACTCACTGAGGGTTTAACCTCTGGCATGTGCAGTCCTCAGGGGTTTTCCTGGTGGTGCTGTGATTCTGCTCTCTCTGTAGAGCCATGGTGCCGAGCTCCGTTCCTGCTGCAGCTCCTGGGTCCCGCTGCCCAGGAGGAGGGAAGGGATGGGTCTTGAGTCTCTGCATGCATAAGCAGCAAGTGCAGTTGTGTTCCTGAATGTGTTTGTCATTCCTTTCGCTGTGGTAATTAAATACCAGCATCTTTTTTTTTTCTTGGCTGTTTGTTGCATCTTACTTTTAAAACAACTCTCTCCCACACATTCATTTGTCTCACCCTTTTATCTTCCCACATGTTGCCAGCTGGTTCTTCCTGCTTCTCTTTGCTCCAAACCCATTTAGAGGTTCTTTATTTGGCATTTTCTCTGGGAATTCTTTTACTTCTCCAGGAGGGTGTGTCAGGTCCAGCAGACCTAGTCTGCTTTAAATAATTAGTTCAGTATTAGTTGGGAAAACTTGTTGTTCTTGATTTTGTCCTGTTATTGCACACACACAGTCACTCAGAGGTATATTATATTATATTATATTATATTATATTATATTATATTATATTATATTATATTTTTATCAGACACCTACTTTAATGAAAACTCTATTTGTGCTCAGAAGTCTCTTTCAGTAGCAGACTGCCTTGATGCTCCTTCCCTGCTCTCTGTCCATCCCCTGACTCTCTCTGTCCTCGTCACCTCCTATTTCATGTCTCAGCCTCTGCTTCCAGCAGCAAGCATCCCTCTCAGCACATCATCTGGTCCCCTCCCTCCACCACCACCCTGCAGCCACTGAATTCAGCAGGAGTGGTGTGGCAGGTGGGGATGTGGCATGTTCTTCTTTGTCCCTTGTAATGGCTGCTTTGAGGAGATGGATCAAGGGGCATCCCCACCCAGAGCCATGTGCTAAATACAACTGTCTGCGTTACATGTTTTTATTTACTTGTACAAGTTATTTCTCAGGTTCAAGGCTGTGTCAGGAATAGCAGAGTTTTATTAGAGACAAGCTTGGGCAGTTGTTAGACACCTGGCCACCAAAGTGAAGACCAGTGGTGGGACAGAAGTGGCATCAGGGGATGAAGGCAGCAGGCAGCGAGGGTGGAGGGAGGGCGGCCCTTCTGCAGAGTCTTTCCTACTGGTGCTGTGAGCAGAACTGCTAGTTTTGCCTTGCTTTTCTGAACAGCTTGTTCTTCCAGAGGCCTCAGTGGTATGTGCAGGGCTGGCAGGGAAGCTCTTGTCTGCAGTGACCTGCTGAGGGAGCACAGGGAAGCATCACTTTTGCAGGGATTTCATGCCATCCCTTTATCTGACATTCCCCTTGCTCCCACGCTGACCTTGCTTTTCCCTCTGCTCCCCAGCATGCTCCATGTTACACACTGGTGACTGTCTCCCCCTGCCAGTTCCTCGCTGTTGTGTGGTCCCTCAAGTCTTATTTAACCACATTTACTGATAGCAACCCCCCAGCATCCAACATATCTTCTGTGCACGTTTGTGAGCACCCCAGAGCTACATCCCTTGCCGCTGCTTCCTCCCATAGCTCAGCTGATCCCCATCCTCTGCCCCCAACAGTCACAACCACACCCCTGCATGGCAGGAAAAAGGAACCACCTCCACCTTCATCACCCAGAAAAGCCTGGAGGTCTCTCAGCCTCCCTTTGCCCAGGTAGAGCCGGACTGCAGCAGCAGCCCAAGTCATACTCACAGGCTTCCAGAGGGCACCCACCTTGCACATCCTGGCCCAGCACAGGCAGGCTCAGGGCAGGCACGGCTGAACCAGGGTAGCTTTAAGCCCACCACTTCTTCCAGCAGATGTTGGAGGGACTCCTCTTCCCGCTGACCCTCTGTGGAAAGGAGACAGCTCTGGTAACTAAAGCCCTGGAGAACTGGAGCACTGGCTTAAGCTGCTGGCCATCTCCCCTTCGAACCGGGAGGAGCAACAATTAGTGGGTCCTCCATTCTGCCTGCCTCGACAGCTATTGCTTTTCCATCTTGACACCCTTGGGATTACTCTGGGCTCTGAGACAAGCTCTGGCAGTAGCATTTCATCCAGGGCAACTGGCATCTTGGAACACAAACCAACTTTTCATGAAATAAATTAGGAGCCAGGGGCTCCAGGAGAGCCCACATCAGGACCCTGCCGTTAACATGCCTTTTATTCCATACTAATGGAGGTGGTGGGTGCTCAGGCAGGCTCTGTGTGCGTACAGCCATTTAGGAGATTAGCAGCATGCCTCACTGTTTCAAAATCCCAGTCAATGGGAGGAAGGGAAGAGCCAACTGCTTTGCATACAAATTAAAATCCCCAAAACTTTAATTAAAATTGTTGTGTGAAACTGCACATGTTTAGATAATTTATTGTTTCAGTAATTTAACTGCCAGTCCCTAATCCTGTCTTGCAAAAGCCAATAAAACTCAGGGAAGTGCTGGTGTTCAGGGAGGGCCCTGCCTGGTGAAAACCACCCTTTGAGGAGCTGTGACACTGCACCTGGCTGGGATGGCTTGGGGGGCTTCTCCCAGCTGCCCTCCCTGCCCCAAGCAGGACAATGTGCTCAGACTTCATCAGAGCCAAATCCTCAGCTGCCCCCTGGTTTGCTAACAGGCCCTGCCTGGTAACAGGCCAGCACCAGCTCCTCACCACAGCGCTGCTGTTACCGCTGGATTTCCCTATCCCTGTAAGGCAAAGCGTGGAGATGTTACTGTGCCCGGGCCTGTCTGTAGTCTGCGTACATGATGTCGTGCTGTCCGCCCTCCAGCAGGCAGTGGTAGGTCTGGATCTCCTGCTCCAGGCGGCATTTCACATCCAGGAGGGTCTTGTACTCCTGGTTCTGGCACTCCATTTCTGCACGGATCTCAGCCAGCCGCTGCTCCACGCAGGAGATCTGGCTCTGCAGCTCGGCCAGGTATTTGTTGTAGCGACACTCAGTTTCTGCCAGAGAGGATTCCAGGTTTTCTTTCTGAGAATGGAAACGACACAAAGGGTGTGCTGGGAGCTCAGGGTCTGGTCACAGCACCGCTCCGGCAGTACTGCTTTCCAAAGCAAGCTGGGGACTCCGAGAGGTGAATCGCAGTGGTGTCACCTACCATGGTGAGCTGGGCTTGCACATTGATCTCCAAGGCCTGCAGCTGACGTCTCAGCTCAGTGACCTGTTTGTTGCTTGACTCAATCTCCTGGCTGCTTGTGATGACCTCCAGATTCACCTCCTCCACCTGCAAAGTTAGAAAAGACCAGCCCCCCTCCTCACCTTGCCCCAGCACCTCATGCCAGGGGCTTCACCGCACTCCCTGTGCGCCCCCGCAATGCCCCTCGCAATGCCCCTCAGCCCCCAGTTTACTCTGTTGTGACCCTGTGACACCATGCAATGGCCCCTCTGCTGTGTACAGGGGGAGTGGGCAGTACAGTCAGATGCTGAGCCCACTCACGACAGCACTGCTGATACTGACACCCCCAGTAAATGTTCTCAGCCTCCCGTTTGGCCCTTTCCCCACCAAACAGTGCAGGGCACAGCGCCGTGCGCATGCCGTACCTTGCAGGCATACCACTGCTCAGTCTCCTTGCGGTTGCGCTCCATCAGTGTTTCATACTGGCACCTCAGGTCCTCCAGGATCTTCCTCAGGTCTGGGCCAGGGCAGGCGTTGACCTCCACACTCACATCTCCGGTCGCCTGTTTCCTCAGACAGTTCATTTCCTGCAGAGAGTATGGCACCGTGTCAGCAATATTCACTCTAGGGGGGTGGATTTTCCTTCTTTCTCATTATTTCTCTAAAAGGGGTGATCTGACCTCCTCGTGGTTTGTCTTGAGACAGCACATCTCTTCGGTGAGAGCCTCACACTGCAGCTGCAGGTCGGTCCTGCAGCTGGCCAGCTGGTCCAGCACAGGCCGCAAGTTGCAAATGTCCGCGTCCACGTTCTGCCGGAGACCACATTCGGTCTCATACCTGAGGCACAGGCAACAGAGACAGGTCAGTGTGGCAGGACACCACTGCCAGCCTGGGCTTGGGGTCATGGGGAAACAATTTAGGACCGAGTTCTTCTTTTGCCTCAGGCAAGTGATGCTGGGCACGCTGCCAGCGATATCCACACCCTGCGGCAGCGTGACAGCAGCACCAGGATGTCCTCAGCACCATCATGCACCTGCCCTTCCTCAGTCACTGGGAACCCCTCAGTCCAGCACAGGACCCTACTCACTTCACTCTGAAGTCGTCAGCAGTCATCCGGCTGTTATCAATGTTCAGAAGGATTTTGTTGGTCTCCATGGCCGCACAGAGGATCTGGAAGAGAAAATGCAGGAGAGAGAGATTTTGGCTGGTGGCTTCCTCTGGCTTCTCTGGAGGAAACACCTACCTGGGGTCACACAGCCCACATATTTTATAAGGGTTCCTTATATTGGGAGTATTGATCAGTTAGATGGCATCACACTGGGGAAACTCCAGCTTGGTGGAGCAGGCAGAGCCGAAACTTCAGCCCTCTGTAAATGCAACATTCTCCCCCTGCCAGACTGCCCTGTGCGAATCACTCGTCGCTTCCTGAGCACGTCTGGAGTCACGGCTGCCATTTGATGTTGATCTATCCACAGGCACAAGCAAAGCCCAAAGAAATACTAGAATTTACTTGAAAAGCAACAATTTACCTGGTTTTGAAGGTCTTCAATTTCCTTATGAAAGCAGCTGTAGTCCCGGGGCTCGCAGCTGGGCCCCACCTTGGCGTACCACTCCCGAATCTTGCACTCGAGGTCAGCGTTGTCCCCCTCCAGAAGTCGCACCTTGTCCAGGTAGGAGGCCAGGCGGTCGTTGAGGTTCTGCATCGTCGCCTTCTCGTTGTTAGCAAACAAGATCCCATCACCGCAGCCGGGGCCAGCCCTGGTGAAGCCACCGCCAGCGCCGCGAGTGCAGATGCCTCCACCGCTGAATCCAAGGGCAGAACAAGCCCTCTGGGCAGCTCCAAAGCTCCCACCAGCAGCACTGTTGGTGCTCAGCTGCTTCCCAAGAAATCCCTCGCTTAAACTGCCACCAGAAAAACTGCCAGCTGCACCACCTAAGTCATAGGCAGCGTATCTTCCCGAGGAGGTGGAGGAGACCTTCCTTCCACTCCCAGCCGCGGAGCTGCCGGCGCTGCCTCTGCCCTGGGAACAGGCAGTAACGACCTGCCTGACGGCACAGCTCATGGTGAAAGCACGAGGATCTGACGTGGAGCCCAAGGCGAGCTGCACAGGTCGCTGCAGGAGCCGAATGTGATCCCTCTGTCCCCACAGCCCTGTATTTATACCATCCCTCGCGGATGCTGCCACTGGAGAAGGGCTGTTTATTCTTCCTCCTGTGACCTGGCTACTGCTAATTTATTATTTCTTTTCCGCCTGGAAATATTTCCCCAAAGGGGTTTGTCTCCCCAGATCCCACAACAGAAAGGTGCTTTGGTTAACAGAAGCGTGTTTCAAAACGACATCAAAAATGTTACTTCCTGAATCATCAGGTCTGACTTGTGATGACAGCTAAACACCAGTGACACAAAAAGCGACAATACCCGAGAGCGCCCAGGGAGTGAAACATCACAGCAATTACCCATCCCCAGTGTGGTGAGGCTGCCCAGAAAGGGAACGCTGTGGGAAAGCTGGCCTAGCTGATGGAGCCTCTTCGACCCCTTGGCAATCAGAATCAAGGGTGTCCCCCTGTCCAGCTACTTCTGGGTCCCTGAGGCTGCAGCCAGGAGACCACCCTGGCTCGTGCTGCCTCTCAGTGAGGATCCATCCCAACCTGCATGGCCATTGGTTGAGTGAGAACCTGCTGGTGTGAGACATCGAAATCCTCTTCTCTTGGAGAGCCCAGGGAAGGGCTGTGCTCAGCGCAGCAGGGATTGTTTGCTGCTTCTTTCTCCTCTGTGCGTCCAAACACCCCTTCGAGGGGAGATCCCCTTGTTTGCTGTGCTGCTTTTGAGGGCAGATCCATAGAGTCACAGAATCCTCACGGCTGGAAAAGTCCTTCAAGATCAAGTCCAACTGTCAGTGCTCCACCACCGTAACCTCTGAACCATCTCCCACATCCACCTGGTTTTTGAACAGCTCCAGGGATGGTGATTCCACCACCTCCCTGGGCAAGCAGGGATGCTTCATTGTGCTTTCATTGAAGAATGGCTACCTCCTGAGTACTGAACGCTGCAGCCAGCTGTGAATATTCACTGAGGGAGGACGGGCACATGGGATGTTCACAAGGTTTCTGTAACAGTACATGGAGAATTTTGGGAGCCGCCTGATCCTCTGCAGATCTGACCCAGTTCCCACCAACAATGGGAATTCTCCAGATGCAATCTGGGGAAAATGTGTTAGATTTAGAGAAGACACTAGAAAAGTTGATGTTTTAGAAAAAGAAAAATAATGTTTTAAACCTATTTGTAGTCTTGGAATGCTGGGTTGAGGGAGAAAGGGAATAATTGCAATGTTCTGTCATCTGAATCTCTCCTTTTATTAATACTATTAACGCAACCCTGCTAATTCTGGCTGGCTTTCAGCCGGGAGTTGCTCAGCATTGGAGCTGGCATCAGGTTGCCTGGACACATCACACAGAGGATGCGTCAGGGCTGCCCGATCCAACAGTATTGCTTATGCCAGCTGGGGAAGTTCATTAGTCCTGATTGTATCTTGACACCGCAAATCCAGAAGACCTTAAATGTGGTGTGGATTCTGTGCATGTCCACCCTTCATTAGATCCATAATGAGCACGTGAAGTCCGTGCCATGGTGCCGTGGCATGCCTTACTGGTGGCAAGGTCCTGAGAGAAGGCTGTGGAGCCCAGAGCAGACCCACAGCCGCTTGTGCTGCCCAACCAGGAGTGGATCAGGAGCAGAACTGGTCAGCATCTGCCTTTTGCCATAGAAGGACTGCAGAAATAATGCCACACTCAGATTTAATTCAATCAAAAACGTGTGGTACTTCATTTTTCAGTGAGAAAAATTAAAGCATTAATGATGGAGGCTTTTCCTATTCTTCAGCATTTCTTCCTCACTTCCTGAACTTCAGAGCTTGCCATAGGTCTCTGGAGCCAGCGGTGCTGAGAATTTCTATGGCTTTTGTAAAGGAGAATAATTTCAGACTTGATGTTTCTGGGTCTGTGTGTTCTCTGGCAGCTTTTTTTCCTTTCCGGAATTTGAATCCTTATGGAAACCAGCTCCAGAGCACAGACCTGCCAGCAGTCACAGTCCTTCTTTCACTAAAAGAGATTCTAATTTTTCCATGAGGAGATATGTTAATGACGGTATCTACATACGTAATAGAAGGCTTCTTCCAGAATTAACTTTCATTGGCTTCCAGACTGGAGTCTGCAAAGGGAAATTTGCTCAACCACAGCCTTGTAGCCAGCCAGGGGCACTGCCACTGATGAGCCGTCCTCGGTTGACTCGGGAGCCCCTCGCAGACGTCGCTGTGCCCAAGGGAGGGAGAGGAGGAGAGGAATGATGGTGTGCAAGGCTTTCCCAGGGGGTGTTTCACAATCAGCACTGCGAGTCTGGGGAGGAAAAATTATTACTTCAAGTAACAAATGAGCAGAAAAGCCTCCCCAGGGCAAAGCTGTTCCCATATAATCAGCTTTGTGAAAAATAGAAAGGAACTATCCTTCAGCTCAGCAGTTGCATCTGTGAGAGCATCTCAGGAGAGCAGGGTGGTGGCAGAGGATGGGCACGGTGGCAGCATTCCCAAGGGTTGTTCTGCTGCACAGAATGGTCGGGTTCAAAGGAGCAATGACAAGGAGACAGCAAGATGAGGTTTCCCCAGCAGGAAGTCCTTTGGCTCTTTCTTAGGCTGATGTGTACTGCAGTACAGAAGGAACAATGTGCCCCCAAGAAGCAGACCCAGCATTCCACGTTATTACAGACATTCCCTGAGTCAGCAGCTACTTTCCTTCTCCAGAGAACTTCCCCACAGACACAGTGACACAGGCACAAGACAGGAGCCCAAGTCCCTGTGGTGCCCAAGCTGCTGGCCACCACTCGGCATCACTGCCAGCCCAGCCAGGGAGTGCCTGGGAAGGGGCACCAGGTGCCGTCTGGCACCCACTGCACGCTAGCTCCAGCTTCTGCACATCCCACCAGCCCACGAGAGCCGTGTCGGGGAGTCCTGATGCGGAGAGCGGCAACTATGGGCAGCCCTGGCTTCTGTTGGCTAAATCCCTGTGTTTCACCTACAGAAAAGTCTTGTGTTCACTATTTACAAAGCCCTCCCTTATCTCATTACTGAGGCAATTGCCCTCATTGTCCTCCCTCTCTTTTTCTGCTGTACCGAAACTGATCTTCAAACTGATCTTCATGTCAGTGGTGACACCAGCTGCTCCAGGGTTCTGATCCCAACTTTGCAAATCACTGTAGGGAAACCATTCGGCTTCTCCACGTCTCAATTTCATGCTCTGTGGGATGGAAGCAGTGATAACAGCAATCCTCCTTCTCTAGGGCACTCTAGAAAGAGCTGTCTGGTTGCTTTGAAACACGGAGCTTTAAAGACCGGAAACCTGATGCTCATTTTCAGTGCTGTTCACTGTGAGCATTCTTGCTGTTACACATCCTTTGACACCAGCACACCCTTCACATTTCACTCTGTGTCTCAGCCGATGAAATTCCTGTCGAGGACATGCTTGGGTGGCCTTTTTTTTTGTTTGTCCTCCACTAAAGTTTCACCCTCCTTCTCTGCAGCCTTGCTTCTCTAACTCTAACTTTTGTTCTCATGCTTGCGGCGTTCAGACATGTTGAGTGCTCCCCAAAACCAGTGTTTGTCCGTCTTTAGGGTGTGACAATTTGTCTGTGTCACAGATATAAACCATGTGAGGCAAAAGGTAATAGGAAAAGATGAATCCCCTGATGGTTTTGTAGTGTTTCCCGTTTTCAGAGTGCTGTTGGTAACACAGTGGTAATGGGGTTACACAGAGCTGTAAACAGAATTAAAACCAGGTTTATTGATGCAAATTTGTGTTGGTGAATAAGGAAAACTCCTGATAAGATCCTCCCAGTGGGACTGGACCAACTGGTGACAAACCTGGGTTTTCCATCACTGCTCCCAGTTATTGTCCCAGCTCCTCTCCAGTATTTGTTCCTGCTGATGGGTGTAAATGGGTGTTGAAGCACTGGGTGACAGATACCACAGATAACTAAATATGCCCTTGATAAATCCCTCTCTTGTGTCCTTTTGGCTGCAGCATTGACTGTGCCTTATTGTGCGGCCAGCAGAGCCAGATACTCGACTGACGTCTCCTTTCAGCCTCCTAGTTAGAGGTAATCCCTAACCTTTGTGGTTTTCAGAAAGCCTGAATGAGCAGGGGGATTCTGCAGGTGGCTCTAGATTTTAAAAGCTGCCAACCACAAAGGAGCTATAGCAGTTTTCTTCTGATGGAAACAAAAACCCCACCTTTGAGTTGATCCAGGACTTCCAGCCTGGACCTGTGCCTATGGCCACGGTCTGAGCTTGATGCTAAAGGATGTTTTGCTGGATCTAGTTTTTGGTTTTGAGATAGTTCTGGCTCCCTTGGCTTGGAGGAGTTCCTCTTTCTTCAGGGAAGGTCTGTCAAGAAGCATGGTACAGCCAGTGAACTCAGCACTCTGGTCTGCATTTCGTGTCCTACTGAGCAGTAACACGGGCCGACAACATCTCTTTACACTCCCTTTTCTGGAAAGACCTGGCAGGTTCCCCACTTCTTCGATCACCTTCCCTCTCTGCTTGTCTTGTCATGCCCAGCATGACATCAGCCACCTTTTTCCAGGGGCTGTGCCAGCCAGGGAGCATGCCTCTATAATTGTCCAACACGGACTGCGGTGCTTGGAGGAGGCCAAAGGAGAATGAATCACCACTAACAATCCAAGAGACAGATGTGTTCAGCTTCAGCTGCACAACCTCCTTGTACATCATTATGAGTGAAGGGAAGCTGGTTCCCTACAGACTGTGATCTTTCCCTTTTGTCTGGGGCTCAAATCTGTGTTCCTGGGGTGGGTGATGACCGTGAGACCACGGTCTGTGATGGGGTAGAGCTCCCGAGTGCCGCTGGCCAGAAAGCATGAAGTTAAGATCTCAATAATTCCATTGGGGTTTTGGAGTCTGAAATGTTTTCCTGTCCTAGCAAGCCCTCAGGACGTGTCTGCTGTGTGACCATCAGAGGAGCATCCTTTGGAGGGCAGTGGGCAAGGCTGGACATGGTACCCGGCTGCCAGTGCACCAGCTGCATCCAAACCCGGCCTGGCCTGCAGCGGTGTTGGCATGTGGCACTAGCTGGGGTGCTTAAGAGGATTTCAGCAGTGATCTCTGAAATGCCATGGTGATAAGAGTTACTGCTGCTCATCCCTCCCGGATTAGGCAATGGTTACTTTAGAACCTGTTAGGTGCAGCCCTCAGGCAACGTGAAAAGACCTGTGTGACTCAGTGTGCCTCATAGTGTGATTTAAAGGCAGCCAAGCAAGACAGAAGGCATGTGTGTGTAACACCAGCTGCCCTGACGTCATACCCCTGAGATGGAACCGACACATGGCAGTTGGAGTCTGGCTAAAGCCATTTAAGTTCAGCTTACAGGAGAAAGCGTGTCTGTCAGAGCACGGAGCTTTGTTTGTTTGTTGGGTGGCACATTGACCTCAGACATCATCCTTCCATCGTGCCTCCATTTCATCTCAAACATCAGACCTCTCTGGTTGGGGTTGGTCCCGTGTATTTATGGCCAGTGACCTCAGTGAAAAAGCTCTCGGATCAGGTTTGTTTGCTCCCATATCCCTCTGCTCCCCTCCTCTTGCTGGCTCCTTCTTGTGGTTGCTCAGGACTTTCCCTGGCAAGAACACACAACCCCGAGGCCTTGAGAGATCGTGTATCAGTGACAGACAAGTCTGCAGTTGCATGAACAGGGAGAAAAGCTTTATTAAATGTGTACAGAGTGCACGACGGCACGCGTGCGGAATGAGGGTAAAACAGGGAGAGGGGTGAAGGAACGAAGCTGACAACTTTCTGTGCCACAACCCCATCACATGCAGCCTTGGACAGTGCTTGGCTCAGATCCCCGCTCTCTGGAGCCTGGGGTCGAGGACAATGGAGCTGCTGGCCATCCTAGCGAGTGGTGAGCGCAACCTGCTCCCGGGAGGAGACCACCTTCCCATCCTGCACCTCCTCCACGATGGTGCGGACCTGGCGGGAAGACGTCATGCCTGCCAAAGGAAAGCAGAGGACGGTTATTCGGAGGGCAGGGAGGAGGGGGATTCATTGATAAGTTGTCAGATATTCCAAGTTCTAAAGGACATGTAAAATACTGGGAGATACTGTTCCAAGAACCCCTACATTGGCCAGGGAAGGGGGAAGCCAGGCTGATGGGAAGGGTCCAGAGGCAAAAGGCACCTTCCCTAAACGTGTGGTGCTGCTGGATTTTTCCAGGCTGTGTAAAGCCAGAGCAGCAGCTGCTCAGTCACAAGGCCCACACTGGGGACATCATTCCTGTAGGAGTGCCAGGCCCTTCCCTTCCTGACAGCTTTCCCATGGTTTACAGCTGTGAGACACACACAGGCTCTCAGTTGCCATCACCTCGGTCAGGGCAGCAGCACTAGCATTCACCCCACTGGTGTTCACCCCACTTGATGTTCACCCCACCAGGGTTCACCCCACAGTGTGAGAGCTGTGCTAAAAGCAGGTATCTGTTTGTGATAGACATGTGTAGTGAGATTGGTTCTTACTGTCTCTGCCAGAGTGCGAGGACATGGCGGAGGAGTACTGGGAAGAGATGCTACAAGAGAAGGAGAGAAACAAAGAGAAGTTAGGGACAAAATCTTTTGTTGTTACATAGGCTCTGAATTCAGGCAAGAGGAATACCCCTCAGTGGTTGTAAAGCCACTGCTCTGTCCCACTCAGTGTGTCCTGGAGGGGTCACGGCCTCTGCCGCAGTGACAGGTGCCGGTCACAGCATCTCACTGCTGTCAGGGAGCAGGCACAGGGCCCCTGGGCAGCCATGGCTGCAACTACCCCGGTGCTGAGTCCCGAGACAGCGGAGTGTGTATCTGTGGCCCATCTCCTCCTGTCCCGCCTCCCACACGCAGCCCCTCCACGTACTGGGCATCCTCGCCCTCCAGCAGCCGGCGGTACGTGGCGATCTCCTGCTCCAGGCGGCACTTGACGTCCAGGAGGACCCTGTACTCGTGGTTCTGACGCTCCATGTCGCAGCGCAGCTCGGCCAGCTGCTCCTCCACGCTGGTGATCAGCCCCTGGAGCTGGGCCAGCTGCGTGCCGTAGCGGGCTTCCGTGTCAGCCAAGGTACCCTCCAGCGCCGCTTTCTGTGGGCAGAGCAGAGGGATGAGCTCGGGGGGCATACGGGGGCGTAGGGAGGGGAGCGCCTGTGCACACCCTGCCCCGCGCCCTGCATGCCCCCCACCCCTCGTACCGTGCTGAGCTGGGACTGCAGGTCGATCTCCAGGCTCTGGATGGTGCGTCGCAGCTCTGTGATCTCCGTCTTGCCGCTTTGGAGCTGCTCCGTGTTGATGGCCACCTCCCGGTTCAGCTCTTCCGTCTGTGAGCAGGCAAAGCCGTTCCAGCCCCGGCGAGCAGGCGCAGCCGAGGGGCCCGCACGCCGCCCCGCGCTGCCCCGGCCCAGCTCACCTTGCTGAAGAACCACTGCTCGGCATCCCGGCGGTTCTTGTCGGCCAGGCTCTCGTACTGCTCCCTCATCTCGGCCAGGATCTTGGTGAGGTCGATGCCGGGGGCAGCGTCCATCTCCACGCTGATCTCTCCGCCCACCTGCCCGCGCAGGGCGTTCATCTCCTGCCACGAGAGACACACGATGCGTCACAGTGACCCCAGCACATCCCCGCCATGCCCAGCATCTCGCCTGCACCCAGGGCAGGAACTCGCAGCCCTTCTCCCTGCAACTGTTTCCCTCTGCCGCCAGCCCAGTCTCCCCCCAGCCCTAATTGCAGAGACACCCTGCGCCTTCGGCCAGACCCCTTCCCGCAACGCACGAGGAGGGCCCGGCTTGAGCCTGGCTCTGGGCTCACCTCCTCATGGTTCTTCTTCAGATAAGCCAGCTCTTCCTTCAGGTTCTCGATCTGCATCTCCAGGTCGGCTCTGGCCAGGGTCAGCTCATCCAGGACCCTGCGCAGGCCGTTGATGTCGGCCTCCACACTCATGCGCAGAGCCTGCTCTGTCTCAAACCTGGGGACACAGACACAGGCGGTTGCACCATGTAGCCTGGTTGGACACAGGCTTTTTCCTGTTGTTTCCTTCCCCAGCTTTCTGCCAAGCATCCTGTATCTCAAACGTGCATGCACGGCTCTCTGCAGTGCAGGGCTGTCAGGCAGTGCCATGACTGGGACGGGATGCTCACATCCCAGATGCCATGGATTCAGTGAGCAGTGACTTGGTGGAGCCACTTCACTCACAGAAAGCAAAGCAAAGCCTTAAGCTCCCTGGCCTGTTCTTCCCTTCTCAGAAAAGCTCTCAATGGCTTTGGACTTACTTGGTCCTGAAGTCATCCGCTGCCAGCCTGGCGTTGTCGATTTGTAGGACAATGTTGGCATTTTCGACAGTTGCAGCAAGAATCTGGGGGAGGGAGGAATAAAAGGAAGGAAATGGGTGAAAAACTAATTCCAGAGGTTAGCAAGTGCTGCCTGAGCTCCCATGCAGGACCGGAGCAGTGCTGGAGCCTGTACCTGCTCAGCTGGGCACAGTCCAGACGGACACTGGTGCTCGGTCACTCATGGGCACTGGCTGGGTCTGTGTGGACACCAGCACCACAGCCCATGGCTCTGCCAGGGCAGCATCACCAGTGAGCCCTGGCAGCGCTCCGAGCTTCGCCTGGCAGTGCCGAGCATCCCGGCTCGGAGGAAGGGCTGAGGGAGGAGTGTCTGGTGCCTGGATTGTTTTGCTTTCGTAATTACACCCGAGGTGCAAATATTTGTTCTGGGATTTGGAAAATGATTGGCCATTTAATGAGCAGCAATTTCTGTAGCCACAAGCTAATGAAAAGCTCTGGGTGAGTTCTGGTGCTCCAGGGGATATCCAGGTGCATTTCCCCAGCTGCAGTGAGGTTGGGGGGAGGGAAGGGTCTGTCTCTGGATCATGAGCAGGGTGCTTCCCAGAGACCTTGTTCCAGGCAGGTGACAGCTTCAGCCTCCACAATTTTGTGTGCTCTGGAGTTGAGCTGGAATTGGAGGAGAAGCTTGGTGGGGGGCGGGGGGAGGGGGTGGGAGTTGGGAAGAGGGTGCACCCCAGGGTGAAGCCCCAGGGAAGGAGCTGAAAAATGCCAAGTATGTGACCTCCTTCAGGGCTGACCTGGAGCCTGTCCCAGTACCGCCCCATGTCCCTGGCAGAATTCACTTGGGGACTGGCTGCTGCCATGGCCCAGCCCCACACACACTCTCCACACCCCCCACATCCCCCGGGAGCCAGAGCTGCCTCTCCATGCCATGGATGCTGCCATCTCCATGCCATCTCCCTGCACCTCCCTAGGCAGGGGTAAGGGAGCCAGGTGATGCGTAACCTGGGGAGCGATGGCAGGGTGGGAGGGGAAGGACAGATCCTGGTGCTTTTGTTCAAGGACCTTTGCCTAAAATCAGCCAGGGAGCTGCTAAGAATAAAGAAACAAGCTTGTCCATGAGTCAGTTGCTGCATTTGGGAGCGTGGCACCCCTGGCTTCAGACAGAGGGGCAACCACCCAAGATGATCCCACCCCTGCATTTTCTCTCCTGTCTGCTTGTACCTCCCAAAGAACACCCATCCCACAATGCAGATTCTTTTTTAACCTCTGCCTTGTGCTTTTGTTGCTGTTTTGCCCCAGCTGGCAGCTGAGCACCACACAGCTGCTCATTTGCTTCCTCCCACCCCAAGGAAAAAAGGGGAGGAAGGAAAAAGGAAAAGGAAGGCAAAGGCAAACCTGGTGGGTTGGGATAAGGACAGTTTACTGGGGCAGCACAGGGAGGGAGGAATAACAACAATGGGACTTCATAGCAAAGCATACAAAACTGGTGATGTACAATGGGGTTTCTCAGGGAACCACCCAGCTGAGGTGTGGAACCGGACAGGGTATGGGGCTGGGAAAGATCTGACTCAGAGGGTATTTGTAAGAATGATTTAGCATAGCCATTTGCATATCGTTAGTAGCGAATGGTGCCCTAGAGATAACGTGTCCCTGCCTGCAGAGATCTGGACCAGGAGCCTGGTGAAGGGAGTGCAGGTTCGACTCACAGTTCTGTGTGGAAATGGCTGGCACGGCACCACGTGCCCTCTGCATCAGGAGCCCCAGGTCAGTGTCCAACAGCTCTGACTCCTCCTGTCCTGCCCCAGCCAGGCAGTGGAGACCCAGTTTGTGCCAGGGGAGGGACATGACTGGCAAAATGCTGCTCAGGGATCAGGACAGCTACTCCAAAGCCTGTTCCTTCTGTCTTCCCATCTCGGACCAATCACCTCCATGTGTCAGGACTTTTCTGCTCTTAGGAACAGGGTCATCTTTTAAAAAGTGACTTTAACAAAAGTGTCTTGGTAATGACAGCATCCTACCTTGTTCCTGAGCTCCTCAATCGTCCTGTAGTAGGGGCTGTAGTCCCGCTCTGGACCAGGTCCCTGCTTCTTGTACCATTCCCGGATCTTGACCTCCAGGTCAGTGTTGGCCTCCTCCAGCGCTCGCACCTTGTCCAGGTAGGCAGCCAGGCGGTCGTTGAGGTTCTGCATCGTCTCCTTTTCACCAGCTGGGAGGATGCCATCACCGCCTCCAAAGCCACCTCCGAAGCCACCTCCAAGGCCAGCTCCAAAGCCAGCCCCGTAGCTACCCCCAAAGCCACTGCCGAAGCCCCCCCAACGCTGCTGCAGTAGCTGCCCCCGTAGCCACTTCCGAGCCCGGAGACAACACGGGAAGAGACGGAGTAGCTGCCAGAGCCTCCATGGACGCTGGGAGCTCTGTAGCCTCCTCCCCCAGCCCTTATGGAGGAAAGCCTGCTGGAGCCTCCCCCCAGGCTACCAAAGCCCTTGAGGGAGGTGGAGGAGGAGTATTGCCTGACAGTGGTGCTCATGGCGAAGGCTGCTGGGCTGGAGGGCTGGAGACAGACACCTGGCTTGGCTCGGCAGTGCAGGCAGCAAGTGCTGGCTTCCCCCTGGCTGGGAGCCCTTTATAGCCGGGGCAGGAGGCGTTGCCGGTGCTTTTTTTTTTCTGTTGCATTCCTGATGATTTTCATCACTCCCAAAATCTGAGCCAACTTCCAGAATCATCATTTTTACCTTTGTTCTATTCATGCTTTTTGTCATATTCCACAAGAAAATTTCTCCCTCACAAAGGCAGCTTTGTGCTCGCCCCGTTCCCAGTCAGTTGTCAGGTGTGATTCAAAGGAGGAGGCTCCTCGCTCAGGGCTACATTTAATGCTGCTCTGCACTGTCAGCTCTGGAATGGAACTGTTAGCAGCGCTTCAATGGACTCAGCCAGCATCTCTTTCGCTGCACCTTGTTGTCCCAGCAGTTTCCCATCACGGCTACAAGCACGGTGTCATGAGGCCTGAGTGTAGGGCTCCAGCCCCGAGAGCACAGTGGTGCTGGAAGGAGCCTGGCCACCAACCTCAGGAACACTCTGTTATCTGCAGACACAGGGATGGTCTGTCATGAACAGGGGAGTTTGTGCTTCAGGGCTCATTCAGTGCTTCGCTCTGCTTTGGAGACGACCCAAGAGCAGAGGGATATAAAAGGCAATAAGCAGGGGACGTTTTGTCTTGTTCTTGAGGAACCAGAGGCCAGCGGGCAATTCAGGAGGGGCAGGGTCTGGCTACTACCTGGTGCAGCTTCAGAATGGCGACATGCTCCAGGAAAAACTGTTCAGTGGTGTAATGTAGACTCAGGATATACAGAGACCCCCTGGCCCCTACGCACTGTGGACAAGAGCACAATGCAGACAGCGACACAGCTTAGCAGCTAACGATGCTGTCTGCGGTGGAGAGATCCCTGCCCCTGGGATATCTCAGTTGTGACCAGGCAGGAAACTTGAGCCTAAGCTCAGAGCTCCCAGCTCCCATGTGAGCAGAGCTTCAGGTGAGACACTGGCTGTGTCTCAAGAGCAAGGCCCCGGGCATGGTCAGCTCCGTGGCCTGCGCTCCGTGAGGCCCTGCGTCACGGGCAGAACCGCAGATCATAGTGTCACTAGCTAATAATGCAGGGTGTGGAGGAAGAGATCATTCTCATGTGTGTACATGGTGAATGTTTGACTGTCTTCACAGACAGGCCCCAACAACCCCTTCCCAACAGCCAAGTTCTTCCTTAGATCGTTTGCCAAGGGAGGGGGAGTGAGGATGGAAATAAGCGGCAGAGGTACGTGTGTAAGTAGCCTCAAAGGGCACAGGCTCCCTCCCCGCTGGAAACGATACAGGAGCAGCATGTGCCCCTGGGATATCAGGAGAAGCACAGGGAGCAGCATTCCCATTTACCACTGGTGAAGGGGAGAGGTCGATGCAACTCAGAACCCGGGCACCAGCATCTCCACCGTGTCTGCTCTGGTTCAGTCCCTTGGCGGCAGCATCTTCCTGTCGCGTGAGCTGGGCAGGAGGCCAGCAGACACCCACTCCCTGCTCATCCTCCCCAGGTGTGGATGGCACAGGCGCAGCAGCACGGGGGCAGCCGGGACACGCAGCTCCAAGGAATGTGCTTCACTTCCTCACCCGGGGAACACCGAAGGGCAGAGCCATGGGCTGTCCGTGCAGTGTGGGACCATTGGTGACAAAATCAGCCCCCCTGCAAGCCCAAGCCGCAGCCTTGATGTGAGTGAAGCCCCGGGAGCGGTCGGCCAGCTGGACTCACCCGCTTCCCACAGCCCGGCTGTAGCGGGAATACCTGTCCCGTTCCTCAGTTACTGACCTGTTGCTCTTCCCGTGGAGCTGCCTCAGCTTCCAGCTCCTGTTTCCTATTAAACCGCATGTCATAAAAGTGCATGCTGCTCAAAATATCTGTGATATTTTGATAATGCCACAAGGCAGCAATTAAAACCGTGAGGTGTTAATTAAGACTTAAAACGGCATATTAAAAATTCTAAGGCGTTATTTACATGACCTCCCATTGAACACAACCACAAATGGCTGTGCGCTGGTTGTAACACTCCCTTGTAAACCAGGAGCGACTCTTAAGAGGTTCTGCCTCTGGTTCGTGACACGTGCTGGCTGTCTGCCCTTTTCTTACACATTTCAAAACCAGAGTGCTGTTTTGATGGTTCAGATGCTCCAGACACTTCTACTTCCAGAGGAAAGCAGAGATGCAGTTCTGGCTCCAGACAGACATATCAGCAGACCCCAGGAGGAAACCACCTGGAGAAAACCTCTCCTCTCTATGGGTTTGCTCCAGCATCATAGAAAAGTCATAAAATGAGCTGGAAAGCCGCGCCTTCACATCTGTCTCTGAAGTGGTCCTTTATCTAGGATAACTCAGTGCAGCCAAGCCATCTCTGGAGTCAGACCTCGCTTGGTGAGACCTGCCTCCAGCTGCCGCCGCCTGCGGCTCCCTCCTCAGCGGTTCCTTAAGGTCAGGATGAAATGCTTAAGGCAGGGGTGGGTGAACATCTGCTTTCCACACCTCCCTCACAATTTGCAGTAGTGGGAGTAATAAAAAGAGGGGATTTTGTTAGCGAAGTATTGTTTGTTGTTTCTATAGCAACACGGATGTGCCCGGACTTCTCCAGGAGAATAAAGCAGGGATGAATTCCACAAGGCACCTTCAGCATCCCCAGGCCTGGTGCTGGAGCAGCACGACCACCACGGGGGCCTCAGAGGAACCGTGGGAGGTGTTGGTAGCTCCTGTTCCATGGGGAGCACGGGGGGATCTTTTGGGGCGTTCCTGCAGCCTTCTTGGGCATCTGAGCACAGGCTGGGCATCACCCGAGCTCATCAGCCCTGCAGCATGGGCCGCTGCTTGAGGGGCACCCCCGGGGTGTGGGAGCAGAGGGATCTGTCTGCAGGGCTGCAGAGATGGGCCAGCAGACCCTCAGGACAGGAATCATCCTCTGTTACTCGGTTGCAGCCTGCCCACAGTGCACCGGGAGCAGGTGCATTGGCAGAGCACAGGCCCTGGTGCCCTGACCACCCCTTTGCCGTGTCGTGTTGCTGTGTCCTTTGGCGGAATCTGAGTGGAAACGAGATCACTGTTCCCAAACCAAAGCCCTGCCTATGTCGGCAGGTACAGGAAGGGCTTTAAGGCGGCACAGGGATGCCCTGCGTATGCCACAGAGGACCTTCTCTGCAGGCACAGGAGAACGCAGCCCCAGCTGACACCAGGCAGAGCTGCATGGCTGCAGCACAGGGTGCCTCTAGGCCCGGCATCCCTGCCCCTGCCACCTTGGCTGATGCACTGTGGGGTCCTTCCAAGTTTTGGGGGGAAAACACTGAATTCTCCCTTATCTCCTTATAAAATCCAGGCAGATTTTCTGGAAGGGGGTCTCAAAGCTGCATAGCCAGCTCTACTCTTACACAAATCTAGGAGTGCTTCTCTGAATCATCCCATTGATACAGAAGTTGGGTCTATGAAGTAATAGATGTCACAGAATCCAGCCAAGAATGTGTCTGAACTGGCTTTCCAGGAACAGCTGGGCCAGCCGATGGTGAACTGCTGCATCAGGAGCAGCCACGACAGCCAGGGAGTGCCAGGAACTGCTCCCATGGGAGGTTTTATTGCTTTGCTTGTACAGACCACCCTGCTTACCGACGCTTGCACTGCTCACCCTTCAGCTGTCCCTCTAGAAGCATGTGTTAAACAGCGCCGGGGTTGTGTTTCTGGAAGGGCATCAGCCCTGTGTCCCCGACACAGCTACGGCTTAATCTGATTCTACTGCAAAGCTTGTCAAAAAAGCAGCAGCCACTGAGGCAGAGCTGGGCAGGGGGCGGCTGGCAGGGTCCTGGCTGCATGACCCGGGTTTCGTTCCCTTTCCAGCTTGATGCTGCCATGTGTTGGAGCCAGGGAAGCAGCGCTTTACCCCGACCTGGATGTCACGGTGCCAAGTCTGAGATAATAAAACCCTCCCACAAGCTTCACCTCCCACGGTCACGGCTCGGTTCCATTCTTGACCCCCACCCACCACCTGCCAGGTCTTGGCTCCCACAGCAGCATAGGACTGGACCCACTAGGTACCAGCAATGGGAACACTGTCCCTTCCCGGCAGCAGCATCACACTGCAGCTCCAGGAGTGGGACAGGCTGGATCTGCAGCACAACAGGACCAGAGCCGGGTTTGCACAAGCGCAGAGAAAAGCTTTATTGGATTCCACAGCGCAGCACAGTGCTGGGAGGAAGGGCAAGGCGGGGGTGTGATAAAAAGAGAAGGTGCTTTCTGTGATTTGCACAGCCAGAGCGCTTAGGCTGGAATCTTCCTTTGCGTTGCCGTGCGGGGCTGGCAGCAAGTGGCTCAGCGGGCAGCCTGGGTGATCTGTTCCCGGGAGGAGATCACCTTCCCATCCTGGACCTCCTCGAAGATTGTGCGGATCTGACGGGTAGTTACGGGTCCTACAATGGGGAAAGAGGGAACTGTTATTTACAGGGAAGCGAGGAGAAGGCGAGTCACAGATTTTCAAGGGTAGATTTGTCATTACCAATGGCCTCAGAAACTTATGACATTCCTGTCCCTAAATACTTTATTGTGCAGTTTCAGGCAGCACAGGTAATCCTCTGCAACATTTTGGCAGATTGTAAGAGTGGTTTATGTCAATTCACATTTTGAAAATATAATAAATAGAAGTTTTAGAGATTAGTAAAAAGAGTCTGTGCTAAAGTGGCTGCAAAGGTTGTGAGAGAGCTATGTGTGACCTGTGCTCCAGCCAAGACATGTTCTTACCTTCTTTCACAGGCTGCGAGGTGTAGTGGGAAGACATGCTGCAGGAGGAGCAAGGAGAAAGGACGGTCAGGAACCAGCAAAGAGTGAGTAGTCTCCAAGACAAATTGACTATTTAACACACACCCTTTTCTTGTACCAATATGTGATTCAGATGCCTTCCAGACACTGCCGAGTGCCAGCATTTAAAGGAAGAAGGTGGTAAGGATGTGCATGTGCCAGGGGGTTCAGGCATCTCTGCTGCAGGGAGCAGCAATGGTACCTGATCCTTCCCAGGGATCACGCAGGTGCTGGAGGGATGGGAAATGGATGCAGGGATGCTGCAGCACAGTGGTAACCACTGGACTGTTTGGGACTGGTAGGGCCAAAATAGGAAAGTGGGTGGCAGGACCAGGTCAGGCAGAGGCCTGGCAGGACCCTCTGGGGAACACAGGTTGTTCATGTTGTCTTTCCCTCACTATGTCCGACTCCTCCTGACCCGCCTCCCACACGCAGCCCCTCCACGTACTGGGCATCCTCGCCCTCCAGCAGCCGGCGGTACGTGGCGATCTCCTGCTCCAGGCGGCACTTGACGTCCAGGAGGACCCTGTACTCGTGGTTCTGACGCTCCATGTCGCAGCGCAGCTCGGCCAGCTGCTCCTCCACGCTGGTGATCAGCCCCTGGAGCTGGGCCAGCTGCGTGCCGTAGCGGGCTTCCGTGTCAGCCAAGGTACCCTCCAGCGCCGCTTTCTGTGGGCAGAGCAGAGGGATGAGCTCGGGGGGCATACGGGGGCGTAGGGAGGGGAGAGCCTGTGCACACCCTGCCCCGCGCCCTGCATGCCCCCCACCCCTCGTACCGTGCTGAGCTGGGACTGCAGGTCGATCTCCAGGCTCTGGATGGTGCGTCGCAGCTCTGTGATCTCCGTTTTGCCACTCTGGAGCTGCTCCGTGTTGATGGCCACCTCCCGGTTCAGCTCTTCCGTCTGTGAGCAGGCAAAGCCGTTCCAGCCCCGGCGAGCAGGCGCAGCCGAGGGGCCCGCACGCCGCCCCGCGCTGCCCCGGCCCAGCTCACCTTGCTGAAGAACCACTGCTCGGCGTCCCGGCGGTTCTTGTCGGCCAGGCTCTCGTACTGCTCCCTCATCTCGGCCAGGATCTTGGTGAGGTCGATGCCGGGGGCAGCGTCCATCTCCACGCTGATCTCTCCGCCCACCTGCCCGCGCAGGGCGTTCATCTCCTGCCACGAGAGACACACGATGCGTCACAGTGACCCCAGCACATCCCCGCCATGCCCAGCGTCTCGCCTGCACCCAGGGCAGGAACTCGCAGCCCTTCTCCTTGCAACTGTTTCCCTCTGCCGCCAGCCCAGTCTCCCCCCAGCCCTAATTGCAGAGACACCCTGCGCCTTCGGCCAGACCCCTTCCCGCAACGCATGAGGAGGGCCCGGCTTGAGCCTGGCTCTGGGCTCACCTCCTCATGGTTCTTCTTCAGATAAGCCAGCTCTTCCTTCAGGTTCTCGATCTGCATCTCCAGGTCGGCTCTGGCCAGGGTCAGCTCATCCAGGACCCTGCGCAGGCCGTTGATGTCGGCCTCCACGCTCAGACGTAGAGCCTGCTCTGTCTCAAACCTGGGGACAACAACAGTCACAGAAGTCACATGACCTTGTCCAGCTGGGCCAGAACCCTGCGGCGCTGCTGCTGCCATCATGTCAGTGGAAACGCCTCTGAAGGCGAATGCTAATGAATGCAGGGGATCAACTGATAAAACAGCATCTGAACACCTTGCTGTGATACTGTTGGGCCTTGTTACTGGGTCTGGGCTTTGCTGAGCTGTACACACACCAGTTAAATGCACGGCAGAGCTACAGGGCACGTTCTCTGTAGAGGAGTAGCACAGAGGAATGAGGAATGTGAATAAAACCCTCCAGTTTTGAATGGAAGCAAGACCACTCCCAAATGCCTATAGACAACCTACTGCTTTGGATATGACACCTTCATTTTGAAGGCTTTGTCCCCACAGTGCCTGTGTGTGGGTGGATGGGATTTTCTCCTCATGTCATCCACTGTCTCTGCAGACTTTGCTCCATTTTTCCAGGAAATGTGGCTTACTTGGTCCTGAAGTCGTCAGCTGTCAGCCTGGCGTTGTCAATCTGCAGGAGGAGGTTGGCATTGTCCACTGTGGCCACCAGCACCTGGGGGGTGGAGGATAAAGAAGGAGGATAAAGGAGTGTCAGGAACTCCTCCTGCCTGACTGAGGAGTGAGAGCAGAGGCTGTCAGGACAGGAATAGGCTGGGGATGCTTCTGGTTTCCTGAGCAGGAGGGTGTATGGAACCAGGGCGAGTGTGACTGGCTGCAGGAAGGGGCTGATCACTCTGCCACCTCCCTTTCCTTTCTTTCAGTAAGGATGTCAAAAGGCAGCACGAAGCCACACAAGATGTGTGAGATCCCATGGCAGCGTTTGTTCCCATGCTTTAGGGCAGGTGGCTGGGTACAGAAGGGCCACGAAGGAGTCACCTGCCCCCCACCTGCTGCGTCCAGGCAGCTTTTCTGCTGGGACAGATGGACCAAGCTGGGTCCTTGTGTCCCACAGACCTCATACCCATTTGATCAGACATGGATTTCATTTACCAACTGCAGAAATGGGGCAAAATGCCGTGAGCAGGTGCCTACAGCTTCAGGTTTTTATATTACGGAACCAGGAGCAATTAATCCACCCTGGGAGAAGATTCAAGTCGGAGGTTGGGAGTACATCGGCCATGGTGCCAAGGAGAGGGAGGGAAAATGGATTCCCTGCATTGCTTGCCAGCACTCAGGCTGCACACTGCCTTCCTTCACCTTTTCTGGGGCAACTCACAAGTGAGAAGCACCAGAGAAGAATAACACCAACTCTTCAGTATTTCCTCCAAACTGGGGTGGTGGGAATTGACACAGGACTGAGACAAAGCCCCCAGAGCTGCCCAGGTGGGGATTACAGCACGCCTGGGGCAGGAAAGCCCTTACTGGCCAGTCCCAGTTGCACATCAACACAAAGCAGCTGAAATGAGTTTGCAAAGTCCTTGACACAGTTTACAGATATATCAGTGTCTCCCTTTGAGCTCACCCACAACTTTCCTTGCACGCTCAGTTAAACTCTCCTAAAATACACATTGGCACCACAGACTTATCTCTTCATTTCTGCAATCTCTCCTTTCACATCCACTTCTTCCAGTGAAAATGGCCATGGATGCAATCCAGGCCTGACACTGAGTGGTCCTTCATCTCCAACCTGCTCTCAGCAAGTGCACCTGAGGCTCAGTCACCACAGCTACTGCTGACTAATTACTGAAGTAGCAGCCAGTGTTTCTGCTTCCTCTGACAACACGGCATCCAACTGCATTAGTGACAGCATCCTACCTTGTTCCTGAGCTCCTCGATTGTCCTGTAGTAGGGGCTGTAGTCCCGCTCTGGACCAGGTCCCTGCTTCTTGTACCATTCCCGGATCTTGACCTCCAGGTCAGTGTTGGCCTCCTCCAGCGCTCGCACCTTGTCCAGGTAGGCAGCCAGGCGGTCGTTGAGGTTCTGCATCGTCTCCTTTTCACCAGCAAGGAAGATGCCATCACCACCTCCAAAGCAGGCTCCAAAGCCACCTCCAAGGCCAGCTCCAAAGCCAGCCCCGTAGCTACCCCCAAAGCCACTGCCGAAGCCCCCCCAACGCTGCTGCAGTAGCTGCCCCCGTAGCCACTTCCGAGCCCGGAGACAACACGGGAAGAGACGGAGTAGCTGCCAGAGCCTCCATGGACGCTGGGAGCTCTGTAGCCTCCTCCCCCAGCCCTTATGGAGGAAAGCCTGCTGGAGCCTCCCCCCAGGCTACCAAAGCCCTTGAGGGAGGTGGAGGAGGAGTATTGCCTGACAGTGGTGCTCATGGCGAAGGCTGCTGGGCTGGAGGGCTGGAGAGGCTTGGCTCGGCAGTGCAGGCAGCAAGTGCTGGCTTCCCCCTGGCTGGGAGCCCTTTATAGCCGGGGCAGGAGGCGTTGCCGGTGCTTTTCGTCACTCCTGACAGCCAGAGCCAAATTCCAGAATCATCATTTTTGTCTCTCCGATTTCATGTCTTTTGTCACATCCTCTGTGGCACACGCAGGATCCTCTCCTTCCACTGCAGTTCCCAGCACCTGGTGTGACTCAGACCGATACTCCTCGCTCACGGCCACATTTTAGCACTTGTGTGTTGCACCAGACACGGATGCTCCCTCCAGCTCCACCCACTGCTCCTCCATGAAGTAACACAAGTGAATCCTCTGTGATATGCCAAGTTTTTATATTATTAAAAATCCACAAATCTATTTATTTGCTTTTTTTAAGAGTCTGAAGCTGCTGACTTAAGAGCTCTGAGCATCCATAATCTTCTCACGGGCCAGCCCAAAGCCAGATGGAAATTTTCCCGTCAGGACCTCTATCCCAGGACAAGCACAGACCTGGCGGTGTCTGTGTGCTGATACCGTATTTGGCAGGAACCTTGGAGCTCAAAAGAGAAGAAACTCTGGTAATTTCTCCTTACATACCAGTATACAGAGCCTGGAAAGTCCCCGCAGCTGTGGACTTTCAGTGAAAAACATTGGATGCCTGATGTTTCCCAGTGGGACCTGCCTTCTGCATCTCCTCTCACAAACCCACCCATGCAGCCTGGGACTTGCACAAGATTTGTAGAGGCTAAAAACTTCCACGACACGATTTCTCCTGTCCCATTGCTGAGGCAGGTTTTAATGCTTAAATAGTCTAAATTGGAGAAAAAGGATTTGCAGCTACATCAGACACACAGTCCCAGGACACGGGAAGAGCTGGATGGACTCTCACCGGTGCCTCTGCCCACGGACAGGCTCTGCCCTGCACCTTACAGCTGAGGGCACAAACCAACATAGCTCAGCAAGAGCAGCAGCACCCGTATTCAGAGCACTGATAGGCCAAGTGCAGCCCCCACTGCAGCGAGGGGTAGGAGCCCCGTGACCCCCAGCAAAGCCAACGGTTTAGCCAGGCCAAGGCGGGAGGGATGCGGGAGGGATGCAGGAGGGATGTGCAGGGCTGAGGCCAGGCAGCCGCCCCACAGCCACGCCTGCACCATGCTATTAAGGGATTGAGCAGTGATTACAGTCATGGGGCTGGACAGGTATTAGCGTGAAAGGAGCAGCAGAGAAGGGAGATGCAGCACTGGTGTGTTCTGGGGAAAAAAAACCAGAAAACCCCAATCCCTGTGCTGATGTGGCGCCAGGAGTGGGAAATCGCACACCCAAGCTGCCGGCCTGCCCAGCCCCAGCCTTGTCATGCTGGGATGAGAGAAGTTATTTTGTCTTAGCCGAGGTGCCTGCGAGGTAGTGAAAGAGCGTTTCGGGGATTAGGAGCCCTTTTGTGCTCCTCTCCCTGGTGATCTCCTTCCTTCCAGAGGCCCCTCTGGCTGTTTTCACGTTCTCATGCACTTAACTGCTGCTGGAGTTGCTAAAACGTTCCCAGAGCCTCACCCTTGGTAATTCACAGTGCCTCCTTTCTTTCATCTGTTCCCTGAAGGACACAATAACAACAAGGCTTTATCTGCATCAATGTTAGATCTCAAGGACTTAATTGGAGTCACGTTCTCT
Source organism: Hypotaenidia okinawae (assembly GCA_027925045.1). Lineage (NCBI taxonomy): Eukaryota > Metazoa > Chordata > Aves > Gruiformes > Rallidae > Hypotaenidia > Hypotaenidia okinawae. The sequence continues at coordinate 5,271,048 of BSDF01000024.1, forward strand.
TTCTTTAGCAGCTGGCAGGAGAGGTGATGGGATTTTCCTGGGTGGCCACCAAGTAGCTCAACCAGAAACAGATCCAGGACTCTGCGGTGGGGGTTTGGTGGGGGTTCGGTGCCACCTCAGACCCAACAGGCTGCAGATGTGGGGGCTGCAGAATTTGGGACACATGCAAGTCCCATCCCTCTGAGAGCTGGGGCAAAGGGGGCTCTGGGAGCACCCATCACTGGCAAATGGCAGAGCCTGCAGAGGATGGTGCTCAGCTTCCAGCAAAGTCCTGGGGCAACCTGGCAGGGAGAAGATCTGTGTTCTGCTGGCCCGCTTCCCTCCGCAGTGGGGGGTATGGGATTACCCAACAGCTGTCATGTGGGAGCCATGCCATTCCTTGGCCACCCTGGCTCTGAGTTCCTGAGCTCATTTTGCTCACATTTGCTCTAGCAAACCCCCTCCTGCTCCAGGCAATCCCCATGTTGGCCATGAGCCCCTCTGCTGCGAGCTCTGTCCCCCTGCTTGGCTCATCCCCACATTTTAGGCCAAGTTACAAGTCTGTCTGAAGGTGACAACAGCCATGAGAGGAGACAAAGCCCTGCTACATCCTGCAGCCAGGAAACACCTGGAGTTAGGGCTCTCTGTTCTGCATTATCACAACTTCAGCCCAACTTTAAGATCTGTATTACAGCCAGCACAGGAGCCTAGGAGATCTGAGGATCCTCCTGCAGTATCAGCCTCTGCTGGTCTCTCCTGACCAATGTTCTTCTCAGTCAGTGCTGGCTGAGGTCCCGCACGGTGACAGTGATCCCACACCGGCCCCTCTTAGCCTCAGCACGAGCTCTGAGGACAGGGCACAGTTACAACGCAGCCAGAATCAATCTCTGAAACACACCCACGACCCCCCACATCGGAGCTCCAGAGATGGTAGGAGATGGTACCAGCTCTGTTTGGCAGGAAGCACATGGCAGATGCTACTGGTGGGTGCTGCAGGGGGAAGGCAGACCTGAACTCCTTGTTCCCACAGAAAGGGAGGTGAAATTATGGGGTAGGAGTGGATGAGCAGTGCCCACAGTAACCCAGTGCGGTGAGGGCTGGTGTGAAAAGGCTGGTGCCTTGTATTTGCCTCAAACAATAGCACTTAATTGTACTTTTAATGCCATGAATGAGAGCTAATTGAGTTTCCCTGTGGGCCAGCTTCCTTCACAGCAGCAGAATGTATCCGAAGTATGCAGCCCTGGGAATGGCCTCTCCTGTGTGGAAGCAACAGCAGGCACAGGCTCTACTCTTGTCAACAGGTTTTCTCTGTAGGTTTGAACAACACCAAAACAGGTAACAAATATATCAAGGTGTGGAGTGAAATATGAGGCTGCTGTTTCTATCTCAGCTGCTAATTCCTTATCATCTGGTAGGACGTGTCCTGACAGCCCCCAAGTTATCTGGAAAAAAGCGATGCTGGATCTGTTACCATGAAAGGAAACTGTGCCCTGTGTGTGCAATGGAAACTCCCCTCCAGGCAGGCTCAGGGCACTCAGCCATCGCCCTGAGCCCAGACAGGGCTGGCCCGAGCATGGGGTGATGCCTGATGCTCACCCCATTCGATCTGCTGCTGCCCGCTGTGCTGCCTGCAGGACAGGACGGAGGGGACACAGGCAGCACGTCCTCATCCCTTTCAGCTGAGCGACTCTACACTGTGCTCTGGGGTCCCCCAGACCATGCTTGGGCTCCATGCACAACTCCATGCCAGAGCTGCACTTCCTCTCCCCAGGCTTTTCCTCCCCTCAGTGAACGTGAGGCAGAGTGATGCTCCTGCACCTTGGCCTGTGCCCTGGGCCGTTTGCAGCATCAGGCGAGGTCCTGGCCCTGCCTCATTCCCTGCTTCACATCAGTGAGCACCTGGCTGGAGCACAGACCCGCTCCCCAGCCGGAGACCCGCTCTGCCCGTTTGGGCACAGGGTGTGCCAAGGCGATCCCCTTACAGGAATGATTCCCAGTGAATCAGTGCTGCCAGTTCACACGCTCTGCTGCTCAGCTGGGCAGTGTGGAGCAATGTGGTTATCTCTGTTTTGCTTAGGGATCACAGACAGTCCAAGCTCTTCTTTTCCCCCGGTCCTGCTGCAGTTACTCATCCTCAGGCACCCAAGCACTGTGAGCGCCCACCCTGCTGTCAGCTCACCCCTCCCAAGGCTGGCTGAGCGCTGCTTGCACATTGTAGGTACGAAATGGTTTTGATCCCAACCACTTCTGTCTCTGAGGACCAGCTCAGCCCTTCCTCCCCTGCTTGGGGATGAGGAACCTGTTCCCGTGAGCTCAGCACCATGAGCAGCTGGGCCCACTCCTACCCTGAACGGGGTCACCGGTGGCATCCTGGCTCTCATACTCCAGCTTGGGCTCAGGCAGAGCCATGGGCCAGAGATGGGGGCTCCCTGCCGCGGGTGCAGGACCAAGCCTCACCCTGTGGATCCCTCTGAGTTGCAGTCAGAGGTGCAGCCAGAGCCATTCCAGCTGGCAAAAGGAGGACAGACGGACAACAAATCAGTGCTTGTTTCACTCTAGACAAAAGAATACTTCTGTGCCTGAGCAGAGCCAGACTCCCCAGCTATCACCACCTGCTTTAGCTGTGTCTCCACAGCAAACACCAACCTCTGGAACTTCCCACGTTATTTCTTGTGTCTGCCTTCCAGATAGCAAGCAGCTCTTGCATTTCCTCATGCCTCATTCCATCGGTGTGGAAATACCCTCACACCCTGTCTGTTCATCCCTCTCCCCTCGCTGGGCATGGCGAGGGAGTTGCATACCTACTTTCCCATGCTGACTATCAGCAGCAGGACTGGCTCGCTCATCCAGCCTGTGCCCACACCCACTGTACCTACAGTGACTCCAGGCCAGGTCTCCAAGTCACAGACGGGAACCCCAGCCTGGGGACACCCATGGCTCTGGCGGTAGGTTGAAGCAGGTAATGGCATCAGCCTGGAGACACTTGCGCCTGCAGAGGGACAGGAATCCCCATCATGTCTCACTTTCCTCCGTGCTCTGGGGTGCAGCCAGTCATGCCAACGGACTGCGGGTGGATATGCCGAACCCGCTGTTGGTGACAGACATCCACCAGCCCCATGACTGCTCCAGGACAGCCTCTGCTGGGATTTAGTGCCCTCATGCTCCCAGGGCTGGTCCTGGCTTCTGTGCAGACCCATCCCCAGCACCCGCACAGCACTGGTGACATGGCAATGGGCACGAGCGACAGAAACAGCCCCCATAGACTGGGCTTTTCTAGCACTGTCCCCAGGGGAAGCCCCTCTCCCCAGACCCTGACTCTCAGCTTGGTCCCTCACATGGAATTTGCCAGGTGCTCAGGTCCCCTCCCAAGTGCCCTTTCTCCTGCTCCTTGAGGGCTGCAGAGGCTGTTGCCGCTGAGAAGTCAGCGATGCTCCAGCTGTGGCCGGGTGCAGCAGGACCTGGTCACCTTGTGCACATGAGGGAGTGGGGCTAGGGGGGACACACAGCTCCAGGGAGGCCACTGTGGCTGAAGGGAAGGGAAGGGAAGGGAAGGGAAGGGAAGGGAAGGGAAGGGAAGGGAAGGGAAGGGAAGGGAAGGGAAGGGAAGGGAAGGGAAGGGAAGGGAAGGGAAGGAGGGAAGGGGAGATGCACCGCACTGCCCCAAAGCAGTCCCTGTAACCAGGCTGTGCTGTCGCTTCCCACAGGATTGTAATTACTTGTCTGCTCGTTAATCCGCACTTGGCAGGCAGTTTTCTGATGCCATTAACAAGACTCAAACAGCCCGTGCCTACCAGATATCCCCAGCCATAAACCTTCTCCATCCATCCCCAAGGACCCTCCCCCAAAGGACCGGAGCCCACTGGCCTCGCCGCCCACCCAGGGCTCGGCCCGCACCCACTGCAGCTCCCACCGTCCCTGCTCATCCCTCGCCCGTGCCCGCAGCTCTCCTGGCTGCAGTCCAGAGCTCCGCCCCGCTGCGCTAATGGTTTTCAGAGCACGAGTTCGAAGGGGAGGAACAAAGCGGAGCCGTCAGCGGGTGTCGGCAGGTGCCGGCCCGGGCTTGGCACGGCGCTCGGCTCCGCTCACACGCCCGGTAACTCTGGAACCGGGCCGTCGCCTCCGCGCTGGGTCCGTGTTTCCGTTACAGATAACTGCTGCGAGTGCCCGTCACCCCGCTCCGTCCCTGCACAGTCGGGGGCTCTGCCGGCTCCGGGCGGCGGGTGGGGCCCGGCGGGGAGGCACAACCGGCCGGCGGGGCCCGGACGGAGCGTCCCCCGCCCCCTGGTGCCGAGCCCGGGCCCGGCTGAGCACTTTGTGAGCAAAGCTCGGCAGCACCGCCGGGACCCTCGGTGGTGTTGGAGCATCCGGCCCCGCGGGGAGGTCCCCGCGCCGAGCTGAGGGAGCGATGGGGTGTGCAGTGGGGGGCTGCGCACCGGGACCCTGCCCGGTACCGGGACCCGCAGGAGCCGCGTGGCAGGGTCCTGCCTCCCCGCGGGCGCCGCGCCCCGGGCCCCTGCCCGGTACTGAGCCTCGCACCGGGCCTCGCCCCGCACCGGGCACTCGCTGCGCATGGGCGCCCCCTGCTGGCGGCGCGGCTGAGGTGCGGGGCGGCTGCGGGGGTGTGCGGGGCGCGGGGCCTCCGCAGGGTGGGCACAGCCGTTCTCTGCCCGCTCCCTGCCAGTGCCGCTCCCCGCAGGGGCCCCGCAGCGGCGGGCCCGTCGTCAGCGCCCTGCGGAGCGGCAGGACGCGGAGCGCCGCGCCGGGGAGGCTCCATGCGTTACACCGTGGCCGTCCGCACCGCTGGGTGCTCCCGTAGCTCCGACCCGCGCCCCAGTGGGCCCATGGGCGGGCGGCGGGGAGGCAGCGCCCGCTCCCGGCGCAGCAGAGCCAGGCCCCAGCTCTGGCACCGGGGACACCCCGTGTCCTGCGCCCTGTTCGGGAGGAGCAGGGAGGGGGCCGGTGTGAGTGAGTGTGTGCACACCCGTGTGCATGCCTGTTTGTCCTGACACCACCTGCCGCTCACCCAGCCGGGGCTGCGGGGCAGCGTCACGGTGGCGCTCGGCTGCGGTAACCGGTGCTTCAGGGCTGCTGTCCCTCTGCTGCAGCCCAACGGCCTCCGCTACAGGCCGGTTGGGGACCTGCAGCTGCCCCTCACAAGTGTGCAGAGCCTTGGTTGTGCTGTGCGGGGCAGTGCAGGGCTCCTGCCCAAGGGACTCTCTGGGGATGCACTCGTCTGCTTACCCAAGGCCAGCTGTGAGCCTCCCAGCCAGGGTCTGAGCCAGCCCCCGCACACTGCTCCAGGCCCAGCTGGATGGCTGCACGGGCCTGCCCGGTGATGGGCTCCATTCTGTCAGCCCCATGGGTCTCCCCAGAGATGGGCCCCACGCTGTCAGCCCCATGCAATGGCCTGGGGTTCTTTACAGCCCCACAACCTGAGGCCCTTTGGCATCTGCAGCTTACAGCTGTCAGAAATTCCTCCCCTGGCCCAGAGGCAGCACCCTGGGATGGTGCCTCAGAGCTGGTCAGTGAGAGGGATGCTTGGGCAAGGGCCACACTGCAACCCTGCCTGTGCTCTGCATGGCCAGACCCATCCGCAGAGCCCAAGCGGTGCCTTTCTCCTGGGTCTGCTGAGACCAGGGACTGGGAGGCTGCCCACTCCAGTGCAGAGAAGGCTCTGACCCCTGGGGAGGGTGTTCAGTCACTCCATGGGACGTCCCAGCTGAAGGACATGGATCTCCACATCTTCACGAGCCTGGTGGGGTGCAGCCACCCAGCACCCTGGCTGTGTGTGCTCCCCTCCACGCCGCCCAGCCCTGCCACCCCCACGGTCCCCATGAGTCAGCGCACGTTCCTGGGGCAGGAGGGGACATGTGTGCTGCAGGGACAGGCCGGCTGCGTCACCCCCTCTCGCTCCCACGCCTGGGGCTGGGGCGGCCCGGCTCCAAGCTGAAACTTGCCCAACTAATTACAGGGAAGATGAGGACTGAAGGGATTTACATTCCACCCAGCCACACCTGGCAAACAACTTTCACCATCAAGCAGTTCCTGAGAAAAAAACCTTCCATCTGCGTGGCCCAGCCATAGTCCGGCCCATGGAGCCTGGCAGGCTCAGGGGGTGGGGGGCTTCCATCAGTCCCCATCTCGGGTTTGATGGTCACTGAGGGGCCATGGAGAATGGGTCTTGGTGGCTGGAAGCTGGGGAGATTGCACCAATATCCCCAAGAGACCAGAGCCTCATCGATGGCCAGCCAGGCCTGCCCTTTACTTTGGCTCCCTGGTGACTGCACAGGATGCGGGGCTTGGGCCCAGAGCTGTTGTGAGGGTCAGGGGGACCCCAGGGACTGGTGGGGGCAGAGAGGCCGTTTCTGCTTAGGGTGCTTCTGCCTGCGCCCAGCCTGAAGGCAGTCAGCCATCCCCAAATTACAGACCAGGCTGAACCCACCGAGCCCCTCCAGCCACATATATCCCTCCGGGCCAGGAAACCCGTGGGGAAAGACCTCATTCCCCCCTGTGCCCTTCCCTGCCCCATGCAGGCAGCAGCCTTCCTAAGCCAGCTTTGCTGCACAGCCCTCGATGGAGCCGCCTGCTTCGACCTCCTCCAGCCACTGCCACGTTTCCCATCCTGCTACGGTCTCTGTCCAGTGTGTGCCAGGGAATGTGAGCGTTCCTGCAGCAAGTCTCTGTGCCCACACTTGGCCATGGCTCCCTGGCAAGACCAGGGACACGGCTGACATCAGCCAGGCCAGTGTGGCACACGGAGCAGAGCCAGCACCACCAGCCAGGCAGTGAGCCCATTGCGTCCAGCAGCACAGGGCCTGTGAGCTGGGCTGTCACACCATGCATGGCAAGCAGGTCCTGCAGCACCAGGCTGTGCTCAGACCGCAGTGTCCCACCTGCGTCCCCTCCCCGTGTCCCTCACTCTGCAGGCTCTGCTGGGACACCAACACCCGCCATGATGGGGTTTGGGCATTGGTGTTGCAGGGCCCCTGGGCCAGCTGGGGGAACTGAGGCCATTTTGGCCTTCACCAACCCTGAGAGCTGCTGGGAACAGGCAGCGTCAGCACAGCACCAGCTCCCAGGTGTTTTGCAAGCGGCCCGAGCCGGTGGTTTCCTTATTAGGCAGCGGCGTCTCCCCGGGCGAGTGGGCGGTGTGGCGGCACACCCGGCTGGCAGCGCCCTCGAGGGTGCGGTGCTGACATGGGAGATGGGAGCGCAGGCAGGCCCACGCCTCGCTAATCACAGCGTGGCGCTGGGCGTGGGGACAAGCCCTGGCAGGGACGCGGCAGAGCAGCCGCGTCAGCTCAAACACCGCCGGGCTGACGCGCCTCCAGTTCACCCCATCGCCTGCTGGCCCTGGGGGGTCTCTGCTGCCGGGCAGCCCCCAGCCTCTGGGTTGTCTTCGCTTCCAGCCAGGCTGGACGGCGTGGGGGTGGCTGCGGGGGGTGTGTGTGTGGGGGGGTATTTATTCTTGCTCCTGGTTAAGGAGCAAAGGCAAAGACTGAAATTCAGATGGAGCCAGTCCTGGAGTAGGAAGGTGATGGGGGACCAGAGAGCTGGGCAGCATCTCCACTTCCAACCTCAGGCCTGTGGATTTTCTCCCAAATCCAGCCTCAGCCTGGCAAGAGCCTGCTGCCAAGGCAAAGTCCTGTGGCCTCAGGGCCAAAGCGGCCCCAGCACCCAGACTCAGGACTTCCCTGCACCTCAAAACCTGCTCAATCCACCAGCCTTTGCTGCCCTGAACCAGTCTGGCTGCCATGGCTCTATGTCCACGGCTGAGCTTGTGTTAGGAGTGCAGCAAAAACTGCAGCAAAGCAACACAGAGCAACAGCACCATTATGACCTGGTTGTCCCAGGAAGCCCTGTGCCATGGGCGAGCATGCTGACTTCCTGGAAGGCCGAGCACACGGTGGCTGAGCAGTGCTGTTACCACAATCCCCGTGCTCAGGGGCCACAGCCAACAGCACCCTGTGGAGCAAGGGGCTGTGGGGAGGATGCAGGTGGAGCAGGCAGGAGGCCTCAGCCCACACCTCTGCCTGCAGACGCCTCAGTGGGGGGAGCTGAGGGGATTCAAGGTCCCCTGGGACTGATCCCCTGGAACATCTTGGGGCGGCTGCTGCTGGGAGAGACCTAGCAGGTCTGCAGCAGGCTGGTGCTTGACTCCCTGAGCTCTCGCAGGCAGAAGAAGGGGCTGTGGCAGGGCTGATTTCTTGCTGAACCCCCAAGACGGAGCCTTGCCAAGGTTCCCCTGTCCCCCTGCCAGGCCAGCACACATAGGCCTGCTAAGATAAGGACTCTGAGCTGCTGCCTGGTGCTGTGGACCAGCTAAGCATGCTGCTGTGGCATGGCCAGGGTGCCCCAAGAGCCCCAGGCAGTGTGAGAGAGCAGCAGGACACAGCAGCAAACATGAGCTCTGGGCTTTGCAGCCTTGAAGCACCCCAAGCACCCCAGGTCCTGGGGTCCCCATGAGTGTCCCTCTGCCACTGCAGCCTGTGCTCTCAGCATGCAGCCCGGCTGTGCCTGTAAAGCTCCCCCTTCCCAGGGCCAGGCTGCCTGTGTCCCCACTTTGGGAGCCAGGGTGCTGGGACTCCAAAGCGTGGCCATCCCAGCTAGGCAAGGTGGATGCTATGGCCAAGTGTTTTGTAAGAGGCAAATCTCTGCAGCCGGGCATTGTGCTGGGATGAGCAGGGCTGGGCTGTGCCAGCGTGCAGGGAGGAGGGCTGGCAGGTGGCCAATGTTTGGCCCTCAGGGAGTCTTTGTGTGTAGGCAGGGATGAGTGTGCCTGGCCCTGGGGCAAGAAGGGGCAGGGCTGAGGGGCTGGAGCTGCTCTGGGAGTGCTCACACCCCTCCCAGGATTTGCCTTGTGAGTGAAATGTGAACTGGAGCGAGGCAGATGCTGATCAAGGTGTTTGGCCTGACCTGCCCCTTCTCACTGCTCAAGTCAGCAGAGTGGGGACAGCCAGGCTCTGCTTTGTGCTCACCACTTCTGCTGCCATTTGCCCAAAAATTTCCTGTCCCTCTACCCCTGGATCAGCAAGAGGCAGAATGAGCCCGGTGTCCTCTCCCTGTTATTCCAGGACAGGGTGGGATGCCGGATTTTTGCGAGCCAGGCTGGTCACACAGCAGGGATGGTTCCTCCCTTGTCAGAAGCAGGAGGGTAAACCCCAGCCCCACCAGAGACAGGCAGGGCAGTGCCAACTGGGAAGCAATGAGCTGGACTGGGGTGGCAAGGAGCTGCTCCTCCCATGGGCCTTTGAGCCCCCAACACCTGGGGATTGACACATGGCAAGCCTCTTCCTCTCTGCCCTTGCTGTGCTGTAATGGAGGGCTCTGCTTTCATCCCCGCTGTGCAAGGCAGCGTTGGCAGTGCAGGGACATGGGGGAGAGGAAGGTCTTGCTGCTCTTGCCAGTGCATTTGGGGTACCCCTACACCAAGGCACACAGCACGGCAGGAAGGGGCCTGACTGGGCTGTCCTGTGTCCACACACCTCACCGGTGGTGCTGATGCTCATGGTGAGCTCGCCCGTCCCAGGAGCCCTGCTCAGCAAGGCCCTACCTGGCACACACAAGGCCCTTCCCAGGGTCTCTGCATGGTCCAAATTCCCTCCCTGGCATGGAGCAGAGCACTGTCCCCAGCCTGGAGGGGGAAGACAGGAGCAGAGGGGCTGCAGGGCAGGACTGCCATGTGTCCCCTCCCCATGAGGCTGGAGCTGTGCAGGGCAGAAGCAGTGGAAGTTGGGCTGGGCCATGGCTGGGCCGCCATGTCCCGGACTGGTCCTCTGCATCCCTGCAAGGGAGCAGGCGGGAGCAGAGTCCAGAACCTTTGCCCCTTCCCATGGCACTGGAGCAGCTCTCCCAGGCCCAGGAGTGATAAACTGCAGACAAGCAGGACATGCCTGGCAAGAGCCCATGTGCTGAAGTGTGCAAATGGGCCATGCTGGGGCTGATACGCAGAGCTGCTGTGCAAGGGAGATCCCTCCCTCTACCCCAGTGACAAGGCTCTGAGTCAGCCCAGTGCTGGCTGTGCCGGCTGGCTGCGCCTCCATCAGTAGAGACCAAACGCAAAAACCCATCACTGCTCTCCCTGTGTGGCACCTCGAGCTGCCCTCACCCCCAGGCTGGGGCCTTCGCTGCAGAAAACCCTTTGGACATGCTCCCAGTCACTAAGCAGGGGGGAACAGCCACGGGGAGCCCAGAGATGTCTCTGGGGTCAGTGTGGCCCATGCACGGGGGTCACTGTGTCTCAGAACAGCAGCTCTGCTCTCCACCAGTCACCCAGAGAGGCCCTGGGGCACTGGGAAGCCCTGGCAGGGTCTGCACTGCCCAGGGACTGCCTGGCTCCGAGCAGGCCGGGGTGGATGTTTCTTTGACGCAATGTGAGAGCCAAGAGATGCGTGTGCAGGGCCCTGGGCCTCAGCCAGGGGAATCCCCATGGGCTCAGAACCCCCTCATCTTGGCCCCATGGGAATGACATGGGAACCAGGCTGAAGCAGAGGGTGTAGCACCCTGTCTCTTGTCCCAGGACAAGCCCAGGACCCCTGGATACAGGGGCTGGGTCTAAGCCCGCAGACACAGAGGAGCTTGGGCTGCACTCCCCCCAGGGAGCCGGGGCTCCCCAGCACCCCCCGGCCGCGGGGACGTTCCCAGTCGGGGGAAGCTGCATCGGCCCCGTTGCTGGAGCACCAGCGCCGGCGGGGAGAGGCTGAACCGGGCTATGAGCCAGGCTTGTGTCTACTCCCCAGCCCCGGAAGCTGGGCTGAGCCCGGTGCTTAGACCTCTCCTGGCACCTCGCGGAGAGCAGAGGTTTCACAGCCAGCGCTGGGAATGGCGAAGGCTGGGAGGGGGTGAGGAAGGCCCCTGCCAGGGGAAGGGGGTAGCTGGGTGGTGGGAGGGAGCGTGAATGACCCCACTGGAAAGCTGGAACAGGAATACAGCAGGAGCCAAACTGGTGACGGGGGTCACCGGGATAGTGGGAATGGGGACGTGCCTGCAGCTGGCCCTTGCTGGGCATCACTGGGGAGGGGGCTGCACCAGGACATGCTGCGGGGCTGGGGAGGGTGCGATGTGTGTTACAGCACGGCCTACACCCCAGGAGCACCCGGCGGTGGGTGTCACAGGGAGCATCCTGCGGGCCACAGCTCCCACCTCAGCAGGACTGAGCTCTGCTCACCCACTCCGTAAGTGGAGACTCCCAGGGTTTGCAGACTTCGGAGCAGCTGTAAGGAAAGGGGATGTGGCACTTGAGTCTGGGATTCCCAGCGCTGCCTCTGGCCCCGTGACACTGGGCTCACCCCAGCCGTGCCTGGCTCTTTCTAGGAGCAGGTTAATCACTGGGGCTGACGTCTGTCAGTGCTGCCGTCGCTGATTAATGCGATCAAATACTGTACATCAGAAATCCAGCTCATCCTGAATCCAAGCCTGTGCAGCCACAGAGGCAGCCGGAAGGATGTTAGAGGAGAAGAGCTGGTTTCTAGGAATGTCGCAGCCCCGAGGGCATTGCTGAGCCGGGAGATGCTGGATGAGCCTTTCTGTTCTACTACCCTTCCCAGGGGTTGCAGAGGGGCACCCCACACAGAGCTCGGGGTGAAGCCCTGGCAGCACCCCTGCAGCAATGCAGGGCTGGTTGCCCACCCGGGAGCAGCCATGTGCACCTCGGACCACCACTGCAGCCCCCCGTGCACCGGGCTGAGCTGCGCTGTCCAGGGTCAGCAGGCCCGTCATGCTGCATACACACGGGAGCGGTCTCCCCCAAACCCTGGGTGCAGAACCAGTGATGCCCCCAAACCCTGGGCGCGGGAGCAGCGATGCCGGGCAGCCAGCGCCCTTCCTCTGTGCTTCCTGGCTGCTGAGGGACGAGACAGTTTCCAGAAGCCCCCCAGCCCGGCTGTAGAGCCGTGTGTGTGATGAGGGGACGATGACACAGGCGTCAGAGAGTGCGGACGGCTCTGCCGCCGACAGCCCCGACCTCCCCCCACCTCCCCGCCCTGCCCCCAGCCCACCCTCAGACCGAGCCGCAGCCCAGCCGGCTCTTTCCGGGCACGGAGCCGGCGTTCACCGCAAGCGGGACAAGGGGGCCGGTGCTCTGCCGGTCCCGGGCAGGAGAAAGCTCCGCGGCCCGGCGCAGAGACCAGCATTGCCACCTCGTGGGGAGACGGGGCCGAGCGTCTCGCCGAGAGCCGTCGAGAGCACCCGGACGGACGCTGAGCAGGGTGCGGGGGGCTCGGGCCCGGTGCCCAGCCAGAGCCCCCGAGGCCGCGGGTGTCGGCTCGGAATCCTGCTCCACGGGATGGAAAAACCGACGGGAATGTTCCCCTGGGAGCGTTCGGCCGCCACCAGCGACAGGCCGAGCCCCGGTGCTGACACACAAGGTCATTTCACCAAAGGCTCTGGGTGTTTGCAGAGAGGATGGACCAATAAATTGACTCTCGGGGCACCCCGGGTGTCCCGGCTCAGCCGTGGGACTGTCCTGCCCATGCAGGCATGAGCCGGGGGTACCACAGAACAAGACCAAGGGTCCCTTTGCTGGGTGCAGACCTCCAGCAGAAGGATGCAGTGTAAATGTCTAATCACTTTTCTGCTGTCTGGCTGTACCGCCACGCACTGCGAGACTCTGATCAGGAAAAGAGGTGAGAGAGGAGCCATCTGCTTCGTCATGATGGAGCAAATTCACATTTTATTGGAAATTTAATCCAGTTCAATCCAGTTCTCCAACTGATGTGTCACATCCGGACATAGAAAAGTGACAGATGCTTTGGGAAATACAGCAACACAGAAATACAGCAACGCAAATTCTACTTAGTGCAAGATAAACAATTTGCCTTTATCTTAAATAACCCCCCCAAGAATGATGCAACCTGTACACTGTGCGATGGCTGCCAGGCCGCACAGATGGCAGCACACCCAGATGCCAATAATCCGTCAAAAATACATAGTGCTTCAGAGATGGCTCTCAAAATGGGGCAGGAACACCTACACAGTGGGAGCTGAGGCCACAGGAGATCTAAAAGGAGCTGAGCAGCTCCAGGATAAACGAACCACAGCCCAACAGACGCAATGCAACAGAGCAGTGTCTCCCTGGGGACAACAGTCCTGCTCTGTATGCAGCTCTGAGCAGCTCCCAGAGGAGAGTTTATGCTCTGTCTGGGTCTGTGTGGCTTCTGACCCCATTAATTGGGTAGGAGATTTACTGTTCTTCCTATCTGGGGTTTTGGTGTATTCTTAGAACGTGTGATACATCTTTGAGCTGGATGTGATGCTCATCTGCCAGCAGCCCCTGCTCCGCATTATGCTGCACCAGTGCTAGGAGACACTCCTCAGTTTGCGAGGGGTTTTTAGCCTTGCAGTGGGCACTGGGAAAGTGGTAATTCATTGTTCTTCAGCAGTTCACACTGAACACCAAGACCCAGGCACCTGGTCCCCTAATTTGGACTCTGAAGCAGGATTTAATGCAGCCGGGTTTGAAGTACATTGGTCACATCTCCATCCACAGGGCTCTGAGGAAGGGACCAGTCCTGAAGGCAACGATTCCTGCTGACCAGTAACTGGGACTCTAAGGCAATGACTGATCCTGGAGGCCCCAAGCCGGAGCTGATGGTCCCCGTGGAAGGCCTTGCACAAACATGGGCTCTACTTGCATCAAGCGTGGCCATCACCACGGGGATAGCTGAATGACCCACACACACCAAGGGGCAGGCTCTCGGGTCCCCAGTCCGGGTCCCAGCCCGGGCTGCAGCCCATGGACAAGCCCTGGACAAAGCACAGCTGCAGATGGGGCAGGAGGTGCCCCATGCTGGGCCACACGAGGCTGGGCCCGGGCTGCGGGGGCCACACAAGGGGCAACTGGGGCCGTCACCCCGGGCCAGCACCATCGGGACTCTGTGTGTTCGGTCACCGCTCCCGGTCGGCAGGCCCCGGGGCCTCTACCCGGGGCGCGGGATGGGCGCCAGGCTCCTCGGCTCCTTCCGGCCTCCCCGCACACCCGGTGTCTGCCGGGACTGCCGGACCCCGCCCCGCGCGGGGCTCCCAGCCGCCTCGGGGAACCCGGTCTCTGCCCCGAAGCCCCGGCCTTGTATCACACGCCCCGGGGACCGGGCCCCGGCCCGCAGCCCGGCCGGCCCGCCGCAGAGCTGAGCCCAGCGGGCCGCGAGGGGGGCGCAGGACACGGGGGACGCGCCAGGGCGGGGCGGGGCGGGGGCGGCCCTGAGGCCCAGGCACGGTGCGGCACCAGGCCCCAAGCCCCGGGCCCCGCCAAGCGCCACGGCGCATGCGCGGTCCCGCGCGACGTGCGGCCCCCCCGCTCGGGCCTCCGTCGCGCATGCGTCCGGCCCCACTCGCTCCGGCCGGGGCGCGGCCGCGCACGCCCGTGCGGCGTGATGCTCCCTCGCGGAGGCCAATCACCGCCCTCTCTTTCCGTGCGTGCTGGCGTCACACGGAGGCCATATATAAGCGGGCGGCGCGAGTCCCGCCCCCTGACAGCGTCTCCAGCCGCCGCCGCGAGAGCATCCTCCGCCCAGAGCCGCTCGCCCACCGCGCCGCAGCCTCCGCTCCGCCGTCGCCGCCTCCGCCGAGGGAAGGGAAGGGAAGCGTATCGTATGTCCGCTATCCAGAACCTCCAACCCTTCGGTGAGGCCCTTTGTGCGGCGGCGGGGCCGGGCCGGGCCGGGTTGGGGGGGGAGCGGCCTAGCGCCCCGCCCTGCCCCGCCCCGCCCCGTGGCGCAGTTGCTATTCCCGGGCCGGTTGCGTCAGCCGGGGGGTTGGGGGGTGGGCCCTGCGCGTGACGGGCGGGGCTTGCGGGGGCGGGGAGGCGGGCTCTGCGCGTGACGGGCAGGCGGGCCGGCCAATGGGGGCGCGGCTCTGACCAAGGGCTCCCTGCAGACCCCTTTGCTGATGCAAGTAAGGGTGATGACCTGCTCCCTGCCGGCACTGAGGACTACATCCATATAAGGATCCAGCAGCGGAACGGCAGGAAGACCCTCACCACAGTCCAGGGCATCGCGGATGATTACGATAAAAAGAAGCTGGTGAAGGCCTTCAAAAAGGTGGGTGCTGCTCGGGGGGGTGGCTGTGCCGCTTGCCAGGCGTAGGGCACTGAGGTGGCTTCTCTCTGTCTTGCAGAAATTCGCCTGCAATGGTACTGTAATCGAGCACCCCGAGTATGGAGAAGTGATTCAGTTGCAAGGTGACCAGCGCAAGAACATATGCCAGTTCCTCGTGGAGGTAGGACTTGTCTGGCCTGCTAGCTTGAGTTCAGGCCGAATGCAGGCCTCTGCTGTAGTAACCACCAGGGGCTCATCCTCTGAGGGTCAGAGGAGCAGGGTTGATGGGGTCTGCATGTCGAGAACAGCTCTTCCTGTTCTTGACGTTCTTGAAGCAAATACTGTCCAGCAAGGATTTGCAGTTGCGGCCCAATCTTCATCCTGTGCTTTAGGGGGTAGCAGAGCTGCCACAGTTCTGTAGTGTGTAGGGATGTACACAGAGTCCTGGCCGCTTTGGTGTGCTGTAAAGTGTGTTTTCTTTCTTGCAGATTGGACTGGCTAAAGACGACCAGCTGAAAGTCCATGGGTTTTAAGTGCCTGTGGCTCACTGAAGCTTTATGCAAGAAGATTTCCTTACCATGAAATTCCCACCTGTCCCTTGTCATAAGTTTAAAACCAGCCGGTTTGTGTAATGTAACGATCTTGGGTCCACTGTTCAGTCTGGACTAGTGTAATTCAGTGATGTAATAAACTGACACGAGCCCATGCTATCTCGTCTTGCTGTCCCTCATTTAACAGATGTAAATCGGGCGTTTGGCACATCCAGCCTGGAGCCAAAAGTAACCAGATGTTCCGAGTTAAGCCAAGGGACTCAGCCCGTCAGTCCAGAGACTGTCCGGATCGCTCCTCAGTCCAGCTGCTCTTCCATTCCCATGGATGGCACTTCTTGCGGTCCTGAGCTGTGACATGGCACGGGGAGATGGCGCCTTCCCTCTAGGCCGGGTTGGCTCCTGGTGGCGGAGGGATTTTGGGGAAGCCTGTCTCTGAACATGAGGAGTGACAAACAACTTCACAGCTGGATGTCTGCGGTTCAGGCCGGGCAGGTGCTGGTACCCTACACCAAGGGACCGTTGCCTTGGGTTAAACTTGTGACAAGGGATCAATGTTGGACTAACGTAACAATACCACCATAGGTAGAGCCACAGCTTCTGTGTTACTAGCAACTGCTGCCTCATGCCCTGTGAAGTAACTAATCTTCGGTTTCACTTTTAATGTTTTATGTGATGTATTTAAAATCTTATTTAAATAAAATTGGTTTTCAAAAGCAGTTGCTTGGTGGGTTCAGTTGCATTCTGGAGCCAAAGTGCTTTGCTTTCCCTGAGCAGGGATGCTGCGGGGGGTTCCCTCTTGAGCAGCAAGGGTGGGGCCTGGGTCTTTGGTGTGTAGGGTGGGGTTCTGAACCCCCTGCACTGTGTGTTGCTGGGCCAGGCTTGTGTTGAGTCATTCCCTTCCTGGGCCAGAGTTCATTAACCCTTGCCCCGAGTCTTGTGCTCATTAGGTTCCTGTGACGGTCAGTGCTTCTGCTTCCTGTCGATGTGGGGGCTCTGTGGCCACCCATGCAGGGCTGATGCAGTTTGGGGGCTGACAAGACCCCTCTGCGGAAGAGCTACATGGAACGAGCTCAGAGCTGTAAGAGCACATGCAGAAAGCTGTGTTTCCTCCTGGGGGACTGGGCCATCCCAGCGTAAGGGCCGCAGTGTTTGGGGGAGGCTCACTTGCACCCTGCCTGCACCCTGCCGGAGCAGTGCCCTGAGAACAGAGGAGTCCGGTTTGTTTGGCAGCCGTCTGGACTTTCCCCCGTTTCCATGTGCCAGGGGGCACTCGGTTCACTTCCTGCCGTTTACTTCCTTTCCTGGGAGACTTTGCTCTGGGAAACCAAATTGCCGCCGTCACGCAAAGCACTGTCCGATGGCACTGGGGCAGCGGGGTGACCGCGTTGCTGCTCCGAGAGCGAGCTGGGCAGCATGAGCTGGTACCTGCAGCCCGATGCAGCACAATCTCCAGCCTGGTTCTGCTCCAAAGCAGCTTCCCAGCCTGTGCAGGGGCCTGTGCAGTCCATTGTGCTCTGCTGGGCTTTGCCCAGCTGCTTGGTGGTTCAAATACAAGAGGGAGGCACCACTTCGACCCAGCGTTCCTTCGCCAGCTCCAGGAGAGCCAGACCCAACTGGGCACAGGCGAGGAGTGCTGTGGGCACGGCTTCTTTCCGTGGCCCATCCTGCCGTGCCACGGCCAGGGCTGGCAGAAGGGATGAGCCCTGAGCACCCACGGGTCAGGCCGCGAACCTGCGTCAAGGGTCGGCCAAGCCCATCGCGCTGGAGGAAGTGGCCACCATGTCCCCGTCACCCTGACGGCTCATTTGCTCCAGATTGAGCCATTAAAAGCCAGAAATCGCAAAACAATTTGTTTGTTCCTTGTAAAATCCCCACTCGGCAGCGTGAGGGATCGATCGCCCGGGAGGGGCCGCGCTGCTGCCTTCCTGCCCATCCAAAGCCCATTTGTTGGGGCCGGTGGGCAGCGCTGATACCGCTCTGGCAGGAGCCACGAGCAGACAGCGACAGGCACCCGTGGTGTGTCAGACACACACCCTATCGAAGGCGTGAGACAAATGTCTTCAGCAAACACAGTGAGATGAGGGTAAACACGGAGGAACTATCGATGTTGGAAGCAGAGGAGCAGGTGGGGGGTTTGTGGGGGGGCTCTGGGCTGGGAAAGGGGGTGGAGTGGGCATCCTGTGTCCCCACCTGAGCTTGGGGGTCAGGCACCACACACACACACACACACACAGAGCGTAACGGAGCCTGTGCTGCCCACCTCCCCTCCCCATAGGTGTCCATCAGTATCAACATAAGGGCCAACACACACATGTCCTTACCTACACATATGTCCTTGCCCACACATGTCCTTCCCTACACTGTGTCCTTACCTACAGATATGTCCTTGCCCACATGTGTGTCCTTGCCCACACGTGTCCATCCCGACATGTATGTATACACACAGATGGACACACAGGTGCAGGTACGTGTGTCTATCTGGATGTATAGCAGAAGCACACAGACATGTGTAGCCACACAGACACGTATGTATAACATACAGTACAGGGTATATAGCTAGTGCAATGCATCCACATGTTCCCTACAGCTGCGTATGGCTACAGGTATAGAAATGTGTGTGTGTGAGACTTTATCTCTTGCTATATGGACTTAGTGGTCTGAGCACCTGCATGGGCACATAACGGTGGCTAATTGCCAGTGAGCATGCACCCCACACGTGTGTGTACACACCTGCTCCATCCATGCACACACGTGCCTCTATCTCTGTGTGTGTGTTTGTATACACACCTGCCCCATCCATGCACACATGTGCCTCTGTGTGTGTGTATCTATATGTAGCTCTCAGTCATAGCTATAGCTCTGTAGCTATACTGCCTTCCACCTGTATATAGTTGTAGCTAGAGATGATCTCTGTGTGTGTGTGTGTGTGTGTGTGTGTGTGTGTGCATGTGTGTGTGTCTCTACATACAGGACTGTGTCTAAGTGGCCCTGTGTGCATATGGATACACATTCCTGTACATACACACACCCCAAAGGCCCAGGACCCCGAGGGGAGCACTACCTACCTTTGTCTGTCCCTGTGGAGCTATACACAACCATACCTATAGACGTGCACATGTAGCTATAGCTGTGCCTGTAGCACTACATACAACACATATGTGGGTGTCTGTATGTGTCTATGGATATAATGCAATAACGTGTGTGTGTGTGGTTATGCGTGTACAGCCACATGTCTGTATCTACAGCTGTGCTACATGTCTGTGTCTACATACCATGTGTACATTGGTGGGTGTGCATGGATACAGCCTGCATGGGCACAGGTAGCCCTGGGTGGTTGGGTTACACTGTTACATACATGTACATTAACAGTGGCCTCACATACTCTCCAGACATGTATCAAAACATGTGTACATACATCCTCTGCCGTGTGTGCCTGTGCACACGCGTGTGCCCCATGGGCTCTGTGGGCGGGTGCGGAGCCGCCCCGGGGTGTGGCAGCCACAGCAGCGCCTTTAAGAGCAGGGCTGAGCACGGACACCCTGGACCGAGCTGCCCACAGAGCCCCACAGCCAGCAGGTGAGTCCCGGGGATGGGGAGGGCAGCAGAAACCTGGGGACAGGGCGACAGAGGGACAGCCATGCCCTGGGGACGCGCTCCCTGCTTGTCTGGGTTCAGGAAGCACCCAGATTCTCTTTGTTGTGAGGTTTAGTTTTAGGAAGCCCCACAAGGAGTAGCAACTGGGACTTGAGGATCCCCCTGGATCCTTCCAACTGGAGCCTGTGATCTGGGGGAGCTGGGGACTGGATAGGGGAGAGGGACAGAAGGGACCTTGGGACCAAAATGGAGAGAGGGATGGATGGGACTTGGGGACCAGCCAGGAGAGGGGGATGGAGACAACTTGGGGACCCGCTGGGAGGGATGGAGGGGACTGGGGAACTGGCTGTGCCCTGGAGTCCTGCTCCCCACACAGGTCACCCCTCGCCCCATTCAGTGGCTGCAGCCCCTGTGCTCCCCTCCCCGCTCAGTCTCTCCACAGCCATGAAGGTGAAGGTGTGCTTCGGCCTCATCCTCACCATCGCAGTGACCGCCTGCCTGTGCCGGCCCGCAGCAGAGGCACCAGGGGACCCTCGCCGGCTCCCCGGCAGCCTGGTCCGGCGGGACTGGCCCGAGTCCCAGGAGCGGAAGCACCTCATGTCCCAGTTCCTGCCCCACATCTTCACAGGTACCAGCGGGTGTAGGGTGGGCAGCTCTTGGAGTGGGAAGGGAGGGGGGGGGGCCACAAGGCACTGCCCGGCCCCCCTGCCAGCCCCCAGCCTAGGCAGCTATAACCTGCTGCCCTTGCCCCGGCAGAGCTGAGCGACCGTAAGGGCTACGTGCACGGGGACGGGGGGTCGGAGGCCCTGCACGACCACTACTACCCCGACTGGATGGACTTCGGCCGCCGCAGCGCTGAGGACACGGCCGATGCTGTGTAGCTGCCGTGCTGAGCACCAGCATGCTCGGTGCATGTTCCTGCCTGCAATAAAGCTTTGGCACTATGGCCACTGCTGCTCCTGCCTTTGCTGGGAAGGGTGGGAGGAAGAAGGAGGGTGGGATTCACCCCCAGCCCCACAGGGAAGCACAGCACAGGGACCCGACGGCTGCAGACACGGCACACGTGAGCTGCTACGTGACTTCACATTTATTGGATGGGGACAGGGGACAGCTGGGGTGAGGGACACAGCTGGTGGGAGCAACAGCTACACCCCAAAACCACCTACTGCAGGCAGCCTCCACACTGGGGGGGCTACAGCTACAGCTACGCGTGGGCAGGGAAGAGTTTAAAACCCTTCTCTTCTGCTGTCAGGCCAGGTGCTGGCCAGGGGCTCAGCCAGGGGGAGGGGACACACTTCACCCCCAAACACTTGGGACCCCCACCATCCTTCACTGCAGCTGCCCTGAAAGGCGCCTGTTGCTCCTTGGACAGGCTCAGCGACAGCAGGAACAGTTTTTATTGCCAGCAACCGCCTCCAGGGAGGGGTCTGCAGCCTC